>JAYESD010000004.1:126870423-127470423 GCA_036927565.1 Tuctoria greenei | reverse complement strand
ATCGGATGCATATTGGTATATGGGACCTAGGAAACAGACATAACTTGATGACCTTGGTGTGGAAACTTCTTCGCTGTCATTGAATGGAGTTGGTAAGACATACATGTGTAAATCTTCTAGCGGGCAACTTCGACGTATCCGTGTAGAGGACCTTTTGCTTGGGATGGTTAGTTGATTCCATATTAGGGCCTCTTGTGAAAAGTGGTTGCATGTGACGTAGAGAGAAGAGCATTGTCATGTCTTCCTTGCTGCCGGACATTTCTTGCATTTCGGGTTGTTATCGATTCGAATCACTGTCACTCGCAGTTATGGATTGAGCATACTTGTTTACTGTGCTGTGACTTATTAATAAAAGAATGTTTATGTTTAATATAATATTGCTTTTGAATGAATAATTTGCAGTGATTAGTGATTGTATTAAGGAAGAGCAAAATAAGTTTACATTTCGATGAACTGAAAATTTGATGCTAAAACTGCAAGTAAGAATCTACTTTAGGCAAGTCTTTATGCAAATTTCAGCTTCCTATGTTATTAAAGTCTCTGGCATGTCGAGTTTCATGATTAGGTGAGACGGTTCAGTCTTGTAGAGCCTTTGTGCTCACGGATGCTATATATGTGGTTTTGGGGGTTATGTTATTTCTGCCTCTGTTGTGGTTGTTCGTAAGACCTCAAACTTTTCGAGGTGTATGGCTCGCAGGAACATACGTCGCTGCCAGGTACTCTTCATGTTGCTAGTGAGAAGCATCCGAGGGCATGGACGACTTCTTTGTTGCTTAGCTAGGTTTGAGAGTGTTGAGTATGTTCTTTCCGATGCTTATGTACTACTTATGTACACTATGTTGTAAACTCAATTATCTTATGAAATAATGATTTGTATGCTTCACGTATTCTTTTCGGGTATGTTGTTGGGTGTCGCATCTCAGGGCACCACTCAATGTGATTCCTGGAATGTCGGGATCCGATCCTCACAAAGGCCTTGGTGGTCCTTCTATAAGGGGCGAGGCAGCCCTATCTATTCAACATTCCTCATAGTGGGGTCGGTTCTATAGTGTTCATTGTATGTATCCAGTTTGTCTGGAGTGCGCGAGCTTCGGTCTTGACTTCTTCTTGGTCTCCAAGGCACCGTCTTGTTGGTGAGGTTACTGCCCTTCTGATGATTGATGAGACAGATGGTAGGCTTATCCTGCAACGGGTCACATCGCGGGTTCATCCCTTTGCCAAAGTTAACACGCCCATCGTCCATCATAAATGCCCCCAACTACCTGCTTCTCTCGGGCTCGAGCTTGGGAGGAATAGTTCATTCGACCTCAGGATTGGGTTCTGGGCAGGTTAAATAACCCGACCTCGAGCAGCTGTGGTAGCGGGCCGCTCCTCAAATGGAAGGTAGCTTCAATCCTTAGTCGTGTAGTGGTCACGTACCATCGGGTCCTATATGTTTGGTACCCTGGGTACAGAACTCCACCAGTTCTCATTGGAGTTTTGATAGGCTTGACTTTGTCCATATTGAACTTTTTTAGGATGTCTTGTGTATACTTTGTTTGGCTAATAAAAGTACCCTCATTAAGTTGCTTCATTTGGAAACCTAGAGAAAACATTAATTCTCGTATCATGTACATCTCAAATCTGTCCGTCGTGATTTTGCTAAACTTATCACAAAATGACTTGTTAGTAGAACCAAATATGATGTCATCAACATATATTTAGCAAAAAATTTCATCATCAAAGTGCTTTTGTAAAAAGTGTGTAATAAGCTTTTCCTATCCTAAAACCATTTCCAATGAGAAAATCTCTAAGCCACTCATACCAAGCTCTAAGAGCTTGTTTGAGGCCATAGAGAGTCTTACAAAGATTTTACATATGGTTAGGAAGCTCTTGTTCTTTGAATTTGGGAGGTTGCTGCATGTATACCTCCTCCTTTGATTGGACCATTGAGGAAGGCACTTTTCACATCTTTTGTCACAAATTAAAATTATGGTGAGTAGCATAGGAAAATAATATTCGAATTGATTCAATCCTAGCTACGAGACCAAAAGTATCATCGAAATCCAATCCTTGGACTTGTGAGTACCCCTTGGCCACAAGTGGTGCTTTGTTTCTGGTCATCACCACGTGTTCGTCTTGTTTGTTGCGGAACATCCACTTGTCCAAACATTCAAAAATTCATGTTTGGTTCCTTCTTATTCAGAGAACTCTTGAACTTGGGTATTCTTGAATTTGGTGCCATTGTCACTTATTATATTCTTAATTTTCAAGGAGAACTCATTTTAAGCTCTCCTCAATAATTTCTTAAGCACACCTTGAGTTTCTCCCTTATCATCCAAGAAAAATATCCAAGTGAATCTAGAAAGTCATATATAACTACTAAAGCATATTTGTTATCGCCGTTGCTTATATAAGCGATCGAGCAGAAAAGATCCATGTGTAGTAGCTCCAATGGTCTTGTCGTTGTCATCACATTCTTGGCCAGGTGTGGTGCTTGATTTGCTTCTTGGCTTGACGTGTGTTACATGGCCTGTCCTTATCAAACAAAACATTCTTCAAGCCTCGGATGTGATCCCCTTTTAGATGTTTTTGCGGACATCTTATACCAACATGAGCTAGCCGCTTGTGCCACAGCCACCCATGTTGGTCTTTGCAATCAATCATGTGTCAAGTTGGTCTTTATTTGTGGCGAAATCCACAAGGTAACTTACCCTTTAACATAACCTTGAAATCAACTGAGTAATCACTTCTTCTAAAAACGATCACACCCACATTAGTACACAAACGATTATAACATTTGTCACATAATTATGTTATGGACAAAAGGTTATAATCTGATGCAATTGCAACCACTTGTAATGTCTCTAATCAAGTTTTCTTGTGTGCTAAGCTAGGAAAAACCCCATATGGGCTTTGGTTTGGACATAGGATTAGTGTCTCACAATTTAGGGTCCTTGGTTGCAAATTATTTGTTAAAAAACATGGTATCTTGATAACTTTGAATCTAGATTTTTTGATGGCATGTTTCTTGGTTATCCATCTCATACTAGAGGCTACCATGTGCTTTTACTTGACACTAATAAATTGTGGAGACTTGTGAGTTCTTTTGATGAAACTAGCCCAGGTACTAGCTCTAATATTGCAGATGAAGATGCATATCCGCGGGGGGGGGGGGGGGAGTATTTTCATTGAAGATGAGGAAGAAATGGTGTTGCTACTCGAAAATTCATCAGCTAATGACATTGTTCAAGCTCCTGATTTTGATTCACAACCAGCACAGATGACCACCATTGCTGGTCCAGATCGTCCTCATGTCACAAGCTCATTGATTTGGGATGAACATGAAGAAGAAGAAGCTTGTGAAGTGTCTACTCCCCTGCGGATCCTCAAAAGTCATCCTTCACAACAAATTATTGTAAGCTTGCACAAACGAGTCCCACGTCCAGGTTTTTCGATCCAAACTCTCAAGCTCATTCTGCTTTTGTTGCTTCTTTTGAACCCAAAGATATAACAAGCACTCAATAATGAATCTTGGATTATTGCCATGCAAGAAGAGTTAGAAAAATTTGAAAGAAATAATGTTTGGAATCTTGTACCTCCACCTCATGATCACAATTTAATTGGAACTAAATGGGTGTTTAAAAATAAACAAAGTGAGGATGGGGTTGTGGTTAGGAATAAGGCTAGGTTGGTTGCTCAAGGTTTCACTCAAGTTGAAGGTCTAGATTTTGTTGAAACTTTTGTTCCTGTTGCTAGATTAGAAGCCATAAGTATTTTGTTAGCTTTTGCTGCATCTAAAGGTTTTAAGCTATATGAAATGGATGTTAAAAGTGCTTTTGTTAATGGCTACATAGATGAGGAGGTTTATGTCAAACAACCACCGGGTTTTGAAAATCCTGATTTTCCTAATCATGTTTACAAACTGTCCAAAGCTTTATATGGTCTTAAACAAGCCCCTAAAGCATGGTATGATATGTTAAAAATATTTTTACTTCAAATGGGGTTTACCATGGGCAAAGTAGATAAAACTCTTTTTGTGCTTAAACATGGTAATGACTCATTATTTGTTAAAATGTATGTGGATGATATTATCTTTGGTTGTGCTTCTCATGATCTTGTGTCTAAGTTTTCAGCTATGACGAGTTTGGAATTTGAGATGAGTATGATGAGAGAACTCACGTACTTTTTGGGGCTACAAATTAAACAAACTAAGGAGGGAACCTTTGTGCATCAAATGAAGTACACGAAAGATCTCCTTAGGCGTTTCAGCATGGAAAATAGCAAGTCTCTTCGGACACTTTCGAAGTGTGACTACGACACTTCCCCCGGTACTACTAAGAAGTAGTTCGCGGAGGTTTGTATTTAGCAGGGCGCTAATCAAGATCCAAGAACACGGTGACACAAAGGAGTTTTATGTGGTTCAGTCCGCTTGAGAGTAATACCCTACTCCACAGGATGTGTTGCTTGTATGAGAGAATGTGTAAGCCTGAGATGACTTATGTATGCTTAGCTTAGCTTGAATTCTACCGTGCAGCACAACCCTATTATATGCCAAGGACTGGCTGTTACAGTGTCCGCCGAGGCCGGACAGGTGGCCCTGGCTATAATAACCACCCTATACACGATCTATAGGTGTTAAGGGTTGTTAATAGGATGATAATGTGCCTTAATGACAGCGTTACCTGTCTTGATAGTCCTCTGATCGTGCGTCATTGATAGCCCTTGAATGTCCACACCATTGGAGATTCTGATGTCTTTTCGTTGCAGACATAGATCTGAACGTGTGACACATTCTAGCTCCAGAGCTTCCCTATGCGGGGAGGAAGGTCCAGATCTACTAGACATGTGGCTGCACCGGAGCTTCCCCTGTTGGGAGAGCAGGTCCGAAACCCTAGGACACGTGGCAGCACCAGAGCCACCATAAGAAGGGAGGTAGGTCTGACTCTACAGGACACATGGCAACACCAGAGCCACCCTAAGGAGGGAGGTAGGTACGGCTTTGCGGGACACGTGGCAGCACCGAAGGCACCCAAAGGAGGGAGGCAGGTACGACACTGCAAGGCAACATGTGTTGCCTCCGGAAGTCCAAAACATTGGAAGGTGGAACTCGACGCGTATTCTTCTGGCGCGAAGGGATACCTAGTATACAGGGTATCGACAGTGGCACCGGAGCCCACCTCTGGTGAGATTTTGAGGTTTTAATGCTGGAGATGGGGCCATTATCTCTCCCGCATTCCCTCTTCAGGCTTCCCTTTGGGACACGCTGCCCTTCTTTATTTGGTAGGTGAGATACATGATGTGCTGCTCTCACAAAACTAAAGGACGTCGGTTCCCAATAGGATTTCTATATCAGTTTCAAGCATAATCTTTGTAGCCCTGTGAGGCCTCCGCCCTCGGGATTCCAACTTCTAATCATGACAACAGTTCACCTGGTGCGATTTTTTAACAAAGTGGACCAATGCCCATTTTTATTGATGAGGTAACTTCGTAGAGCGTGACTATAGTCCAAATGCAGTTCCCATCCAAGCGTTGTGGAGGCTTAATAAAGGAAGAGGCGCTACAAGGTGGGAGAACTCTTACGCATTGATCTATTCTTGCCATAGAGTTCTTCACTTGAACCCTTGCAATGTGCTCCCATTTCTGCTCCACCTTGTGGCGACGGAACTCGGACTTCCCCCCAACAAGATTGTGAACGATGATGAGCTACTGCGAGTTCTGAAGCTGATGGGTTGGATGAGTGATTCCTTCAACAACGCTATTCGCTTCGAAAAGCTCCCATTCAAGAAGGAGTCCTTCGGCGACATTGTTTACTTCTTAGCGTAAGCCATGGTTGGGCTGGTTTCGCCACTGTCCAACTTCTTGCTGATGCTGCTGGAGTCGTATGGGCTCCGACTGCACCACCTCGGACCTCACTCCATCTTGCTAGTGGCGATCTTTGTCCACTTATGTGAGATGTGGTTGGGTGTGCCGCCTTGCATCCCTCTGTTCTGCAACTTCACTCTCTGGGTGACAGGCAAAGATAGTTGCTTAGTGGGGTTCTACTACTTCATAAAGCGTAGAAATACCCCATTCAAGTACATCAAGACCTTTTCTTTCGGGAAGTGGGAGGCTTGGAAGATTTATTGGGTTGTGATATTGGTGGACCCTCATGATCGGATGGAGCTGCCAGTAGGGTTTCTAATGACGGAGTCCGACTCTTGGGAGGAGCTCCCGGAGCTGTCCGAGAAGAACAACCCCGTGATCATAAGGATCCAGCACCTAGTGGACGGAGGATTAACATATTTGATGGTCCTTGGCAACTTCCTCACCAATTACTAGGCGCCGCTCAAGGAGCGAGAGTTTGCGACCTTGTCTTTCTCTGGAGAAATGGATTTTCTCTGAATTAAGGTTGGTCGGGGCACCAATCTAGACGAACGCGCCTTGAAGCTCCATTCGCAGAAGCTGAACAATGGAATCTTTTTAAGGGATGACCTCGAACCTCCTGCTGAGTTCCTGCCTCTGAACGTAGTTCTGGAGGTCAGGAGGGAGCTGCAGAAGATTATGCCACTACTCGATGACACGGGTCTTGCAGTGCGTCAAAGGAGCAATCCGCTAGCAGGGATTGCAATCCCTGGAGCTTCAGCACCCTGCCCACATGAAAGGTTCGACTCTGCGCCTATCAGCAGGAGGCCTGACGCAAGTCGAGGCGAAGTCAAAGAGCCTGTCGACTCCTCTAGCCCGAAGAGTAAGTTGATGCGATCTGATGACAGTTGGGTCAGATAAGCTTTGACAGAAGCAGCTCCCCTGCATCGCCAAACTTTGAAGTCAGTGCTGGTTGTGCCTCCAACAATGGCAACTCCGACTCCCACGCCATATCATCATCGAATCCAGTGCCTGTAGTGGGCTCTAGGTCTAGCAAGTCGACTCTAGTCTCAGTGCCAGCAGCGGGCTCTAGGTTTGGAGTCACTTGTCAGACGAGGGAGATCCTAGCTGAGGTAGCGCTAGTGGCTGCCACAACACCTGGGATGATGTTCGGAGCCTCTGCTTCACTAACGACAATGGGTTCTGACTCCGGCCATCCAAGGAAGAAGCTTTGTGCTGACTTGAGCGGCAACGTGCCCATGTAATGATCGACTCTAAAACTTGTATTTTGTTTTTGTTTTTTTTTTTTGCTTTTCCTTGATTTCTCTATCCTCTGTTTCCATGGTATCAAGCAGAGGAGCTGCTGCTCTGGCACCTACCGCAGCCACAGAGATTGCACGGGTTGAAGCCCTCGCTGCTGATCCGGCTCCTCCTATGGTCGTGGAAAACGACACGGTAGCTCCGGAGCCCGCTATCGTCGAGACGATTTTAGCACCAATAGCCGAGGGACTCATGGTTGTGTCGGACCATGGGGAAGAAATGTCGAAGCAAGCTTTAGTTGTTCTAGAGCTAGCTGCGGAGTTTACGGCATCAACGCCGAAAATTTTTGAAGCTCCGACAGAAGTTCGGGCCCTAGCTCCGGAGGTGACAGCACCTGATGTCGCTATGCCGGCTGCGGGGCCTTCCACTTCTGCACCGATGGTGTATGAGCTCACGGAGCTCAGCGCCACTGATGTCCAGCTGTTGGAGTCCATGCTTGTGCCACGGGCTCTGACGACTATTTCGGAAGACTCAGCCAGAGGAGGAACCTACGACACGTCCTGAACCAATCCACTGGATACGTCAATAGACAATGCCTTCTCAAGCCTTTGTCAAGTCCAGCTTGCCTTCGACTACGAGCACAAGGGTCTGGAAGAAGAGCATGGCATCCTGATGCATTGGCGCAAGCTGTTGTACTTCAAACTGAAGTTGACACAGTCGCAGCCTACGGACCAAAGGGAGTGGCTGGAGGCTGAGAAAGCTCGACAGTCGCGTCTGAACAAGACAGTGGACGAACGAGAGGCTGCTATAAAAGCCCTCGATGACAAGGCCTGTTAGATCTACAAGCATGCCAAGAAGGAGTGGCACAGAGTTGCTTGGAGAGTGTCAACGCTGTGAGGGAACAGCTCCTCAAGCGCCGGGATGATCATGATAATAAAAAGGATGAATTCCAAAACAGAGAGGATGAAATCTGTCAGAAGCTAGCACATTACGAGCAGCACGTGCTGACCGCATGGAAAAATTTAAGTCCTAGTGCTAAAAATAAAAGCACCAAGTATGGCTCGAAGGAGAAGGAGTCAGCAAAAGAGAGAATGTTGTCTCCCGCAGGGAGAACAAGGTGAAGGCAAAGGAGAATGACCTTGGGGAAAGGCGAGACCGCTTACACCTCCAATAGAATCAAATTTCTGACCAAGAGAGGCAGTTGGTCGAATGGATCCAGCAGCATGCCAAAAAGGTCGAGCGGTTCTCGAAGGAGGGTTCTGTGGAGCTATTGTCTCCAAGAAAGCCACTGGAGGAGCTCCGAAGCACAAGAGTAGTTGAGTCCCAGCAAGTCAAGGACTTCCTCGAGCAAGCAAAAGATGCTCTGTTGCCTTGGGTTTTAGCCCGACGGCTGACCCAAGGCAGAGATGGACAAGGCCTTGGTGGTGCTGAACTCTGCCGGTCCTAAACTAGATGCACTGGGAGATGTGGTCATTGACCAGCTTGAGACTAAAGGAAGGTCCCTGGCTAGGAGCGTTGCAGAATATGTGCTGACGTGCTTTGTAAGTCGGGACCCCACGATGTCTTTAACTCTAGTTATTGAAGGACCCATAGCCGAGGAGGAAGAAGCTGCCAAGGCTAGCATCCAAGAAGCCGCTCAAAAAGTTGCTTCATACTTCGCGCGAAAGTCCAGTATCTAGGACCTTTCCTTTGTACCTTCACCTTGTAAATCTCAATACTTTGAATGAAGAAATCCATTCGAATTCCATTTTTGTCTTCAATACATTGCATTCATCTTATTGTCCCCCTAGTAGATGCACTCAATTGATTGAGGGCACCTACCATAAGGAATTTAACAATGTCTTGAAAACTTGATTGCTCTGAACTCATAGCCAGTATGATAGCTCCGAGGTCCGAGGCTTGATTCCAATATCTCCAAGCACCTTTCATCACGTTGTTGATGTTGACGACGGGCCCCATGGGTGTTGTTGGAGCTTGGTTGCTTCGATGGCGCCCACTGTCAATGCATAAAACGATGATGGCGGCCCCCTGGGTGTCGTCGGAGCTTGGTTGCTTCAACAGCGCCCACTATTAACGCATAAAACATCGATGTTGGGCCCCATGGTTGTTGTTGGAGCTTGGTTGCTTCGACGACGCCCACTGTCAACGCATGAAACGTCAACAGCAAGCCCCTTGGGTGTCGTCGGAGCTTGGTTGCTTCGACGGCACCCACTATCAATGCATAAAACATCAATGACGGGACCCATAGGTGTTGTAAAAGCTTATTTTCTTCGATGACGCTCACTATCAACACATGAAACGTCAACGGCGGGCCACCTAGGTGTTGTCGGTTCTTGCTTGGATTGACGTCGCCCGCTGTCAACACATCAAACGTTGACGGCGGGCCCTCTGGGTGATGCAGGAGCTAAGTGCTCTGGCAGCATCCACCATCGTCATGCAGATCTACCTGGCGCGCCAAATGTCGAAGTGTTCCTACAACACCTTCACCGGTAGTACTAAGAAGTAGTCCATGGAGTTTCGTATTTAGGCGGGGCGCTAATCAAGATCCAAGAACACGGTGACACGGAGGAGTTTTAAGTGGTTCGGGCCGCCTGAGCGTAATACCCTACTCCACAGGATGTGTGTTGCTTGTATGACAGAATGCGTAAGCCTGAGATGACTTGCGTATGCTTAGCTTAGCTCGAATTCTACTGTGCAGCACAACCATTTTATATGCCAAAGACTAGTTGTTACAGTGTCCGTCATGGCCCGACAGGTGGTCTCGGCTATAATAACCACCCTATACACGATCTATGAGTGTTAAGGGTGGTTAATAGCATGATAATGTGCCTTAACGGTAGCGTTACCAGTCTTGATAGTCCTCTGATCATGCGTCATTAATATGGCAATAATGACGTGTTAACCAGGTCTTGTAACGGCAGATTGATAGCCCTTGAATGTCTGCGATATTTGAGATTTTGATGTCTTCCCATTGTAGACACAGATTCAGACGTGTGACACGTGGTAGCTCTCGAGCTTACCTCTGCGGGGAGGCAGGTCTAGAGCAACTAGACACGGGGTTGCACCGGAGCTTCCCCTATTGGGAGAGCAGGTCCAGCACTCCAGGACACGTGGCAGCACCGGAGCCACCGTAAGGAGAGAGGCAGGTCCGACTCTGCGACACACGTGGCAGCACCGGATCCACTCTAAGGAGGGAGGTAGGTCTGGCTCTGCAGGACACGGGGCAGCACCAGAGCCACCCTAAGGAGGGAGGTAGGTTCGGCACTACGAGGCAACATGTGTTGCCTCTGGAAGTCCACTATACTGGAAGGTGGAACTCGACGCATCATCTTCTGGTACGAAGGGATACCTGGTACACAGGGTATTGACAGACACCAATGGGGACAATGACAACACTTAAACTTGATGAAGAGGGTGAACCCGTTGATAAAAAAGAATATCAAAGCATGATCATATCACTTTTGTTCCTCACTGCATCACGATCGGACATACAATTCAGCGTGTGTCTTTGCGCAAGATTTTAGGCTTCCCCACACGCTTCACATCGTCAAGCCATCAAAAGGATTCTCAGGTTACATGGTACTCAAGAATTTGACATTTTTCTTCTATCTTCCTCAACTGTTACTTTAAAAGCTTTTTCTGATGCTGATTTTGGGGGTTTAAGGATTGATAGTAAAAGTACTTCTGGTGCTTGTCAATTTCTTGGTAATTCAATTGTTGTTTGGTCCTCTAGAAAACAAAATTTAGTTGCACAATCCACGACCGAATCTGAATTTTTACCAACTACTAGAGCTTGTCACAAATTCTTTGGATTGTTCAAACACTTAAGGACTACCGGGTTGATTTAGATAGTGTTCTGCTGTTTTGTGATAACACTAGTACAATTTTCATTGCTAAAAATATCGTGCAACATTCTAGAACTAAGCACATTGACATTAGGTATCAATTTCTCTGTGATAATGTTGAAAAGGAAACATTGTGCTTCACCATGTAGACACCGAACAACAATTGGCTTATATTTTCACAAAACCTTTGGATTTCACTCGTTTTTAATTCATTCGCAGTGAAATAGGGGTGATTCATCTGCATGGTTCAAATTGAGGGGGAGTTTTGCACTTTGGAAGTCTATGTGTGTGTCGGTACCCTAGAAACCGTACACCTCTTGAGGTTATAAAGATCTCAAAGGAAAATCATCTACCTGGTTTGAAGACCCTCGAAGGCCCACATGTCAGACATAACCGGACCCGCTTCTCCAACATGGTTAATCCCCGAGTCGCCACGTGTACTACCAAACCGGAGCTACCGCCCACAAGGGGGAAGCTCCGGGCCATGTACCGAAATGGCACCTCCGGACTTAGCCCCAGACCGAGAGAAGCTCCGGACCTGACACGTGTCGGGTAGCCCCGGAGCTACCTGTTTCCACAGTATGCTCCAGAGCTGCCACGTGTCCAACCGTCGGATCTTCAGCCTCTAACCTCCGGAAGACCCCACAACGGCTCCGGATCATCAAAGGGGAATCAAGGACTTCAAGACCTGATTAAGTGTCATTAATACCATATTAGTGACACTTAAACGGACGATCTTAACACCAATAACGGTGCTGTCAAAGCCCGTTACAGGGTCATTAAGAGCAATTAAATGAGTTAAATAAGTGTCAATACTAGTAACCGCCAGGGCCACATGTCGGGCCAGGCTAACTTGTAACGGCCTGCCCTTGTACTATAAAAGGACAGGCCGACGACACGTTCAAGAGAGAGAGACACATGCGCCATTGACGCTAAACACAAGCTCATACAGCTAATACAACAGCAACACATCCGTGGAGTAGGGTATTACGCTCAGGCGGCCCAAACCACGTAAACTCTTGTGTCTCCTGTGTCAATTCCTACTCACCTTCTTGAATCTCCACGCGCCCATACCGAACATCAAACTCCCCTATCACTTTAGCAGTGTAGGGAGATCTGCCGGTTCCAAATCACCGACAGTTGGCGCGCCAGGTAGGGGGAGCCTGAGATTTCGAGAATGGTGAACTCAGCTGCTGGATCATCCAATGGTCAACCTGCTATTCAGGCTGTTGGAGGCAATCCCTCCAATAGGCAGCCACCAGCAGGAGCCTCAGCACCAGCAGGAGTCACACTCCCACCACCACCGTCTCCTCCACCAAATTGTGCTGGGCAGCGTGATGGTGCGCCGGCGTCAATCCCTACGTCGGCAAAACATGACAACCCGGAACATGCGCTTCATGCAGCGCGTGCTCTTCTCCAACGCCCACCACCTCCGGATGCATCCCGGGATGCACTGGAGTAGTGGAGGGCCGATGTGGAGCATTTGGTTGCAATAGCAGCCGAACGCCTCAGCAACCAGGGTCCTCCTCCTTCAGGACGAGCCCCGTCGCAGCGGTGGACTTTGTCTGGTAGACTTGGTCCGCACGTCTCCAATAGCAGGAGACGTGCTGCGTCACAACAAGTGACGTCATTGCCCTCCGGGGCACGACGTACTCACACGGTATCCAGGCTTTCGACTCATGACCTCCGAGCGGAGCTTGATCGCCGATACCACCAGCAGGATGGCCGAGTCCATATTGAGTGTGCCCGTGAAAGACGGGAAGCTCACGACCTTTCTACTCCTGAAGGAGTAGGAGGAGGCTGTTCAGCCTTGGCCATGCACCTGCGCATGGTTAGATGGCCACAAAAGTTTCGGCCTCACCTACCGGAAAAATTCGACGGGACTGTCAATCCCGCCGAATTTCTTCAGATATACTCCACTGCAATCTTGGCAGCTGGATGAAACGAGGCCGTGATGGCCAATTACTTTCCAGTGGCCTTAACTGGGACTGCCAGGTCCTGGTTTATGAGCCTTCCACCCAACTCTATCAACAGTTGGGAGGAGCTGTGCCATCAGTTCGCTGCCAACTTCGGGAGTTCATACACCCGACCAGGCACTGAACTAGACCTTTTTGCGGTCGTGCAAAAAGGGGGAGAATCCTTGCGGTCATTCATCCAGAGGTTCTCTCAGGTACGAAACACTATCCCTTCTATCTCTAGCGCCTCTGTCATTGTGGCATTCAGACAGGGCGTACGGAACAAGAAGATGTTGGAGAAACTGGCGATCAAGGAGATCACCAGTGTCACGGAACTCTTCAGCTTGGCTGACAAATGTGCCCGAGCTGCGGAGGGCCGTGTGATGCACTCCAAACCAACCTCGGAGGGTCACAAGAAATCCTCCAAAGAAGAAGCTGCTACCTCCAGGGGTGGCAAGAAGAAAAAGAAGACCAACGGCAAGAAGAAGCCATCGGCCGGCACATCCAACGTTGCAGCTGCTGTAGCTCCGGGTGGCCGGGGGCCACGCCCCGAGAAGCGACCTCGACCGTATTCTGAAGACGGTGGCAAACCCAAAGTGTGGTGTCCCATTCACAAAACGGGCAGCCACAGTTTGGAAGATTGCCGGGAGGTCCAAAACCTTGCCCAGCGCTACAACAAGCGCCGGGAGAAATCTCCTTTCCGACAGAGGGAAGGAAAGCAAAAAGTCGACGAAGCTCCGGCAGAAGAGGAGTTGGGGTTCCAGGATCCCAAAAAGGTCTTGAAGGCCGTCTACACCTCCGTCGACGATGATTCTGACGTCTCTGACAACGAGCGTCGGAAGACCATGAACACCATTTTTGGTGGATCATGGGATATCACCTCCCGTCGCGTCATCAAGACTATGCGTCGGGATATGGCCGCTGTAGCTCCTACAGTCAGGCCGGAACCTCACCGAAAGTGGATGGACACGGCCATCACTTTTGATGCTTCGGATTGTCCCCGGAGCATGGTTGGAGCAGGACAGTTACCCTTGATGGTATCTCCTACCATCAACAACATCCAGCTCCACCACGTCATGGTAGACGGAGGTTCGGGGCTTAACCTCATCAGCTTCGAAGCTTTCACTAAGCTTCAGCTCCGACCTTTGGATCTCCACTCCTCTCGACCTTTCTCCGGAGTAGGTCCGGGGGCCATCACCCCACTCGGAGCTATTACTCTCCCTGTTACCTTCGGGACACGGGAGAAGTACCGCACCGAGAAGTTGGTCTTCGATGTCGCGCAGATCAACTTACCCTTCAATGCCATCTTGGGTAGACCTGCCCTGTACAAATTCATGGCGGCTGCTCATTATGGCTATCTGGTGTTGAAGATGCCAACGCCAGTAGGCGTTCTCCGGATCCGCGGAGATCGCATTGCCGGAGTAACTGCACTGGAAGAGCTCCATGCACTCACCACGGCGCAAGAGGAGGACTCCAGGCAGGAGCAAGCTCCAAAACCCCTGAGCATTCGTCAACGAGGCTCGGCTTCTGCACCTCGAGTGCAGCCAAGCGGCGACACCGACATTCCCGTCAAAGTCATCCAAATTGGTTCCAATGCCGCTCAGACCACCCGTATATCGGGAGGATTGAACGACAAATAGGAACTCGCGCTCATCACTTTCCTCCGGGCTAACGTCGACGTGTTTGCTTGGCAACCATCACAAATGCTTGGGATCCCCAGGGAAGTGATTGAGCACAATCCGAAGATCTACCCCGATGCTCGGCCTGTGCATCAGAAGCCTCAGAAGCAATCCGTAGAGCGACAGAACTTCATCCGACAAGAAGTAAAGAAGTTGCTCGAAGCCGGATTCATCCGAGAAGTCTTCCATCCAAAATGGCTGGCAAACCCAGTCGTTGTGCCCAAGGCCGGCGGGAAGCTTCAGATGTGCATCGACTACACCACACTAAATAAGGCATGTACAAAAGATCCATTCCCACTACCTAGAATAGATCAGATAGTGGATTCCACCTCCGGGTGTGAATTACTGTGTTTCCTAGATGCATATTCCGGATATCATCAAATCAGGATGTCTAGGGAAGATGAAGAGCATACTTCATTCATCACAGTAGATGGATTGTATTGTTACACAGCCATGCCCTTTGGTCTCAAGAATGCAGCTTCAACCTTTATACGAGCTATGTACAAAACTTTTGAAGAACTTATTAGAGACATAGTGGAAGTGTACGTCGATGACATCGTGGTCAAAGTAAGGAACAAGGAGTCACACCTTGACACCTTGCAGGCTGTCTTCGACAAGCTGCGGGCAACCCGCACAAAGCTAAACCCAGACAAGTGTGTCTTCGGGGTTAGCTCCGGAAAACTTCTTGGTTTCCTGGTAAGTCACCGGGGCATAGAAGCTAATCCGGCGAAGATTAAGGCCATTGAAGACATGCGGCCACCAATCCGCATCAAGGACGTCCAAAAATTAACTGGATGTCTAGCAGCCCTCAGCCTGTTCATCTCAAGACTGGCGGAACGGGCACTCCCCTTCTTCAAGTTATTGAGGAAGTCCGGACCATTCCAATGGTCCAAAGAAGCAGAAAAGGCATTCCAGGAGCTGAAACAGTTCCTCACCACCCTACCAATTCTGGTAGCTCCGAACCCTGGTGAGCCTTTGTTGCTTTATATTTCAGCTACTGACGAAGTCGTTAGTATGGTTCTGGTTGTGGAGAGACCAGAACTACCCCATACTCAGGAATCCAGACCCCTTCGGGAGTGTCTGGAGGTTCCTAAAAGCGAGTATGGGTCCCAGCTCCCAGATTCGAATCCACAAGAAGTCGCTTCAGGAAACCTAGACCCCTTCGGGAGGGTTCAGGTCATTTCTGAGGAAGCTCCGGGTTCCTCCAGCCAGAACCCGGAGGTCCCTGAAGAAAATCCGGACTCCTCCGAGAGGATCCGGGTCAGTGAAGAGGAAGCTCCGGACCCCTCCGGGGGGGTCCGGACCATTCAGCGCCCGGTGTACTTCATTAGTGAAGTACTACATGATGCCAAGAATCGATACCTAGAGGTGCATAAGCTGCTCTATGCAGTTCTTATTGCCTCCAGGAAGCTTCGCCATTACTTCCAAGCTCACAAAGTCTCAGTGGTGTCCTCTTACCCACTTCGAGCAATTTTGCATAATCCCAATTCAACTGGGAATATTGCAAAATGGGCAGCGGAATTGGCTGAATTTGATCTTGAATTTATATCAAGGCAAGCAGTCAAGAGTCAAGCATTGGCAGATTTTGTGGCAGAATGGACTCCCTCTCCATCAAACCCTGGGGGCCCCAGTGAGCATAAGACGGAGCATCAAGCTCCAACCTTCACCGAGCCTCACTGGACCCTCTACTTCGATGGCTCCATGCAGAAGCAAGGGGCCGGAGCTGGAATCCTTCTCCATGCACTGACTGGGGAGAAGGTGAAATACATGGTACACCTTGACTTCAAGGCAACCAACAACATGCCAGAGTATGAAGCACTCATCTACGGACTAAAGGTTGCACTGTCATATGGTGTCAAGCAATTGCTGGTCAAGGGAGATTCACATCTCATCATTAAGCAGGTGAAGGGTGAATGCTCCTGCAATAATCTCCAGTTAGCTGCTTACCTCCTTGAAGTCCAGAGGCTTCAGAAGGACTTTGAAGTCCTAGATCTCCACCATGTTCAACGTGCTCACAACGCTGAAGCTGACGAACTCTCGACGAAAGCGTCAACCGGAGCTTCGGCTCCTGACGGAACTTTTGTCTGGAAATTGTCGAAACCCACAGCTCAGCCTGCCGAACTGAGCGAAGGGGGCAAGATCAGGATCCCGAAGCTGACGGTCCCGATGGCCCTATTACCATGGCAGCCATCAAGGGTCGTAGATGCTGCCGGAAGCTCCGAGCAACCCAGCACGCAAGACTCAAATGCTCAAGTTAGTTCTAATGCATGGATCTCGGAGATCCGGAACTACTTGAAAGACAACATCCTTCCTGATGATGATGTATCCGCTGACCGGGTAGTCAGATTGGCTAAAAGATACACGTTGGTAGAAGGGGATCTCTACCGGCGCGGTGCCAACGGCATCCTAATGCGGTGCATCACAAGGGAAGAAGGCTGCGAGCTCCTCGCAGAAATCCATGGAGGCGAGTGTGGGAACCACGCGTCTTCCCGCACGTTGGTTGGTAAAACCTTTCGGCATGGCTTCTACTGGCTTACAGCACTCCAGGATGCAACTGAGCTGGTGAAGAAATGTGAAGCATGCCAATTTCATGCAAAGAAAATTCACACACCAGCTCAGCCCTTACAAATGATACCTCCTACATGGCCCTTCGCTGTGTGGGGGATGGACATCTTGGGACCTTTCCCAAGAGCCGTCGGAGGTTACAAGTTCCTGTACGTCGCCATTGACAAGTTCACCAAGTGGCCGGAAGCAACTCCAGTTGTGACAATCAACAAACAATCTGCTATCAACTTTTTGCAGTCCATTGTATGCAGATTTGGAGTCCCAAACAAAATCATCACTGATAATGGGACCCAATTCACAAGCTCCGCATTCCAAGGATATTGCGAAGACCTCGGCATACAAGTTTGCTACGCCTCCATAGCTCATCCAGCCAGCAATGGCCAAGCCGAGAGAGCAAATGCTGAAATCCCTAAAGCACTTAAAACGCGCACTTATGAGCGCTTGAAAAAACATGGAGCCAACTGGATCGAAGAGCTTTCGCCCACTCTATGGTCCAACAGGACATCTCCAAACCGGTCAACCGGAGAGACACCCTTCTTTTTGGTGTACGGAGCTGAAGCAATCCTTCCTCCGGAAATCACCTTAGGTTCACTCCGAGTCCGGACCTTCGACGAAGCCGCGCAGGACCAGCTCCGGCGTGAAGACCTAGACCTCCTTGAGGAGGGAAGGTGCCAAGCAGCTGTTCGGAATGACCGATATCGCCAAGCTCTACGGCGTTATCACCAGCGGCATGTACACAACCGACAGCTCGAGGAAGGCGATCTGGTGCTACGGAGAATACAATCTAGAGAAGGGTTAAACAAACTCTCCCCCGGCTGGGAGGGACCCTTCCGAGTGATTAAAGTATCCCGTCCCGGAAGCGTTCGCTTGGCTACCGAGGATGGGACACCTCTCCCAAATCCTTGGAACATCGAGCACCTCCGTAAGTTCTACACTTAATACCACGGAGGTGAGTCTTGAGTAACTTGAGATGTATGTTATAGAGTCATTGTACAGAGTCGGATAGTTCCTTCGGGAGAGCAGCCGGACCTTTCCCGAAAGGTCCGCAAAGCTCATGCAACGCTTGTCTCAGGACTAAAAGTGTCGCTAACTACCCTGGGTCAAACGAGAAATGAAACACCCTTAGCCTGGTTCCGTACCCTAAGAGTGTACTTGTTTCCCTTGTACCCCGGACCTATAATGAAAGACATTTTCATGTGAAATAGACTCCACGTGCATTTATTTTGTACAGGCTCAACATTTTTATTTTTCTCTATCTTGTCTATAACAAAGACGTGCAATTCTTAAGAAATTTTAGTTTGACCGGTTTATATACGATTCGAGTTGTATTGTCAATTCTTTTGGATTCAAATATTGTTCATGGCCAACTCGCCTGAAAGCAGCCAAGCCAATCTAGGGCCGGAGTGTGCTATCGACTTAGCCTGGTCAAGCACCCTAAGTACGCCACTCTACCTACACCCCGGCAGGCCGAAGTAAGGCAAGTCCGTATACAGTTGGATCTAGAAGAAAAGACAACACATTCGGTTGTATTTAGAATCGCATTTGACTTAAACTCTTCTTGAGAGTCTTAAGCCGCGATGAAGTTATAGACAAGAAACAAATTTTACTATTTTTCTTGTCTTTAGTGTGCAGGAAAAATAAAATCTACGTTGATGGAGAAAAGCCGGAGCTAACTAAGCTCCGAATCCCCTAGGGGGGCCAGCCGTCGACGCTGAATAAAAGATGGTGAGAAGACCCCGTAAATGGAGTCTGCTGCCAACAAACTGAGTGTTGGCAAAGGTCACTGTCGGAGCTACTAAGCTCCGACACCCCAGAGGATTAACTATCGATGCTCTACGTGTTGATAGAGACTATTGCCGGAGCTACTAATCTCCAGCGATAGACAATGCCGGAGCTTCTAAGCTCCAACAACCTCAGGGGGCCTTCACTATCGAAGACTTCGAACCTAAATTCTACAAGTTCGGAGCAAAAGAGTCTTCAACAATGCTCACAATCAAATTGTGTACATCTACCAGGGGGCCAAGTGAAGATAAAAGTGAGTGTTGAAGACAAAAATTGAAATTCACAAAAATTTTGGGGATTTCATTTATCTGGAGACAAGGGATTACATCTGGAGACAAGGGATTACAAAATTGAGGAGGAAGAAGAGAAAATACAAGTGAGAACTACAGAGATGGTCCTAGACCCTATGGAAGAATTGGGCGACCTTCTGGGCAACCTCCGATACGCTGGCTCGGGTAGCTTCGCCTTCTCCTTCGACGGGACCTTCAAGCACCGGGTCCAGAGGAAATTGGGAGTTCCGGCTGGTGTAGCACGTCAGCACGTACTCTGCGACGTTCTTCGCCAGGGATTGCCCCTCAACCTCCAGTTGGTCCGCGATGACATCGCCCACCTTAGAGAGCTTGCTACCTGCTGCGCTCAACGCCTGCAGCGCTAGGTCCGGCTCCGGCTCCGGATCATCCGGGCGCACGGGGCTGAAACCCATCGTTGTCAGTGCATCATTGGCCTTGCTCAAGAACTCCCAAATCTGTAGGGAGTCCTCAGCCCTCAAGCCCTTCATCTCTTCCAGGGATCTTCTGGCCGCCACCAGTTCAGAATTCTCACGGGCAAGGCGCTCAACTTCTTTGGCGTTTTGCTGAATCTTTTCCGCAACCCGCCTTTCGAGTTTTCCGAGCTCCTCCTCCCGGAGGTGGATCTTGTTCCGGCGGTCAACCAGGTCCTTCTCTCTACCCCTCACTTTCTTCTCCCTAGCAGTAAGGGCACACTCTTGTTCGTAGAGTTCCTGCCCTCACACCAAGGTCTTCTCCTCTTCCTCTTGGCAGCGCTCTTCCAATTTCTTGGCGCGCTCCTCGAGACCCTTGTCAGCCAGAGCCAGCTTCTCGGTGAGCTCCTCCTCCCTCCTCAGGACATCATCCCGCAGCTCTAGGAGTTTCTGCTCTTCATCCTCGAGCCGTTTCTCCCTCTCTTCAAGTGCCTCTCGGTGCTTGATGAGTGCAGTGTTAGTGGCCTCAAGCTGTTCGTGGCGTGCATCGGCCGCATTATTGGCAGCTTTGGCCTGATCGTAGATCTCCCGGGATTGAGCATCGAGGGCATGAGTCATACTCTCCCTGTCATCCAGTAACTTGCCCCAGTACTCCAGGCAGATCTTCTCCCGCTTAATCCATTCCTTGTCATCTGCTAGCCTCGACTGCGCCAGCTTGGTCTCGAAGTAGAGCCGATTACGCCACCGCCTAAGGGTTTGGCGCTCCTCTTCAAGAGCCTTGCTGTCGTGGAAGAAGGCCAGTTGGACTTGACGCAGACTGGAACATGCGTTGTCAATGGACAGCGACAACAGGATGGGTTCCAGACCTGCTGGGGTCTCCTCCGCTGGTTCCAGCGGGTCTTCGGATACAAAAATTGGGTCCCACTCTACAAGAGTGGTCCCTTGGGTCTCCATGGAACTAGGTCCGTCCTCCGGGATGGCCTCAGTCGCCATCGAGGAAGGCCCCGCCGCCAAATCTTCGTTCACCCCCTCAGGCTGGGGCCAGCGACTTCGCTGGGGCACTCCGGCTCGGCCGCAGGTACTTCCGACGTCGTTGCTTCCGGAGCAGGAGCCACTACTGGCTCCGGTCTGGGAACCTCTCCGATGAGGGCTCAAGCTCCATCACCTCTTCAACAACTGGCTCAGGAGCCGGAAGATCTTCAACATCGACCGGCCCTGTGGCCGGAGCTCCAACAATGACCGGCTCAGCGGCCGGTGCTTCGGAGGTAGCCGACCCAACTGCCGAAACTACCTCAGTTTCCGGCGCGCACGCCGGAGCTTCAATCACCTCCGGCTCAACCGCCGGGGCTTCGAAAATTTTCGGCTCAGAGGCCGGGATTACTGCTTCCTCCGGCTCAACAGCCGGAGCTTCCATCATCGCAGCACCAGAACCCGGAGCTTCAACCTCCGGGACAGGTGCCGCTGGCACATCTTCACTCCCGTGGTCCGGTGCTACCACGGGAACTTCTAGGGATGAGTCGAGGTCCATGACTACGACAGCCGGCGCCGGAGCTGTCGCAGCTTCAGCCACCACTTGGGGTGGCACCGAGACAGGAGCAGAAGCTCCCACTCTCACAGCTTCAGCCACTGTGGCCGAGGGTGGAGCCTCACTCCCCTTCTTGGAGACGCTGCAGATGATGAACGAAGAAAATTAAAAAATAGTTGCTACAATAAAAAAAACTATCCAAGGTAGAAATCAAAAATTACCTTGGGAGGCTTCCGCACCAGCTTGCGCGGAACCATTTTCCTGGGAGTTTTGGGCTAGCCATAGCCGGCGCAGAAGCTCCGGAAGGCCCCCCGGAACTCATCGCGACCACGGGTGTTTCCCGGGTCGAGGCTCCCCTCGATCGGGAAGAACCCCCGGACCTGGAGGCCTCCACCGGCCCAGGAGCTGGAGTTACACGCCCGGAGCTAACACCCCGGGAGGACCCTACTGCGGGGACAGCCGCGCTCCGAGAGGACCCCACCACGGGAACAGTTGCGTTCCGGGATGACCCCACTACGGGAACATTCACCGCAGCTGCAGAGGACCTTCCCCTCCGGGCAGAAGGAGCCAATGCAGAAGTAGTTGGCCCGACGGACCTCCCGTCGGCGTACTGCAACTTCCTCTTCTGGCTCACTAGTTCATCCGCCAGCTCCTTGCCCTTGCCGACGACTTCTCCCCTCGGCTTAGGAGCAGAGCCGGAGCCATCCTTGGGTACTCCGGGGATCGCTACCCCGGAGGTTGGTCTTCTCTCAACGACACCAAGGTCGTCAAGCATGGGCATCTTCCGCCGGAGCTCCCTGCTGAACTCCACTTCCACGTTTAGAGGAAGAAAAGCTGATGTGGACTCAAGTCGTCGCCTTCGACGTCGATGCGGTGCTGGAACTTCTTGAGGTGGAACTCCAAGGTTTTCCCCACCATGTTGGACTCAACCCGGTCTCAACCCGGTTGTCGTCCATCACGCTGTTGAGGGCCCAAGCAAGTTTCTCCCTCCTCTTCAGCGGCGCCCACCTGTTGACCAAGAAATTGAAAAATACCACCTGAGGAGTCAATCCTCCATCCACGCATTGGCAGATCCTGGTCAAAGCAGGATTGAAAGCTTCTGCCAGCACCGGAGCTTCACTCCAGATCGTCATGTCGATGCCGGGAAGACCATCGGGCAGCTCCAACCTCTCATGCTCCTCCACCCTGACGACTGTCCAATCTTTCTTCCAGTCATCCCACTTCCCAGAGGGAAATGACCGGAGGTACTTGAATGGGCACTTCTTGCGCTTCACGAAGTAGTAGAAGCCAAGGTACTCATTGCTCCGGCCAGTGGTGTGGACGGTGAAGAAGGTCCGGAAGTGTTCAATGCAGGGGGGATGCCCACCCACATCTCACAGAAGTGGACGAAGATAGGCACGAGGAGAATGGAGTGAGGGCCAAGGTGGTATAACTGCATACCATAGAAGTCTAGCAGCATCAAGAAAAAAGAAAGAAAAAGGTGGGATCAACCCCACCATGGCATACGAGGAGAAGTACACCATTTTGCCGGCATGCTCCTTCTCGAATGGGAGCTCTCCACCGGCGCGGACCGAACGGTTGAAGAAGTCCGAGGACCATCCCATGAGGGCCCGAACCTTCTTCAGGTCGCCATCGGTCTTCAAGCGACTCTCGCGAAGACCCAACTCCATCGTGGCACAACTAGGCAAGAGAAGAAAAGCGAAGCACAAGTTGGGAGTTTGATCACAAGAACAGATGAGAGGCGTAAAGAACTCCCGACGGTGCGCACTTTCCTTCTTAAGTAAGCCCTCGCAACGCTTGGATGGAAACCGCAAGGAAGTTGAAAGTACCACCCAATAATTCCACCCAGCCGATGACAAGCGGGCCCGGGACCACCCCGACGATCAAGTCGAGATTCTTACCCAGGTGAACGGTTGTCATCAAGAGGCGGGAAGCCCAAAGGCGGCGGCCTGACAAGGCGCGCGGAATCGATACGGTTTTCGTATCGGGAATCGGGGACCTTCAATTGCGTGAGATCTGCACGCCAAAGATCTCATCTGCCGCACGCGGGATACGCCACACGGCGAGGATTTAATTCCAAGTCCTTGCCAAGGGCACCCTCAAAGACCCTTGAAGACTCAGTTCAAAGGTCGCGAGGATGGACCCACCTCCGGCGGAATGACTTCCCCGGAGGTAAGTCCAGGGGGCCACTGTCGGTACCCTAGAAATCGTACACCTCTTGAGGTTATAAAGATCTCAAAGGAAAATCATCTACCTGGTTTGAAGACCCTCGAAGGCCCACATGCCAGACATAACCGGACCCGCTTCTCCAACATGGTTTATTCCTGGGTCGCCACGTGTACTACCAAACCGGAGCTACCGCCCACAAGGGGGAAGCTCCGGGCCATGTACCGAAATGGCACCTCTGGACTTAGCCCCAGACCGAGAGAAGCTCCAGACCTGACACGTGTCGGGTAGCCCCGGAGCTACCTGTTTCCAAAGTATGCTCCGGAGCTGCCACGTGTCCAACCGTCGGATCTTCAGCCTCTAACCTCCAGAAGACCCCACAACGGCTCCGGATCTTCAAAGGGGAATCAAGGACTTCAAGACCCGATTAAGTGTCATTAATACCATATTAGTGACACTTAAACGGACGATCTTAACACCAATAACGGTGCTGTCAAAGCCCGTTACAGGGTCATTAAGAGCAATTAAATGTGTTAAATAAGTGTCAATACTAGTAACCGCCGGGGCCACATGTCGGGCCAGGCTAACTCGTAACGGCCTGCCCTTGTACTATAAAAGGACAGGCCGATGACACGTTCAAGAGAGAGAGACACACGCGCCATTGACGCTAAACACAAGCTCATACAGCTAATACAACAGCAACACATCCGTGGAGTAGGGTATTACACTCAGGCGGCCCGAACCACGTAAACTCTTGTGTCTCCTGTGTCAATTCCTACTCACCTTCTTGAATCTCCGCGCGCCCATACCGAACATCAAACTCCCCTATCACTTTAGCAGTGTAGGGAGATCTGCCGGTTCCAAATCACCGACAGTGTGAATCTGAAATTAGAAGATATTATGAGCATAATTGTTTCATACATATAGACTTTTTTATTACTCTTACATACTGAAAGTTCATAATACATTACTCGTGTTATACATTTTGTAGTTTTTGCCATGACTAGTAATTGGAATAATTACTTACACTAAAATCTGGTCATGATTGAACTTTCTTGCTGAGTTGAACTTATTGCATGCTCAGAAGTGCTTTTAATAATGGAAAATTAATCAATCAAGAGCCCACATGTTGACCTTTTATGATCAAATGAAAAATTAGAAAAGATCAAGAGAATATGCATGCATCGCACTTCTTTTGAGATTGTCTATCATTGCACATTGATATGAACTTGGAAGAAGTTAGGTATGACTAAAACCATGTCCTTAGGCTTCTGATTGTCAAATGACATAGGCTTGGCTTGGTTGGTTAGAATAAGGATGATGCGGCATATAATCTTTTGCAAATGTCACATGATCAAAATTTGAGCTTTAAATGATAATGAAAAAAAAAGCAGCAACGTGTATCATGCTTTCAACTTTTGAAATGGTTGAGACAGGAAGATCATGACCTGCTTAAATTGAAATTTCACTTGAACTCTAGCATGGCTTACACTTGTTTATGTATTTCATTGATGTGATAGTATATGTTACGTGATAGTATGGCTTGGATGAGTTTTTTTTATATGTATATATCATATTATGCTCATAAATAATTAAAATTTAACTTTTGAACCTTTCTGAATACATTGTCAAAGGGGGGAGAAATCGGTCACACATTGCACATTAACAAGTGTTTTGGCATGATTCTTCTCAGGGGAGTGTACATCCTTAGGGGGAGAATTTTTGTTTTCTTATTTGATTTTTGATTTCAAAACGGGGGAGAAATTTTCCTTTTGTCAAAACTTTTCATGAAATGTGAACGAGCCATTGTTCGGTTTCGTAGTAGTGTTACCAATGCATTCATCAAGGGAGAGATTGTGAAACCTATGTGCTGAATACATTGGAATTTATGCTAAAAGTATGGGTTTACATGCAATGTTTTGAGTATACCTGAGAAACCCACTTCGGATTGTCCGAAATTGCGGGATTTCATTTTGCATTGTCCGAACTTTATCACACCCGTGAGCTGCACGTGTTTTCACTTCAATATGTTTGAAACTTTTCGTTTTATAATGCATAGTAGCTGCTTTGGACTGTTCGGTCTTTCATTTGCTGAAATATTCGTGAGGAAAGCTGAATTCTACATGCAGAAACTCTAAACATAGGAAAGCTGAATTGCATAAAGAACGCACATAATAGTAACTTTCAGATTTTAAGTAGCAGATGTGCACTCCGTGGGCATGGCACATCATAACTCCACAATCAAACAAGAAATGTTCGTCTACGATGTTACATGACCAAAGTCGCATAAGCTGCATACAAGTTAAATCTTTGGGAATAGTAAATTTAATTGTGCTACAGCTAAGCCGTACAAGTTGCAATACAATTATTATAACATTACAGCAGTTTCATAATAATCCAACTACTCTTTATTACTATGTCACGACACAGTGAACAAGTGGTACCCAAATAACCGTGAGGGACGGTGTCGACTGTTGGAGTCGGCAGATCCCCTGACACTATGAAAGTGTTGAAGGAGTTTGTGGTTCGGTTTGGGCGCGCGGAGACTCAAGAAGGTGAAACGCGATTGGACACGAGTGACACAGTGGTTTACGTGGTTCGGGCCGCCTGAGCGTAATACCCTACTCCACAGGTGTGTGTGTGTGTGTTGTATTCACTTGTGAACTTCAGAGCGTTCGAGAGTTTTTTTTCCGTGTATCGTCGGTTTGTCCTTTTATAGTACAAGGACAAACCGTTACAAGTCAGCCTGGCCCGACATGTGGCCCTGGCGGTTACTAGTATTGATACACGAGATTGATTGTTGTTAATAGCCCTGTAACGGCTCCGACAGTGCCGTTATAGGTGTTAAGATCATCCGATTAAGTATCATTAACGTGGAATAAATGATAATTAATCGGGTCTTGAAGTCCGCGGCTGTCCTTCGAAGATCCGGAGCCGTTACAATGTCTCTCGGAGGTTTAAAGCGGCCAGCTCCGACGTATGGACACGTGGCAGCTCCGGAGCTTGCTTGTGGGAAGCGGGAAGCTCCGGGGCGGCCTGGCACGTGTCAGGTCCGGAGCTTCTCTCGGTCAGGGGTTAAGTCTGGAGGTGCCGTTTCAGTAGCTAGCCCGGAGCTTCACCCTTGCGGGTAATAACTCCGGTCTGACAGTACACGTGGCAACCTAGGGGTTAACCATGTTGGAGAAGCAGGTCCGGTTATGTCTGACAGGTGGGCCCCCGAGGGTCTTTAATTTGAGTAGATGTCCTTCCCTTGAGATCTTTGCAACCTCAGGGGGTGTATGGTTTTTAGGGTACCGACAGTGGCCCCCTGGACCTACCTCCGGGGAAGGCCAACGAGATGAAGTCATTCCGCCGGAGGTGGGTCCACACTTGCGACTCTTGAACTGGGTCTTCAAGGGTCTTCGGAGGTGCCTTCGGCGGGGCTTTACGGTTAAGTCTCGACGCGTGGCGCACCTCAGGCGGCAGATAGGATCTTTGGCGTGCAGATCTCTCGCAATTGAAGGTCGCCGGTTCCCGATACGAAAACCGTATCGGTTCCGCGCGCCTTGTCAGTCCGCCGCCTTTGGGTTTCCCGCCTCGTGATGACAACACTGTTCGCCTGGGTAAGAACCTCGACTTGATCGTCAGGGTGGTCTCGGGCCCTCTTGTCATCGGCAGGGTTGAATTCTTGAGTAGTATCCTTGACCCCCTGCAGTTTCCATCCAAGCGTTGCGAGGGCTTACTTAAGAAGGAAAGCGCACCGTCGGGAGTTCTTTACGCTTTCCATCTGTTCTTGCGCTCAAACTCCCAACTCGTGCTTTGCTCCTCTTCTCTTGCCTAGCTGTGCTGCGATGGAGTTGGGTCTGCGTGAGAGTCGTTTGAAGACGGAGAGCGATCTGAAGAAGGTCCGAGCCCTCATGGGGTGGTCGTCGGACTTCTTCAACCGTTCGGTCCGCGCCGGCGGAGAGCTTCCCTTTAAAAAGGAGCACTCCGGCGAGATGGTGTACTTTTCATCGTACGCCATGGTGGGGCTGATCCCACCGTTTTCTTCTTTCTTCTTGATGCTGCTGGACTTCTATGGTCTGCAGCTATACCACCTTGGCCCTCACTCCATTCTCCTTGTGTCCATCTTTGTCCACTTCTGCGAGATGTGGGTGGGCATCTCTCCCTGCATCGAGCTCTTCCGCACCTTCTTCACTGTCCAAACCACCGGCCGAAGCGACGAGTACCTGGGCTTCTACTACTTTGTGAAGCGCAAGAAGTGCCCGTTCAAGTACCTTCGGTCATTCCCTTCCGGGAAGTGGGATGACTGGAAGAAGGATTGGGTTGTCGTCCGGGTGGAGGAGCATGAGAGGTTGGAGTTGCCAGACGGTCTGCCCGGCATTGACACGTCGGTGTGGAGCGAAGTTCCGGTACTGGCGGCAGCTTTCGACCCCGTCCTGACCAGGATCCGCCAATGTGTGGAGGGAGGATTGACTCCCCAGGCGGTGTTCTGCAACTTCTTGTCCAACAGGTGGGCGCCGCTGAAGAGGAGGGAGAAGCTCGCCTGGGCCCTCAACAGCGTGATGGACGAGGACCGGGTTGAGACCGGGTTGAAGTCCAACATGGTGGGGAAGTCCTTGGAGTTTCACCTCAAGAAATTCCAGCACGGCATCGATGTTGACGGAGAGTACTTGACTCCGCCGCCGGCTTTCCTCCCCCTGAACGTGGAAGTTGAGTTCAGCAGGGAGCTCCGGCGGAAGATGCCCGCGCTTGACGACCTTGGCGTCGTCGAGAGAAGATCAACCGCCCGGTTGGCGATCCCCGGGTTGTCCGAAGGCGGCTCCGCCCCTGTCTCTCAGCCAAGAGCTGAGGTCATTGGCAAGGGCAAGGAGCTGGCGGAGGAGCCGGAGAGCCGGAAGAGAAAGCTGCGACATGCTGACGGAAGGTCCGTCGGGCTTGCCACTTCCCCCCCAGTTCCCCGTCCTCAGGAAGGAAGATCCTCTGCCGCCGTGGCGGCTGTCCCCGTGGTGGGGTCTTTTCGGAGCGCTACTGTTCCGGCGGTGGGATCCTCCCGGAGTGCGGCTGTCCCTGTGGTGGGTCCCTCCGGAGGTGCCAGCTCCGGGCAGGCGACTCCGGTACGAGAAGCGGTGAGGGCCTCCAGGTCCAGGAGTTCCTCCCGATCAAGGAGAGCTCCGACCCGGGAAACGCCCGCAGCCACGGCAAGTCCTGGGAGTCCTCCCGGAGCTCCTACACCGACCGTGGCCAGCCCGAAACGTCCGGGAAAGAGGTTCCGCGCAAGCTGGTGCGTGAGCCTCCCAAGGTAATTTTTCTTGCTTACCTCGATTAACTTTTAATTATAGCATCTGTTTGCTCAATTTCTTCGTTCTTTATCTGCAGCGTTCCCAAGAAGGGGAGTGAAGCTCCGCCCTCAGCCACAGTGTCTGAGGCTGCGGGGGCTTCTGCTCCAGCTCCGGTGCCGCCCCAAGCGGAGGCTGCGACAGCTCCGGCGCCGGCTGTCGTGGTCATGGACCTCGACTCGTCTCCAGAAGTTGCCGTGGTAGCGCCGGACCACGGGATTGAAGATGCGCCAGCGGCACCCGTTCCGGAGGTTGATGCTCCGGGTCCCTGTGCTGCAGAAGTAGAAGCTCCGGCTGTTGAGTCGGAGGAAGTAGTGGTCCCGGCTTCGGAGCTGGAAAGTGCTGAAGCCCCGGCGGTTGAGCCGGAGATAGTTGAAGCCCCAGCATGCGAGCCGGAAGTTGAAGTGGTTCCGGCAGTTGAGTCGGTTACTTCCGAGGCTCCGGTCGCAGAGCCGGTAATTATTGGAGCGCCGGCTGCAGGGCCGGTGATTGTGGAAGCGCCGGCCGCAGAGCCGGTGATTGCTGGAGCGCCGGCCACAGAGCCGGTGGTCGAAGAGGCGAGGGAGCTCGAGTCTCCCTCAGAAGAAGTGTCCCGGCCGGAGCCAGTGGAGGCGACGACGTCGATGGTACCCGTGGCAGAGCCAGAGTGCCTGAATGAAGTCGCCGGCCCCCAGCCTGAGGGGGCAGATGAAGACTTGGTGGCGGGACCTTCTTCGGTGGCGACTGAGGCCATCCCGGAGGAGTGCCCTAGTGCTTTGGAAGCTCGGGGTTCCACTCTTGTAGAGTGGGACCCAATTTTTGTAAGTGAAGACCCGCTGGAACCAGCGGAGGAGACCCCGGCAGGTCCGGAGCCCATCTCTCTGTCGATGTCCATCGACAATGCCTGCTCCAGTCTACGTCAGGTCCAACTGGCCTTCTTCCACGACAGCAAAACTCTTGAAGAGGAGCGCCAAACCCTTAGGAGGTGGCGTAATCGGCTCCACTTTGAGACTAAGCTGGCGCAGTCGAGGATTACGGATGACAAGGAATGGATCAGGCGGGAGAAGGTCCGCCTGGAGCTCTGGGGTGAGCTGCTGGACGAGAGGGAGAGCATGACTCACGCCCTCGACGCTCAATCCCGGGAGTTCCATGACCAAGCTAAGGCTGCTAATGACGCGGCCAACGCTCGGTTCGATCAACTCGAGGCCATCAGCACCGCACTCATCAAGCGCCGAGAGGCACTTGAAGGAAGGGAAAGGCGGCTCGAGGATGAGGAGCAAAAACTCCTGGAGCTACGGGATGACGTCTTGCGACGGGAGGAGGAGCTCGTCGAGAAAACAGCTCTGGCGGACAAGGGCCTCGAGGAACGCACTAAAAAATTGGAAGAGCGCTGCCTCGAGGAGGAGGAGAAGACCTGGGTGCGGGGGCAGGAACTCTACGAGTACGAGTGTGCCCTTGTCGCCCGGGAGAAGAAAATAGAGGCTAGGGAGAAGGACCTGGTCGACCGCCGGAACAAGATCCACCTCCGGGAGGAGGAGCTCGAAAGACTTGAAAAGCGGGTTGCTGCGAAGATTCAGCAAAACGCCAAAGAAGTTGAGCGTCTTTCCCGCGAGAATTCGGAGCTGGCGGCGGCCCGGAGATCCCTGGAAGAGATGAAGGGCCTGAGGAAGAAGGACTCCCTGCAAATTTGGGAGTTCCTGAGCAAGGCCGACGATGCGCTGGCGCCGATGGGTTTCAGCCCGGTGCTCCCGGATGATCCGGAGCCGGAGCCGGACCTTGCGTTGCAAGCGTTGAGCGCCGCGGGCAGCAAGCTCTCCAAGGTGGGCGACGTCATCGCGGACCAGCTGGAGGTCGAGGGGCAATCCCTGGCTAGAAACGTCACAGAGTATGTGTTGACGTGCTACACTAGCCGGAACCCTCGATTCCCTCTGGACCCGGTGCTTGAAGGCCCCGTCGAAGGAGAAGGCGAAGCTACCCGAGCCAGCGTGTCGGAGGTCGCCCAGAAGGTCGCCGAGTTCTTCCATAGGGTCTAGGACTGTCTCTCTTAGCCTTTACTTGTATCTTCTCTTCTTCCTCAATTTTGTAATCCCTTGTCTCCAGATGTAATCTCCGGTCTTCAAATGAAATGAAATCTTCACTTTTTTGCGAATTTCATTTTTTTGTCTTCAACTTCTTTATCTTCACTTGGCCCCCTGGTAGATGTGCACAATTTGATTGTGGACATGTACCAAAAGGATGTTGAGTTTTGTTGAAGACAAATTTGCTTCGAACTCTTATAATTTAGGTCCGAAGTTTTCGATAGTGAAGGTCCCTTGAAGTCGGAGCTTAGAAGCTCCGACACTGTCCATCGCCGGAGCTTAGTAGCTCCGGCAATAGCCTCTACCAACACGTTGAGCGTCGATAGTTAATACTCCAAGGTGTCGGAGCTTAGTAGCTCCGGCAATGACCCTTGCCACGCCTGGTTTGTTGGCAACAGACTCTAGTGATAGGGTCTTCTCACCATCTTTAAGTTAACGCCGGCGGTTGACGCTCTGGTGAGAGTCGGAGCTTGGTTAGCTCCGGTTTTTCTCCCTCAACTTTGGGTTCATTTTTCCTGCACACATAAGCCAAGAAAAATAGTAAAATTCGTTCCTTATCTATAACTTCGTCGTGGCTTATGGTTCTCAAGAAAATTTTAAGTTTGAACACGATTTTTAGTACGACTGGATGAATTGTCTTTTCTTTTAGATCCAATTGTCCATGGACCCACCTTACTTTGGCCTGCCGGGATGTAGATAGAGTGGCGTACTTAGGGTGCTTGACCAGGCTAAGTCGATAGCGCACTCCGGCCCTAGAATGGCTTGGCGGCTTTCAGGCGAGTTGGCCACAGACGATATTTAAATCTAAAAAATCCGACAATTCGACTCGAATCGTATGTAAACCGGTCAAACTAGAACTTCTTAAGAATTGCACGTTTCTGTTATAGACAAGAAAGAGAAAAATAAAAATGTCGAGCCTATGCAAAAATGAATGCACGTGGAGTCTATTTCACATGAAGATGTCTTTCATTATAGGTCCGGGGTACAGGGGAAACAAGTACACTCTTAGGGTACGGAACCAGGCTAAGTGTGTTTGGTTTCTCGTTTGACCCAGGGTAGTTAGCCACACTTCTAGTCCGGAGACTGTATTAAGTGTTGCATGAGCTCTTCAAACCTTTCGGGAAAGGTCCGGCTGCTCTCCCGGAGGAACTACCCGATTCTGTACAATGACTCTATAACATACATTTCAAGTTACTTAAGACTCACCTCCGTGGAATTAAGTGTCGAACTTATGGAGGTGCTCGATGTTCCAAGGATTTGGGAGAGGTGTCCCATCCTCGGTAGCCAAGCGAACGCTTCCGGGACGGGATACTTTGATCACTCGAAAGGGCCCTTCCCAGCCGGGGGAGAGTTTGTTTTGCCCTTCTCTGGATAGTATTCTCCGTAGCACCAGATCGCCTTCCTCGAGCTGTCGGTTGTGTACATGCCGCTGGTGATAGCGCCGTAAAGCTTGGCGGTATCGGGCGTTCCGAACAGCTGCTTGGCACCTTCCCTCCTCGAGGAGGTCTAGGTCTTCACGCCGGAGCTGGTCCTGCGCGGCTTCGTCGAAGGTCCGGACTCGGAGGGAACCCAAGGTGATTTCCGGAGGAAGGATCGCTTCAGCTCCGTACACCAGGAAGAAGGGTGTTTCTCCGGTTGCCCGACTTGGAGAAGTCCTGTTGGCCCATAGAGTGGGCGGAAGCTCTTCGATCCAATTGGCCCCGTGCTTTTTCAAACGCTCATAAGTGCGTGTTTTGAGTCCTTTAAGGATCTCTGCGTTTGCTCTCTCGGCTTGTCCATTGCTGGCAGGATGAGCTACGGAAGCGTAGCAAACTTGTATGCCGAGGTCTTCGCAATATCCTTGAAATGCGGAGCTTGTGAATTGAGTCCCATTATCAGTGATGATCTTATTTGGGACTCCGAATCTGCTCACGATAGATTGTAGAAAATTGATTGCAGATTGTTTGTTGATCGTCACAACAGGAGTAGCTTCCGGCCACTTGGTGAACTTGTCGATGGCGACGTACAGGAACTTGTAACCTCCGACGGCTCTTGGGAAGGGTCCCAAGATGTCCATCCCCCACACAGCGAAAGGCCATGTAGGAGGTATCATTTGTAAGGACTGAGCAGGTGTATGAATTTGCTTTGCATGAAATTGGCATGCTTTGCATTTCTTCACTAGCTCAGTGGCATCCTGGAGCGCTGTAGGCCAATAGAAGCCGTGCCGAAAGGCTTTTCCGACCAGCGTGCGGGAAGATGCGTGGTTGCCACACTCGCCTCCATGGATTTCTGCGAGGAGCTCGCAGCCTTCTTCCCTTGTGATGCACCGCATTAGGATGCCGTTGGCACCGCGCCGGTAGAGATCCCCTTCTACCAACGTGTATCTTTTAGCCAATCTGACTACCCGGTCAGCGGACACATCATCGTCAGGAAGGATGTTGTCTTTCAAGTAGTTCCGGATCTCCGAGATCCATGCATCAGAACTGACTTGAGCATTTGAGTCTTGCGTGCTGGGTTGCTCGGAGCTTCCGGCAGCACCTACGACCCTTGATGGCTGCCATGGTAACAGGGCCATCGGGACCGTCAGCTTCGGGATGCTGATCTCGCCCCCTTCGTTCAGTTCGGCAGGCTGAACTGTGGGTTTTGACAACCTCCGGACAAAGGTTCCGTCAGGAGCCGGAGCTCCGGTTGACGCCTTGGTCGAGAGTTCGTCAGCTTCAGCGTTGTGAGCACGCTGAACATGGTGAAGGTCTAGGACTTCGAAGTCCTTCTGAAGCCTCTGGACTTCAAGGAGGTAAGCAGCCAGCTGGAGATTATTGCAGGACCATTCACCCATCACCTGCTTGATGACGAGTTGTGAATCTCCTTTGACCAGCAATTGCTTGACACCATATGAAAGTGCCACCTTTAATCCATAGATGAGTGCTTCGTACTCCGCCATGTTGTTGGTTGCCTTGAAGTCAAGGTTTACCATGTATTTCACCTTCTCCCCGGTTGGTGCGAGGAGAAGGATTCCAGCTCCGGCTCCCTGCTTCTACATGGAGCCGTCGAAGTAAAGGGTCCAGTGAGGCTTAGTGAAGGCTAGAACTTGAGGTTCCGTCTTCTGCTCGCTGGGGCCCCCAGGGTTTAATGGAGAGGGAGTCCATTCTGCCACGAAATCTGCCAATGCTTGACTCTTGATTGCTTGTCTTGGAATGAATTCGAGGTCGAATTCAGCCAGTTCCGCTGCCCACTTTGCAATATTCCCAGTTGAATTGGGATTATGCAGGATCGCTCGAAGTGGATATGAAGTCACCACTGAGACTTTGTGAGCTTGGAAATAATGTCGAAGCTTCCTTGAGGCAATAAGAACTGCATAGAGCAGTTTATGCACCTCTAGGTATCGAGCCTTGGCATCATGTAACACTTCACTGATGAAGTATACCGGGCGTTGAATGGTCCGGACCCTCTCGGAGGGGTCCGGAGCTTCCTCTTCATTGATCCGGACCCTCTCGGAGGGGTCCAGACTCTCTTCGGGGACCTCCGGGTCCTGGGTGGAGGAACCCGGAGCTTCTTCAGGAATGACCTGGATCCTCTCGAAGGAATCAGGGTCCTCTGAAGTGGCTTCTTGTGGGTTCAAGTCTAGGAGCTGGGACTCAAACCCGCTTTTAGGAACCTCCGGACCCTCCCGAAGGGGTCTGGATTCCTGAGTATTAGGTAGTTCCGGTCTCTCCGCAACCAGAACCATACTGACGACTTCGTCAGCTGCTGAAATGTAAAGCAATAAAGGCTCACCAGGGTTCGGAGCTACCATGACTGGTAGGGTGGTGAGGAACTGTTTCAGCTCCTGGAATGCCTTCTCTGCTTCTTCAGACCATTGGAATGGTCCGGACTTCCTCAGTAACTTGAAGAAGGGAAGTGCCCTTTCCGCCAGTCTTGAAATGAACCGGCTGAGGGCTGCTAGACATCCATGCGTAGATGCATGGCTAGGGCAGAACAGCCTCCTCCTACTCCTTCCAGAGTAGAAAGGTCTTGAGCATCTCGTCTTTCTCGAGCTCGCTCGATATGGACACGGCCATCCTGTTGGCGGTATCGGCGATCAAGCTCCGCCCGGAGGTCGTGTGTCGAAAGCCGAGATGCGGTATGGGCACGTCGTGCCCCAGAGGGCAATGACGTCACTTGCTGTGACGCAGCTCGTCTCCGGTTGTTGGAGACATGTGGACCAAGTCTTCCAGACAACGTTCGTCGCTGCGACGGGGCCCGCCCTGAAGGAGGTGGACCCTGGTTGTTGAGGCGTTCGGCCGCTGCTGCGACCAAATGCTCAACATCAGCTCTCCATTGCTCCATGGCACCTTGAGATGCATCCGGAGGTGGTGGTCGCTGGAGGAGAGCACGCGCTGCATGGAGCGCGTGTTCTGGATTGTCACGACTTGCCGGCGCAGAGTGTGACGCCGGTGCACCATCATGTCGTCCGGCATGTCTTGCCGGAGAAGATGGTGGTGGTGGGAGTGTGACTCCTGCTGGAACTGAGGCTCCTACCGGTGGCTGCATGTTGGAGGGATTGCCTCCGACAGCCTGAGCAGCAGGTTGCCCGTTGGATGATCCAGCCGCAGAATTCACCATTCTTGAAGATCTCAGGCGCCCCCCTACCTGGCGCGCCAACTGTCGACTGTTGGAGTCGGCAGATCCCCTGACACTATGAAAGTGTTGAAGGAGTTTGTGGTTCGGTTTGGGCGCGCGGAGACTCAAGAAGGTGAAACGCGATTGGACACGAGTGACACAGTGGTTTACGTGGTTCGGGCCGCCTGAGCGTAATACCCTACTCCACGGGTGTGTGTGTGTGTGTTGTATTCACTTGTGAACTTCAGAGCGTTCGAGAGTTTTTTCTCCGTGTATCGTCGGTTTGTCCTTTTATAGTACAAGGACAAACCGTTACAAGTCAGCCTGGCCCGACATGTGGCCCTGGCGGTTACTAGTATTGATACACGAGATTGATTGTTGTTAATAGCCCTGTAACGGCTCCGACAGTGCCGTTACAGGTGTTAAGATCGTCCGATTAAGTATCATTAACGTGGAATTAATGATAATTAATCGGGTCTTGAAGTCCGCGGGTGTCCTTCGAAGATCCGGAGCCGTTACAATGTCTCTCGGAGGTTTAAAGCGGCCAGCTCCGACGTATGGACACGTGGCAGCTCCGGAGCTTGCTTGTGGGAAGCGGGAAGCTCCGGGGCGGCCTGGCACGTGTCAGGTCCGGAGCTTCTCTCGGTCAGGGGTTAAGTCCGGAGGTGCCGTTTCAGTAGCTAGCCCGGAGCTTCACCCTTGCGGGTAATAACTCCGGTCTGACAATACACGTGGCAACCTAGGGGTTAACCATGTTGGAGAAGCAGGTCCGGTTATGTCTGACAGGTGGGCCCCCGAGGGTCTTTAATTTGAGTAGATGTCCTTCCCTTGAGATCTTTGCAACCTCAGGGGGTGTATGGTTTTTAGGGTACCGACAGGCTGTTATGATTTTAAGTTGCAATGTTTCAAACTTTCTTTACACTTATGGGATGTTTGCTTAATATACATTGACTAAGTTTTTGATGCATTTTTGCAGATCATTGTGGATATATTTTTGCTTTGTTTGCAACATGCTTATTTGAGGTTCTCACATAAGGTGTTGTGGTTATCAGACTAATGTGAGTCAAGTCGAGACTTGTGCTCAGAAGAATTGGTTGTTTATTGATGTGCAGGTGTTGCTTGAGGTCAATACATGGCTGGTGACGGGATCCATTGAACTAGTCTTAGGGAGAAGATGAAGTTCAACAACCAAGTTCGGGGGAATTGCGGTTGAGTTGATCGGGAGGTCACGCAACAAGTTTGGGTCAAGAACAATGCATATATAGGTATCGTGGATGTCGTTGGAAAGTGTTCGCACGTGTGAAAGGGGTGCATGGATGTGGCAACATTATTCCAAGGCATGGTGAAGAGATATGAACATGAAGATGGGATCGGAAAGGTTCAACCGTTTGGTTTATGCCTCAGGCTGCGGTTGAGGTGGTTATGGTTCGATTATGGAAAGTTCCGAGTTTGTTTTGGTTAGATTTCGCGTGGGTCACATAGTTGAGTTGTTTTAGGATGTTTTGGACGTTCCTAAGGTGTTTGGCAGTCATAAGATTGCTTCTATCTGCGTATGGAAGAGTCTTTAGCAGTTTTAGAAAGTTTTGGTTGAAACTGAGTAAGATTAGAGAGTCCTAGTTGGATTGGAGTTGCCTTAGGGCTGGTTATATAAGCAAGAGAGGCTAGAGCTCGTGGAGCATGAATTTGAGTTGTTTCTCTTGTGTCTTTGGTGAATAAAATTTGTAGTGTAGAGGAGCTTTTGTGCCTTGTTTGTCTGACTTGTTTTCGTCAAGTCTTTCTTGTCGAGTTTCTGCGTTGGTCGATCTTTCTTCGGTGTTTTGATGGACTCGAGTTTTACTGATCCAATTGATGTGATTATTCTCGTGTTGTCTTCAAAACTTGATGCTCTATCATCTATGGAAATTTTAGAGTCATTGGATTTATGGTTTTTGCATTACATGAGTTTCTTTGCAGCGTAGCAGATCTGTTTGCTCTCTGTTAAGAACAACTGGCATTTGCTCAAGGTTTCAGTCATAACTGGATTTTACTTGACGTTTTCTCATGAATCGTTTCATCATGACTTGATTCTCTATAATCTATACTGATTTATCACGTTTTAAACACGTTGAAAACACTCGCACACATGATTTCTCTATTAGATTTATTTTCTGCCGAGCGGTTTTGTTGCTTCCACTGAAAAAGTTTTAATCTACCATTCACCCCCCTTTGGTAGCTTTTCACGTGCTCTTCGATCCTACTGAGATGTGCAACATGATCGAAGTCTCTTTGAGTCGATCCGTGAATGATCAAGTTTTGTGCCTTGTAGTTGTTGTTGACGTCCTTCTTGTTGGAAGCCGTGACTTCATCATTTGATGGCATGGCGAAGCGCTTGAAGATATTTTCCCATATGGAAAAGCTCTGTGCTTGTATGTATGCCTCTATACGGGCCTTCCAAACCTGAAAATCAATACAATCAATCAAACATGGTTTTTTAAGTATTTCTCCATGATAATAGTTAAAACACGTGCAAATTACGAAGATTAGAGCATCGTGGCTCTGATACAAATTGTAGTATCGAATTGCACATGAAAAAAATAGCAGAGGGGTGGGTGATTGGTAGAGTAAAATCAGTTCCATCGGAAGATACGAAAAAACCTTTGGGAGAAAATCAACTAGACAAATAAAACATGTGTGTAAGTGTTTTTGACGTGTTCAATCCGTAATCCAACCAGTACAGATTGTAGAGAATCAAGTCGCAAAACTAATGCAACAAAAATCACGTGAAAACAATGTGTAGAACCAAAGTTATGATCAACAGACTGAGCAAAGGTCAATCTGTTCTACCCGAGTTAAAAACGGCTCTGCTATGCTGCAAAAAAACTCATGTGACTCAAAAAGCACAAAACCAATGACCATGAAATTTTCACAAACGATAGGGAATTGAGTTGTGAAGACAACACAAAAAGAATCTGTAACACCCTCATTTTCATGCATAATGCGTTGCATGCATCCTCATACATGTCTAACATAAAGCAACCTTAAAAAGAATCTAATTAAAATGAATTTAGGGCTAATCAGCAATTTAATTCTGTCAGGGTGCAGACTTGTTCGGCTAAAATTCCGGACTAGTCCGGTATCCCTCTTCTTTTTCAGAAATTCAGATTTCTTAAGAACCCTGACTTGCTGGCACATTGCATGGTGTCCAACTTAGTTTCTGATGCTCTCCAGACTGTCCGATTTTCTGAGCAGACTAGTCCGATCTTGCAAATTTTCAGTCCGAAAACCTTTCCTTTGCAACCCCAGACATGTCCGACCTTCTATACCGGACTTGTCCGATTTTGTCTCTGTTCCAAAATGGACTTGTTCGGCCAACCCTGCGGACTAGTCCGGCCTTTAAAGTCCAACTCAGATTCTTTATTTTCTTCCACGATTGGTTATTGGGTAATTGCATTAATTTGGCCCAAGAACTTCGTTCCCAACACCAGAGGAGCCCAAGTGGACCCCACATCGGTCCCTACTCGTTCTCCACTGAATTCTACTTGGAATTCACCCCAAAACCCTACGTCTCCACACCTATATAAACAAGCCAATACCCCCCACACCTCTCCATCACATTGGAAAACCCTCGCTGCCGTGTTCTCGACGTGTGCCGCCATCAAGTGAAGATCCAACAGCAAGGTGAAGGAGGAGAACAAGGAGGAGGATCAATCAAGCACAATCTTCATCAACTTCTTGACATCAACGTTCTTCATCACGAAATTTTTCTCAACACCTCTCATCAAGCCTTAATCGTCAAGAATCAAGTTTCACGCCCAATTCTTGATCCTTGGATCTCTAAACACACGATACACCCTCTACATTCACTTATCCACGTCAATTCAATCCAAATTCTGCTTGTCCAGAAAAAACCCTATCTCACAAGTTCTGGTCAGGGAGGACTAGTCCTGCCTCTGAATCTGTTTGGTGCTAAATTAATCCCAATTTGGCTCAAATCAACTCGAAACTTGTTCAAACTTGTTAAAAACGATTGTAGCTAGTTAGTAAACATTAATAGGTACTCATTACCAAGTTTTACCTCTTTGGACAAATTATGCATATCATGGCATATTGTGTAATATATGAGCATTTATTGATTGTAATGGTTGTTCTGCATGTTTGTTGCGTGGAATAGAAGGTGTCGCTGTAGAGAGTGCTTTTGAGGACCTGCAGAACAAGAACTTCGAAGCTTTCAATACAAACCAAGCTCAAGAGCAAGGCAAGTGTCCTTGATAATTTTGATTCAGGTTTAAAATGTTTTGTTTGCAAAACCGCATGCTTGCGTCAATTTTTTGGGAAAACCCAATTATAGGAGTTTACTAGTTTTGTATGACCACCCTTGTCACTTGAACACAATATAGAGAGTTGGGAAGTATCTTCTGCACTTTTTGCTTCGCTACACTAAATTGGGTTTTGGAAACAATCATACTTCTTAATTATGAACTATTGATCACTTTAACAATGAGAATTGTTATTAATGACCGTTTAGAAACATGGTGCCTAGGGATCTAAGCAAGTCGGTTATGTGGAAGTGGTTGGACTGTTTTGGTGGTTCTGCTTGCTTTAGATCTAAGGACCGGTTCATGGAGCGACCATCCAAGATTTACAGTGCCACCACAGGGCCAAGTATGGGTGCGGCTTAGCTGACTAACTAGTGTATTGCTAGTACTATTTAGACCATTAGGAAAGCTTGGGGAAGGGGTAGTCATATGGGTTTGTAGTGATGGTGGGACTACCCTGGGATCTGAATGTCTTAAGAGGGTGCTCTTGGTTGGATATGCTCAGATGGAGACATCACCACCTAAGGAAGTTTGAGATGACATAACTGAGATTCCACAATCATCGAAAGGTGATGAAATCACAAACTTGCGAGTAAAGTGGTATAACCTCTGCAGAGTGTGTTAAAAACTATCATGATAGCCGTGCTCTCGGTTATGAGCAACCTGGACCCTCACATGATTAGAGTTATGAACCTTGAACGTGGTTTAATGGCTGGAATTGAATTAGGAGTTGGTATTGATTCAACAATTGACTTTGGTATATGGAATTAAAGAAATTGAGACAGATGATCAATTATGAGTTGATTATCGGTTAATATTTCTGGTATTGGTTACTTAAGTTGAAATTAATGTTATTTGGGTTATTTTGGGAAGGACCACACTTAATGATCATATTTTTGCATTTTCAACTGTTTTGAATGTACTTTTATGCATTTAGCCATTTAATTATCATTCTTTGTTCAAACTACATGTCATACTTTCCCACAGTTGTTGAGTACGACATGTGTTCACCCTTGCTATTCCCCCAACAAATTCAGACGCAGGCGTCAATGTGGAGTACCCAGAGGTCTTTGTGGAGTTCTAGGCATGCGTGTTACCGTCAAGCTTGCATGTGGAGTTGGAGTCTTTAGTGTTTAGTGTTTTCCGCTGCAGTCTTATTAGAGCTTTTATTCAAGACTATTTGGTTTGTAATAAGGTACTATTATTAGTGTTACTATTCGAGACATGGTTATAATCTGTTTATCATTTGCGAGTCAGTTGTGTATGTATGTTAAACATCGCGGGCACACATATGCGTCACGCTTGGTTCATTTCCTAAATTGGGTTTCACAAATTGATATCAGAGTCGTGTTTGACCGCAGGACGCAAGCCTAGGTAGAATGAACACCACAAATCACTTAGCACTTCTTCCCTATTCAAAATTTGCCGGTTTTGCATTATTTTGCCTTCCATTAGCTATATAATGTGGGAAAATTGTGATTTTGCTGCTGCTGCAACTTTTTCCACTTTTCCATCTTTTTGAGCAAATGCACGTCCTCTCATCTTGATTTATGGCTACTACAATTTCAGAACTGATATTTATGCTTTCCTCTAATACTCTCATGTTTTCTTATAGATGGCTCACACCAAAATGACAGCTCGTAAGAGAGCTCGTTTGCCACCACTTGGAAGCAAGCTTAGGCCTGGCGAGGAGCCGAGAATGGAATCTGATGAGGACATCAACACCCTCGATACGTCCACACCAACTCAGCTACCAGTTTCTGGTCCAATCCCTCGCGCTTGTGCACATCAACTAAACTATAAGGTGAACTCGTTCTTGGCCTTATGTCCATCTTATCTAGACCGTGGAACTACGTGCTTTCTTGTTTTGCTTAGGAACAATGGAGAGGAGCCAATGGGAAGGGAATTCGCGTGGACGGGATTTGGACAGCAAAACAGCACCAACTTGTGACGGCCACTCCTACTTCATACAGACTCCGATCTGGGCGTTCAAGTACTTCCTAGAAATATTATCAGGTCTACTTTCAAAGGGATCTGGCCTCCTGTACATATCTATTCGGAGTCGGCCGCAATCGTTATTTTAATACTAAGACCTTTTCTGTCCATGGTGCTGCATCACCAAAATTGGGCCCATGGCCCATGTATCGTTTGGAGTCCATTAGGGACTCATGATTAGGGTTTCTCACGACCCTAGGGAGGTAATAAATAGTAGCCGACGCCCTCATTAGCTGGTGGGTTTTGTTTATTCGTAAGTTAGCTTCTGCTGCTTTCTTGTACGCGCGCTTGTCGACTAGATCGCCCGTCTACTTGTATCCAGAACCCCACTTCAGATTGATTCAACTGATAAGTGTTTGTTCTTCTTGTTCTTGCATGTTCTTTGATTTCTTGCAGGAACAAAGGCCCTCGTGGTCAGGTTGATTGTGCGCCAGCAAGATCAATACAACTTCAGAGTTGGTGTATCGATCGCTAAGACGCATCGTCCTGGGGATGGTGTAGTCGGATCGCCAATGTCTTCTCCTCCACAAATCGAACCCTCCTATTCTTATCGAAAGATCAGGAACCAAGATCCTATCATGTGGTAATCAGAGCAAGTTAATCGGTGAGAGTGCTACCATTACTTTTCTTTCCGCTGTTATCATCCTATAGTCCAGAAAAAACCCAAAAAAAATACCAACTCTGTTTTTTCCATTATTCCTAGACCATTGTGCCTTTTACTTTCTCTACTTAGTCAAGACTTATTGAGTTCATGGTTGCTTCGACGAGACAAGTTGCTGGTCTTTAGTTTTGCACCACTAGAGTTTCGATTTCGTGTCACATTTGGTCACCTAGTTCGAGTCAGGTTCTTAGTTCGAGTTTGAGTCAGATTACTAGTTTGAGTTTGAATCAGATTGCTACTTCGAGTTTGAGTCGGATTGCTAGTTCGAGTTTGAGTCAGATTACGAGTTCAAATCAGATTGCTACTTCGAGTTTGAGTCGGATTGCTAGTTTGAGTTTGAGTCGGATTACTAGTTCGAGTTCAAATCAGGTTGCTACTTCAAGTTTGAGTGAGATTAGTAATTTGAGTTTGACAACAAGAAAAAGGCAAGTGCAAAATCAAAAGCCGCACAAAATCCACAAGCAAATAGAGAAGAAAAAAAGGCAAGTGCAAGATCAAAAGCCGCATGTGGAAATTTTGTTCTATGGTCTCCTGATTCCATCTAGAGAGAGTTTGGGTGACCACCCCAACAAAAGAAAAAACAAAAAAAATAAAAAAAATCAGATTGTTGTTTGGGGTGTTTTTGGCGATGACATTGGGTTCTCGGCTCGCATCTCTAGTACGGTCTAGACTAAGATCAGCATAGTACTATCGTAGAACATTTATTCAGCTTGTTGTGATTAACGTGGTGAAAGTTTGCTCCTCGTGCTAGTTCAGCCACCTAAAGCCATAGATTGACACCTGCTCTTGAAGTTGTTCATTACTTGCTGGTTGCCATCACCTTCTTGTTGAGCTTGGTAAGAACAGGTAAGAGCTTGATTGTACAGGTTGAGAGTGAGCAAGTTATCTCCACCAGCACCTTTGTAGCTAGGGATAATGTTACCCTTTCATATTGGATTGTTCTTTTTTTCTACTAACCATGGCAGGAGGAGCAAATACAAACGAAGACGTGCATTCACCTCGCACACGGCGAATTATACAACACTTTGAACGCCAAGTGCGGCTATGCACAAAAGCGCTTGATGAGGATTTTCGTGTTACCAGTGACCGCCTTGGCGAATTGGAAAATATGTAGATCGACACCAACACCAAAATCAGCACGTTGGAGATTTCCATTCAAACATTGAACACCTCTATTGGAGCCATCCTGTAGCGCCTTGAGGAGTGGGATCGTGGACGCACCGCGGATGGATAGGTGAGCAATGCTCCTAGTATTGTATGTGACAATGAAGATGGCTATTCTGCAGACATTGGGGAAGATGAGGAAGCTAGGCCACGGCGCCGGCTACAACGCAACTGTAAAGTTATGGGTGGACATCGTCGGCGTGAGGTATCCAATCATGATGATACTTTTAACAAGATCAAATTTAAGATACCTCATTTTGATGGTAAATATGACCCTGATGCATATATTACTCGTGAGATTTCTGATGATAAAAAATTTGCATGTCATGAGTTTCCTGAAAACACAAGAGTCAGAGCAGCCACTAGTGAGTTTACTGATTTTTCTTCTGTTTGGTGGATAGAACATGGCAAGAAAAATCCTAATAACATACCACAAACTTGGGATGCTTTGAAACATCTCATGCGTGCTAGATTTGTTCCTTCTTACTATGCACGTGATCTGTTAAATAAGTTACAACAATTGAGACAGGGAGCTAAAAGTGTAGAAGAGTATTTTCAGGAATTACAGATGGGTATGTTGCGTTGTAATTTAGACGAGGATTAGGAACCAGCTATGGCTAGATTTTTGCGTGGTTTGAACCGTGAAATCCAGGACATACTTGCTTATAAAGATTATAATAATGTTACTCATTTGTTTCATCTTGCTTGTAAAGCTGAAGGGAAGTGCAGGGACGACAAGCTAGCTCTAGAACTAATATTTCTGCAGGAAAGACTAGCTCATGGCAACCACGCACGACTACTCCTTCGACTGGGCGTGCTTCCCCGCCATCTTCTTCACCAAGTCGGGCAGCACCTTATTCCTCCGGCAACAAGCCATGTGCTTCTTCCACTAGCTCAGCAGTAAAGCTACCCAAAAGCCCACCGAGAGTGCTTCTTCCGTAGCATCTACCGGACGATCTAGAGACGTTCAATGTCACAAGTGCAAGGGTTTTGGCCATGTGCAGCATGACTGCCCAAGCAAACGTGTTCTAATTGTTAAAGATGACGGTGAGTACTCATCTGCTAGCGATTTTGATGATGATACATGTGTTTTGCTTGCAGCTGACTATGCAGGTAGCGATGAACATCAAGAAGAGCATATTGGTGCAGAAGATGCAGCACGCTATGATAGTCTCATTGTGCAGCGTGTGCTGAGTGCACAAATGGAGAAAGCGGAACAAAATCAAAAGCACACATTATTCCAAAATAAGTGTGTCGTCAAAGAGCGATCTTGCCGCATGATCATTGATGGAGGTAGCTGCAACAACATGGCCAGCAGTGACATGGTGACCAAGCTGGCACTAAGCACCAAACCGCACCCACATCCCTATTACATTCAATGGTTAAACAACAGCGGTAAGGCAAAGGTAACTAGACTCGTGGGAATCAATTTTACTATTGGATCATATAAGGATGTCGTTGAATGTGATGTTGTGCCTATGCAAGCTTGTAATATTCTGCTAGGAAGACCTTGGCAATTTGATAGAGATTCTATGCATCATGGTAGATCAAATCAGTATTCTTTTCTTTACCACGATAAAAAAAATTGTGTTGCATCCTATGTCTCCTGAAGCTATTGTGCAAGATGATGTTGCTAGAGCTAGGAAAACTAAATCTCAGGACCATGCGAACGTTGAGAACAATAACAATGCCAAATCTGTGTTTGATAAGAAAAATGAGATATCTCTGAAGGGGAAATGCTTGTTTGCTTAAAAATCTGATATTAATGAATTGATTCCTTCCACCTCTATTGCCTATGCTTCGGTATGCAAAGATGATTTGATTTCCATTTACGATATGCAACATTCTTTGCCGCCTGTTGTTGCTATCAATATTCTAATGTATTTCCAAGTGAAAAACCACCAGGACGACCACCACTTCGAGGGATTGAGCACCAGATTGACCTCATTCCCGGTGCTTCATTGCCCAACTGTGCACCATACAAGACAAATCCGGATGAAACAAAGGAGATTCAGCGCCAAGTACAAGAACTACTCGACAAAGGTTATGGAATTGAAGTTGATCAAGCCAAGGTAGAGGCTATTTAGGGGTGGCCTGTACCAAAGACCATCACACAGGTGCGGAGCCTTCTAGGGCCGGCTTGGTTCTATTGTCGCTTTGTGAAGGATTTCAGCACCATTGTTGCTCCATTGAATGACCTTACGAAGAAGGGGGTGCCTTTTTGTTCGGGCACCACAAAAGATAACGCCTTTACCATACTGAAAGATAAATTGACGCATGCACCTCTTCTCCAACTTCCTGATTTTTCTAAGACTTTTGAGCTTGAATGTGATGCTAGTAGGATTGGATTGCGTGGTGTTTTGTTACAAGAAGGAAAACTTGTTGCATATTTTAGTGAGAAAATGAGTGGGCCTGTTCTGAATTATTCTACCTACGATAAGGAATTATATGCTCTTGTACAAACTTTAGAAACATGGCAGCATTATTTGTGACCTAAAGAATTTGTTATCCATTCTGATCATGAATCACTAAAGCATATTAGGAGTCAAGGGAAACTGAGCTGTAGGCATGCTAAGTGGATGGAATTTATTGAGTCTTTTCCTTATGTCATTAAACATAAAAAGGGAAAGGATAATATTATTGTTGTTGCTTTATCTAGATGTTATACTCTTCTATCTCAACTTGCCTTTAAATTTTTTGGATTAGAAACGATTAAAGATCAATATGAACATGATGCTGATTGGGGACTAAGCTTTTATTTTCAACTACTTGTTTTTCCCAAACTGACAGTCAAACTGAGGTTGTGAATAGAAGTTTATCTACCATGCTTAGGGCTGTTTTGAAAAAGAATATAAAAATGTGGGAAGAGTGTTTGCCTCATGTTGAGTTTGCTTATAATCATTCCCTACATTCTAGTACTAAGAAATGCCCTTTTGAGATTGTTTATAGATTTGTACCCCGTGCTCCTATTGATTTATTACCTCTTCCTTCAATGGAACGAGTGAATTTTGATTCTAAAAATCATGCTGAATTGGTCTTAAATTTCCTGAAACCACTAAGAAGAATATAGAGTGCATGAATTCCAAGTATAAACTTGCTGGTAGTAGGGGAAAGAAACCTATCACTTTTGAACCTAGTGATTTAGTTTGGTTACATTTGCGAAAGGATAGGTTTCCTGATTTGAGAAAGTCTATATTGTTACCTCGAGCTAATGGTCCATTCAAAGTGTTAGAAAGGATTAATGATAATGCATATAAACTCGAGTTGCCTGCGGATTTTGGGGTTAGTCCCACATTTAACATTGCATATTTGTAGCCATATTTGGGAGAAGAAGATGAGCTTCAGTCGCGGACGACTCAAATGCAAGAAGGGGAGAATGATGAGGACATCAACACCCTCGATACATCCACACCAACTCAGCTACCGGTTTCTAGTCCGATCACAAGCGCTCCTGCACGTCAACTAAACTATGAGGTGAACTCATTCTTGGACTTATGTCCATCTTATCTAGACCGTAGAACTACGTGCTTTCTTGTTTTGCTTAGGAACAATGGAGAGGAGCCAATGGGAAGGGAATTCGCGCGGACGGGATTTGGACAGCAGAACAGCACCAACTTGTGATGGCCACCACTACTTCATACGGACTCCGATCTGGGCGTTCAAGTACTTTCTGAAAAGAACATCAAGTCTACTTTCAAACGGATCTTGCCTTATGTCCATATCTATTCGGAGTCGGCCTCAATCGTTATTTTAATACCAAGACCTTTTCTGTCCATGGTGCTGCATCACCAAAATTGGGCCCATGGCCCATGTATCGTTTGGAGTCCATTAGGGACTCGTGATTAGGGTTTCTCACGACCCTAGGGAGGTAATAAATAGTAGCCGCTGCCCTCATTAGCTGGTGGGTTTTGTTTATTCGTAAGTTAGCTTCTGCTGCTTCCTTGTACACGCGCGTCTCGACTAGATCACCTGTCTACTTGTATCCAGAACCCCACTTCAGATTGATTAAACTGATAAGTTCTTGTTCTTCTTGTTCTTGCATGTTCTTCGATTGCTTGCAGGAACAAAGGCCCTCGTGGTCTGGTTGATTGTGCGCCAGCAAGATCAATACAACTTTGGAGTCGATGTACTGATCGCTAAGGCGCATCGTCTTGGGGACGGTGTAGTCGGATCGCCAAAGTCTTATCCTCCACAAATTGAACCCTCCTATTCTCATCGAAAGATTGGGAATCATGATCCTATCAAAATCAGTCCGAGAGAAAGAAGAAGTCAGTTCTCCCACAAAGGATGTTGAGCATGAACACTCCAACATAATGGACAAAGATCCTTAGGAGGAGGAATACCCTAAGATGGTGGAATTCTGTGATAGTGAAGAAGAGGAAGATGAAGCACATGAGAAGAATGAAGATGAAGCCTAAGATGAGGAGGAACCCGTCACACAAGAGGGAGTACCCGAAGCCCAAAGGAATGCATCACAACCTAGTGAAGCCAGAAAGGAAGACAAATGCCTAGTTTACCGTGATGCCCAAGAATTTTGTTCCGATGGCACTGATGGAGGATTTGCAGCTAAGCAATTAAAGGAGTTCCTTGATTTATGCAAAATGCACCCAGAGTATTATGTCAAGAGGATACCTCGCCATGGACGTGAACAATGAAGGGGCTCAAGTTACTATTCTTGCCAATGATGAGGTGGTCACCCAACACTTTGCGTCCACATGGAGATGCACAAGGGAGCAAGCTATTGATGATGTGGCTTGGGATGCACTTACTAGATTGTTCCACATCTACGAAGGGCAAGTTGGAGGTACTAGTTTTGCGTTGCACCCGCGACGCAAGAAAGGAACAAGGGAAGTCTTAAGACCGCAAGATGGAGCTCAAGCCAATTCTCATGCCACTGACAGATCTCAGGAAGTATTGGTGAATTTGGGAAATCGCTATGTGGATGCTTGGAAGAGATCCGCTACCTCCGTAAGAAATTGTTCATCAAGGAGAAGCAAGAGGAAGTCTGTACCACCATGGAGGTCAACGGTGCAGCAACCTCTCCAGCCCTACATGGATGGCCAACTCACCTTGGCGTGCACCCATGTATGCATCACCGCCACCGTCGCCTTCACCGCCTCACGGCCAAGACAGCCATGGATCACACAATTAAGTCTAGATCGTATTAGTTATATTTGGTGTGGTGTGCTGAATTTTCTTATTTTGTCCTTGTGCTTGTACGCTTGGTGCGAGTTGTGGGACACTTAGTGTTTTTTCCACATCCGCACGTAGTAGAGAGTTGTGGGATCCTTGTCCACATCCTCTAATAGGGTTTCTAGTATTAACAAGAGAGTTGTTTAGTTACATATACCTTGATGCATATAGTTGGGGGCGTTTTTTTTTCAAATTCTATATTCTTCCTTCTCTACTACTCTTTCACCAACAGATGCCAAGGACTCGCAACTAAAAGGAATGTCAGTGGTGAGGAGGAGAATAATGGAGCACCTCAGAACAACAATGGACTTGGACATGAGACTATCAACCTTAAGCAGCTGTTGACTATGCATAACCAGCTCATGCAGACCATGATACAGACCATGGGACTGCTGCAAGATGACAACAACAACCAGCCCCACATGTCGCCACCACCACCATCCCTCCACCCCACAACCGTTTGGGAGAGTAAATGAGGACCAGGCTACCTACTTTTGCCCAAGCCACATACCCTATGGAAGTTGATGATTGGCTGAAGTCTGTAGAGAAGAAACTTGCTATTGTCCAGTGTAGTGACAGAGAAAAGGTTCTTTTTGCCTCACACCACTTGGTTGGAGCTACAGCAGATTGGTGGGAATCTCTATGCAATGCCCACGCCAATCAAGAAAGAATCACCTAGGCTGAATTCAAGGAAAGTTTCCGTTCTCACTATATACCCGAGGGAGTTATGATACTGAGAAGGCAGGAATTTGAAAACCTCAGGCAAGGAAGGATGAGTGTGAGTGAGTATCTCAACAAATTCACTCAACTATCTAGGTATGCTCCAGAGGACATCAACACTGATAACAGGAAGCAGTATCCGTTCAAGAGAGGTCTCAACAATGAAATTCAAGTTCAGTTGCTCAATACTGACTATGCAAATTTTCAGATCTGGTTGACAAAGCCATTGTGGTTGAGAACAAGATTTGTGACATGGAGCTAGATCAAAAGAGGAAGATGCCATATCAGGGGTAGTCTCAAGGAAGCAATGTTTGTCCTCTCTATGCACCGCCTGCTGCACCATATTACAACGTCTGCTGCTGCATACCGCCCTGCTTATCCACCGCGACCCTAACAGTCAATGCAGCAACACCCTTCCATGCAAGAACCACGCTTACCTAGTGTAACACCCTCATTTTCATCCATCATGCATTGTATACATTATTTTACATGCTTAACCTTAAGCAATATAAAAGGAACAAGATTAAAACAAATTTAGGACAAAACAACAATTTAAAACTATCAGGGTGCGGACTTGTCCGACCATAACCCCGGACTAGTCCGGTGACCCTATCCTTCTTCAGAAAATTCAGTTTCTTTCAGAGCCCAGACTTGTCCGGCACAATGCACGGACTAGTTTGGTTTGGTAGTCCAAGCAGACTAATCCGTTCCTTGTAGAATTTCAGTCCGGAAAACCTTTTCTTTGCCATCATAGACTTGTCCGATTTTGTTTCTGTTCCAGAACAGACTTGTCTGGTCCATCATGCGACAAGTACGACCTGTTGAGCTTCACTCGGATTCTGTTATTTCCCACGATTTGTTTTTGGGTAACTGCCTTATTTGGGCTCAAGAACTTCATGCCCAACCTCAGAGGAGCCCAAGTGGACCCCCACTCTGGCCACCACCAACCCAAACATGAAATCCATCAAGTGGACCCCCACTCCGGCCCCCACCCACCCTAACTTGAAATCCATCAAACCCTACCTCTCCACCTCTATATAAACAACCCATCACCCCAACTTTTCATCTCTTTGCCACAATAGAAGAAACCCTCAACCCTAGTTTGTGGGGGCTGCAGTCAAAAGAATATCCAACAACAAGGAGGAGGTGGAGGAGAACACGAAGGAGGATCGATCAAGCAAGATCTTCATCGACTTTTCATTCTTCAACACCAATTCATGCTCAACTCTTCATCACCAAACCCTAATCATCAAGATTCGAGTTTCATCCCCAATTCATGACCCTTGGACCTCTAAACTCACAGTATACCCTCTATATCCAATTCCCCACGTAAGTTAATTCTAATTTTTTGCTATCCAGAAAACCCTAGTTGTTGTTTTTCTGAAGAGGGCGTACTAGTCTGGCCCCCTGAACGGACTAGTCCGGTCTTGCTGCCTGTTTTGTGCTGAATTAATTCGAATTTGACTCAAATCAACTCAAAACCTGTTCAAACTTGATAATATCCATTGAAACTAGTTAGTAAACATTAATAGCAACTCATTAACAAGTTTCACCTCATAATTGCATTAATCATGCATATCATGGCATATTAAGTAATATATGAGCATTTATTGATTGTAATGACTGTTTTGTATGTTTGCTGCGCGGAATAGAAGCTGTTGCGCTAGAGGTTGCTGTTGAGGACCTCCGGTACCGAAACTTCAAAGCGTTTGACCCAAACCAAGCTCAAGAGCAATGCAAGTGTCCTTGATCATTTTAATCCTATTTTTAAATGTCTTGTTTGCAAAACTGAATGTTTGTGTCAATTTGATGGGAAACCCATTTATAGGTGGTTACTAGACTTGTTTGACCATCCTTGTCACTTGGAATGCCTTGTAGAAAGTTGGGAAGGGTATTTTTTACCTTTTTTCTTTGTTCTAATTAATTGGGATGGGAAAACAACCAAATGACTTAATTATGAACTAAAGTATGATAAGCAATTATGAACAGGGTTAATTGGTAACATGGGACTTGGGAGATCTAAGCAAGCATGGTTTGTGGATTGGGTTGGATGATATGGTGGTTTGCTTGTCTTAGATCTAAGGACCGATTCGAGCGAGAATAAGCCATGACAACAGTGACACCACAAGGCCAAGTATGGGTGCGACTTAGCCAACTAATTAGGCGTATTGCCGGCATTGATTCAAATCATTCGGAGGAGCGGAGAATGGGAGTCGGTTGGGTTTGCAATAGTGGCAGGTTTGCCCTGGGATCCGAACAGCACAAGAGGGGGCCCTTGGTTGGATTTGCTCAGTTGGAGGCATCACCACCGGTGAAATATTAGTGGGTCTGAATATGCTCGTAGTCCCTTTGTAAAGGCTATTTTGTGATCTCTTGGCCATACACCTAAGGAAGTGTAACTGGCATAAGAGAGGTTTCTTTAGTCGCCGATGGGTGACAAAATCACGAACTTGTGGGTACAGTGGTACAACCTCTGCAGAGTGTTTAAAACTATTATGATAGTCGTGCTCCCTTTTAAGAGCACATGGATGACCTACATGATTAGAGTGGAACTTGGGATTTGGGATGGTCATCGTTATGGTTATGAATTGGATGGTGATAAATGGACATGGTAAATGATGATGGTAAGAATATGGTATATGGATGATTAATGGATGATATATATGAATTATTGTGTTTATTTGGGATATGATGGGATAAATTTCACATAGACATTGTAGGATGCTTTTTAAATGTTTTAAAGGTACTTTTCAGCAAATAACCATTATTTATTATCAATTCCTTGTTTAAGCTACATGTCATTATTTCCCAAACTTGCTGAGTACGACATGTGGTCACCCTTGCAATTCCCCCACCAACAATTTCAGGTGATGTTTGGGAGTATCCTGAGGACAATGCGGAGTAATAGGCTTTGTGCTGCCGTCGACTTGCCTGTGGTGTTGCTTGGAGCCGCGCTACCCTATATGCTTAGTCTTCTTAGATTATTTCTGCTGCATTAGTTCCAGACTTATTAACAATGATCATTAGACATGTAATTTGAGGATTATTTGATATTGTAATAAAAGTACATAATTAACTTGTGTTGTGGTAATTTTCTGTATATCATTTGTAATGCACTCGTGTATGTGTGTTGAACATTCTGGACACACATATGCATCGCACTTGGTTCATTTTTGGAGCCGGGTGTCACAAATTGATATCAGAGCCACAGATTGACCGTAGGATGCATCCTAGATAGAATGGACACTTTTGAGCACATAGGAACACTCGGGAAGCGTTGTGGTTTGTTTGGTGTGTTGATTGCTATGTAATGCTTGCTTGTGTGCTTAGTAGAGGATTGTGGCATGCTTTAGCGCTTTCCACATCCATATAGGCTAGTATAGGTAGTTTCTTAATTCATACTCCTTGATGCATATAGTTGGTGATTCGTTCTATATCTCTTTCCTATCTCGCTCAACCTCTACTTCAGTGGAATATGGACACAATTATAAGATTGACCATTTCAGATGAAGCTATATGGGAGATGGGGACGAATATAGTACGTCCAAAAGTAAGCCTTAGAATAAGGGGGGTAGACATCTTCGCCAACCTTATTTTTTGGATTCGCAAGGACTGGACATAATACTTAGTATGGACTGGTTAAGGAAGCATAATGGGATAATTCAATGTGCAACAAAGACGGTGAAGTTAACAAATGAGGAAGGGTTCAGCATAGAATTTGAAGTATCTCAACACACACCAAAGTAATTGGAGTTGAATCAAATGGACGGTGCAGCAATAGAGGAGATCCCAGTGGTGTGTGAATTTTCCAATGTGTTCCCAGATGAGTTGCCATGTATGCCGTCTGATTGTGATATCAAGTTTGTTATTGAGTTAATACCTGGAATTGCACCTATAGCTAAGAGGCCATATAGGATGCCTCCTGTGGAGTTAGCGGAGCTCAAGAAGCAAATTAAAGAGCAGCTAGAGAAGGGTTTTATACACCCAAGTTCGTCGCCATGGGGAGCCCCAATGCTTTTAATAGATAAGAAGGATGGATCACACAAAATGTGTGTGGATTACTGGTCCCTCAACGAGGTGACAATAAAGAATAAGTATACACTACCCCGCATTGAGGATCTATTTGACCAAATGAAGGGAGCCCGAATATTCTCTAAGATAGATTTTCGGTCAGGATATTTCCAAATGAATATTAGACCATCAGATATACCTAAAACATCTTTTAGGACACGATATGGATCCTATGAGTATACGGCCATGTCCTTTGGATTGACTAATGCACCCTTGTACTTCATGTATCTCATGAATAAGGTTTTCATGTAGTATTTGGATAAGTTCGTGGTAGTGCTCATTGATGACATCATGATCTACTTGAAGAGTGAAGAGGAGCACAAAGAGCAACTAAGGCTGATGTTGTAGAAATTGCGAGAGCACCAGTTGTATCCCAAGTTCAATAAGTGCCAATTTTGGCTGAGGGAGATATCATTCCTAGGCCATATCATATCTGGAGGAGGAGTGTCAGTAGACCCAGGAAATGTTAGAGATGTGCTAAAGTGGGAATCACCGCAGATTGTGAAGGAAATAAGGAGTTTTCTTGGATTGGCTAGATACTATCATCGGTTCATGAAGGACATTTCAAAGATAGCCAAGCCCGTGACTGATTTGTTGATGAAGGGAAAAGCATTCCAATTGACTCAAGCTTGTCAGGACAGCTTTGAGGAGCTCAAGAAGAGGTTGACAACAGCACATGTGTTGGTTTTGCCAGATGTTAGGAAAAGTATTAATATCTACTGTGATGCATCAAGGCAGGAACTTGGATGTGTGCTCATGCAAGAAGATCAAGTAGTAGCCCATGCATTGAGGCGATTGAAAAAACACGAGCAAAATTATCATATCCATGATCTCGAACTTGCAATCGTGGTGCATGCTTTGAAGATATGGAGGCACTGCATTCTTGGTCATAGGTGTGAGATTTATAGGGATCATAAGGGCCTCAAGTACATTTTCAAACAAATAGACCTGAATTTGAGGCAAAGAAGATGGTTGGATCTCATAAAGGATTATGATGTTGGAATCAATTATCACCTAGGGAAGGAATGTAGTGGCCGATGCTTTGATTTGAAAAAGAGTAAGTCACCAACTCACGGTTCGGGAAATGCTATTTGAGCTATGCAAGGAGTTTGAAAGGTTGAATCTTGGATTTGTGAATGAGATGTAGATAATGAAGTTAAATCTAATGTTGGAGGAAGAAATTCGAGAAGGTCAGACCAAGGATGAGGAAATTCTAGAAATCAAAGGAAGGACCCAAGAGGGGAGAGAATTCAGATTTGATGAGGACGAACATGGTACCCTATGGATTGGGAAAAGGATATTTGTGCCTAATGTAAAGCAAATCCGTGAAACGATATTAAAGGAGGCACATGACTCACCTTTCTCAATTCATCTCGGTTGTACGAAGATGTACAAGGACATAAAGACATGTTATTGGTGGGTTAGCATGAAAAAGGACATAGTTGAATATGTTGCCTTGTGTGATGTGTGCCAAGGAGTGAAGGCTGAACATCAAAGGCCAGCTGAATTATTGTAGCCATTGAAGATTCTGAAATGGAAGTGGGAAGAAATCGGAATGGACTTCATTGTTGGATTACCTTGAACCCAGTCCAGCTATGACTCTTTATGGGTTATTGTGGATCGTTTGACCAAATCAGCTTATTTCATTCCTGTCAAGACCAGATATACCACCACAAAGCTTGCATAATTGTATATGGAGCATATTGTGTGCCGACACGGAGTACCCGAGAAAATAGTGTCTGACCGAGGTTCTCAATATACCTCTAGGTTCTAGCAGAAACTGCATGAAGCTATGGATACAAGGTTAAATTTGAGTTTGGCATATCATCCACAAACCGATGGACAAACTGAGAGGACATATCAAATATTGGAAGATATGTTGAGGGCTTGTGCCTTGAAGCATGGACGCAGCTGGGACAAGAGCTTGCCATATGCTGAATTTCCTACAATAACAGTTACCAAGCCAGCTTGAAGATGTTGCCATATGAAGCAAAGGAAGTGTAGGACACTCCTGTTTTGGAACGAGACATGAGAGAACCAAGTATTTGGCCATGATGTGTTGCAAGAGGCCGGAAAACAAGTTTAGAAGATCCGCGAGAATTTAAGGGTTGCTCAATCATGACAAAAGGGCTATGCAGATAAAAGGCGTATAAACTTAGTCTTTGAAGTGGGGGACTTCGTATACCTCAAAGTGTCGCCTATGCGAGGACATAAGCGGTTTAATGTCAGAGGCAAGTTGGCACCTCACTATATTGGACCATTCAAGATTTTGGTCAAACGTGGAGAAGTGGCATATAAGTTGGAGATGCCAGCACATGTTTCCGATGTTCATGATGTGTTTCACGTTTCGTAGCTCAAGAAGTGCTTAAGGGTACCGGAATAACAAGTGCCAATGGAAGAATTGGAATTGGAAGCAGATTTGACTTATGTGGAGCAACCTATCAAAATTTTGAAAACCAAGTAGAGGGTCACAAGAAACAAGGTGATTCGATGGTGCAAAGTACAATGGAACCATCATGCAGAATTGGAAGCAACTTGGGAGCTAGAAGATGAACTCAAGAAAGAATTTCCCTATCTCTTTCCTTCTACGTTGAATCTCGAGGGCGAGATTCATTTTAAGGGGGTAGCTTTGTAACACCATCATTTTCATCCATCATGCATTGCATACATTCTTCTACATGTTTAACCTTAAGCAACATAAAAGGAATAAGATTAAAACGAATTTAGGACAAAATAGCAATTTAAAACTATCACGCTGCGGACTTGCCTGGCCATACCCCCGGACTAGTCCGGTGACCCTATTCTTTTTCAGAAAATTCAGTTTCTTTTAGAGCCCGGACTTGTCCGACACAATGCACGAACTAGTCCAATTTGTTCTGTGATGTTGTCCGGACTTGTCCATAGTCCAAGCGGACTAGTCTGTTCCTTGTCGAATTATAGTCCAGAAAACCTTTTCTTTGCCATCCCGAACTTGTCCGTCCTATAACCCAAACTTATACAATTTCGCTTCTGTTCAAGAACGGACTTGTCTAGTCCATCATGCGGACTAGTCCGGCCTATTGAATTTCACTTGGATTCTGTTATTTCCCCACGATTTGTTTTTGGGTAATTGCCTTAATTGAGCCCAAGAACTTTGTGTCCAACCTCAAAGGAGCCCAAGTGGACCCGCACCCACCCAAACTCGAAATCCATCAAACCCTACCTCTCCACCTCTATATAAACAACCCATCACCCCAACTTTTCATCTTTTTGTCACAATTGAGGAAACCCTCAACCCTAGTCCGTGGGAGCCGCCATCAAAAGAAGATCCAATAGCAAGGAGGAGTAGGAGAGCACGAAGGAGGATCGATCAAGCAAGATCTTCATCTACTTTTCATTCTCCACCACCAGTTCATCCTCAACTCTTCATCACCAAATCCTAATCATCAAGATTCAAGTTTCGTCCCCAATTCTCAACCCTTAGACCTCTAAACTCACGGTATACCCTCTATATCCAATTCCCCACGTAAGTTTATTCTGATTTCCGCTGTCCAAAAAACCCTAGTTGTTGCTTTTCTGGAGAGGGTGGACTAGTCCGGCCCCCTGAATGGACTAGTCCGGTCTTGTTGTAAGTTTTGTGCTGAATTAATTCTAATTTGACTCAAATCAACTCGAAACCTGTTCAAACTCAAATCAACTCCAACCCCACTACTATATTATTTGAATATGAAGCATCCCATTCATTCATCTCATCAAAGAATGTTGCAAAGCATAGCATGCCTATATCATACCTGAAGTATACTTTGTTGGTTAAGTCTCTTGGAGGGGAGATGAGTACGAATATAGTATGTCCAAAAGTAAGTATTTCCATAAGGGGGGTAGATTTCCTCACCAACCCTATAGTCCTGAACTCACAAGGCTTGGACATCATACTTGGAACTGATTGTCTAAGGAAGCATAACTGAGTGATTCAGTGTGCCACCCGGACAGTGCAATTGACAAACGAGGAAGAATTCAGTGTAGAATTCAAGGTAGTTCAATCGAAAACCGAGAAGGCAATGGTAAATCATGCAGAAGGAGTAACTTTGTAGGAAATTCAGTTGTTCGGGAGTACCCAAAAGTGTTTCCTGAGGAATTGCCAGGTATGCCACCTTATGGTGACATCGAGTTCATCATTGATTTAATACCTGAAACTGCACCTATAGTAAAGAGGCCATATAGGATGCCTCCTATGGAATTAGCAGAGCTCTAGAAGTAGATTAAAGAGCAGTTAGAGAAGGCTTTTATACGCTCAAGCTCGTCGCCATGGGGAGCCCCAGTGCTTTTCGTAGATAAGAAAGATGGGTCCCAAAGAAAGTGTGTGGATTACCGGTCTCTCAACAAGGTGACGATTAAGAATAAGTACACGTTGCCCCGCATAGAGGATCTGTTCGACTAGATGAACGGAGCCAGAATATTCCCTAAGATTGATCTTCGGTCGTGATATATCAAAATGAAGATTAGACCATCGGACATACACAAAACGAGTTTCAGGACACGGTATGGATCCTATGAGTATACAGTCATGTCATTTGGATTGACACATGCATTCGCATACTTCATGTATCTCATGAATAAGGTTTTCATGGAGTATTTGGATAAATTCGTGGTAGTGTTCATTGATGACATCTTGATCTACTCAAAAAGTGAAGAGGAGCACGAAGAGCATTTAAGGCTGGCGTTGCAGAAATTGCGAGAGCACCAATTGTATTCCAAGTACAACAAGTGCCAATTCCGGTGGAGGGAGATATCATTCCTAGGCCATGTCATCTCTAAAGGAGGAGTGTCAGTTGACCCAGAAAAGGTTAAAGATGTGCTAAAGTAGGAACTACCGCAACATGTGAAGGAAATAAGGAGTTTCCTTGGAATGGCTAGATATTACTGATGGTTCATCAAGGACTTCTCCAAGATAGCGAAGCCCATGACGAAACTGTTAATGAAGGAGAAGCCTTTCAAGTGGACTCAAGCTTGTCAGGACAGTTTTGAGGAGCTAAACAAGAGGTTAACAACATCACCCGTGTCGGTATTGCCAGACGTATGCAAGAGATTTGATATCTATTGCGATGCTTCAAGGCAAGGACTTGGTTGTGTATTGATGCAAGAAGGTCGAGTAGTAGCTTATGCATCCAGGCAATTGAAGAAACATGAGCAGAATTATCCTACGCATGATCTCGAACTTGTAGCTGTAGTGCATGCATTGAAGATTTGGAGACATTACATTCTTAGTCATCGATGCAAGATTTATACAGGTCATAAGAGTCTCAAATTCATATTCACGAAAACGGATCTGAACTGGAGGCAACGACGATGGTTGGAGCTCATTAAGGATTATGATGTGGGAATCAATTATCATCAAGGAGAAGCCTACGTAGTGGCTGATGCTTTGAGTCGAAAGGGAGCAAGCCACCAACTCACCGTTAGGTAGTTGCCATCCGAGCTATGCAAGGAGTTTGAACGGTTGACTCTTGAATTTGTGAAAGAGATGGGAGTGACGGAAGTAAATCCACCCCTGGATCAAGAAATAGGAGAAGGCCAGACCAAGGATGAGGAAATCTAGCAAATCAAAGAAAGGACCCAAGAGGGGAGAGAATTCAGATTCGATGAGGATGACCATAGTACTCTATGGCTTGGGAAACGGATTGTTGTGCCTAATGAGAAGCGTCTCCAACAGTTGATATTAAAGGAGGCACATGACTCACTTTACTCCATCCACCCCGACTGTACGAAGATGTACAAGGACATAAAAATGCGCTACTGGTGGGATGCTATGAAAAGGGACATAGTTGAATATGTTGCACTATGTGATGTATGCCAACGAGTCAAAGCTGAACATCAAAGCCAGCTGGATTATTGCAGCCATTGAATATTCCAGAATGGATGTGGGAAGAGGTTGGTATGGATTTCATAGTTGGTTTGCCTCGCACTTCTGCAGGCTATGACACAATATGGTTTATTATGGATTGGTTCACGAAAACAGCGCATTTCATTCCTATCAAGACTACCTATAGTAGAGCAAAGTTGGCAGAATTGTATATGGGAAGAATAGTGTGCTTACATGGAGTGCCCAAGAAAATAGTGTTCGATAGAGTTCTCAATTTACCCCAAGGTTCTGGCAGAAGCTGCGCGAATCGATGAAACTCAATTGAATTTCATTTTTGCATATCACCCTCAGATGGATGGACAGACTGAGAGAACAAATCAGATTTTGGAGGACATGCTAAGGGCTTATACACTAAAGTATGGAGGAAGTTGGGACAAAAGTTTGCCATATGCTTAATTCTCCTACAACAACAGTTATCAAGCAAGCTCGAACATGTCACCATATGAAGCATTGTATGGGAGAAGGTGTAGGACACCCTTATTATGGAATGAGACCGGAGAAACTCAGGTACTTGGACCAGATGTGATACGGGATGCCAAAAAGCAAGTTCAGACAATCTGTGAGAATTTGAGAGCTGCTCAGTCAAGACCAAAGGGCTATGCGGATAATAGACGAATAAGCTTAGCTTCTGTGGTGAGAGACTTTGTATACCTCAAAGTGTAACCCATGCGAGGTCACAGGCGATTTAACATCAAAGGCAAGTTGGCACCTCACAATATTGGACCATTCATGATTTTGGACAAACGGGGAGAAGTAGCGTATAAGTTGGAGATGCTAGCGCATCTTTCTGATGTTCATGATATGTTTCATGTTTTGCAACTCAATAATTGTTTAAGGGTTCCAGAAGAGCAAGTGCTGATGGAAGAATTGGAGCTTGAGGAAGATTTAACCTATGCTGAGCAACCTGTCAAAATCTTGGACACCAAGGAAAGGGTCACAAGGAACAAGGTGATTTGATGGTGAAAAGTGCAATGGAAGTATCATGTAGAATCGGAAGCAACTAGGGAGCGAGAAGAGGATCTCAAGAAGGAATTTCCCTATCTCTTTCCTCTCGAATCAAATCTCGAGGGCAAGATTCATTTTAAGGTGGGTAGGTTTGTAACACCCTCGTTTTCATGCATAATGCATTGCATGCATCCTCATACACGTCTAACATAAAGCAACCTTAAAAAGAATCTTATTAAAATGAATTTACGGCTAATCGGCAATTTAATTCTGTCAGGGTGCGGACTTGTCCGGCCTCGACCCCCGACTAGTTCGATATCCCTCTTCTGTTTCAGAAATTCAGATTTCTTCAGAACCTGGATTTGTTCGGCAAATTGTATAGACTAGTCCGATTTAGTTTATGATGCTTATCAGACTTGTTCGATTTTTCTGAGCGGACTAGTCCGATCTTGCTAAATTTTCAGTCCGGAAACCTTTCTTTTGCAACCCCGGACATGTGCGGCCTTCTATACCGGACTTGTCCGATTTCATCTCTGTTCCAAAAACGGACTTAACCAGCCACCCCTGCGGACTAGTCCGACCTTCAGAGTCCAACTCAGATTCTATTTTTCTTCCACGATTGGTTATTGGGTAATTGCCTTAATTGGGCCAAAGAACTTCGTGCCCAACCCCAAAGGAGCCCAAGTGGACCCCACCTCAGCCCCTACTCGTTCTCCACCAAATTCTACTTGGAATTCACCCCAAGACCCTACCTCTGTACCCCTATATAAACAACCCAACACCCCCACACCTCTCCATCACGTTGGAAAACCCTCGCTGTCAGGTTCTTGACATGTACCGCCATCAAGTGAAGATCCAACAACAAGGAGAAGGAGGATAAGAAGGAGGAGGATCAATAGAACACAATCTTCATCAACTTCTCGACATCAACGTTCTTCATCACCAAATTGTCCTCAACACCTCTCTTCAAGCCCTAATCGTCAAGATTCAAGTTTCATGCCCAATTCTTGATTCTTGGATCTCTATACACACGGTACACCCTCTACATTCACTTTTCCATGTCAATTAAACCCAAAATCTCGTTGTCCAAAAAAACCCTATCTCGTAAGTTTTGGTCAAGGTGGACTAGTCCGACCCTGATACTGGACTTGTCCGTCCTCTGAATCTGTTTAGTGCTGAATTAATCCCAATTTGACTCAAATCAACTTAAAACTTATTCAAACTTGTTAAAAACCATTGTAACTAGTTAGTAAACATTTATAGCGACTCATTAACAAGTTTTACCTCGCAATTGCACAAATCATGCATATCATAGCATATTGAGTAATATATGAGCATTTTTTGATTGTAATGGTTGTTTTGCATGTTTGTCGCGCGGAATAGAAGGTGTCACTATGGACAGTGCTTTTGAGGACCTGTAGAACATGAACATCAAAGCTTTCAATCCAAACCAAGCTCAACAGCAAGGCGAGTGTCCTTGATTATTTTGATGCATGTTTCAAATGTTCTGTTTGCAAAACTGCATGCTTGTGTCAATTTGACGGGAAAACCCAATTATAGGAGTTTACTAGTTTTGTATGACCACCCTTGTCGCTTGAACATAATGTAAAGAGTCGGGAAGGGTCTTTGCACTTTTTTCTTCGCTACACTCAATTGGGTTTGGGAAACAGTCATATTGCTTAATTATGAACTATTGATCACTTTAATGATGAGAATTGTTATTAATGGCCCTTTCACAACATGGTGTCTAGGGATCTAAGCAAGACGATTATGTGGAATGGGTTGGACTATTTTGGTGGTTCTGCTTGCTTTAGATCTGAGGATCGGTTCGTGGAGCGACCATCCAGGATTTACAGTGCCACCACAGGGCTAAGTATGGGTGCGGCTTAGCTGACTAATTCGTGTATTGCCAGTACTATTTGGACTATTAGGGAAGCTCGAGGAAGGGGTTGTCGGATGGGTTTGTAGTAATGGTGGGACTACCCTAGGATCCGAATGGCTCAAGAGGGGGCTCTTGGTTCGATGTGCTCAGTTGGAGACATCACTACCAGTGAAACCTCCGTGGGGTCTAAATATGCTAGTAATCACTTTGTAAATGCTATTTTGTGATCTCTTGGCCACACACCAAAGGAAGTGTGAGACGACAGGATTGAGATTCCATAGTTATCGGTAGGTGATTAAATCACAAACTTGTAGGTAAAGTGGTACAACCGCTGCAGAGTGTGTTAAAAACTATCATGATAGTCGTGCTCCCGGTATGAGCAACCTGGACCCTCACATGATTAGAGTTATGGACCTTGAACATGGTTTAATGGATGGAATTGAATTAGGAGTTGGTATTGATCCAGTAATTGACTTTGGTATATGGAATTGATGAAATTGAGACAGATGAGCAATTATGAGCTGATTATGGGTTAATATTGTTGGTATTGGTTACTTAAGTTGAAATTAATGTTATTTGGATTATTTTGGGAAGGACCACACTTAATAATCATATTATTGCATTTTCAACTGTTTTGAATGTACTTTTATGCAATTAGCTATTTAATTATCATTCCTTGTTTAAGTTACATGTCACACTCTCCCACACTTGCTGAGTACGACATGTACTCAACCTTGCTATTCGCCCAACAAATTCAGACGCATGTGTCAATGTGAAGTACCCGAAGGTCTTTGAGGAGTTCTAGGCGTGCGTGTTACCGTCAAGCTTGCCTGTGGAGTTGGAGTCTTTAGTGTTCAGTGTTTTCTGCTGCAGTCTTATTAGAGCTTGTATTCAAGACTATTTGATTTGTAATCACGTACTATTATTAGTGTTAATATTCGAGACATGGTTATAATCTGTTTATTATTTGTGAATCACTTTTGTATGTGTGTTAAACATTCTGGGCACACATATGCATCACACATGGTTCATTTTCGGAACCGGGTGTTACAGAATCATGTCAATTGGACCTGTAAAACTTGAGTTTTGGTCAAAACATCAAAGAAACAGTGGTTGTGCAGAAACTTGACGAGAAAACTTACCAAAAACAAAGCAGTGGAATAAAGCACAAAAACTCCTCTAAAATTATGAATTTTATTCAATGAAACACAAGAGGAATAGCCACAAGTCGTCTCACCATGAGCTCTGGACTCTATTGCTTATATAACCAGCCCTAAGGTAACTCCAATCCAACTAGGACCTCCTACTAGGAAAACAAATTAACAAGTAGATCAAAAAATTAACAAATATTGCAACTATGATCGAGATGATGCCCTAATTTGCAAGTTTGATGAGTAACTTAAAATTGAGAATTCAAAGACTTGATTTATCCTGAGGTTTGATCCCACAAAGAGATCTACGTCATCGTTGAGGAGCCCACAAAGGGTGGGTTCTTCTCCAACCCTTCCCTCTCCAAGTTAACGTGAAAGCCAACTTGGTTCTTCACTATCACAAGGGTAACTACATTGTTTTTTGGCTTCCTCACAAGTCGAGAGCTCCCACAAGTTTACAAACAAAACTATGATCAAATCACACAAAATATTACGCAAGTAAGACCAATAGTGTGTGAGAGATCAAAACAAGAGCTCACTCGCGATGAGATCGTCACTCTTGCTTTTCCAATTCACCAAATTCCCAAGAATTTCCTCTTAATTTTTTACATTGTGTGGAGAGAGGTGTTTTTGAGCTCTTGGAGGCAGCGACGGTGCTAGGATTATACATTCATGTAGATGAAGTCAGGGGTCTCTTTTTATAGAAGTCCTCCCTTTTCCAATTCGCCAAATCCCCAAGAATTCACTCAATTTTTTTAGATTGTGTGGAGAGAGGTGTTTTTGAGTTGTTGGAGGCAGTGGCGGCGCTATGGTTAAACATTCATGTAAATGAAGTCGAGAATCTCATTTTTTATTGAAGTCTCGTTATGTTGCCGTTGAGATCTTGGAAGTCTGGAATAATCAGTGGTCAGTACCGGACTAGTTAGGTGTGATGAAATGATTGTGTCTCCTTGTGTATCGCCACCTTTTAAGTTGGAAGTGAGCTAAACCCTAAAACCTCGGACTACTTCGCATAGGGACAAGACTAGTTTGATGTGGGACAATGAGGTAACGTACTGGTCTGTATAAGAACAGACATGATTGATGTGTAACAGTGAGTTACATCGGACTTTTTGTCATTGGACAAGTCTGATGTTTTACAATGGGATATAACGGATTGGTCCATATGACATCGGACAAATCTGATGTCATACAGTAAGTGCTTGTCTGCGAAAAAACGGACAAGTCTGAGTTGAGGGGACTAGTACGTATGACAACGGACAAGACTCATATCATACAGTGAGGATGATCCGTCCGGTATTGTCTGGAGTAGTCCGGTTTATGACTTTGTGATTATTTATCACTACTACAAAAAGTTTTATCTCAGGTGGCTCTAAACATATTATCACATGCGGACTTCAAAACCGCCTAAAACAAAGAGCCAGTGAAAATTGGCCACTTTCACAGGCGAAGAACATACCCGCCACAGACGGTCATTGTAAGGACCGGGGTCCCGACATTCCAAGAATCACATTGGGTGGTGCCGTGCGATGCAACACCTAACAGCACACACGAAAAGAATATGTGAAACATACAAAATCTTTATTTTATAAGATATTCGAGTTTACAAAATAGTGTACAAAGAGTACATAAGCAGCGGAAATTATATACTCACTCTCTCAAGCTATCTAAGCATGAGAGGAGACGTTCATGCCTGTGGATGCTTCTAAGTAGCAACACGAAGAAGATAAAGCAGCGGCAAGGTCCCTCGTGAGCCATACACCTTAGATGGTGTGAGGCCTCACGGGCAACCACAGAAGAAGCAGAATTAAGATAACCCGCAGAACCACATATATAGCAACTGTGAGCACAAAGGCTCCGCAAGACTTAACCGTCTCGTCTGAATACGAAACTCTACATGCAGAAACTCTAAACATAGGAAAGCTGAATTGCATAAAGAACGCACATAATAGTAACTTTCAGATTTTAAGTAGCAGATGTGCACTCCGTGGGCATGGCACATCATAACTCCACAATCAAACAAGAAATGTTCGTCTACGATGTTACATGACCAAAGTCGCATAAGCTGCATACAAGTTAAATCTTTGGGAATAGTAAATTTAATTGTGCTACAGCTAAGCCGTACAAGTTGCAATACAATTATTATAACATTACAGCAGTTTCATAATAATCCAACTACTCTTTACTACTATGTCACGACACAGTGAACAAGTGGTACCCAAATAACCGTGAGGGACGGTGTCGACTGTTGGAGTCGGCAGATCCCCTGACACTATGAAAGTGTTGAAGGAGTTTGTGGTTCGGTTTGGGCGCGCGGAGACTCAAGAAGGTGAAACACGATTGGACACGAGTGACACAGTGGTTTACGTGGTTCGGGCCGCCTGAGCGTAATACCCTACTCCACGGGTGTGTGTGTGTGTGTTGTATTCACTTGTGAACTTCAGAGCGTTCGAGAGTTTTTTTTCCGTGTATCGTCAGTTTGTCCTTTTATAGTACAAGGACAAACCGTTACAAGTCAGCCTGGCCCGACATGTGGCCCTGGCGGTTACTAGTATTGATACACGAGATTGATTGTTGTTAATAGCCCTGTAACGGCTCCGACAGTGCCGTTACAGGTGTTAAGATCGTCCGATTAAGTATCATTAACGTGGAATTAATGATAATTAATCGGGTCTTGAAGTCCGCGGCTGTCCTTCGAAGATCCGGAGCCGTTACAATGTCTCTCGGAGGTTTAAAGCGGCCAGCTCCGACGTATGGACACGTGGCAGCTCCGGAGCTTGCTTGTGGGAAGCGGGAAGCTCCGGGGCGGCCTGGCACGTGTCAGGTCCGGAGCTTCTCTCGGTCAGGGGTTAAGTCCGGAGGTGCCGTTTCAGTAGCTAGCCCGGAGCTTCACCCTTGCGGGTAATAACTCCGGTCTGACAGTACACGTGGCAACCTAGGGGTTAACCATGTTGGAGAAGCAGGTCCGGTTATGTCTGACAGGTGGGCCCCCGAGGGTCTTTAATTTGAGTAGATGTCCTTCCCTTGAGATCTTTGCAACCTCAGGGGGTGTATGGTTTTTAGGGTACCGACAGTGGCCCCCTGGACCTACCTCCGGGGAAGGCCAACGAGATGAAGTCATTCCGCCGGAGGTGGGTCCACACTTGCGACTCTTGAACTGGGTCTTCAAGGGTCTTCGGAGGTGCCTTCGGCGGGGCTTTACGGTTAAGTCTCGACGCGTGGCGCACCTCATGCGGCAGATAGGATCTTTGGCGTGCAGATCTCTCGCAATTGAAGGTCGCCGGTTCCCGATACGAAAACCGTATCGGTTCCGCGCGCCTTGTCAGTCCGCCGCCTTTGGGTTTCCCGCCTCGTGATGACAACACTGTTCGCCTGGGTAAGAACCTCGACTTGATCGTCAGGGTGGTCCCGGGCCCTCTTGTCATCGGCAGGGTTGAATTCTTGAGTAGTATCCTTGACCCCCCTGCAGTTTCCATCCAAGCGTTGCGAGGGCTTACATAAGAAGGAAAGCGCACCGTCGGGAGTTCTTTACGCTTTCCATCTGTTCTTGCGCTCAAATTCCCAACCCGTGCTTTGCTCCTCTTCTCTTGCCTAGCTGTGCTGCGATGGAGTTGGGTCTGCGTGAGAGTCGTTTGAAGACGGAGAGCGATCTGAAGAAGGTCCGAGCCCTCATGGGGTGGTCGTCGGACTTCTTCAACCGTTCGGTCCGCGCCGGCGGAGAGCTTCCCTTTAAAAAGGAGCACTCCGGCGAGATGGTGTACTTTTCATCGTACGCCATGGTGGGGCTGATCCCACCGTTTTCTTCTTTCTTCTTGATGCTGCTGGACTTCTATGGTCTGCAGCTATACCACCTTGGCCCTCACTCCATTCTCCTTGTGTCCATCTTTGTCCACTTCTGCGAGATGTGGGTGGGCATCTCTCCCTGCATCGAGCTCTTTCGCACCTTCTTCACTGTCCAAACCACCGGCCGAAGCGACGAGTACCTGGGCTTCTACTACTTTGTGAAGCGCAAGAAGTGCCCGTTCAAGTACCTCCGGTCATTCCCTTCCGGGAAGTGGGATGACTGGAAGAAGGATTGGGTTGTCGTCCGGGTGGAGGAGCATGAGAGGTTGGAGTTGCCAGACGGTCTGCCCGGCATTGACACGTCGGTGTGGAGCGAAGTTCCGGTACTGGCGGCAGCTTTCGACCCCGTCCTGACCAGGATCCGCCAATGTGTGGAGGGAGGATTGACTCCCCAGGCGGTGTTCTGCAACTTCTTGTCCAACAGGTGGGCGCCGCTGAAGAGGAGGGAGAAGCTCGCCTGGGCCCTCAACAGCGTGATGGACGAGGACCGGGTTGAGACCGGGTTGAAGTCCAGCATGGTGGGGAAGTCCTTGGAGTTTCACCTCAAGAAATTCCAGCACGGCATCGATGTTGACGGAGAGTACTTGACTCCGCCGCCGGCTTTCCTCCCCCTGAACGTGGAAGTTGAGTTCAGCAGGGAGCTCCGGCGGAAGATGCCCGCGCTTGACGACCTTGGCGTTGTCGAGAGAAGATCAACCGCCCGGTTGGCGATCCCCGGGTTGTCCGAAGGCGGCTCCGCCCCTGTCTCTCAGCCAAGAGCTGAGGTCATTGGCAAGGGCAAGGAGCTGGCGGAGGAGCCGGAGAGCCGGAAGAGAAAGCTGCGACATGCTGACGGAAGGTCCGTCGGGCTTGCCACTTCCCCCCCAGTTCCCCGTCCTCAGGAAGGAAGATCCTCCGCCGCCGTGGCGGCTGTCCCCGTGGTGGGGTCTTTTCGGAGCGCTACTGTTCCGGCGGTGGGATCCTCCCGGAGTGCGGCTGTCCCCGTGGTGGGTCCCTCCGGAGGTGCCAGCTCCGGGCAGGCGACTCCGGTACGAGAAGCGGTGAGGGCCTCCAGGTCCAGGAGTTCCTCCCGATCAAGGAGAGCTCCGACCCGGGAAACGCCCGCAGCCACGGCAAGTCCTGGGAGTCCTCCCGGAGCTCCTACACCGACCGTGGCCAGCCCGGAACGTCCGGGAAAGAGGTTCCGCGCAAGCTGGTGCGTGAGCCTCCCAAGGTAATTTTTCTTGCTTACCTCGATTAACTTTTAATTATAGCATCTGTTTGCTCAATTTCTTCGTTCTTTATCTGCAGCGTTCCCAAGAAGGGGAGTGAAGCTCCGCCCTCAGCCACAGTGTCTGAGGCTGCGGGGGCTTCTGCTCCAGCTCCGGTGCCGCCCCAAGCGGAGGCTGCGACAGCTCCGGCGCCGGCTGTCGTGGTCATGGACCTCGACTCGTCTCCAGAAGTTCCCGTGGTAGCGCCGGACCACGGGATTGAAGATGCGCCAGCGGCACCCGTTCCGGAGGTTGATGCTCCGGGTCCTGGTGCTGCAGAAGTAGAAGCTCCGGCTGTTGAGTCGGAGGAAGTAGCGGTCCCGGCTTCGGAGCTGGAAAGTGCTGAAGCCCCGGCGGTTGAGCCGGAGATAGTTGAAGCCCCGGCATGCGAGCCGGAAGTTGAAGTGGTTCCGGCAGTTGAGCCGGTTACTTCCGAGGCTCCGGTCGCAGAGCCGGTAATTATTGGAGTGCCGGCTGCAGGGCCGGTGATTGTGGAAGCGCCGGCCGTAGAGCCGGTGATTGCTGGAGCGCCGGCCACAGAGCCGGTGGTCGAAGAGGCGAGGGAGCTCGAGTCTCCCTCAGAAGAAGTGTCCCGGCCGGAGCCAGTGGAGGCGACGACGTCGATGGTACCCGTGGCGGAGCCAGAGTGCTTGAATGAAGTCGCCGGCCCCCAGCCTGAGGGGGCAGATGAAGACTTGGTGGCGGGACCTTCTTCGGTGGCGACTGAGGCCATCCCGGAGGAGTGCCCTAGTGCTTTGGAAGCTCGGGGTTCCACTCTTGTAGAGTGGGACCCAATTTTTGTAAGTGAAGACCCGCTGGAACCAGCGGAGGAGACCCCGGCAGGTCCGGAGCCCATCTCTCTGTCGATGTCCATCGACAATGCCTGCTCCAGTCTACGTCAGGTCCAACTGGCCTTCTTCCACGACAGCAAAACTCTTGAAGAGGAGCGCCAAACCCTTAGGAGGTGGCGTAATCGGCTCCACTTTGAGACTAAGCTGGCACAGTCGAGGATTACGGATGACAAGGAATGGATCAGGCGGGAGAAGGTCCGCCTGGAGCTCTGGGGTGAGCTGCTGGACGAGAGGGAGAGCATGACTCACGCCCTCGACGCTCAATCCCGGGAGTTCCATGACCAAGCTAAGGCTGCTAATGACGCGGCCAACGCTCGGTTCGATCAACTCGAGGCAATCAGCACCGCACTCATCAAGCGCCGAGAGGCACTTGAAGGAAGGGAAAGGCGGCTCGAGGATGAGGAGCAAAAACTCCTGGAGCTACGGGATGACGTCTTGCGACGGGAGGAGGAGCTCGCCGAGAAAACAGCTCTGGCGGACAAGGGCCTCGAGGAACGCACTAAAAAATTTGAAGAGCACTGCCTCGAGGAGGAGGAGAAGACCTGGGTGCGGGGGCAGGAACTCTACGGGTACGAGTGTGCCCTTGTCGCCCGGGAGAAGAAAATAGAGGCTAGGGAGAAGGACCTGGTCGACCGCCGGAACAAGATCCACCTCCGGGAGGAGGAGCTCGGAAGACTTGAAAAGCGGGTTGCTGCGAAGATTCAGCAAAACGCCAAAGAAGTTGAGCGTCTTTCCCGCGAGAATTCGGAGCTGGCGGCGGCCCGGAGATCCCTGGAAGAGATGAAGGGCCTGAGGAAGACGGACTCCCTGCAAATTTGGGAGTTCCTGAGCAAGGCCGAAGATGCGCTGGCGCCGATGGGTTTCAGCCCGGTGCTCCCGGATGATCCGGAGCCGGAGCCGGACCTTGCGTTGCAAGCGTTGAGCGCCGCAGGCAGCAAGCTCTCCAAGGTGGGCGACGTCATCGCGGACCAGCTGGAGGTCGAGGGGCAATCCCTGGCTAGAAACGTCACAGAGTATGTGTTGACGTGCTACACTAGCCGGAACCCTCGATTCCCTCTGGACCCGGTGCTTGAAGGCCCCGTCGAAGGAGAAGGCGAAGCTACCCGAGCCAGCGTGTCGGAGGTCGCCCAGAAGGTCGCCGAGTTCTTCCATAGGGTCTAGGACTGTCTCTCTTAGCCTTTACTTGTATCTTCTCTTCTTCCTCAATTTTGTAATCCCTTGTCTCCAGATGTAATCTCCGGTCTTCAAATGAAATGAAATCTTCACTTTTTTGCGAATTTCATTTTTTTGTCTTCAACTTCTTTATCTTCACTTGGCCCCCTGGTAGATGTGCACAATTTGATTGTGGACATGTACCAAAATGATGTTGAGTTTTGTTGAAGACAAATTTGCTTCGAACTCGTATAATTTAGGTCCGAAGTTTTCGATAGTGAAGGTCCCTTGAAGTCGTCGGAGCTTAGAAGCTCCGGCACTGTCCATCGCCGGAGCTTAGTAGCTCCGGCAATAGCCTCTACCAACACGTTGAGCGTCGATAGTTAATACTCCAAGGTGTCGGAGCTTAGTAGCTCCGGCAATGACCCTTGCCACGCCTGGTTTGTTGGCAACAGACTCTAGTGATAGGGTCTTCTCACCATCTTTAAGTTAACGCCGGCGGTTGACGCTCTGGTGAGAGTCGGAGCTTGGTTAGCTCCGGTTTTTCTCCCTCAACTTTGGGTTCATTTTTCCTGCACACTTAAGCCAAGAAAAATAGTAAAATTCGTTCCTTATCTATAACTTCGTCGCGGCTTATGGTTCTCAGGAAAATTTTAAGTTTGAACACGATTTTTAGTACGACTGGATGAATTGTCTTTTCTTTTAGATCCAATTGTCCATGGACCCACCATACTTTGGCCTGCCGGGATGTAGGTAGAGTGGCGTACTTAGGGTGCTTGACCAGGCTAAGTCGATAGCGCACTCCGGCCCTAGAATGGCTTGGCGGCTTTCAGGCGAGTTGGCCACAGACGATATTTAAATCTAAAAAATCCGACAATTCGACTCGAATCGTATTTAAACCGGTCAAACTAGAACTTCTTAAGAATTGCACGTTTCTGTTATAGACAAGAAAGAGAAAAATAAAAATGTCGAGCCTATGCAAAAATGAATGCACGTGGAGTCTATTTCACATGAAGATGTCTTTCATTATAGGTCTGGGGTACAGGGGAAACAAGTACACTCTTAGGGTACGGAACCAGGCTAAGTGTGTTTGGTTTCTCGTTTGACCCAGGGTAGTTAGCCACACTTCTAGTCCGGAGACTGTATTAAGTGTTGCATGAGCTCTTCAAACCTTTCGGGAAAGGTCCGGTTGTTCTCCCGGAGGAACTACCCGATTCTGTACAATGACTCTATAACATACATTTCAAGTTACTTAAGACTCACCTCCGTGGAATTAAGTGTAGAACTTACGGAGGTGCTCGATGTTCCAAGGATTTGGGAGAGGTGTCCCATCCTCGTTAGCCAAGCGAACGCTTCCGGGACGGGATACTTTGATCACTCGAAAGGGCCCTTCCCAGCCGGGGGAGAGTTTGTTTTGCCCTTCTCAGGATAGTATTCTCCGTAGCACCAGATCGCCTTCCTCGAGCTGTCGGTTGTGTACATGCCGCTGGTGATAGCGCCGTAAAGCTTGGCGGTATCGGGCGTTCCGAACAGCTGCTTGGCACCTTCCCTCCTCGAGGAGGTCTAGGTCTTCACGCCGGAGCTGGTCCTGCGCGGCTTCGTCAAAGGTCCGGACTCGGAGGGAACCCAAGGTGATTTCCGGAGGAAGGATCGCTTCAGCTCCGTACACCAGGAAGAAGGGTGTTTCTCCGGTTGCCCGACTTGGAGAAGTCCTGTTGGCCCATAGAGTGGGCGGAAGCTCTTCGATCCAATTGGCTCCGTGCTTTTTCAAACGCTCATAAGTGCGTGTTTTGAGTCCTTTAAGGATCTCTGCGTTTGCTCTCTCGGCTTGTCCATTGCTGGCAGGATGAGCTACGGAAGCGTAGCAAACTTGTATGTCGAGGTCTTCGCAATATCCTTGAAATGCGGAGCTTGTGAATTGAGTCCCATTATCAGTGATGATCTTATTTGGGACTCCGAATCTGCTCACGATAGATTGTAGAAAATTGATTGCAGATTGTTTGTTGATCGTCACAACAGGAGTAGCTTCCGGCCACTTGGTGAACTTGTCGATGGCGACGTACAGGAACTTGTAACCTCCGACGGCTCTTGGGAAGGGTCCCAAGATGTCCATCCCCCACACAGCGAAAGGCCATGTAGGAGGTATCATTTGTAAGGACTGAGCAGGTGTATGAATTTGCTTTGCATGAAATTGGCATGCTTTGCATTTCTTCACTAGCTCAGTGGCATCCTGGAGCGCTGTAGGCCAATAGAAGCCGTGCCGAAAGGCTTTTCCGACCAGCGTGCGGGAAGATGCGTGGTTCCCACACTCGCCTCCATGGATTTCTGCGAGGAGCTCGCAGCCTTCTTCCCTTGTGATGCACCGCATTAGGATGCCGTTGGCACCGCGCCGGTAGAGATCCCCTTCTACCAACGTGTATCTTTTAGCCAATCTGACTACCCGGTCAGCGGACACATCATCGTCAGGAAGGATGTTGTCTTTCAAGTAGTTCCGGATCTCCGAGATCCATGCATCGGAACTGACTTGAGCATTTGAGTCTTGCGTGCTGGGTTGCTCGGAGCTTCCGGCAGCACCTACGACCCTTGATGGCTGCCATGGTAACAGGGCCATCGGGACCGTCAGCTTCGGGATGCTGATCTCGCCCCCTTCGTTCAGTTCGGCAGGCTGAACGGTGGGTTTTGACAACCTCCGGACAAAGGTTCCGTCAGGAGCCGGAGCTCCGGTTGACGCCTTGGTCGAGAGTTCGTCAGCTTCAGCATTGTGAGCACGCTGAACATGGTGAAGGTCTAGGACTTCGAAGTCCTTCTGAAGCCTCTGGACTTCAAGGAGGTAAGCAGCCAGCTGGAGATTATTGCAGGAGCATTCACCCTTCACCTGCTTGATGACGAGTTGTGAATCTCCTTTGACCAGCAATTGCTTGACACCATATGAAAGTGCCACCTTTAATCCATAGATGAGTGCTTCGTACTCCACCATGTTGTTGGTTGCCTTGAAGTCAAGGTGTACCATGTATTTCACCTTCTCCCCGGTTGGTGCGAGGAGAAGGATTCCAGCTCCGGCTCCCTGCTTCTGCATGGAGCCGTCGAAGTAAAGGGTCCAGTGAGGCTTAGTGAAGGCTGGAACTTGAGGTTCCGTCTTCTGCTCGCTGGGGCCCCCAGGGTTTAATGGAGAGGGAGTCCATTCTGCCACGAAATATGCCAATGCTTGACTCTTGATTGCTTGTCTTGGAATGAATTCGAGGTCGAATTCAGCCAGTTCTGCTGCCCACTTTGCAATATTCCCAGTTGAATTGGGATTATGCAGGATCGCTCGAAGTGGATATGAAGTCACCACTGAGACTTTGTGAGCTTGGAAATAATGTCGAAGCTTCCTTGAGGCAATAAGAACTGCATAGAGCAGTTTATGCACCTCTAGGTATCGAGTCTTGGCATCATGTAACACTTCACTGATGAAGTATACCGGGCGTTGAATGGTCCGGACCCTCTCGGAGGGGTCCGGAGCTTCCTCTTCATTGATCCGGACCCTCTCGGAGGGGTCCAGACTCTCTTCGGGGACCTCCGGGTCCTAGGTGGAGGAACCCGGAGCTTCTTCAGGAATGACCTGGATCCTCTCGAAGGAATCAGGGTCCTCTGAAGTGGCTTCTTGTGGGTTCAAGTCTGGGAGCTGGGACTCAGACCCGCTTTTAGGAACCTCCGGACCCTCCCGAAGGGGTCTGGATTCCTGAGTATTAGGTAGTTCCGGTCTCTCCGCAACCAGAACCATACTGACGACTTCGTCAGCTGCTGAAATGTAAAGCAATAAAGGCTCACCAGGGTTCGGAGCTACCAAGACTGGTAGGGTGGTGAGGAACTGTTTCAGCTCCTGGAATGCCTTCTCTGCTTCTTCAGACCATTGGAATGGTCCGGACTTCCTCAGTAACTTGAAGAAGGGAAGTGCCCTTTCCACCAGTCTTGAAATGAACCGGCTGAGGGCTGCTAGACATCCGGTTAATTTTTGGACGTCTTTGATGCGGGTTGGTGGCCGCATGTCTTCAATGGCTTTTATCTTTGCTGGATTAGCCTCTATGCCCCGGTGACTTACCAGGAAACCAAGAAGCTTTCCGGAACTAACCCCGAAGACGCACTTGTCTGGGTTTAGCTTCGTGCGGGTGGCCCGCAGCTTATCGAAGACAGCCTGCAAGGTGTCCAAGAGGGACTCCTTGTTCTTGACTTTGACCACGATGTCATCGACATACACTTCCACTATGTCTCTGATGAGTTCTTCGAAAGTTTTGTACATAGCTCGTACAAAAGTTGAAGCTGCATTCTTGAGACCAAAAGGCATGGCTGTGTAACAATACAATCCATCCACTGTGATGAATGAAGTGTGTTCTTCATCTTCCCTAGACATCCTGATTTGATGATATCCAGAATATGCGTCTAGAAAACACAGTAATTCACACCCGGAGGTGGAATCCACTATCTGATCTATTCTAGGTAGTGGGAATGGATCTTTTGGACATGCCTTATTCAGTGTGGTGTAGTCGATGCACATCCGAAGTTTCCCGCCGGCCTTGGGCACAACGACTGGGTTTGCCAGCCATTTTGGATGGTAAACTTCTCGGATGAATCCGGCTTCAAGCAACTTCTTCACTTCTTGTCGGATGAAGTTCTGTCGCTCTACAGATTGCTTCCGAGGTTTCTGATGCACAGGCTGAGCGTCGGGGTAAATCTTCGGATTGTGCTCAATCACTTCCCTGGGGATCCCAGGCATTTGTGACGGTTGCCAAGCAAACACGTCAATGTTAGCCCGGAGGAAAGTGATGAGCGCGAGTTCCTATTTGTCGTTCAAACCTCCTGATATACGGGTGGTTTGAGCGGCATCGGAACCAATTTGGACGACTTTGACGGGAATGTCGGTGTCGCCGCTTGGCTGCACACGGGATGCAGAGGTCGAGCCTCGTTGCCGAATGCTTGGAGGTTGTGGAGCTTGCTTCTGTCTGGAGTCCTCCTCTTGCGCTGTGGTGAGTGCGTGGAGTTCCTCCAGAGCAGTTACTCCGGCAGTGCGATCTCCGCGGATCCGGAGAACGCCTACTGGTGTTGGCATTTTCAACACCAGGAATCCATAATGAGCAGCTGCCATGAATTTGTAAAAGGCAGGTCTACCCAAGATGGCGTTGAATGGTAAGTTGATCTGAGCGACGTCGAAGACCAACTTCTCGGTACGATACTTCTCCCGTGTCCCGAAGGTAACGGGGAGAGTAATAGCTCCGAGTGGAGTGATGGCCCCCGGACCTACTCCGGAGAAAGGTCGAGAGGGCTGGAGGTCCGAAGGTCGGAGCTGAAGCTTAGTGAAAGCTTCGAAGCTGATGAGGTTAAGCCCCGAACCTCCGTCTACCAGGACATGATGGAGCTGGATGTTGTTGATGGTAGGAGATACCATCAAGGGTAATTGGCCAGCTCCGACCATGCTTTGAGGACAGTCCGAAGCATCAAAAGTGATGGGTATGTCCATCCACTTTCGATGTGGCTCCGGTCTAGCTGTAGGAGCTACAGCAGCCATATCCCGTCGCATAGTCTTGATCACACGACAGGAAGTGATGTCCCATGATCCACCAAAGATGGTGTTCATGGTTTTTCGACGCTCGTTGTCGGAGACGTCGGAGTCATCGTCGACGGAGGTGTAGACGGTTTTCAGGACCTTTTTGGGGTCCTGAAACCCTAACTCCTCTTCAGCCGGAGCTTCATCGACCTTTTGTTTTCCCTCCCTCTGTCGAAAGGGAGACCCTTCCCGGCGCTTGTGGTAGCGCTCGGCAAGGTTTTGGACCTCCCGGCTGTCTTCCAGCCTGTGGCTGCCCGTTTTGTGAATGGAGCACCACATCTTGGGTTTGCCACCGTCTTCAGACGACGGTCGAGGTCGCTTCTCGGGGCGTGGCCCCCGGCCACCAGGAGTTGCAGTGGCTGCAACGTTTGATGTGCCGACCGACGGCTTCTTCTTGCCGTTGGTCTTCTTTTTCTTCTTACCACTCCCGGAGGTAGCGGCTTCTTCTTTGGAGGATTTTTTATGATCCTCCAAGGCTGGTTTGGAGTGCATTTCACGGCCCTCCGCAGCTCTGGCACATTTGTCTGCCAAGCTGAAGAGCTCCGTGACGCTGGTGATCTCTTTGATCGCCAGCTTCTCCAACATCTTCTTGTCTCGCACACCCTGTCTGAATGCCACAATGACAGAAGCGCTTGAGATAGAAGGGATTGTGTTACGTACCTGAGAGAACCTCTGGATGAATGACCGCAAAGATTCTCCTCCTTTTTGCACGACTGCAAAAAGGTCTAGGTCAGTGCCCGGTCGGGTGTATGAACTCCCGAAGTTGGCAGTGAACTGACGGCACAGCTCCTCCCAACTGTCAATAGAGTTGGGTGGAAGGCTCATAAACCAGGACCTGGCGGTCCCAGTTAAGGCCACTGGAAAATAGTTGGCCATTACAGCCTCGTTTCCTCCAGCTGCTAGGATCGCAGTGGAGTATATCTGCAGAAATTCTACGGGATTGACAGTCCCGTCGAATTTTTCCGGCAAATGTGGCCGGAACTTTTGTGGCCATCTAACCATGCGTAGATGCATGGCTAGGGCAGAACAGCCTCCTCCTACTCCTTCCAGAGTAGAAAGGTCTTGAGCATCTCGTCTTTCTCGAGCTCGCTCGATATGGACACGGCCATCCTGTTGGCGGTATCGGCGATCAAGCTCCGCTCGGAGGTCGTGTGTCGAAAGCCGAGATGCGGTATGGGCACGTCGTGCCCCAGAGGGCAATGACGTCACTTGCTGTGACGCAACTCGTCTCCGGTTGTTGGAGACATGTGGACCAAGTCTTCCAGACAACGTTCGTCGCTGCGACGGGGCCCGCCCTGAAGGAGGTGGACCCTGGTTGTTGAGGCGTTCGGCCGCTGCTGCGACCAAATGCTCAACATCAGCTCTCCATTGCTCCATGGCACCTTGAGATGCATCCGGAGGTGGTGGTCGCTGGAGGAGAGCACGCGCTGCATGGAGCGCGTGTTCTGGATTGTCACGACTTGCCGGCGCAGAGTGTGACGCCGGTGCACCATCATGTCGTCCGGCATGTCTTGCCGGAGAAGATGGTGGTGGTGGGAGTGTGACTCCTGCTGGAACTGAGGCTCCTGCCGGTGGCTGCATGTTGGAGGGATTGCCTCCGACAGCCTGAGCAGCAGGTTGCCCGTTGGATGATCCAGCCGCAGAATTCACCATTCTTGAAGATCTCAGGCGCCCTCCCCCTACCTGGCGCGCCAACTGTCGACTGTTGGAGTCGGCAGATCCCCTGACACTATGAAAGTGTTGAAGGAGTTTGTGGTTCGGTTTGGGCGCGCGGAGACTCAAGAAGGTGAAACGCGATTGGACACGAGTGACACAGTGGTTTACGTGGTTCGGGCCGCCTGAGCGTAATACCCTACTCCACGGGTGTGTGTGTGTGTGTTGTATTCACTTGTGAACTTTAGAGCGTTCGAGAGTTTTTTTTTCCGTGTATCGTCGGTTTGTCCTTTTATAGTACAAGGACAAACCGTTACAAGTCAGCCTGGCCCGACATGTGGCCCTGGCGGTTACTAGTATTGATACACGAGATTGATTGTTGTTAATAGCCCTGTAACGGCTCCGACAGTGCCGTTACAGGTGTTAAGATCGTCCGATTAAGTATCATTAATGTGGAATTAATGATAATTAATCGGGTCTTGAAGTCCGCGGCTGTCCTTCGAAGATCCGGAGCCGTTACAATGTCTCTCGGAGGTTTAAAGCGGCCAGCTCCGACGTATGGACACGTGGCAGCTCCGGAGCTTGCTTGTGGGAAGCGGGAAGCTCCGGGGCGGCCTGGCACGTGTCAGGTCCGGAGCTTCTCTCGATCAGGGGTTAAGTCCGGAGGTGCCGTTTCAGTAGCTAGCCCGGAGCTTCACCCTTGCGGGTAATAACTCCGGTCTGACAGTACACGTGGCAACCTAGGGGTTAACCATGTTGGAGAAGCAGGTCTGGTTATGTCTGACAGGTGGGCCCCCGAGGGTCTTTAATTTGAGTAGATGTCCTTCCCTTGAGATCTTTGCAACCTCAGGGGGTGTATGGTTTTTAGGGTACCGACAGACGGCGATTGCAATAAGTAGACACCCGGTGTGCACGTCACATAAGCCCGTGTGGGAGACACGTCGGTGCTCTTCTCATCACGTCATGAGTGTTCACCTTTCACCTGTCATCCCAACGCCGAACCAGTTCTATGATCCTCACAGAAGGTCCACTACACGGACACGTCAAAGTTGCCCGCTACCAGATTTCTACCTTCTATCCTCTTTCCCCTATGGGACCATGGTATAAGTTTCAACATGAGCGTGCCTGAGTTACATCGGCTTCCTGGGACCCATATAGCCAGTATGCAACCGGTACAATTCAAACTTGCTTAGTGGAGCTGCATACGGATCGGTCCTCAATCAACACAGGCAGGACTACGCACCCAGGACCACGTCCTGCTGCTTCGAATTCCACTGCAATGTCTCATATTCAGATTCATAAATCATGCTCGAACTAAATCCATGTGAACCCTATCCATTCTCGTGAGTGGATTCCAACCACTCGACTTCTACTAATTCCACTAAAACATTAGCATAGAACTATAATACGATGGAGTAATGTTTTACGCATCCACTCCAAGGATTATTTGGTCATGCATGTGGAGTAGCAACCAAAACCTGACCTACTGCACAATACATACCTCATACATATAGTGTATACAAAGTAAAACTTTAAGGGTGCTTATATGAAAACTGGGGCTTGCCTTGGGTTGCGACGAAGTAAATGTCATCAAGTAAGTTGATTGATCTTCCTCCACAGAATCCACCACAATAGCTCCAAGATGGGAATCCTCACCTCCAAGTTGAACTCCTCGTCGAGCGCCTTCGTCGCATTCCCTATCGACATGATTATGCATATAAGTGGAATATGATAGGATCTTGGTTCCCGATATTTCGATGATAATAGGAGGGTTCAATTTGTGGAGGAGAAGGCGTTGGCAATCCGACTACACCGTCCCCAAGACAATGCGCCTAGCGATCGGTACAACGACTCCGAAGTTGTATTGATCTTGCTGGCGCACAATCAACCTGACCACGAGGGCCTTTGTTCCTGCAAGCAATCGAGGAACACGCAAGAACAAGAAGAACAAGCACTTATTAGTTGAATCAATCTGAAGTGGGGTTCTGGATACAAGTAGATGGTGATCTAGTCGACACGCGCATGTACAAGGAAGCAGCAGAAGCTAACTTACGAATAAACAAAACCTACCAGATAATGAGGGTGGCAGCTACTGTCTATTACCTACCTAGGGTCGTGAGAAACCCTAATCATGAGTCCCTAATGGACTCCAAACGATACATGTGCCATGGGCCCAATTTTGGTGATGCAGCACCATGGACAGAAAAGGTCTTGGTATTAAAATAACGATTGCGGCTGACTCCGAATAGATATGGACATGAGGCTAGATCCGTTTGAAAGTAGACTTGATAATATTTCCACGAAGTACTTGAACGCCCAGATCGGATTCCGTATGAAGTAGTGGTGGCCGTCACAAGTTGGTGCTGTTCTGCTTTCCAAATCCCTTCCGCGCGAATTCCCTTCCCATTGCCTCCTCTCCATTGTTCCTAAGCAAAACAAGAAAGCATGTAGTTCAATGATCTAGATAAGATGGACATAAGGCCAAGAACAAGTTCACCTCATAGTTTAGTTGACGTGCACGAGCGCGAGTGATTGGACCAGAAACCGGTAGCTGAGTTGGTGTGGATGTATCAAGGGTGTTGATGTCCTCGTCATCCTCCCCTTCTTGCATTTGAGTTGTCCGCGACTCAAGCTCATCTTCTTCTCCCAAATATGGCTTCAAATCTGCAATGTTGAATATGGGACTAACCCCAAAATCCGGAGGCAACTCGAGTTTATATGCATTATCATTAATGCTTTCTAACACTTTGAATGGACCATCAGCTCGAGGTAACAATTTAGACATTCTCAAATCAGGAAACCTATCCTTTCGCAGAAGTAACCAAACTAAATTACCAGGTTCAAAAGTGATAGGTTTCTTTCCCCTACTACCAGCAAGTTTATACTTGGCATTCATGCACTCTATATTCTTCTTAGTGGTTTCATGCAATTTTAAGATCAATTCAGCACGACGTTTAGCATAAAAATTCACTCGTTCCATTGAAGGAAGAGGTAATAAATAAATAGGAGCACGGGGTACAAATCCATAAACAATCTCAAAAGGGCATTTCTTAGTACTAGAATGTAGGAAACGATTATAAGCAAACTCAACATGAGGCAAACACTCTTCTCACATTTTTATATTCTTTTTCAAAACAACCCTAAGCATGGTAGATAAACTTCTATTCACAACCTCAGTTTGACCATCGGTTTGGGGATGACAAGTAATTGAAAATAAAAGCTTAGTCCCCAATTTTGCACAGAACATTCTCCAAAAATGGCTAAGAAACTTAGCATCACGATCTGAAACTATTGTGTTTGGCGCACCATGCAACCTAACAATATCTCAGAAAAACAAATCAGCAACATGTGTAGCATCATCACTTTTTATGTCAAGGTATGAAGTGTGCCATTTAAGAAAATTTATCCATGACAACAAAGATGCTATCCCTCCCCTTCATTGTTCTAGGCAGTCCTAAAACAAAGTCCATAGAAATATCCTCCCAAGGCATGCTAGGAACAGGAAGAGGCATGTACAAACCATGTGGATTAAGTCGTGACTTAGCTTTTTGACATGTCGTGCAGCGAGCAACAAAGCGCTCCACGTCTCGCCTCATCCTTGGCCAAAAGAAATGACCAGCAAGTATGTTCTCCGTCTTTTTCACTCCAAAGTGCCCCATCAGCCCGCCTCCATGCGCTTCCTGTAACAACAAGAACAACAACAAACGAAGGGAGCTAGCTGGAATGCATAACTTGTTAGCTCTAAACACATAGCCATCGTTGAGGACAAATTTATTCAATGTTTTTCCATTTTACGTTTCAGCAATACATCTTTGAGATCAGCATCATGTTCATATTGATCTTTAATCGTTTCTAATCCAAAAATTTTAAAGTCAAGTTGAGATAGAAGAGTATAACTTCTAGATAAAGCATAAGCAATAACATTATCCTTTTCCTTTTTGTGTTTAATGACATAAGGAAAAGACTCAAAAAATTCCATCCACTTAGCATGCCTACGGTTCATTTTCCCTTGACTCCTAATATGCTTTAGTGATTCATGATCGGAATGGATAACATATTCTTTGGGCCAAAAATAATGCTGCCATGTTTCTAAAGTTCGTACAAGAGCATATAATTCCTTATCATAGGTAGAATAATTCAGAACAGGCCCACTCATTTTTTGACTAAAATATGCAACAGGTTTTCCTTCTTGTAACAAAACACCACCCAATCCAATCCCACTAGCATCACATTCAACCTCAAAAGTCTTAGAAAAATAAAGAAGTTGGAGAAGAGGTGCATGTGTCAACTTATCTTTCAGTATGATAAAGGTGTTATCTTGTGTGGTGCCCCAAGAAAAAGGTTATGGAATTGAAGTTGATCAAGCCAAGGTAGAGGCTATTCAGGGGTGGTCTGTACCAAATAAATGATTGTGTCTCCTTGTATCGCCACCTTTTAAGTTGGAAGTGAGCTAAACCCTAAAACCTCAGACTACTCCGCATAGGGACCAGACTAGTCTGATGTGGAACAATGAGGTAATACGTACTGGTCCGTATAAGAACAGACATGATTGGTGTGTAACAGTGAGTTACATCGGACTGACCTTTGTGTCATTGGACAAGTCTGAAGTTTTCCAATGGGATATAATGGATTGGTCCGTATGACATCGGACCAATCTGATGTCATATAGTAAGTGCTTGTCTGCGGAAAAATGGACAAGTCCGAGTTGAGCGGACTGGTACGTATGACAACAGACAAGTCTGATATCATACAGTGAGGATGATCGGACGAGTTTGGTATTGTCCGGACTAGTCCGGTTTATGACTTTGTGCTTATTTATCACTACTACAAATGGTTTTATCTCAAGCGGCTCTAAACATATTATCACATGCGGATTTCAAAACCGCCTAAAACGAAGAGCCCGTGAAAATCGGCCACTTTCACAGGCAAAGAACATACGCGCCTGTGAAAATATTTATCACACACGGTCATTGTGAGGATCGGGGTCCCGACATTCCAAGAATCACATTGGGTGGTGCCGTGCGATGCGACACCTAACAGCAAACACGAAAAGAATATGTGAAACATACAAAATCTTTATTTTATAAGATATTCGAGTTTACAAAATAGTGTACAAAGAGTACATAAGCAGCGGAAATAATATAATCACTCTCTCAACCTATATAAGCATGAGAGGAGACGTCCATGCCCGTGGATGCTTCTAAGTAGCAACACGAAGAAGATAAAGCAGCGCCGAAGTCCCTCGTGAGCCATACACCGCGGAAGGTCTGAGACCTCATGGGCAACCACAAAAGCAGCAGAAGTAACATAACCCGCAGAACCACATATATAGCAACTGTGAGCACAAAGGCTCAGCAAGACTTAACCGTTTCATCTGAATATGAAACTCTACATGCAGAAACTCTAAACATAGGAAAGCTGAATTGCATAAAGAACTCGCCTAATAGTAACTTTTAGATTTTAAGTAGCAGATGTGCACTCCATGGGCATGGCACATCATAACTCCACAATAGAATAAGAAATGTTCGTCTACGATGTTACATGACCAAAGTCGCATAAGCTACATACAAGTTAAATCTTTGGGAATAGTAAATTTAATTGTGCTACTGCTAAGCTGTACATGTTGCAATACAATTATTATAATCATTGCAGCGGTTTCATAATAATCCAACTACTCTTTATTACTATGTCACGACACAGTGAACAAGTGGTACCCAAATAACCGTGAGGGACGGCGATTGCAATAAGTAGACACCCGGTGTGCACGTCACATAAGCCCGTGTGGGAGACACGTCGGTGCTCTTCTCATCACGTCATGAGTGTTCACCTTTCACCTGTCATCCCAACGCCGAACCAGTTCTATGATCCTCACAGAAGGTCCACTACACGGAGACGTCAAAGTTGCCCGCTACCAGATTTCTACCTTCTATCCTCTTTCCCAAATGGGACCATGGTATAAGTTTCAACATGAGCGTGCCTGAGTTACATCGGCTTCCTGGGACCCATATAGCCAGTATGCAACCGGTACAATTCAAACTTGCTTAGTGGAGCTGCATACGGATCGGTCCTCAATCAACACAGGCAGGACTACGCTCCCAGGACCATGTCCTGTTGCTTCGAATTCCACTGCAATGTCTCATATTCAGATTCATAAATCATGCTCGAACTAAATCCATGTGAACCCTATCCATTCTCGTGAGTGGATTCCAACCACTCGACTTCTACTAATTCCACTAAAACATTAGCATAGCACTGTAATATGATGGAGTAATGTTTTACCCATCCACTCCAAGGATTATTTGGTCATGCATGTGGAGTAGCAATGAAAACCTGACCTAATGCACAATACATACCTCATACATATAGTGTATACAAAATAAAACTTTAAGGGTGCTTATATGCAAACCGGGGCTTGCCTTCGGTTGCGACTAAGTAAATGTCATCAAATGAGTGGCTTGATATTCCTCCAGAGAATCCACCACAACAGCTCCAAGATGGGAATCCTCGCCTCGGAGTTGAACTATGCGTCGAGCGCCTTCGTCGCATTCCCTATCGACATGATTATGTATATAAGTGGAATATGATAGGATCTTGGTTCCCGATCTTTCGATGAGAATAGGAGGGTTCTATTTGTGGAGGAGAAGATGTTGGTGATCCGACTACACCATCCCCAAGACGATGCGCCTAGCGATCGGTACACCGACTCTGAAGTTGTATTGATCTTGCTGGCGCACAATCAACCTGACCACGAGAGCCTTTGTTCCTGCAAGCAATCGAAGAACACGCAAGAACAAGAAGAACAAGCACTTATTAGTTGAATCAATCTGAAGTGGGGTTCTGGATACAAGTAGACGGGCGATCTAGTTGACACGCGCGTGTACAAGGAAGCAGCGGAAGCTAACTTACGAATAAACAAAACCCACCAGATAATGAGGGCGGGGGCTACTATTTATAACCTCCCTAGGGTCATGAGAAACCCTAATCACGAGTCCCTAATGGACTCCAAACAATACATGGGCCATGGGCCCAATTTTGGTGATGCGACACCATGGACAGAAAAGGTCTTGGTATTAAAATAATGATTGCGGCCGACTCCGAATAGATATGGACATGAGGACAGATCCGTTAGAAATTAGACTTGATAATCTTTCCACGAAGTACATGAACACCCAGATCGGAGTCTGTATGAAGTAGTGGTGGCTGTCACAAGTTGGTGCTGTTCTGTTGTCCAAATCCTGTCCGCGCGAGTTCTCTTCCCATTGGCTCCTCTCTATTCTTCCTAAGCAAAACAAGAAAGCACGTAGTTCCACGATCCAGATAAGATGAACATAAGGCCAAGAACGAGTTCACCTCATAGTTTAGTTGACGTGCATGAGCGCGAGTGATCGGACCAGAAACCGGTAGCTGAGTTGGTGTGGATGTATCGAGGGTGTTGATGTCCTCATCATCCTCCCCTTCTTGCATTTAAGTTGTCCGCGACTCAAGCTCATCTTCTTCTCCCAAATATGGCTTCAAATCTGCAATGTTAAATGTGGGTTAGTGTTAAATGTGGGACTAACCCCAAAATCCGCAGGCAACTCGAGTTTATATGCATTATCATTAATGCTTTCTAACACTTTGAATGGACCATCAGCTCGAGGTAACAATTTAGACTTTCTCAAATCAAGAAACCTATCCTTTCGCAAATGTAACCAAACTAAATCACCAGGTTCAAAAGTGATAGGTTTCTTTCCCCTACTACCAGCAAGTTTGTACTTGGCATTCATGCACTCTATATTCTTCTTAGTGGTTTCATGCAATTTAAGATCAATTCAGCATGATGTTTAGCATCAAAATTCACTTGTTCCATGGAAGGAAGAGGTAACAAATCAATAGGAGCATGGGGTACGAATCCATAAACAATCTCAAAAGGGCATTTCTTAGTACTAGAATGTAGGGAACGATTATAAGCAAACTCAACATGAGGCAAACACTCTTCCCACATTTTTATATTTTTTTTCAAAACAGCCCTAAGCATGGTTGATAAACTTCTATTCACAACCTCAGTTTGACCATCAGTTTGGGGATGACAAGTAGTTGAAAATAAAAGCTTAGTCCCCAATTTTGCCTAGAATGTTCTCCAAAAATGGCTAAGAAACTTAGCATCACGGTCTAAAACTATTGTGTTTGGCACACCATGCAACCTAACAATATCTCGGAAAAACAAATTAGCAACATGTGTAGCATCATCACTTTTATGACAAGGTATGAAGTGTGCCATTTTAGAAAATCTATCCACAACAACAAAGATGTTATCCCTCCCCTTCTTTGTTCTAGGCAGTCCTAAAACAAAGTCCATAGAAATATCCTCCCAAGGCATGCTAGGAACAGGAAGAGGCATGTACAAACCATGTGGATTTAAGTCGTGACTTAGATTTTTGACATGTCGTGCAGCGAGCAACGAAGCGCTCCACGTCTCGCCTCATCCTTGGCCAAAAGAAATGGCCAGCAAGTATGTCCTCTGTCTTTTTCACTCCAAAGTGCCCCATCAGCCCGCCTCCATGCGCTTCCTCTAACAACAACAACAAACGAACAAAGCTAGCTAGATTGCATAACTTGTTAGCTCTAAACACATAGCCATCATTGAGGAGAAATTTACTCAATGTTTTTCCGTCTTTACATTTCAGCAATACATTTTAATAATCAGCATCATGTTCATATTGATCTTTAATCGTTTCTAATCCAAAAAATTTAAAGTCAAGTTGAGATAGAAGAGTATAACGTCTAGATAAAGCATCAGCAATAACATTATCCTTTCCCTTTTTGTGTTTAATGACACAAGGAAAATACTCAATAAATTCCATCCACTTAGCATGCCTACGGTTCAGTTTCCCTTGACTCCTAATATGCTTTAGTGATTCATGATCGGAATGGATAACAAATTCTTTGGGCCACAAATAATGCTGCCATGTTTCAAAAGTTCGTACAAGAGCATATAATTCCTTATCGTAGGTAGAATAATTCAGAACAGACCCACTCATTTTCTCACTAAAATATGCAACAGGTTTCCCTTCTTGAAACAAAACACCACCCAATCCAATCCCACTAGCATCACATTCAAGCTCAAAAGTCTTAGAAAAATCAGGAAGTTGGAGAAAAGGTGCATGCATCAACTTATCTTTCAGTATGGTAAAGGCGTTCTCTTGTGTGGTGCCCCAAGAAAAAGGCACTGCTGATGAGGACATTGCTACTGTTGATACAACCACAACAGCAGCCCATTCACCACTTGCAACTAACCAAGGTCCAATGACACGCGCTCGTGCACGTGAACTTAATTATCAGGTGAATTCATTCCTGGCTGTTCAAACTAATTATCCTTCAAGTGGAGAACTATTAAAGCCTTATGATGACCTTGTTATTATTAGGTGCTTGGGAATTGATCCAGCTTGGAGAAATGGAGGGATTAATGCAATGAAGGCTGCTCCACCCGATGGGTCCTCGTAACTGCAGCAAGTACCATCTTAAAAAGGGCATAACTTTTAACTCCCAAGGTTGTTTAATGCAAATAATACTTGCTAGAAAGGTCTCTTCGTCTACTTTCCATTGGTTCAAGAATCAAAGGAAGATGACGCTTAAGCTGCTCAGAAAAGGCCGAACAAGACTCGTGACTCCATTGTGATTTCTAGTCTTCCTCCTCTATATAAACAACTAGCAGCCATAGGAAGAACTTGGGTTTTGTTTACTGTAAGTTTAGTCATTGCTACTTTCTTGTAACGCAAGTGTCGACGAGACCTTCCAATTACTTGAATCCGAACCCCAACTTATCACACCTGTGAGTGTTTGCTTGTTATCTTGTTCTTGCATTCGATTGCTTGAAGGTTCAAGGTTGTTCTTGGCACAGCAAGAACAGCAACAACAGGAGCCGGTGTAACTATCGCTAAGGCGCAGCACCCTTGTGGTTGTTGTAGTCGGGTAGCACAACGTCGACCTCCACCCAAATCGTAGTTACCAGGAGACGGTGTAACTGTCGCTCAAGGCGCCACACCATTCTGGTTGTGGTAGTCGGGCAGCCAACGTCGGCCTCCACCAAATTCATTCACCACCAACATCTCTCATCAAAAGATAGGCCATCCCCCATACCCATTGGGTTTATTAAGTGGTATCAGATTTCAGGTTGCTCGGTGAGAGATTTCCTTCTCCTTGTTCTTCATTTACCTACTGTCCACTTTTGCCTACAAAAGTTCGCTCTAAAAATCCTAAAAACACTTTGAGCCTTTTGCTTTGCTACTTAGCTCTCGACTTGTTGAATTCACGGTTGCCTTTTTGTGTCAAGTTGCTGGTCCTAAGTTTTTCACCGCTAGAGTTTTGAGTTCATGCCACTTTGTTCTCAGTCCATTTTCAGTACCTACCCAAAGTCGAGAAAAAAAAGGCAAGTGCAAAAAAAAAAGCTGCACGGATCAGCAAAAAAAGGCGTGTGCAAAGAAAGAAAAGCCGCAATGATTGAAATTGCTAGAAAAAGTTTCTCAATACAAAAAAAAATAGTTTGTGTAACATTTGTTTCATGTTTTAGAGTTCAACTTACTGTTTTAAACATTTTGTTAAAACACGACGTTCGTGTTGTCCGAACCTTTCTACTACAGTAAATTTAACACCACGTGGAGTAATGGCTCGCGTATCTATCACGGTTTAGACTAGAACCAGCACAGTACCATCGTGGAACATTTATTCAACTTGTTGTGACTAATGTGGTACTAGCTTTTCCTTTGTGCAACTCATTTCTACCAGCCACCTACAGCTCCACAAAATCATCTACAACACCACAGGATTGTGCTGGCAACCACCATTTGTTGTTGTTCTTGCTTTTTGTCGGCGCCTCCTGCATCGCGTGGTAAGAACTTGTAATATCTTGATTACTTTCTAGTGAGGAAGTGATTGTGTCCTACCACCTCTTGGCAACTGCTAGAATTAATCTGCTTGCTGTTGTATTTCCTTTCTGTACTAACCATGTCAGCAGATGCGAATACGACATCTCCACATTCACCACGTACAAGGGGCATCATTCAACATTTCAAATGCCAAGTAAAACTGCACACGGATGCCCTCAACGAGGATATTCAAGTCAACAATGAACGCATTGGCCAATTAGAGTTGACGCAGATTTGCACCAACACCAAGCTGACCACATTAGAAAGCACTGTCGGGGCTATTAACACTTCTCTTGCAGCAATCATTGAGCGATTGGAGAGTATGGAACAGGTTGGACACGAAGAGAGACAAAGACGTGTTGATGACAGCCACGATTCTGTTGGCAGCGATGTAATATATGACGAGGTGGAGTATTCAACAGATACCGAGCTTGATGATGGACCTTTCAGGTATCGGCGGCAGCCACGTCGCGACCATCGTGGTATGGGAGGTCGAGCCCTACGACGTGAGGTATGTGACAATGACGATTCCATACGCAGCATTAAATTTTCCATACCACCTTTTGATGGGAAATATAATCCGGATGCATATCTCTCTTGGGAATTATCAGTAGATCAAAAATTTGCATGCCATGATTTCCCTGATAATAAAAAGGTTAGCTGCCACTAGTGAATTCACTAACTTTGCTTCTGTTTGGTGGCATGAGTATCAAACTAAAAATCCAGCTACTGTACCACAAACTTGGAATGCCTTGGAACGAATCATGCGTCATTGTTTTGTTCCTTCCTATCATGCTCGTGACCTGCTGCATAAATTACAACAACTTAGGCAAGGCAACAAATATGTTGAGGAATACTATCAAGAACTTCAAATAGGCATGATGCATTGTGACCTAGTTGAAAATAAAGAGGCTGCAATGGCTAGGTTTATGGGTGGTTTAACAAGAGAAATTCAGGACATATTGGCTTATAAGGAATACACTAACATCACTCGATTATTCCATCTTGCTTGTAAGGCTGAAAGAGAAGTGCAGGGACGACACACAAGAACTAACATTTCTGCAGGTCGAACTACCTCATGGCAGTCCCGCTCAAGTGCTGCTGGTACTAAGCATGATTCTCTGGACGATGCTTCCAATCGGTTGCCCAGGACTACATCAAAATCAGCACCTTCGCGTGCTATCGAGACATCAAAAGGATCCACCCAAGTTGCAGTCAACACTTCTTCTTCCATCGCTTCCACCGGAAGAACAAAAGACATTCAATGCCTCCAGTGCAAGGGTTTTGGGCACCTACGAAGGGACTGCCCAAGCAAGCGTGTGCTGATCGTATGAGAGAATGGTGAGTACTCATCCGCTAGTGATTTAGATGATGAAACATATGCCATGCTTGTTGCACGAGATGCAGGAAAGAAGAATGATGATGAAGAGCACATTGGGGCTGATCATGCTGGCCACTATGAGAGTCTTCATATGAGGCGTGTCTTGAGTGCCCATATGATCAATGCTGAACAGAACCAGCGACACAATCTATTCCAAACTAAGTGTGTAGTTTTGGAACGATCGTGTCACATTATTATTGATGGGGGAAGCTGCAACAATTTAGCAAGTGTTGCCTTGGTAGAGAAGCTTGGGATGACAACACTTGCACATCCACATCCCTACTACTATATCCAATGGTTCAATGACAGTGGTAAGCTTAAGGTAACACGTCTGGTTCGTGTCGAATTTGCAATTTGTTCCTACCATGTTTACATTGATTGTGATGTAGTACCTATGTAAGCTTGCTCTATGCTATTTGGTCGACCATGGCAATTTGATAAAGATACATTGCATCATGGAAAATCAAATCAATACTCTTTTATGAATAATGAGAAAAATCTTGTTTTGCACCCTATGTCTCCTGATGTTATTTTAAAGGATGACATTGCTAGAGCTTGCAAAGAGAAAAATAAGAAATCTACTCGAAATAAAAATTCAAATGTTGCAAAGGAATCGGTACACCCTAAGACTGACAATTCCAAATTTGCTCATGTGAAGAAGAATGAAATAAATTTGAACAGTGCTTGTTTTCTTACTTCCAAATCTGATTTGATTAAATTAAAAAATAATGCTGAAATCTGCTATGTGTTTGCTTGCAAAGAAGCTTTGTTCTCACTTCATGATGAACCATGTGCTTTGCCCCCTGCTGTCACTAAGCTTTTGCAAGAACACGCTGATATGTTTCCACAAGAGGTACCAGTCGGGCTGCCACCATTGAGAGGGATTGAACATCAGATTGACCTCATCCCTGTGGCTTCTTTGCCAAACCGAGCACCATACAGGACCAACCCAGAGGAGACTAAGGAGATTCAGCGACAAGTACAGGAATTACTCGACAAAGGTTATGTGTGTGAGTCCCTTAGTCCTTGCTCTGTTCTTGTTCTTTTGGTTCAAAAGAAAGATGGATCATGGTGCATGTGTGTAGATTGTCGAGCAATTAATAACATTACCATTAGATATTGTCATCCTATTCCTAGGTTAGATGATATGCTTGATGAACTTAGCGTCTCGATGATTTTCTCTAAAATTGACTTGCGTAGTGAATACCATCAAATTCGCATGAAACTAGGTGATGAATGGAAAACAACATTTAAAACCAAGTTCGGTTTGTATGAGTGGTTAGTCATGCCTTTTGGTCTCCCGAATGCACCTAGCACTTTTGTTAGATTAATGAATGAGGTTTTACGTGCTTTTATTGGAAGATTTGTGGTAGTATATTTTGATGACATCTTGATCTATAACACATCTCTAGAAGAGCATCTTGATCATCTCCGTGTTGTTTTCAATTCTTTACATGATGCACGCTTATTTGGTAACAATGACAAGTGCACCTTTTGCACGGATAGAGTCTCTTTTCTTGGCTATGTTGTGACACCACAGGGAATTGAAGTCGATCAAGCTAAGGTGGAGGCGATACACAGCTGGTCGACTCCTACCACGGTCACACAAGTACGAAGCATTCTCGGACTTGTTGGATTCTATCATCGTTTTGTGAAAGACTTCAGCACAGGCCCACTGCATGAGCTTACAAAGAAGGGTGCTCCATTCACATGGGCAAGGCGCAAGAGGCTGCATTTGCAACTTTGAAGAATAGGTTAACTCGTACACCCCTTCTCCAATTAACAGATTTCAGTAAGACTTTTGAAATGGAATGTGATGCTTGTGGTATTGGATTGGGAGGTGTCTTGTTGCAAGAGGGGAAACCTATTGCTTATTTTAGTGAGAAACTAAATGTGCCTAGTCTGAACTATTCAACTTACAATAAAGAATTATATGCACTAGTACGAACTTTGGAAACATGGCAACATTATTTATGGCCTAAAGAATTTGTTATACATTCTGATCATGAGTCTTTGAAGCACATTAAGAGCCAAACTAATCTGAATTGTAGTCATGCCAAGTGGGTAGGATTCATTGAGTCCTTTCCTTATGTCATCAAACACAAGAAAGGAAAAGATAACGTCATTGCAGATGCCTTATCTCGCCGTTATAATATGTTGTCCCAACTTGATTGTAAGATTTTTAGCTTGGAAACAATTAAAGAACAATATGCTTTTGATGCTGAATTCAATGATGTGCTGCTGCAATGTAACGAAGGAAAAACAAGGAACAAGTTTGTTCTCACAAATGGTTTTGTGTTTCGAGCTAACAAATTGTGCATTCCAGCTGGTTCTGTGCGTATCTTACTATTGTGGGAAGCATATGGTGGAGGGTTGACGGGACACTTTGGTGTCAAGAAGACGGAAGACATCCTAGCAAGCCATTTCTTTTGGCCAAAGATGAGAAGAGATGTAGAGCGCTTTGTTGCTCGTTGCACCACCTGTCAAAAAGCTAAGTCCCGTCTTAATCCACATAGTTTATACATGCCTCTCGCTATTCCTAGTGTTCCATGGGAGGATGTTTCTATGGATTTTTTTTAGGATTGTCTATAACAAAGAAGGGGAGGGATAGTATTTTTGTTGTTGTGGACAGATTTTCTAAAATGGCACACTTCATACCATGCCACAAAACTGATGATGCTACCCATATTGCTGATTTGTTCTTTCGAGAAGTTGTTCATTTGCATGGAGTTCCAAACACTATTGTTTCAGATAGAGATGCCAAATTTCTTAGTCATTTTCGGAAAACCTTATGGGCTAAGTTGGAGACAAAATTGCCCTTTTCTACCATTTGTCACCCTCAAATTGATGGACATACCGAAGTAGTGAACCGTAGTTTATCTACCATGCTTAGGGCTGTTCTGAAACATAACATCAAATTATGAAAATAATGTTTGCCTCATATTGAATTTGTTTACAATCGTTCACTGCATTCTACTGCTAAATTGTGCCCTTTTCAGATTGTATATGGTTTTATCCCTCGTGCTTCCATTGATCTTTTGGCTCTGCCACCTTCAGAGAAATTGAATTTTGATGCTTCTCGCCGTGCTGAATTAATTCTTAAAATGCATGAGCAAACTAAAGCAAATATTGAGAGCATGAACGCTAAGTATCAACAAGCTAGTAGCAAGGGTAGAAAGCATGCTACTTTTGAACCTGGTGATTTGGTCTGGGTGCATTTGAGAAAGGATAGATTTCCTGAGTTGAGAAAATCTAAATTGCTACCTAGAGCTGCTGGACCCTTCAAAGTGCTTCAAAAAATTAATGATAATGCATATGAAATTGAGTTGCCTGCACATTTTGAGGTTACTTCCTCTTTTAATATTGCAGATTGAAAACCATATGTGGGCGAGGAAGACACATTTGAGTCGAGGATGACTCAATTGCAAGAAGAGAAGGATGATGTGGACATCACTATCGTTGATACAACCACAACAGCAGCCCATTCACCACTTGCAACTAATAAGGGTCCAATGACACGCGCTCGTGCATGTGAACTTAATTATCAGGTGAATTCATTCCTGGCTGTTCAAACTAATTATCCTTCTAATGGAGAACTATTAAAGCATTGTGATGACCTTGTTATTATTAGGTGCTTGGGAATTGATCCAGCTTGGAGAAATGGAGGGATTAATGCAATGAAGGCTGCTCCAACCGGGGGGTCCTCGTAACTGCAGCAAGTACCATCTTAAAAGGGTAATAACTTTCAACTCCCAAGGTTGTTTAATGCAAATAAGTACTTGTTGGAAATGTATATTCGTCTACTTTCCATTGGATCAAGAATCAAAGGAAGATGATGCTTGAGCTGCTCAGAAAAGGCCATACAAGACTCGTGACTCCATCCTGAGTTATAGTCTTCCTCCTCTATATAAACAACTAGTAGCCATAGGAAGAACTTGGGTTTTGTTTTCTGTAAGTTTAACCATTGCTACTTCCTTGTAATGCAAGTGTCGACGAGACCTTCCGATTACTTGAATCAGAACCCCAACTTATCACACCTATGAGTGTTTGCTTGTTATCTTTTTCTTGCTTGTTCTTCGATTGCTTGCAGATTCAAGGTTGTTCTTGGCACAACAAGAACAGCAACAACAGGAGCTGGTGTAACTATCGCTAAGGCGCATCACCCTTGTGGTTGTTGTATTTGGGTAGCACAACGTCGACCTCCATCCAAATCATAGTTACCAGGAGACTGTGTAACTGTCGCTCAAGGTGCCACACCATTCTAGTTGTGGTAGTCGGGCAGCCAACGTCGGCCTCCACCAAATTCATTCACCACCAACATCTCACATTGAAAGATAGGGCATCCCCCATACCCGTTGGGTTTATCAACTCCCTTCTTCGTAAGGTCATTCAATGGAGCAGCAATGGTGCTGAAATCCTTCACAAAGCGACGATAGAACCCAGCCAATCCTAGAAAGCTCCACACCTATGTTATTGTCCTCGGTATAGGCCACCCCTGAATAGCCTTTACCTTGGCTTGATCAACTTCAATTCACTATGGAGTAACAACATAGCCAAAGAAAGAGACTCGATCCGTGCAAAAGCTGCACTTCTTAAGATTACCAAATAATCGTGCCTCACGTAAAGCATTAAAAACAGCACGTAAGTGATCAAGATGTTCATCCATGGATTTGCTATAAATCAATATATCATCAAAATACACAACAACAAATTTTTCAATGAATGCACGCAAAACCTCGTTCATTAATCTCATGAAGGTGCTAGGTGCATTAGTTAACCCAAAAGGCATGACTAACCACTCATATAAACAGAAATTAGTTTTGAAAGCAGTTTTCCATTCATCTCCTAGTTTCATGCGAATTTGGTGATAACCACTACGCAAATCAACTTTTGAGAACACGACATCACCACTCAATTCATCAAGCATATCATCTAAGCGTGGAATAGGATGACGATATCGAATGGTGATATTGTTGATTGCTCTACAATCCACACATATACACCAGGATCCATCCTTTTTAGGTACTAGAATAACTGGAACAGCACAAGGACTAAGAGACTCACGTACATAACCTTTGTCAAGTAGTTCTTGTACTTGACGCTGAATCTACTTTGTATCTTCCAGATTTGTCTTGTATGGTGCACGGTTGGGCAATGAAGCACCGGTAATGAGGTCAATCTGGTGCTCAATCCCTCGAAGTTGTGATAGTCCTGGTGGTATTTCACTTGGAAACACATCAAAATATTCCTGCAATATGTTAGCAACAGCAAGAGGCAAAGAATGTTGCATATCGTATAGGGAAATCAAAGCATCTTTGCATACCAAAGCATAGGCAACAGCGGTGGAAGCAATCAGTTCATTAATATCAGATTTCATAGCAAACAAGCATTTCCCTTCAAAGATATCTTATTTTTCCTATCAAACACATATTTGGCATTGTTATTGTTCTCAACGTTAGCATGGTCCTGAGGTTTAGTTTTCCTAGCTCTAGCAACATTATCTTGCACAATAGTTTCAGGAGACATAGGATGCAACACAATTTTTTTATCTTGGTAAAGAAAAGAATACTGATTTTATCTACCATGATGCATATAATCTCTATCAAATTGGCAAGGTCTTCGTAGCCAAATATTACAAGCTTGCATAGGCACAACATCACATTCAGCGACATCCTTATATGATCCAATAGCAAAATTGATTTGCACAAGTCTAGTTACCTTTGCCTTACCGCTGTTGTTTAACCATTGAATGTAATAGGGATGTGGATGCGGTTTGGTGCTTAGTGCCAGCTTGGTCACCATGTCACTGCTGGCCATGTTGTTGCAGCTAACTCCATCAATGATCATGCGGCAAGGTCGCTCTTTGACGACACACTTTGTTTGGAATAATGTGTGCCTTTGATTTTGTTCCGCTTTCTCCATTTGTGCACTAAGCACACGCTGCACAATGAGACTATCATAGCACGCCGCATCTTCTGCACCAATATGCTCTTCTTGATGTTCATCGCTACCTGCATAGTCATCTACAAGCAAAACACATGTATCGTCATCAAAATCGCTAGCAGATAAGTATTCACCATCATCTTTAACAATTAGAACATGTTTGCTTGGGCTGTCACGCTGCACATGTCCAAAACCCTTGCACTTCTAACATTGAATGTCTCTAGATCGTTCGGTAGATGCTACAGAAGTAGCACTCTCGATGGGCTTTTGGGTGGTCTTTACTGCTGAGCTAGTGGAAGACGAACGTGGCTTGTTGCCGGAGGAAGAAGGTTTTGCCCGACTTGGTGAAGAAGATGGCTGGGAAGCACGCTTAATCGAAGGAGTAGTCGTGCATGGTTGCCATGAGCTAGTCTTTCCTGCAAAAATATTAGTTCTAGAGCTAGCTCGTCGTCCCTGCACTTCCCTTTCAGCTTTACAAGCAAGATGAAACAAAAGGGTAACATTATTGTAATTATTATAAGCAAGTATGTCCTGAATTACACGGTTTAAACCACCCAAAAATCTAGTCATAGCTGGTTCCTCATCCTCGTCTAAATTACAGAGCAACATACCCATTTGTTATTCCTGAAAATACTCTTCTACACTTTTAGCTCCCTGTCTCAATTGTTGTAACTTATTTAACAAATCATGTGCATAGTAAGAAGGAATAAATCTAGCCCGCATGAGCCGTTTCAAAGCATCCCAAGTTTGTAGTATGTCATTAGGATTTTTCTTGCCATGTTTTATCCACCAAACAGAAGTAAAATCAGTAAACTCACTAGTGGCTTCTCTAACTCTGCGTTTTTAGGATACTCATGACATGCAAATTTTTGATCAACAGAAATCTCCCAAGTAATATATGCATCAGGATCATATTTACCATCAAAATGAGGTATCTTAAATTTTATCTTGTTAAAAGTATCATCATGATTGTGTACCTCATGCCGGCGATGTCCACCCATACCTTGACGGTTGCGTTGTAGCCGGCGCTGTGGGCTAGCTTCCTCATCTTCCCCAATCTTCGTATCTGCAGAATAGTCATCTTCATTGTCACGTACAATACTAGGAGCATTGCTCACCTGTCCATCCGCGGTGCGTCCATGATCCCTCTCCTCAAGGCGCTGCAGGATGGCTCCAATAGAAGTGTTCAATGTTTGAATGGAAATCTCCAACGTGCTGATTTTGGTGTTGGTGTCGATCTGCATATTTTCCAATTGACCAAGGCGGCCACTGGTAACACGAAAATCCTCATCAAGCGCTTCTGTGCGTAGTCGCACTTGGCGTTCGAAGTGTTGTATAATTCCCCGTGCGCAAGGTGAATGCACGTCTTCGTTTGTATTTGCTCCTCCTGCCATGAATAGTAGAAAAAAAAGAACAGTCCAATATGAAAGGGTAACATTATCCCTAGCTACAAAGGTGCTGGTGGAGATAACTCGCTCACTCTCAACCTGTTCAATCAATCTCTCACCTATTCTTACCAAGCTCAGCAAGAAGGTGATGGCGACCAGCAAGTCATGAACAACTTGAAGAGCAGGTGTCAATCTATGGCTTTAGGTGGCTGAACTAGCACAAGGAGCAAACTTTCATCACGTTAATCACAACAAGCTGAATAAATGTTCTACGACAGTACTGTGCTGATCTTAGTCTAGACCGTACTAGAGACTCGAGCCGAGACACCAATGTCGTCACCAAAAACACCCCAAACAACAATCTGATTTTTTTTCCTTTTTTTGTTTTTTTGTTGGGATGGTCACCCAAACTCTCTCTAGATGGAATCAGAAGACCCTATAACAAAATTTGCAAATGCGGCTTTTGATCTTGCACTTGCCTTTTTTTCTTCTCTAATTGCTTGTGGCTTTTGTGCGGCTTTTCATTTTGCACTTGCCTTTTTCTTGTTGACAAACTCAAATTACTAATTTGAATCAAACTCAAAGTAGCAATCTGATTCAAACTCGAACTAGTAATCCGACTCAAACTCGAACTAGCAATCCGACTCAAACTCGAAGTAGCAACCTGATTTGAACTCGTAATCCGACTCAAACTCAAACTAGCAATCCGACTCAAACTCGAAGTAGCAATCTGATTCATAGTCAACTAGTAATCCGACTCAAACTCGAACTATGAATCTGACTCGAACTAGGTGACCGAATGTGACACGAACTTGAAACTCTAGTAGTGCAAAACTAAATACCAACAACTTGACTCGTCGAAGCAACCATGAACTCAACAAGTCTTGACTATGTAGAGAAAGTAAAAGGAACAATGGTCTAGGAATAAAGGAAAAAACAGATCTGGTATTTTTTGGGCTTTTTCTGGACTATAGGATGATAACAGCGGAAAGAAAAGTAATGGTAGCACTCTCACCGATTAACCTTGCTCTGATTACCACTTGATAGGATCATGGTTCCCGATCTTTCGTTGAGAATAGGAGGTTTCGATTTGTGGAGGAGAAGACGTTGGTGATCCGACTACACCGTTCCGAAGATGATGTGCCTTAGCGATCAGTACACCGACTCCGAAGTTGTATTGATCTTGCTGGCGCACAATCAACCTGATCACGAGGGCCTTTGTTCCTGCAAGCAATCAAAGAACACGCAAGAACAAGAAGAACAAGCACGTATCAGTTGAATCAATCTGAAGTGGGGTTCTGGATACAAGTAGATGGGCGATCTAGTCGACAAGCGTGTGTACAAGGAAGTAGCAGAAGCTACGAATAAACAAAACCCACCAGCTAATGAGGGCAGCGACTACTATTTATTACCTCCCTAGGGTCATGAGAAACCCTAATCACAAGTCCCTAATGGACTCCAAACGATACATGGGCCATGGGCCCAATTTTGGTGATGCAGCACCATGGACAGAAAAGGTATTGGTATTAAAATAACGATTGCGGGCGACTCCGAATAGATATGGACATGAGGCCAGATCCGTTTGAAAGTAGACTTGATAATCGTTACAGGAAGTACTTGGACGCCCGGATCGGACTCTGTATGAAATCGTGGTGGCCATCACAAGTTGGTGTTGTTTGCTGTCCAAATCCCGTCCGCGCGAATTTCCTTCCCATTGGCTCCTCTCCATTGTTCCTAAGCAAAACAAGAAAGCACGTAGTTCCACGGTCTAGATAAGATGGACATAAGGCCAAGAAGGAGTTCACCTCATAGTTTAGTTGACGTGCAAGAGCGCGAGTGATCGGACCATAAACCGGTAGCTGAGTTAGTGTGGATGTATCGAGGGTGTTGATGTCCTCATCAAAATTTATATGTTGCCTATTAGTAATATGAGGAATACAAAGATGAATTCACAGCTGGATTTTAATGAACTCGAGTTCGGAGTTTAAATTTGACTTTGAAGTCCAGTCTTATAAATTAAAATTTTAAAGTACCATATACAATATTTTTAGGGAGTCGCATAATCCACGGTGGAGATTGTTTTGGTGCTTTTTTATTTCTGGTTTTCTTACTATTGAGTCTGAACATTTTTTGGTTCAAAATTCCACGTTATGTATTGATCCTAACTTAATTTAAATGAGATGTTTAATTTTATTTCAAAACAAAAACTCGATTTGAACGACAAGGAAATGTGATTTTACACCGTGCTTCTGCTCTAGTGATGGCTACAGTGTTACTCGGTGTTTTGGGGCCCTAGGAACATGCTGGCGGTGTTAGTTTGGGGAAAATCTCACCCAAAATAGGCGCGCAGCAAGCACTGGTGGCGCAAGAAGTCCGGCAAGGTCATGTGTGCACCACGAAGGAGGAAACTCCTTCGAAATGGCTGCAGAGATTAGCGACGACCTTTGAAACATCACAGAGGACTTAAAAGGGCGCGGAAAAGACCCCAACCCGGCGGTGACGGTGAGCCGTGCCGCTTCTCCGGAAGGCGGTGCCAATATCTGAAAATACGACCTCCACACAAGGGAACAACCCAAAAATTAGGTGAGGGAGCTGTGCTAGGAACTTGGGAACCATGGGGTGAAAGAAATACAAGGGTAGCTCAACGTTTAGAGAGAATTTCGCCGCCCAACAAGCAATGGTCCGGCGGCCATGCAATATGAAAAACTCAAAATCCGGTTAGCTCAAGGTTGTTGCCGGCGGTTGATTGCTGCAGGGAGGTGTGTAGATGTAGGTGTAGTTATTGGCACACTCGTCTTTGCGCGGAAGGCAGTAGAGCCATGGCGCGACTTTGTCCAGAGGCGGTGGCTGTTTTGAACAGAGGATTAACTTCAACTTGAGCAGCTCGACACTACAGGAATATCGATCAGTTATGTCGGCCAGTTTAATTTACATCGGCTGGTCGACGTAAGTTAAATAACTTACGTCGGCGGCATGGAACCGACATAAGCAATTTAACCTACGTCGGCTGCCGATGTAAGTAATGAGACCGACAACTTTTAATAATAACTTACATCGGCTAGAGCAACAGGCCGACGTAAATAAAAGAGCCGACATAACTTAATGTTAACTTACGTCGGCGAGTAGGATGGCCGTCGTAGGTTATGGCCGCCGACGTAAGTTGAGTATTTAGCCGACGTAAGTTATGTATTTTAACCTACCCCCGCGTGCCCTTCTCTTTTTTTTCATTACCCGCCGCTTTCTCTTCTCTTCCCCACCGCCTGCGCACGACGCCCCCGCCGCCCCCGCTCCCGCTCCCACTCCCGCCGACCCGTGGTGCCCACGCTGCCGCCGGCCTCACCGCACCCCGGCCCCGCCGCCCCCGCTCCCGCTCCCGCCGACTCGCGGCACCCACGCCGCCGCCGGCCTCGCCGCGCCCCGGCCCCGCCGCCCCCGCTCCCGCTCCGGCTGACCCGCGGCACCCACGCCGCCGGTGGCCTCGCCGCGCCCCCGTCTCCCCCGGCCCTGCCGCATCGCCCTGCCTTCGGCCCACCGCCCCCAGACCTCGCCGCTGCCCCCAGACCTCGCCACCGCCGGCCCCGCCCCTGCGCCCCCGCCGCCGGCTCGTCCACGGCATCTGCCGCCCCTGCGCCCTCGACCCCGCCGCCGATCTTGCAAGTATTTCCTCGCCTCTCCCCTTGCTCTCATTGTTTTGAATTATTGCACATGCATTTGCTTGAAATTTTGCCTGAATTGTGAATTGCACATGCATTTGCAAGTGTTTACTCTTAATAGAAAATTGTGAATTGCTATGCTTATGTCAGAAATTGATGAATTGCTATGCTTATGTTAGAAGTTGATTAGAAATTATATAGATACGCAAATAATGTTTACTATGCTTATGTTAGAATTAAATCGATAAATTGATGAATTACAATTGATGAATTTTTATGCTTATTTGTTATGCTTAGAATTATGGTTAGAATTGAATTGCTTATGTTTAGGTTTAATTTAATTGAATTCAATTGCTTATGTTAGAATTGAGTTGATAAATTGATGAATTACAATGGATAATTGTTATATTTAGGTTTATTTGAATTGCTTAGTTTTTTGAATTATGGTTACAATTTTAATTTTGATTTCTTGAGTGTTTAAGAACTATATTTACATAAATGGGCTTTAGACCGACTTGACAAGGCCCATCAAGGCCCATTTAGTGGTAAGATAAAGTATGCGTGTAGACGGGCACGAAGGCGAACGACGACAGTGAGGATGGCAAGCACCTGCGCGTGGATGGCGTACCCTGACGAAGTGGTTTCATCTCCAATCTATTTATAGCAGCTAACCCTAATGCCGTCGTGGAATTGTCATCTAAGACCAACTTTCCTCTCAGTCTTTCTCTAGTTCTTTCCTCTCTCTTAAATGACCTCAAAATTAAAATGAGCAACGTAACCTATAGCAATGTATTACCCGTTTCGGATCGGCACGTCTCACATGCCATTGGCATGTGAGACGTGCAGGTTCGGAATTGTCCCTTTTTGGACAGCCTCGGAGTGACCGAGGGGGCATGGCTTGTGATGAGACGCGGGTCCGGATTTGGACGAGATTTCGGTGGCGTAACCCTCTCTGCTGAACCATTTTTGGGCGTGCAGTGGAGAACAGCGGGGTTATGCTGCCAAAATTTCGTTCGAATCCGGATCACGCGTCTCGTCATGAGCACGCTCCGCTCGGTCACTCTTGGGTGGGTTTAGGATCTATCTGCCTAGGTTGTAGGGCCGTGACACATAACATAACAATACATTAACGACAATTTCTTTCGCGTTAAACTGCAGAGTCAAACATGGGCGAAGACCGTAGTTGGATGTACACTGGTTGGAAGAGCAGTACTGGTGGTCACTCAGATGAGTGGTACACCAAGACAGAAGCTTTTGTGGAACGAGCTTTTTCGTTGTCAAATAGCGATAAGGCACGGTGCCCATGTACGAAATGCCGAAACAGAACGTTTTTGGACAAAGTGGAACTTACATTGCACTTGTGTCGAAACGGTTACGTGTCACATTATGAGTTGTGGAACTTCCACGACGAGACAGCTTCTCAAGCTGTACAAGAAGTGGAAGCAGACAATGATGATGCTGAAGAGGTTGATATGATGGATGAGATGTTGGAAGCTATACGACCAGAGCTTACAGAAGATACTCAAACAGCAGAGGTTAAAGAGTTCTTCAAACGTCTCAAAGATTCAGAAGAGGCTCTGCATGAACACACTAAAATGTCAATCCTCAATTTTGTGTCTAGACTTATGGCAATTAAGTCTAAGTTCTTCTTTTCTAACAATTGTTACAACATGCTCATCGATTTGTTCAAAGATGCCCTTCCACAACCCAACAAAGTGCCTAAGGATATGTACAACTCAAAGAAAATTCTTTCTGGTCTCGGGATGAAGCACGAAAAGATTGATGTGTGTCCGGACAACTGCATGCTTTTCTGGAGAGAGCATGCCAATGAGAACAAATGTTTGAAATGTGGTCAATCGAGGTTTGTCGAAGTTGTTAATAACGATGGTAATACAATGACGACGGAAGTCGCACATAAGCAGCTTTGTTACTTACCTGTGACACCGAGGTTGAAGCGGTTGTTCCTTTCAGAAAAAAAAACGGCCAGACACATGAGATGGCACAAAGAAGGTGAGCGTGAGAACAATGGAGTCATGACGCACCCGTCCGATGGTGAGGCATGGAAGGCTCTGGACCGGTTCGACCCAGAATTCGCTCGTGAAGCGAGAAATGTTCGCATCGGGTTGGCGACAGATGGGTTCACGCCGTTCAGCACAAACGTCGCACCATACTCCTGTTGGTCCGTCTTTGTCATTCCGTACAATCTTCCGCCGAATTTTTGCATGAAGAATGAGTTTATGTTTCTTAGCCTCATAGTACCTGGGCCAGATCATCTTGGGTCACGTCTCAACGTGATGTTGAAACCGTTGATCGAAGAGTTGAAAATGTTGTGGACAGGAGTCGAAGCGTACGACTGTTACAAGAAACAGAAATTCAACCTCCGAGCTGCTTATTTGTGGTTCGTTCATGATTTTCCGGCATACGGCATGTTTTCTGGATGGAGCACTCATGGTCGGTTGACGTGTACGATATGTGCCTTGGATACCGATTGCTTTTGACTTACCCATGGAGGCAGGATATCTTACTTCGATTGTCATAGACGTTGGCTACCTCTGAATCACTTGTTTAGACAACAGAGGAATGTCTTCAGAAAGAACACCGTTGTCACTAAAGGACCACCAAAATGTCTTAACGGGTCAGAAATATCTGATGTGTTGGACAAATTGGTGCCAGATGAAGGTCATCCTGGACATTTCGAAGGTTACGGAGACAAACACAATTGGACTCACATATGTGGACTTTGGGAGTTACCGTATGTGAAGTCATTGATTCTAAGGCACAACATTGATGTTATTCATCAAAAGCGTAACATGGCCGAATGTATCATAAGCACATGCATGGACATGACGGGCAAAACAAAAGACAATTTAAAGGCTCAAAAGGATCTTGCCGAGCTTTGTAACCGTCAAACTCTTGAGCTCTCCGAAAATGGTGGTAAACCACGCGCTCCTTTTTGTCTTCGACCTAAAGAGAAAAAAGAAGTTCTCGAATGGTTGCAAAGGTTGAAATTCCCAGATGGTTACGCAGCTAGTCTGAGACGAGCCGTGAATGTGAAAACGGGAAAGCTCATTGGGTTGAAGAGTCATGATTATCACATAATCATGGAAAGACTTCTGCCTGTTATGTTTCAAGGCTATTTTGATGATGCAGTGTGGAAGGTGTTAGCCGAGCTTAGCCACTTCTATAGGCAACTCTGTGCTAAAGAAATCACGCCAGAGATGATGACTAGATTGGAAAAGGAGGTTCTGGTACTTTTGTGTAGGATGGAAAAAAATTTTCCTCTAGGATTTTTCAATCCAATGCAACATCTCTTAATTCATCTTACATTTGAAGCGAAAGTGGGCGGTCCCATGCAATATAGGTGGATCTATCATATTGAAAGATCACTTAGATATCTGAAACCAATGGTTGGTAACAGGGCAAGGGTTGAATGTTGCATCGCCGAAGCTTTTACTCTTAAGGAAGTAGGATACTTCTCAAGTGTTTACTTCGCAGAGGAAAACAATGTTAATACTTCGGTAATGCGATACAATATAGATGAGCAACCTCCTTGTAGCGATCTCTCCATTTTTGCAACAAGAGGCACTACTGTTGGTAGTTACACTTCGTATGATGTTAGCGAAAAAGAAAGGTGTGCTGCATTCTTCTACATGTACGCTAATATGGAAGAAATGAATGAATATTTCAAGTAAGTGTTTCTCCTACACTTATGCTTTTCACCATCTTTTCCGACACATGTATTCTAAAAGGTTCTCTTTGTCGTGTAGTATGTTTGACAAGCAAAATTGGAGACATAGACATCAACCCACGAGCAAGCAAATAGAACATATTCGACGGGAAGGAATAAACGGGGGATCTAATTTTCTCTCCTGGTTTCGAGATCATGTAACGTTTTCTCGATAACTAATCAATGTTAACAATGTTTTCTTATAACTTAAGAATGCTTACGTTTTCTAATAACTCCATATCTTGGACAGTGCCAAAAAGATGCCAACGTCCATGAAGATTTGCGACAACTATCTCGTGGAGTGGTTAATGTTAGAAGCTATGGTCGATATGACGTCAACGGCTTTCGTTCTGTACAACTCAATTTGAATCTCTTCGTCCTCTCGCGGCAACATGTAATACCGGAGTTGTGCTGAGGGCAATCGATTCGCAAGATCATGAAACGCAGTACTACGGGATTATTAAAAAAATCCATAATTCACTTTTGTTGCAAACAAGCCAATTCGAGCGGTATTCTTTGACTGCGAATGGTTTGATTCCATTCGTGGAATTCGAGTAAACGAATTTGGCATGGTCGAAGTAAAACACAAGGAATGGTTGAAAGGATTCGATTCATTAGTTCTTGCACACCAAGTAGAGCAAGTGTACTATCTGTCTTATCCATGCAATAAATTCAAAGCTTGGTGGGTGGTACATAAGGTGAATCCTCGTGAGCGGTTATACGCTCCAGGAGATGATGATTACCATGACGAAGCTGAGGTTGATTGTGTCTACCAAGAGGAAGAGTTGCCAGACTCCTTCTCAGTCGAGCCCGGTGTAGGACTCGATAACTTAGTTGGAGACGCTCAAGATATCGAGGCTAGCACGGAAGCGGAAACAGAATCAGAATCAGAAACTGAAGATATCGATGACATAGTCGAACCTGCTGATTTGCGCAAACGAAAACGATATGCGGAAGAAGAAGATCGATGGGCTGGTTTAAGGAGTACGGTGCATGATCGTGATGTTGATGAATTTTGAAGTAATGTTTTATTCACTAATTTAACATTAATTTTGTATATTATCTTTGCATATTAATCATTTATTCCTTGCAACAGGATGTCGTCAAAGAGGAAGGGGAAGGGGAAGGGGAAGTCAGTGAGAGGGTTTGAGCCGCCAGCAGACCCTTGCTCAGGGAGCTCGTTCCTTTCTAGTCGACGTGAGCTCTTTCTGGCACACGCTCCACCCTCAGCTGTCGTGTGCTTTCAGCAGACAGAGGTAAATTTTAGTTACAATAAAGTTATTTTTGAAATTGCAATTTTTATTAATTATTAATTGTCAATTTTTTCCTTTTGTAGTCTGACTCAGAGACTTCTAAGTCAGAGTCAGAGGCTAGGGGGCCGCTACAGGAGCCCGACTTAGAGGCTAGGGGGCCATTAAGGAGCCCTCTAGCGCTAGCCTCCCTTCGGAGCCAGCTAGCGCTAGCCTCCCTGGACAGCCGGCTAGCCTTCATGGAGGCTCCGGGGGTTCCGCAGAGCCTTCAGGGTCACAGGACGCGGCAGCGTCGCAGCAGAGGCGACAGACGAGGAGGACCCACTTTGCGACTCCTCCTCCAGTTACTACTCAGCGGACCACAATCCGTCCTGTTGGAGACAGGTATAAATAATGTATATAGTATATTAAATATTAGATGGTATTTTCCTTTACTTAATGATTTAATATATTTTGTAGATGTTGGTACAACTTTTTGTTCACGGGGGCCGAGAAGCACCACAGGCAGGTTGACAGTGTCCTCGGTGCTATCGTCAAGTTGCACTACCCCGGTGTAATTGACGGTTTTCCTACCCTGTCGTGGGATGACTACGCTCGGGTCTCTCACCCGGTGCACGGCACGGTTCAGGGAGCCGTGTGGCACGATTTTATGGTAAGTTTAACTGTTTTATTTTTTCAACTCGTTTGAATTCTTAATTGCATATCACTTAAATATTTGTTTGCTTAAAGCTGAGGTACCAAGTAGAGGAACCGGGCATGGAGGACCATGCGAGACGCGTGTTCCATTACAACGCTCGGAAGCTCACGATGGCGGCATTGTCGTACGCCCGGATTCAGGCCGTCAACGCGTACTACAAGCGGCACCCCTAGGAGCAGGAGCAGGAGCAGGAGCAGCAAAGGGGTATATTTAGGAAGGACTCGGACTCCTACTTGACTGAGGAGCAGTACACGGAGGTAAGTTTTTAATATTGTTAAATATTTACAATATCTACGTATGTTAACTGCGTTGATGAAAAATGAAATATGTGCAGGTTAGTATTTCCTGGTTACAGGGTAACATCGAGGCGTACTTAGCTCTCTGTCGGTACTGGGCTTGCGACGCTTTCATCAACAAGTCCATGAAGGCTAGACAGTGCCGCATGGGGTCCGAGGGAAAGCACAACTATGGCGGCGACGGCTACTTGCATTTGGCTAAACGCATGGTAAGTGCCTTTTTATTTTATTTATGTGTTCCTAATATATTATTTATCTCACTAACACGGCTGTACAGGAGTGAGAGATGAGTCATGAGCCGACCCCGACCCAGGTTTGGAAGAGAGGTCACAAGGGAAGTGACCCTTCTTAGCCAGGGCAGTGTAGTCAGGTCGCAGCCGACCGACTGGTAAGTTTTCGAAATTCATCAATTTCATTATAACTAATACTATTATTGACATGCTTACAAGATTTATTTGTTTTGTAGACAAAGTACGCGCAGGAGGTCGCGAAAATACACGGTGCGGATTACGATTGGGAAAGCACGCCGATCGACCCCCAAGCTGCGTACGAAAGCGGAGGCGGGAAGGCCCATGGACGGTGAGTTCTTCATGTGTTTCATTTCTTTTTCAATTAATCTTCTTCTACTTAGTGTTTTCATTCTTTTGCAGGTTTGCCATTTTTGATGGAGTTGTCGACTCGAGGTCGACGCGACCTTTGAGAGGCGCTTCATCGTCACAGGCTTCGACCGTTGGGACCAATGGTCGTCTCTCGCAGACCCAGATGGAGCTCCAGACCATGAGGGAGACGCTAACGCAAACTCAGGCAGAGCTGGAGAGGACGAGAGCGGAGGCAAGGGAAAAGCAGCAGAGGACGGCCTTAATGATGGCCCAGATGCAAGCAGCCGTGGCGGTAAGTAATTTAAAGTACCATAGTTAAATTTCATAGCACTTCAATAACATATATCTTCTAATATCTTGCAATGGCAGGCTCTTGCTCGACACAGTGGTCAGAACATCGAGATCCCTACGCTTCCGCCGCAGCAGACACCAGAGCAGGTAATATTGTCTATCCCTCTTTTTGTTTTCTGTACACCCTGTTATTGTGAGTTTTAGCCTTAGCCTGTTCTAATTATGGACTTCCAATTTATCCTAATTATGATTCTTTTGCAGGGCTCCGGAACGCGTCGAGATCCTGGAGGTAGTGGAGGGGCTAGCGTGTAGACACCGGAGCAGGTGATAAACTCTCTCTTTAATATTGTTGTATCCATTTTAGTATTTTACATAGAGAGATAAGGAGGTAGAACATAGAGGTATATCTTGATGACTTGTCAGATATTGATTCCTATAGTGGTGAGGAAGTTAAGTGTAATCAAGCTTTTGGTGGGTAATACCATAATGTTAGAGTTGGATTGCTTCACATTAAGTCATGCACCTGGGATATCACATAAGGTTTCAAGAGGTAATGTAGCATGACTGTCAAAAAATATCAAAGACCACTACATTATCTCTTGAAACCTTCTGTGATAGCCCAGGTTATGACTTAATGTGAAGCAATCCAACTCTAACATTATCACTGATGTTTCTGGACTCTGATGTTATCATTGAGTTGACATTGATGCTTACTAGTGACTATGTTTCTTTTGCAGGGTTCGGGAACATGCCGAGAAGATCCCGGAGGCAGTGGAGGAGCTAGTGTGTAGCCTGGTCGATGTTTTGTTGTTTTTTATGTTTTGGAACTTAATTTGCAACTGTTTTGTGTTCTGTATAGTGTTCTGTATATCTGTGTATTGTTCTATGTTCTCACCATCGAGCGAGGTAGTCAGTTTCTGTTTTTTAAAAAAATTCGAACACTTAACTTATGACGGCTATGGAAATGCCGACGTAAGTTAGCCTAGTTTAACTTACGTCGGTCAGACCATACCGACGTAAGTTAAACCACTTAACTTACGTCGGTTTGGATCAACCGACGTAATTTAGAGCACTTAACTTACATCGGCATGCTCTGGCTGACGTAAGTCCTCCGGCCCAGCCCAAGGCCCATCTCGCCATTTAACTTTTGTCGGCTTCTGAAGACCGACGTAATTAAGGTAACTTACGTCGGTGGCCGACGTAAGTCACCTTAATTACGTCCAAAAGTCTACGTAGGCCAATAGCCGATGTAAGTAAACAAAAACTGACGTAATTAAGTTACTTACGTCGGTTTAAGCCGACGTAAGTGATCGATATTCCTGTAGTGCGAGGAAGGAGGAAGGAGGGCAAAGGCAAGTCGAGGACGTCGGGGAAATGTCGGTGCAACTTGTGGTGCACTCAGCCAGGCCGGGGAGCAGTGGGAGTGGCCGGACGACGGTGCAGTGTTGAGGCACGGAGGAACATAGCTTTAGTTTGGTCTGCCAGAAGGTAGAACGCCGGTTCGCAACAGCTCCACGGCACGTCGCAGGGAAGACACACGTCGCACACGAAGCTTCTTGTCCTGGTCCGAGCTGGAGCATGGCACCAGCAGCTTGGCTTCATCTCGAGCAGGGACGACGGCAAGGAAACTGGCGGCAACACTGGTTCTGCGTGGAAGCGAAGAAGCAAAGAGACAGCGCGATTGGATGCCTTGCGCAGGGATAAGAGATTAAGAGAAACTGGGATAGAGTCTACACGGTGAAAACAGCATATGGCCACCCATCGCGGTGGCTTGCATGCTTCAGTGCCGTGGCACCCTGACAAGCAAGGAACAGAGTCGGTATTTCCTTGGTGAAGCTGACAGTGGGCCCCACATCACTCTTTCTCTCTTATCTTCTCTGTTCATTTCTTTCCCTTATCAAACAATCTTGAAAAATTGTCAAACTTGGTGGCCAAGCTAAGTAAAATAGGTAGAACCCAAATCTGAAGTCCATTTCGTCTTTCGTCAAGGTTTCATTCAAATTCAAATTTGAGTTTGAATTCAAATGCTTTTCAATGTCCTCATTAAAATAAATAGCAAAAGATCTTCAAAAATTCCTGAAACTCTTCATGGAAGCTATTTGAGGTATGGGCAATCCATTTGTCAACTCCAATTTGATGTTTGACCTAATTTGAACATAAGTTTAGTTTGAGTTTTGAACCTCCTGACCTAGGGTTTTTAATTGTTATGCATTTTTTCTATTTTTGAATATAATTCATCTAGCAAATTAATTAAGGTGAGTTGTGAGTTTCCAACTCTATTAAAAAAATTAATTTAACATTTTTGCATTTATGTTCTTTTCAAAAGTGGGCTTTTACAATCCTTCCCCTTAAAGGAATCTCGTCTCGAGATTCTAGGGAAAAAACACGGAAACGGTTTAGAGAACGATGGTACAAGATGGACGTTACCCTAGAGAACATGCTAGCAACGTTGCATGAACGGATTTGTAATATCCTTCTTGTCTCCGTATAACGTCCTTCACTGATAAGATTAGCTCTAATATTTTTGTCTTCATGTAGTGTCCTCGATGATGCCAATACTTTAGTATGACGAGGTGCTCGAACTTTGTATTAGACTCAATGGATTCGGGTCTCTCTCTTGATAATCTTGATAGTGTGCTTGAGCTTCCACTAGCTTCTTGCAATGCTTTCTCTAACATTAAAAAGAGGTACTTTATTGTCTTAATCTTGACTTGAAGAATTTAATAGTTGCTCTTCGCTTCTTTTGATCATCTTAATACCCTTGAACTAACCATACAACTGTTCTTGTTTCCTTGCCCTTACTAATCGTTATAGAGTTCATGTAGTATTTTCCCAGACAAGAATCAAGGTGTTTCACGTTGTCGGTACTCTAGAAACCGTACACCCCTTGAGGTTACAAAGATCTCCAAGAAAAGTCATCTACTTGATTTGAAGACCTTTGGAGGCCCACATGTCAGATATGACCGGACCCGCTTCTCCAACATGGTTAATCCCAGGGTCGCCACATGTACTACCAAACCGGAGCTACCGCCCACAAGGGGGGAGCTCCGGGCCATGTACCGAAATGGCACCTCCGGACTTAACCCCAAACCGAGAGAAGCTCCAAACCTGACACGTGTCGGGTAGCCCCGGAGCTACCTGTTTCCCACAGCAAGCTCCAGAGCTGCCACGCGTCCGATCGTCGGATCTTCAGCCTCTAACCTCCGGAAGACCCTGCAACGGCTCCGGATCTTCAAAGGGGAATCAAGGACTTCAAGACCCGATTAAGTGTCATTAATACCATATTAATGACACTTAAATGGACGATCTTAACACCAGAAACGGTGCTGTCAAAGCCCGTTACAGGGTCATTAAGAGCAATTAAACGTGTATCAATACTAGTAACCGCCGGGGCCACATGTCGGGCCAGGCTAACCTGTAACGGCCTGCCCTTGTACTATAAAAGGACAGGCCGACGACACGTTCAGGGGGGGCTGGACACACACGCCATAGACACTCGTCACAAGCTCATACTGCTAATACAACACCAACACACCCATGGAGTAGGGTATTATGCTCAGGCAGCCCGAACCACGTAAACTCTTGTGTCTCCTGTGTCAATTCCTACTCACCTTCTTGAATCTCCGCGCGCCCACACCGAACATCAAACTCCCCTATAACTTTTGTAGTGTAGGGAGATCAGCCGGTTCAAACCGCCGACACACGTGAAGAGCCATGGATCACTAAACTCGCAAGGAATCATTATCTCAACATGTGAAGAAAGAATCAAACTCTTTGCAGCATCATAAGAGAATTTAATATACAGCTCCTCTTATGTCTTCAAAGTGCAAAGACACCCTACATATGGTGATTACAAGGTTTTGACGTGTCAACGTCACCATATATCAAATCAAGAATTTAAATCAAGGTGGAGGAGCTTCGCGAGGTTGACCATCAAATGGTACCCTCGTGAATAAGGGGAATCAGAGTTTTCACCAGATTGATCGGTTAACAACGATCTCATGATGAAGGACGATATAGTTTCAACAATCAAGGTCCTTGAACCTAAACTAGTTAAGGATGAAGGTTCAAGCTTTTGCTTCGCTACAAAGAACATTGAGTAATCAGTTTCCCTATTATTACTCAATGAAAAGATTTATGCATAGGATAATGACATACAAGGGTTGTGAGAAGATCAAGATCATTAGACAACACTTAATAGTTGAATGGAGGTACACAATCTTGCTCAGAAGTTTAGTATTTATCATTCATCCAATTCTTCTTATTTCATTATTGATGGTGTTTCATGATACATCACATGTGGTATGGTGCAATGCAGATGCACATGGTATGGTGCAAATGGTGCACATGTATGGTGCAAATGGTGCACATGTATGGTGCATCATCGTTTAGGTTTGAGCAAGAACGGTAAAACCACTTACACAAGAATAAGAAACATATCATGATTTGCAAGGCTGAAATACCGTGGTTGTGAAAGGAACTCAATAAGGAAGTTCACTTTCATAACTCGACCACAGTCAAGGATTTGATATCGAGAGTATGTATAAGGAATGTGGGAAAATATACTACACCCTCTTAACTTTTCCAAGTTTGTGCGTATTTTGATCCACTTCATTATCTCCTCACCTAAGTCTTTGAGTTACCTGCCAACTCCTGAAGTAATTTCTAGGATAGAAGTCACTAACGAGGTTACCTCTATAATCTAGTGTCACTAGACATAAGGAGAGGCTACTAAAGTTGTTCTTAATGATGCTTCACTTAATCTTCTCTTCGATCATGGAGTGGTGGTTGATGTCTTCCTTGATAATTCTTGTGGAGTTGACATTACATTATCTCTATGATTAGTCAACCTTGGGCTTGGGGCTGGGTGCTCTCGAAGATGTCCTCCCGCTTGATCATCTTGTTGTCGACATGTTACATTGCAAAAAGAATGATGATTGGACACTTAAGTTACTTGAGTGCACTCCTTCCCCTTTAAGTTTCTAGCTAGGTGGTCGAGAACTTACTCCAAATAATCATCATGGAGAGGTGTTGTGCACTCAATGAGGTGAAACTGAAGTTAAATGAATTGGAAACTTCAAAACTGATACCGCTGACTACCTCCCTGTCCAGATTGACCAGTTTGCACTAAACTGACATTTTGAGCTGACTAACAGTAAAATCAGCTTCAGAGATGAATAAAAAAGTTGTATTTAACTTCAAGAGCCCTCCACAAAGTATTGGTCTGCCATCAGTCAGTTGTGATTGAGGAGATATGACTTTTCAAAGTTGGCATACTTTCTGGAGACTTTCAGCAACATTCCATTTGGAGGTACTTACTTTTATCCATTTGTTCCATACACTTCTGCTCCAAATACAGCAAAGCTCAAAACTACAAAGTTGTATTGTGACTCAAAATCTTTCTAGAAACGTTTCATAATACTCTTAGTGATTTTCATTTTGGAAGTTATGAGCAATTTACATAAATGTACATAAACTATGTCCAGAATTGGCATTTCTGAGCAGATTCTATTGTTCTGGAGTTTTAACCAATTTAGTACAGGATCTTGGTCTTGGAGTGAATAGAAGGATTGTAGAGGACTTCAATAGTTTTACAAAAAGTATTTATTTGCTTTCAAAGATCTTACGGTTTGACAGATATGGATTTTTAAAGTTTGACAAGGTTCCATATTTTTAGGGAAATTTTGACAGCACCTCCTTTATATATAGTTGATTTGAGCACAGTTTTACATATAGATATATTCAAAATTTGACACAAATTTAAATAACAACATTGTTACACATCTCGTAAGGTTTCCGGAAATGTATCATATGAAACCACTTGAATTTCCACATGAAGTTATGGTCGAATTTTTGAAGAGTCCAGAAACAGTTTTCCAGTTTCTGTCCAGATTGACAGTGTTTGGAAAATTTGAAATTGTGACTATGTTCTAAGGAGATTCTGCTCTAGGTGTGAACAGAAAAGTTGTAACGGACTCTCAGATATTTCCAACCATGTATGGCACACCCTCATTATATTATGATACTGTTAGTTATGGCTTTTCAAAGTTAGGTCAAATGTTGGTAGATAAACAGGACACTCTAGTTTTTGAAACATATGAGTTTAAAACCTACTCCAACTTTGAAACTTAGTCAAAATCGGAGCTCGATAGATAATACTTGGATTATTACATCATCTTTGGTACTTTTAATAGAAATATTCATTTATGCATCAATGGGATACATGTCGGTACTACGTGCCTCACAAAATAGAAAACCTTAATCAGATTACACCGACATATATGTGTTATAGGTGGCTCTAAGAACGGTCGGTCGCAAACGTGTTCTAATCGCAATACTGTAAGGATCGAATGACCAAGAGGGACGGTGAATTGGGCTTCTTTTCAAAAATTAAAGCAATAAAACTTAATTACCAAGAGCCCAATTCCCTACGCAAACAACCTATGCATTCAAGTAAATAGCAACTTCGCGGTATATAAAATGCAAAAGTGTAAGGGAGAGGAAGAGAATGCAAACTCCCGAGGAGACACGAGGATTTATCCCGTGGTTCGGCAAGATCGTCAAGATCTTCCTACATCCACGTTGTGGCACCCACCAAAGGGTATAGCCACACCCAAGTCACCGAGACAAGGGATCTTCACTATTCTTCTCCGTTCGCCAACCTCGGCAAGGTGGAGCTCAAGCCTTGTACAACATGGATCCTCCGGGCTTCCACAATCGTCTTGGCAAGCTCTGGAAGTCTCTCTCAATTACAAACACCAAGGGACACTCCCTTACAGCTCTCACTACACTAGAGATTCCACTCACCAAGAATGGAAGCACACAAGCACTATCTCTAGCTAGTTCTAGCCTATCTCTTGGTGTGTAAGTGGTGTAAATGATCTAGAATTGTAGCTCAACATCTTGAATGCTTGAGAATGTGTAGAGTATGTCTGGTGATCAAGACTTATCGAATAGACTGGTTGAAGGGGTATAAATAGCCAGCCTCCACGAAATAGCCGTTGGAAAAGTAGGCTGACATCACTGCTCTGCGAACACCAGATGATCCGATGCTCTCCCTTCAGTTATCATCGGTCAAGTTCACTTTAGCTGATGTCACTGTGTCAGATATGACCGTTGTTAGACCGATGTTGCACTTGTCTTCTCATCGGATGATCCGGTGGCACTTCCTCCAGAATTGGTTCAAACTTGATGCTTACTAGAGTGATTGAACGATTTGTATATTGATGTACATCGGATGATCCGGTGCTACACTTGGTCCAAGTATATTGCATATTGTACTTGTCGGTGGTTTGGAACCGGCAGATCTCCCGACACTACTAAAGTGTTAGAGGAGTTTGATGTTCGGTGTGGGCGCGCGGAGATTCAAGAAGGTTAATAGTAAATGACGCAGGAGACACAAGATTTTACGTGGTTCGGGCCGCCTGAGCGTAATACCCTACTCCACGGATGTGTTGGTGTTGTATTAGCTGTATGAGCTTGTGTTGAGCGTCTATGGCGCGTGTCTTTAGCCTCACTGAACCTGTAGAGTCCGTCGTCGGCCTGTCCTTTTATAGTACAAGGGCAGGCCGTTACAAGTTATCCTGGCCCGACATGTGGCCCCGGCGGTTACTAGTATTGACACTTATTCAACACATTTAATTGTCCTTAATGATCGGGTAATGGGCTTTGACAGCACCATTACTGGTAATTAAGGTCATCCGATCGTGTGTCATTAATATGGTATTAATGACACATAATCGGGTCTTGAAGTCCTTGATTCCCCTTTGAATATCCGGAGCCGTTATGGAGTCTTCCGGAGGTCAGAGGCTGAAGCTCCGACGGTTGGACACATGGCAGCTCCGGAGCATACTGTGGGAAGCAGGCAGCTCCGGAGCTACCTGACACGTGTCAGGTCCGGAGCTTCTCTCGGTCTGGGGTTAAGTCCGGAGGTGCCATCTCGGTACATGGCCCGGAGCTTCCCCCTTGTGGGCGGTAGCTCCGGTTTGATAGTACATGTGGCGACCCTGGGATTAACCATGCTGGAGAAGCGGGTCCGGTTATATCTGACATGTGGGCCTCTGAAGGTCTTCAAATCAAGTAGATGACTTTCCTTTGAGATCTTTATAACCTCAAGGGGTGTACGGTTTCTAGGGTACCGACAGTGGCCCCCTTGACCTACCTCCGAGGAAGACCACTGGGGTGAAGTCATTCCGCCGGAGGTGGGTCCATCCTCGGGACTTTTGAACTGAGTCTTCAAAGGTCTTCGGAGGTGCTGTTGGTGAGGATTTGGAGTTAAATCCTCGCCGCGTGGTGTATCCCGCGTGCGGCAGATGAGATCTTTGGCGTGCGGATCTCACGCAATTGAAGGTCGACAGATCCCGATACGAAAACCGTATCGGTTCCGCGCACCTTGTCAGGCCGCCGCCTTCGGGTTTCCCACCTCATGATGACAACCGTTCGCCAGGGTAAGAACCTCGACTTGATCGTTGGGGTGGTCCCGGGCCCCCTTGTCATTGGCTGGGTGGAATTATTGAATGGTATCTTCGACTTCCTTGCGGTTCCATCCAAGCGTTGCGAGGGCTTACTTAAGAAGGAAAGCGCGCACCGTCGGGAGTTCTTCACGCCTCCCATCTGATCTTGCGCTCAAACTCCCAACTTGTGCTTGGCTTTTCTTCTCTTGCCTAGCCGTGCCGCGATGGAGTTGGGTCTCCGCGAGAGTCGCTTGAAGACCGACGGAGACCTGAAGAAGGTCCGGGCCCTCATGGGATGGTCCTCGGACTTCTTCAACCGCTCGGGCCGCGCCGGTGGAGAGCTCCCGTTTGAGAAGGAGCACTCCGGCGAAATGGTGTACTTCTCCTCGTACGCCATGGTGGGGTTGATCCCACCTTTATCTTCCTTTTTCTTGATGCTGCTAGACTTCTATGGTCTGCAGTTGTATCATCTCGGTCCCCACTCCATTCTTCTTGTGTCCATTTTCGTCCACTTCTGTGAGATGTGGGTGGGCATCCCCCCCTGCATTGAACTCTTCCGGACCTTCTTCACCGTCCATACCACCGGCAGGAGCGATGAGTACCTTGGCTTCTACTACTTCGTGAAGCGCAAGAAGTGCCCATTCAAGTACCTCCGATCATTTCCCTCTGGGAAGTGGGATGACTGGAAGAAGGACTGGATAGTCGTCCGGGTGGAGGAGCACGAGAGGCTGGAGCTACCCGAAGGCCTTCCCAGCATTGACACGACAATCTGGAGTGAAGCTCCGGTGCTGGTGGAAGCCTTCAACCCTGCTTTGACTAGGATCCGCCAATGCGTGGAGGGAGGATTGACTCCTCAGGCGGTGTTTTGCAACTTCTTGGTCAACAGGTGGACGCCGCTGAAGAGGAGAGAGAAACTCGCATGGGCCCTCAACAGCGTGATGGACGACGACCGGGTCGAGACCGGGCTGAAGTCTAACATGGTGGGGAAAACCTTGGAGTTCCACCTCAAGAAGTTTCAGCATGGCATCGACGTTGATGGCGACGACTTGACTCCGCCATCAGCTTTTCTTCCTCTGAACGTGGAAGTGGAGTTCAGTAGGGAGCTCCGGCGGAAGATGTCCGTTCTTGACGACCTTGGTGTCGTCGAGAGAAGATCAACCACAAGGGTAGCGATCTCCGGAATGCCCAAGGATGGCTCTGACCCTGCTCCGAAGCCGAGGGAAGAGGTCATCGGCAAGGGTAAGGAGCTGGCGGATGGACCCGTGAGCCGGAAGAGGAAGCTGCAGTACGCTGACGGAAGGTCCGTCAGGCCCGCTACTTCTGCGTCGGCTCCTTCTCCTCGGAGGGGAAGGTCTTCTACAACTGCGGCGACTGTTCCCGTAGTGGGGCCCTCCCGGGGCGCGACTGTTCCTGCAGTGGGGTCCTCCCGGGGCGCGACTGTTCCCGCAGTGGGGTCCTCCCGGGGTGTTAGCTCCGGGCATGCGACTCCAGCACCTTGGCCGGTGGAGGCCTCTAGGTCCGGGGGTTCTTCTCGATCGAGGGGGGCCTCGACTCCGGAAACACCCGTGGCCGCGACGAGTTCCGGGGGGCCTTCCGGAGCTTCCACGCCGGCTATGACCAGCCCAGAACGCCCGGGAAAAAGATTCCGCACAAGCTGGTGCGGAAGCCTCCCAAGGTAATTTTTAATCTTTACCTTGGATAGTTGTTTTAATTGTAGTAACTATTTTTTAAGTTTCTTCGTTCATCATCTGCAGCGTCCCCAAGAAGGGGAGTGAGGCTCCACCCTCAGCCACAGCGGCTGAAGCCGTGAGGGTGGAAGCTTCTGCTCCTGTCCTGGTGCCGCCCCAAGTGGTGGCTGAAGCTGCGATAGCTCCGGCGCCGACTGTCGTGGTCATGGACCTCGACTCATCCCCAGAGGCTCCCGTGGTAGCACCGGACCGCGGGAGTGAAGATGCGCCAGCGGCACCTGTCCCGGAGGTTGAAGCTCCGGGTCCTGGTGCTGAGATGATGGAAGCTCCGGTCATTGAGCCGGAAGAAGCTGTGATTCCGGCCCTGGAGCCGGAAAGTGTCGAAGCTCTGGCGGTCGAGCCGGAGGTGATTGAAGTCCCGGCGTGCGCGCCGGAAGCTGAGGAAGTTCCGGCAGTTGGCCCGGCTACCTCCAAAGCACCGGCCGCTGAGCCGGTCGATGTTGAAGATCTTCCGGCTCCTGAGTCGGTTGTTGGAGAGGTGTCGGAGCCCGAGCCCCCATCGGAGGAGGTGCCCAGACCGGAGCCAGCAGCGGCTCCTGCTCCGGAAGTGACGACGTCGGATGTACCTGCGGCCGAGCCAGAGTGCCCAAGCGAAGTCGCTGGCCCCCTGCCTGAGGGGGTGAATGAAGACCTGACGGCGGGGCCCTCCTCGATGGCGACTGAGGCCATCCCGGAGGACGGCCCTAGTACCATGGAGACACAGGGGACCACTCTTGTCGAGTGGGACCCAATTTTTGTATATGAAAACCCGCTGGAACCAGCGGAGGAGACCCCAGCAGGTCTGGAACCTATCCCGTTGTCACTGTCCATTGACAACGCATGTTCCAGTCTGCATCAAGTTCAACTGGCCTTCTTCCATGACAGCAAGGCTCTTGAAGAGGAGCGCCAAACCCTTAGGAGGTGGCGTAACCGGCTCTACTTCGAGACCAAGCTGGCGCAGTCAAGGCTAGCGGATGACAAAGAGTGGATCAAGCGGGAGAAGGTCCGCCTGCAGTATTGGGGTAAATTATTGAATGACAGGGAGAGTATGACTCGCGCCCTCGACGCTCAATCCCGGGAGATCTACGAACAGGCCAAAGCAGCCAATAGTGCGGCCGATGAACGCCACGAAAGGCTTGAGGCCATTAACACTACACTCATCAAGCGCCGAGAGGCACTTGAAGAGAGGGAGAAACAGCTCGAAGATGAAGAGCAGAAACTCCTAGAGCTGCGGGATGACATCCTGAGGAGGGAGGAGGAGCTCTCCGAGAAGGTGGCTCTGGCTGACAAGGGCCTTGAGGAGCGCACCAAGAAATTGGAAGAGCGCTGTGTAGAGGAGGAGAAGAAGGCCTGGGTGCAAGGGCAGGAGCTCCATGAACGGGAGTGTGCCCTCGTTGCCAGGGAAAAGAAAGTGAGGGGCAGGGAGAAGGACCTTGTCGACCGCCGGAACAAGATCCACCTCCGGGAGGAGGAGCTCGGAAAAATCGAGAAGCGGGTTGCTGAGAAGATTCAGCAGAATGCCAAAGAAGTTGAGCGCCTTGCCCGTGAGAATCCCGAACTGGTGGCGGCCAGAAGATCATTGTAAGAATTGAAAGGCCTGAGGACTGCGGACTCCCTAAAATTTGGGAGTTCCTGGGCAAGGCCAACGACGCGCTGACACCAATGGGCTTCAGTCCCATGCGCCCGGATGATCCGGAGCCGGAGCCGGACCCAGCGCTGCAGGCATTGAGCTCGGCAGGTAGCAAGCTCTCCAAGGTGGGCGATGTCATCGCGGACCAATTGGAGGTTGAGGGGCAATCCCTGGCGAAGAACGTCGCTGAGTACGTGCTGACGTGCTACACCAGCCAGAACTCCCAATTTCCTCTAGACCCGGTGCTTGAAGGTCCCGTCGAAGGAGAAGGGGAAGCTGCCGGAGCCAACGTGTCGAAGGTTGCCCAGAAAGTCGCTCAATTCTTCCATAGGGTCTAGGACCGTCTCCGTAGTTCCCACTTGTATCCTCTCTTCTTCTTGCTCAATTTTGTAATCCCTTGTCTCCAAATGAATGAAATCCCCAAATTTTTGTGAATTTCACTTTTTGTCTTCAACACTTTTGTCTTCACTTGGCCCCCTGGTAGATGTACACAATTTGATTGTGAACATGTACCAAGAGGATATTATGTTTTGTTGAAGACTCATTTTCTTCGAACTTGTAGAGCGTAGGTCCGAAGTCTTTGATGGTGAAGGCCCCCTGAGGTCAAACTGACTACATCGGAGCTTAGTAGCTCCGGTAATAGTCCCTATCAACGCATAGAGCATCGACAGTTAGTCCTCCGGGGTGTCGGAGCTTAGTAGCTCCGGCAGTGACCTTTGCCAACACTTAGTTTGTTGGCAGCAGACTCCGTTTGCGGGGTCTTCTCACCATCTTTTATTCAGCATCGACGGCTGGTCCCCTAGCTTTACCGCAGCGTGATTACTCCGGTGATGCTCGTTTTCAATGCGTAACATCGATTACAAGCCACCTAGGGGAGTCGGAGCTTTGTTAGCTCCGGTTTTTCTCCATCAACGTGTATTTTATTTTTCCTGCACACTGAAGTCAAGAAAAATAGTAAAATTTGTTTCTTGCCTATAACTTCGTCGCGGCTTACGATTCTCGAGAAAGTTTTAGGTCAAACGCGATTCTAGACACAATCGAATACGTTGCCTTTTCTTCCGGATTCAATTGTATTTGGACTCGCCTTACTTCACCCTGCCGGGGTGTAGGTAGAGTGGCATACTTAGGGTGCTTGACCAGGCTAAGTCGATAGCACACTCCAGCCCTAGATTGGCTTGGCGGCTTTCAGGCGAGTTGGCCAGGAACAATATTTGAATCCAAAAGAATTGACAATACAACTCGTATCGTATATAAACCGGTCGAACTAAAATTTCTTAAGAATTGCACGTCTTTGTTATACACAAGAAAGAGAAAAATAAAAAATGTTGAGCCTGTACAAAATAAATGCACGTGGAGTCTGTTTCACATGAAGATGTCTTTCACTATAGGTCCGGGGTACAGGGGAAACAAGTACACTCTTAGGGTACGGAACTAGGCTAAGCGTGTTTCATTTCTCGTTTGACCCAGGGTAGCTAGCCACACTTTTAGTCCTGAGACTGTGACAAGTGTTGCATGAACTTTGCGGACCTTTCGGGAAAGGTCCGGCTGCTCTCCCTGAGGAACTACCCGACTCTGTACAATGACTCTATAACATACATCTCAAGTTACTCAACACTCACCTCCATGGTATTAAGTGTAGAACTTACGGAGGTGCTCGATGTTCCAAGGATTTGGGAGAGGTGTCCCATCCTCAGTAGCCAAGCGAACGCTTCCGGGATGGGATACTTTAATCACTCGGAAGGGTCCCTCCCAGCCGGGGGAGAGTTCGTTTAACCCTTCTCTGGATTGTATTCTTCGTAGCACCAGATCGCCTTCCTCGAGCTGTCGGTTGTGTACATGCCGCTGATGATAACGTTGTAGGGCCTGGCGATATCGGGCATTCCGAACAGCTGCTTGGCACCTTCCCTCCTCAAGGAGGTCTAGGTCTTCACGCCAGGGCTGGTCCTGCGCGGCTTCATCGAAGGTCCGGACCCGGAGTGAACCCAAGGTGATTTCCGGAGGAAGGATTGCTTCAGCTCCGTACACCAGAAAGAAGGGTGTCTCTCCTGTTGACCGGTTTGGAGATGTCCTGTTGGCCCATAAAGTGGACGGAAGCTCTTCAATCCAACTAGCTCCATGTTTTTTTAAGCGCTCATATGTGCGCGTCTTGAGTCCTTTAAGGATTTCAGCATTTGCTCTCTCGGCTTGGCCATTGCTTGCTGGGTGAGCTACGGAGGCGTAGCAAACTTGTATGCCGAGGTCTTCGCAATATCCTTGGAATGCAGAGCTTGTGAATTGGGTCCCATTATCAGTGATGATTTTGTTTGGAACTCCATATCTGGATACAATGGACTGCAAAAAGTTGATAGCAGATTGCTTGTTGATTGTCACAACTGGAGTTGCTTCCGGCCACTTGGTGAACTTATCAATGGCGACGTACAGGAACTTGTAATCTCCAACGGCTCTCGGGAAAGGTCCCAAGATGTCCATCCCCCACACAGCAAAGGGCCATGTAGGAGGTATCATTTGTAGGGGCTGAGCTGGTGTGTGAATTTGCTTTGCATGGAATTGACATGCTTCACATTTCTTCACCAGCTCAGTTGCATCCTGGAGTGCTGTAGGCCAGTAGAAACCATGCCGAAAGGCTTTACCAACCAGCGTGCGGGAAGACGCGTGGTTCCCACACTCGCCTCCATGGATTTCTGCGAGGAGTTCGCAACCTTCTTCCCTTGTGATGCACCGCATTAGGATGCCATTGGCACCACGCCGGTAGAGATCCCCTTCTACCAGCGTGTATCTTTTACCCAATCTAACTACCCGGTCAGCGGATACATCATCGTCAGGAAGGATGTTGTCTTTCAAGTAGCTCTGGATCTCCGAGATCCATGCATCGGAACTAGCTTGAGCTTTTGAGTCTTGCATGCTGGGTTGCTCGGAGCTCTCGGCAGCACCTACAACCCTTGATGGCTGCCATGGTAACAGGGCCATCGGGACCGTCAGCTTCGGGATGCTGATCTCGCCCCCTTCGCTCAGTTCGGCAGACTGAGCTGTTGGCTTCGACAACCTCCGGACAAAAATTCCGCCTAGAGTCGGAGCTCCGGTTGACGCTTTCGTCGAGAGTTCGTCAGCTTCAGCGTTATGGGCATGCTGAACATGGTGGAGATCTAGGACTTCAAAGTCCTTTTGAAGCCTCTGGACTTCAAGGAGGTAAGCAGCTAGCTGGAGATTATTGCAGGAACATTCACCCTTCACCTGTTTAATGATGAGTTGTGAATCTCCCTTGACCAGCAGTTACTTGACACCATATGACAGTGCCATCTTTAGTCCGTAGATGAGCGCTTCGTACTCTGCCATGTTGTTGGTCGCCTTGAAGTCAAGGTGTACCATGTATTTCACCTTCTCCCCGGTCGGTGCAAGGAGAAGGATTCCAGCTTCGCCCCCCTGCTTCTGCATGGAGTCGTCGAAGTAGAGGGTGCAGTGAGGCTCGATGAAGGTTGGGGCTTGATGCTCCGTCTTCGGCTCACTGGGGCCCCCAGGATTTGATGGAGAGGGAGTCCATTCTGCCACAAAATCTGCCAATGCTTGACTCTTGACTGCTTGCCTTGAAATAAATTCAAGATCAAATTCAGCCAATTCCGCTGCCCACTTTGCAATATTCCCAATTGAATTGGGATTATGCAAGATTGCTCGAAGTGGGTAAGAGGTCACCACTGAGACTTTGTGAGCTTGGAAGTAATGGCAAAGCTTCCTGGAGGCAATAAGAACTGCATAGAGCAGCTTATGCACCTCTAGGTATCGAGTCATGGCATCATGTAGTACTTCACTAATGAAGTACACCGGGCGCTGAATGGTCCGGACCCTCCCGGAGGGGTCCGGAGCTTCCTCTTCACTGACCCGGATCCTCCCAGAGGAATCCGGATTTTCTTCGGGGACCTCTGGGTCTTGGCTGGAGGAACCCGGGGCTTCTTCAGAAGCGAACTGGACCCTCCCGGAGGGGTCTGGGTCTCCTGAAGTGACTTCTTGTGGATTCGAGTCTGGGAGCTGGGACCCAGACTCGCTTTCAGGTACCTCCGAACCCTCCCGAAGGGGTCTGGATTCCTGAGTATGAGGTAGCTCTGGTCTCTCCGCAACCAGAACCATACTGACGACTTCGTCAGTTGCTAAAATGTAAAGCAACAAAGACTCACCATGGTTCGGAGCTACCAGAATTGGTAGGGTGGTGAGGAACTGTTTCAGCTCCTGGAATGCCTTCTCTGCTTCTTCGGACCATTGGAATGGTCCGGACTTCCTCAATAACTTGAAGAAGGGGAGTGCCCGTTCCGCCAGTCTTGAAATGAACCGGCTGAGGGCTGCTAGACATCCAGTTAACTTTTGGACGTCTTTGATGCGGGTTGGTGGCCGCATGTCTTCAATGGCCTTAATCTTCGCCGGATTAGCTTCTATGCCCCTGTGACTTACCAGGAAACCGAGAAGTTTTCCGGAGCTAACCCCGAAGACACACTTGTCTGGGTTTAGCTTTGTGCGGGTGGCCCGCAGCTTGTCGAAGACAGTCTGCAAGGTGTCAAGGAGTGACTCCTTGTCCCTGACCTTGACCACAATGTCATCGACGTACACTTCCATTATGTCTCTAATGAGTTCTTCAAAAGTTTTGTACATAGCTCGTACAGAAGTTGAAGCTGCATTCTTGAGACCAAAGGGCATGGCTGTATAACAGTACAATCCATCTACTGTGATGAATGAGGTATGCTCTTCATCTTCCCTAGACATCCTGATTTGATGATACCCGGAATATGCATCTAGGAAACACAGTAATTGACACCCGGAGGTGGAATCCACTATCTGATCTATTCTAGGTAGTGGGAATGGATCTTTTGGACATGCCTTATTTAGTGTGGTGTAGTCGATGCACATCCGAAGCTTCCCGCCGGCCTTGGGCACAACGACTGGGTTTGCCAGCCATTTTGGATGGAAGACTTCTCGGATGAATGCAGCTTCGAGTAACTTCTTCACTTCTTGTCGTATGAAGTTCTATCGCTCTACGGATTGCTTCCGAGGCTTCTGATGCACAGGCCGGGCGTTGGGGTAGATCTTCAGATTGTGCTCAATCACTTCCCTGGGGATCCGAGGCATTTGTGACGGTTGCCAAGCAAACACGTTGACGTTAGCCCGGAGTAAAGTGATGAGTGTGAGTTCCTATTTGTCGTTCAATCCCCCCGATATACGGGTGGTCTGAGCAGCATCGGAACCAATTTGGACGACTTTGACGGGAATGTCGGTGTCGCTGCTTGGCTTCACACGAGGTGCAGAAGTCGAGCCTCGTTGAGGAATGCTCGGGGGTTTTGGAGCTTGCTCTTTCCTGGAGTCCTCCTCTTGCGCCGTGGTGAGTGCATGGAGTTCTTCCAGAGCAGTTACTCCGGCAGTACGATCTCCGCGGATCCAGAGAACACCTACTGGCATTGGCATCTTCAACATGTGACGCCCGGTTCCGAAAACTGAACCAAGCTAACGCATATGTGTGCCCAGGATGTTCAACACACATACACGAGTGATTCACAAACGATATACAGAAAATTACCACAGCTCAAATTATTAAATAAGTACTCTTATTACATAATTCATTATATCCTCGAATACAAGCTCTAATGAATATTAATGATAAGTTCAACTAATGCAGCAGAAATAAACTAATTAAACAACTAAGCAAACTAAGCAAAAGGGATAGCGCAGCTCCATGCAACCCCACAGGCAAAGCTGACGGTAGACACGGCCTAGATCTCCACATTATCGCCATTAAACTCATAATTCTGACCTGCAACTGTTGGGGGGGGATTGCAAGAGTGAGTACATGTCGTACTCAGCAAGTGTGGAAAGTATGACATGTGGCTGATTCAAATGACGACAACAATAATGGCAAAGTGCTGAAAAGTACAGTAAAACATTTGAAAAGCATTATACTATGTCTATGTGAAACAATCCCATCATAACCATCATATTAACAAAATATAAACCATATCCAATTATTGCCAACATCACCATTATCCATGTCCAATTACCATAACTCAATTTCATATCCGTAACCATAATCCATAAACCATAACCATTACCAAACCATAACCATAAACCAACCACAACCATTACCAAACCATAACCATCCCAAATCCCAATTCCAACTCTAATCGTGTAGGTCATCCAGGCGCTCATAACCGGGAGCACGGCTATCATGATAGTTTTTAAACACTCTGCAGAGGTTGTACCACTTTACCCACATGTTTGTGATTTCATCACCTTTCGATGACTAAGAAACCTCCGTTATGCCATCTCACACTTCCGTAGGTGTGTGGCCAAGAGATCACAAAATAGCCTTTCAAAAGGGACTACTAGTATGTACGGGCCCACTAAGGTTTCACCGGCGGGCTTGAATCTCCATTCTCCCACCCACGGGCCCCCTCGTGTGCCATGCGGATCCCAGGGCAGTCCTCCTCGACTCCCATTCCCCGCGCCATCCAATGGTCCATACAATACTAGCAGCGCTCCTAATTATTCAGCTACGCCGCACCCATACTTGGCCTTGTGGTGGCACTGTTGACCTGGCATATTCTCGCATGAACCGGTCCTTAGATCCAAAGCAAGCAAACCACCATAACATCCAACCCATCCACAAAACCATGCTTGCTTAGATCACCCATCATATTGACCAGTTCACATTAACCAGAATATCATTGGTGCATAATTAAATGTGTAGTGTTGTTTGCCATCCCAATTAATTAAGCGAAGCAAAAAGGTAAAAACTCTTCCCGACTTTGTACCATGTATTCCAGGTGACAAGGGTGGTTTAACAATTCTAGTAAACTTCCTACCATAGGATTCCCATCAAATTGACACAGCATGCAGTTTTGCAAACAAAACATTTATTTTAAAACAGGATCAATATGCTTCAAGGACACTTGCCTTGCTCCGGCGGATGGGGTTGCTCAAGTGCTTCAAAGTCGTGATTTTGGAAATCCTCGTATGCGGCCTCTTGAGCACGTTCCTCTACGCGTGATCATACATACAAGAGAACATATACAATTCAACATGATGCACACAAAATAATCAACATGCAATGACATGTATGCATGCACAATTCAATAATTAATTTACTACAGTTGTTTATTAATTAGATGCGAGTAGTTCATACGTGTTCATATGAGTTTATGGGGGTTTTAGGGTGGATTAATGCTGCTGAAAATAAAATTATGGTGCAACTAAAATCAATTTACGCCTATTAGATTCAATATGATCACTAAAATTCGCATCGGGAACATGGCCTACCGTAGATGCGATGGCTTCGATGATCGCGGGATGGGGACAATGCGTAGACGAAGTAGATGCGTTCTCCGGCGGCACGACGACGGTGGCGCGATGTCGACGACGATCTCCGGCAGACGGTGGGGCCCTCCTCTTTTTCTTCCTCTTCTTTCCCTTCTTTTTCTTGGCGGCGCAGCCTTCTGGACCTTTTTTTTTGCTTCTGTACTTGCGGCTTCCGGCGGCTGCTCCTGGTATCGGGAAAAACCTACGAGGCCACGGGGCCTTTTATAGGCGCGGGCGGGACGCTGGATACACGGAGTTCGGTTGGGAGCGGCGAAATCCGCGCGGGACGCGTACGCGGGAGGGAGCGGGATCGGGGCTCGGGGCGACCCGGGGGGGGGGGAGAGTCGGGGCGGGACGGGAGGCCGAGCCGGGCGCCGGAGGCTGGCGTGGAGCGGGGCCCAGCGGGGGGGCACGTACGGCGGGAGCGGGAGCCGAGGCGGAGCGCGCGGGGCCGGTTGGTCGCGGGGCGCTCGGTCGGCTGGGCCGCTGGCCTGGCCGCCGGGTTGGTCCTTTTTTTTTCTTTTTTTTTCTTTTTTTATTTAGTATTATTATTATTTTATAATTTATATTTATTTATTTTACTTTTTTTTTATACTCTCTTTTTTTATTTATATAATTTATTATATATATATTATTTTATATATATATTATTCATATTATATATTTATTATTTATATTATATATATATTATTTATTATTAATATATTATATATATTATTAATATTAATATTTTATTTATTTTTATATATTGTTATATATATTATTTATATATATACTTATATATATTTTTATTATTATTTTCATACTTATTCCTTATTACAAATTTTAGGCTATAACTATTATTTTCTTTTTCTTCTTTTGCTACACATATTTGTATATGCATGTTTTATTATTTTTCTTTTATTCTACTAGTGTCTAATGCATGATCATGTATGCAATGCATGATGCGAAAATTTAGGGTGTTACACAACACCATATAACCATAATGAGCAGCTGCCATGAATTTGTACAGGGCAGGACTACCCAAGATGGCATTGAAGGGTAAGTTGATCTGAGCGACGTCGAAGACCAACTTCTCGGTGCGGTACTTCTCTCGTGTCCCGAAGGTAACGGGGAGAGTAATAGCTCCGAGTGGGGTAATGGCCGCCGGACCTACTCTGGAGAAAGGTCGAGAGGGGTGGAGATCCGAAGGTCGGAGTTGAAGCTTAGTAAAAGCTTCGAAGCTTATGAGGTTAAGCCCCGAACCTCCGTCTACCATGACGTGGTGGAGCTGGATGTTGTTGATGGTAGGAGATACCATCAAAGGTAACTGACCTGCTCCAACCATGCTCCGAGGGCAGTCCGAAGCATCAAAAGTGATGCTGTGTCCATCCGCTTCCGATGAGGTTCCGGCCTGACTGTAGGAGCTACAGCAGCCATATCCCGACGCATAGTCTTGATGACGCGGCGGGAGGTGATGTCCCATGATCCACCAAAAATAGTGTTCATGGTCTTCCGACGCTCGTTGTCAGAGACGTCAGAATCATCGTCGACGGAGGTGTAAACGGCCTTCAGGACCTTTTTGGGATCCTGAAATCCTAACTCCTCTTCAGTCGGAGCTTCATCGACTTTTTGCTTTCCTTCCCTCTGTCGGAAAGGAGATTCTTCCCGGCGCTTGTTGTAGCGCTCGGCAAGGTTTTGGACCTCCCGACAGTCTTCCAAACTGTGGCTGCCCGTTTTGTGAATTGGGCACCACACCTTGGGTTTGCTACCATCTTCAGAAGACGGTCGAGGTCGCTTTTTGGGGCGTGGCCCCCGGCCACCCGGAGCTGCAGCAGCTGCAACATTGGATGTACCGGCCGACGGCTTCTTCTTGCCGTTGGTCTTTTTCTTCTTCTTGCCATTCCCGGAGGTAGCGGCTTCATCTTTGGAGGATTTCTTGTGACCCTCCGGGGTTGGTTTGGAGTGCATTTCACGGCCCTCAGCAGCTCTGGCACATTTATCAGCCAAGCTGAAGAGTTCCGTGACGCTGGTGATCTCCTTGATCGCCAATTTCTCCAACATCTTCTTGTCCTGTACACCCTGTCTGAATGCTACAATGACAGAGGCGCTAGAGATAGAAGGGATAGTGTTTCGTACTTGAGAGAACCTCTGGATGAATGATCTCAGGGATTCTCCCCCTTTTTGCACGACTGCAAAAAGGTCCAGTTCAGTGCCTGGTCGGGTGTATGAACTCCCAAAATTGGCGGTGAACTGCCGGCACAGCTCCTTCCAACTGTTGATAGAGTTGGGTGGAAGGCTCATAAACCAGGACCTGGCGGTCCCAGTTAAGGCCACTGGAAAATAATTGGCCATCACGGCCTCGTTTCCTCCAGCTGCCAAGATTGCAGTGGAGTAGATCTGAAGAAATTCGGCAGGATTGACAGTCCCGTCGAATTTTTCCGGCAGGTGAGGCTGGAACTTATGTGGCCACCTGACCATACGCAGATGTATGGCCAGAGCTGAACAGCCTCCTCATACTCCTTCAGGAGCAGAAAGGTCCTGAGCTTCCCGTCTTTCACGAGCACGCTCAATATGGACTCGGCCATCTTGTTGGCGGTATCGGCGATCAAGCTCCGCCCGGAGGTCATGAGTTGATAGCCTAGATACCGTGTGAGTGCGTTGTGCCCCGGAGGGCAATGACATCACTTGTTATGATGCAGCACGTCTCCTGCTATTGGAAACGTGCGGACCAAGTCTACCAGACAAAGTCCGCCACTGCGACGGGGCTCGTCCTGAAGGAGGAGGACCCTGGTTGCTGAGGCGTTCGGCTACTGCTGTAACCAAATGTTCCACATCGGCCCTCCACAGTTCTAGTGCATCCCGGGATGCATCCGGAGGTGGTGGGCGTTGGAGAAGAGCACGCGCTGCATGGAGCGCGTGTTCCGGGTTGTCATGATTTGCCGACGCAATGATTGACGCCGGCGCACCATCGCGTTGCCCAGCTTGATTTGCTGGTGGAGGCGGTGGTGGTGGGAGTGTGACTCCTGCTGGTGCTGAGGCTCCTGCTAGTGGCTGCATATTGGAGGGATTGCCCCCAACATCCTGAGCAGCAGGTTGACCGTTGGATGATCCAGCAGCTGAGTTCACCATTCTCAAAATCTCAGGTCCCCCTACCTGGCGCGCCAACTGTCGGTGGTTTGGAACCGGCAGATCTCCCGACACTACTAAAGTGTTAGAGGAGTTTGATGTTCGGTGTGGGCGCGCGGAGATTCAAGAAGGTGAATAGTAAATGACGCAGGAGACACAAGAGTTTACGTGGTTCGGGCCGCCTGAGCATAATACCCTACTCCACGGATGTGTTGGTGTTGTATTAGCTGTATGAGCTTGTGTTGAGCATCTATGGCGTGTGTCTTTAGCCTCACTGAACCTGTAGAGTCCGTCGTCGGCCTGTACTTTTATAGTACAAGGGCAAGCCGTTACAAGTTAGCCTGGCCCAACATGTGGCCCCGGTGGTTACTAGTATTGACACTTATTCAATACATTTAATTGTCCTTAACGACCGGGTAATGGGCTTTGACAGCACCGTTACTGGTAATTAAGGTCATCCGATCGTGTGTCATTAATATGGTATTAATGACACATAATCGGGTCTTGAAGTCCTTGATTCCCCTTTGAAGATCCGGAGCCGTTATGGAGTCTTCCGGAGGTCAGAGGCTGAAGCTCCGACGGTTGGACACGTGGCAGCTCTGGAGCGTACTGTGGGAAGCAGGCAGCTCCGGAGCTACCTGACACGTGTCAGGTCCGGAGCTTCTCTCGGTCTGGGGTTAAGTCCGGAGGTGCCATCTCGGTACATGGCCCGGAGCTTCCCCCTTGTGGGCGGTAGCTCCGGTTTGATAATACACGTGGCGACCCTGGGATTAACCATGCTGGAGAAGCGGGTCCGGTTATATCTGACATGTGGGCCTCCGAAGGTCTTCAAATCAAGTAGATGACTTTCCTTTGAGATCTTTATAACCTCAAGGGGTTTACGGTTTCTAGGGTACCGATAGTACTGATGGACCGATGTAACATTGCCCTTAACATCAGATGATCCGGTGAGTACTTTGTTCTGAGGTCTTCTTCTTCTGCTGAATCAACTCGACCGATGTGTTATTCTCTGGAAACATCGGTTGATCCGGTGAGTTGATTTTGTTTGCTTCGATTTGTTCTAAGTGATTCTTTTGTATTTCTCCTGATTGACCTCTTAGACATTTGTTGGAAATATACTTCTGATGATTTTCAAGCATTAAGTGTTGTCAATTATGGTTGAATAACTTTGACATTCGAGCTTTTACTTCTAATCTTCATAACATTGATTGATCTCGTAAAATGATTGTTTAGAGGTCTCCAATGATCAGTAGTTGATGTCCATATTCATATAGATTTCATTTGATTGAGTGATATGGGAGACCTTGCATCCACAAATTCATTAGTAAAATCCAATGGTTGTCATTAATCACCGAAACCGTACCTCATGGGGGCCTAGATGCTTTCAATCTCCCTCTTTTTGGTGATTGATGACAACACAACAAGTGAAGCATAATAATGAATTTGATAGTATGATACTTAAGAAGATATGCAATGAGTACGAGATAAGGCATATTAAACTTAAAAACTCAAAAGAGATTAATAACGCGAAAGCTCAATTGATCAATAACTCAAGAGAATAAGTGGCACATGAGTGCTCAATAAATAGCAAATGAGTAGCAAAAACACCAAATTACAAAAGATATAGATAAAATCCCCCTGAGACTAAGCAACCCTCTAAGCAACCCTCCCCCTGACTCTCTAACTCTTCTCCCCCTTTGGCATCAAGACACCAAAAAGGAAGCCGAGTGCCTAAGAGCCCTGAGTGCTCGGAGCGATGACGAACTGGTCACCGTCAGGGGTGCTGTCATCGGAGCTGCTGCCTGCTGCTGCGGCTGAGGCTGGAGTAGAAGTTGAGGGAGCTGTAGGAGCCGCTGTCGGTGCCTGCTGAGTCGGAGCTGCTGGCAGCGGGGCACTGACAACGGATGCTGGCGTCTGCTGGAACAACGTCGTCACCGGTAGAGGAGAGTGGATCAATGCATCTGGAGCAAGCAGTGGAGATATGCTGATCGTCGGGATCGGCGTGGTCGGCACTGGAGCTGCAGCTGGAGCAAGGACAGGCGGGGGTGGAGCAAAGCCTGGCAGCTGCGACGGCAGGGCAATCCCGGTCTGGGTGTAGAGGTTGGTGATCAACCCCAGGATGCCCATCATCGCCTGCTGCGTCCGCTGCTGCTGGTCGAGGGAGCGCTGGTGCATCTGGTCTATCAGCCCTGTCAGTTGGTCAGTGTCCTCTCGCCTCTCACAGGCGATCTGGCGCTGCATATCCTCCTGCTGCTGCTGGAGCTCCAAAAGACGTGTTGCCTGCTCAGCGCGGGCCTGCTCAGCTGCAAGCCGGTCCAGGCGCTGCTGCTCAACCATCTGCTGGAGGAGGGAGGTGAGCTCGGACGGCTGAGAGACTTGTGCCTCTGAGACGGGAGGTGGAGTAGGAGGGGGCACGGTCGAGCCTCCAGCCTCCGCGTCGTACTGCCTGGGTGAGGGAGGAGGTGGGAAATACTCCTCAACACTGTCATTTGTGTCACTCTCGGACCAAATGTGCTGAAGGTCCTCACCCTGAGCCTCTGCCTGTGCAATCCTCTCGTCTTCCTTCTCCAGGTCAGACCAATCCTCCTCGAATAGCCGAGCACGGACCTGACGCTCGACTGGACGGCCAAGGTGGCGGTCTCCAGGAGCTGGAGCACGGTAGTGGCTGAACCGTGTGACACTCTCGTCAGTGAGACTGTCACGCACGACGGACTCCTCAGGAACAACCATGGAGAGCAGGTAGCTGATCCAGTGTCCAAACACAAGCTGCCTCATCATGCCCACTCCATCAGTGATCACGTCCTCCATCTCACAAATGAGGATGTCCACAATATCGAACTCCATCCCGTTCATGATGTAGAACAGGAGGGTCTGCTGCAGGCTGGTGAACCCCTCTAGGTATCCGGACCTCGGCAAGAGTGTGCGGCGCAAGGCAAGGTGCACTGTGCGTGCAGCTGGAGTCAACAGTGCCGGTACCCTCGGCTGGTCTCGAGAGAAGGACAGTGCAAACAGAGAGCGTATCTCCTCCAGTGGTGGTGCAACTCCTCCAGTGAGCGGCCTCCTCGGCGGTTCTGCCTGTCCATACACTCTCTCATGCAGGGTACCGACAGTGGCCCCCTGGGCCCACCTTCGGGAGAGACCTTTTGGAAGGAGTCGTTTTGCCGGAGGTGGGTCCATCCTTCGATTTTTGTGTTGTGTCTTCAATGATTTTCAGATGTGCTGTTGGTAGTAGTTTGTAGTTAAACCACCGCCGCGTGGCATATCCTGGATGTGGCAGGTGAGATCTTAGCGTGCGGATCTAACGCAATTGAAGGTCGCCAGTTCCCGATACGAAAATCGTATTGGTTCTGCGTGCCTGGTCAGGCCGCCGCCTTCGGGTTTCTCGCCCTTCATGGTGACAACCGTTCGCCTGGGTAAGGACCTCGACTTGATCGTCGGGGTGGCCCTGGGACCCCTTGTCATTGGCAGGGTGAAGTTTTAACTTGTAACGTCAGCTCCTCTGCGGTTTCCATCCAAGCGTTGCGGGGGCCTACTTTAGAAGGAAAGCAGACACCGTTTGGGGGTTCTTTACGCCTTCATTCGATCTTGTACTCAAACCTTGCAAACTTTCGCTTGCTTTTCGTCTCTAGCCCCGCCTGTGCTGCGATGGAGTTGGGTCTCCTCGAGAGCCGCCTCAAGACCGACGGCAACTTGAAGAAGGTCCGGACCCTCATGGGGTGGTCCAGTACCTTCTTCGATCACCATGTCCGCGCCGACATGCTTCCGTTCGAGAAGGAGCACGCCGGCGAAATAGTGTCCATCTCTGCGTATGCCATGGTGGGACTGATCCCACCCTTTTCTTCTTTTCTCTTGATGCTGCTAGGCTTCTATGGTCTGCAGCTGTACCACCTCGGCCCCCACTCTATTCTTTTGGTGTCGATCTTTGTCCACTTCTGCGAGATGTGGGTGGGTACTCCCCCCTTGCGTCGAGCTCTTCCGCACCTTCTTCACCATCCACACCACCGGCAAGAGTGATGAGTACCTTGGCTTCTATTACTTTGTGAAGCACAAGAAGTGCCCACACAAGTACTTGCGGTTGTTCCCTTATGGCAAGTGGGACGACTGGAAGAAAGATTGGATCGTCATCAGGGCAGAGGGGCATGAGAGGCTGGAGTTGCATGCAAGCCTCCCCAACGTCGACACCGAAGCTTGGAGCAAAGTTCTGGTGTTGTCGGATGCCTTCAACCCTGCTCTGACCAGGATCCGCTAGTGCGTGCAAGTAGGGGTGACTCCTCAGGCGGTATTTTGCAATTTCCTGACCAACAGGTGGGCTCCACTAAAGAAGAGGGAGAAGCTTGCCTGGGCCCTCAACAGCGTGATGAACGACGACCGGATCGAAACCGGTTTGAAGTCCAACCTGGAAGGCTCAACCTTGGAGCTTCACCTCAAGAAGTTCAAGCACAGCATCGACGTCGAGGGCGACTATTTGTCTTCGCCGACGGCTTTCCTCCCTCTGAACATGGAGGAAGAGTTCAGCAGGGAGCTCCGGTGTAAGATGCCGGTGATTGATGACCTTGGTGTCGTCGAGAGACGTTCCACCACTGGGTTGGTGATCTCCGGGGCCTCCGAGGGTGGTTCCCCCTCTGTCTCGGAACAAAGAGTTGAAGTCTCGGGCAAAGGCAAAGAGTTGGTCGAGCTCTCGAGCCAGAAAAGGAAGCTGAAGCATTCTGACGGGAGGTCCGTCAGGCCTGCTCCTTCCCCAGCGGCTCCTTCTCCCCAGAGGGGGAGGTCTTCAACAGCGGCATCAAATCCAGCATCGGCATCTCTCCGGGGTGCTAGTTCCGGTCGAGTGGCTGCAGTACCAGGACCGGCTGAAGGCTTTGGATCCGGAAGTTCTTCCCGATCGAGGGGGACCTCGACCAGAGCAGCGCCGACGGTCATGGCAAGCTCCGGGGAAACTTCCAGAACAGATATTCTAGTGGCGCCAGGGTCCAGTCCTGAGCGTTCGGAGAAGAGGTTCCGTGCTAACTAGTGCGGAAACTTTCCGAGGTAATTTTTGTTTTTACCTCAGTTAGTTGTTTTGTGTTGTAACTGCGTTTTGAGTTTCTTTGTCCTTCTTCTGCAGTGTTCCCAAGAAAAGGACTGAAGCTCCGACTTCCATGACAGCAACTGATGCTGTGGAGACGGAACCTCCGGCTTCAATTCCAGTGCCGCCCCAAGGGGTGGCTGAGGCTGCGACAGCTCTGGCGCCGGTTGTCGTGGTTTTGGAGCTTGATTCATCCCCAAAAGCTCCCATGGTAGCACCAGACCACGGGAATGAAGATGTACCAGCAGCACCTATCCCGAAGGTTGAAGCTCCAGGTTTGGACGCTGATATGGTGGACGCTCCGGTCTCAGAACCGGAGATGTCTGTGATTTCGGCCCTAGAGCCGGATGTCGCTGAAACCCCGGCGGTGGAGCCGGTGTTTGATGCTGCCCCGGCGGTAGAGACGATGGTTGATGAAGCTCCGGCACCTGAACCGGTTTTCGAAGAAGTTCCAGCGGTAGAGCCAGTTGCTACAGAAGTTCCGGCGGTGGAGCCGGTCGTCCGAGAGGTTCCGCTGCCTGAACCAATCGCTGCAGAGGTGCCGGCGCCCGAGCCTATGATGGTCGAAGTGTCAGCGCCTGGGCCAGCGGCGGAGGAGGCGCCAGCGTCGGAGCCGGAAGCGGTTTCAGCTCCGACCGAACCTTCAACACCTGCACCGGAGGTGATGGTCCCAGAGGTGCTCACGCCTTAACCAGGGTGCCAAGATGAAGCTGTTGGCCTCCCGTCTGAGGGGCCAGTTGTTGATGACCTGGTGGCGGGACCTTCGGAGCCAACTCCAAAGGTTGAAGCTTCTGCAGCAGGACCTTCCTCGATGGCGGTCAAGGCTATTCTGGAGGGCGTTCCTAGTGCTGCGGAATCTCAGGGAACCGCTCTTGTAGAGTGGGACCCAATTTTTGTCACAGAGAACCCACTGGAACCGGAGGAGATGACCCTGGCAGGTCCGCACCCGATTCTTCTGTCGTTGTCTATTGATAATGCCTGCTCCACTCTTCGCCAGGTTCAGCTGGCTTTTTACCACGACGGCAAGACTCTCGAGGAGGAGCGTCAAACTCTTAGGAGGTGGCGCAACTGGCTCCACTTCGAGACCAAGCTGGCGCAGTCGAGGCTGGCTGAAGACAAGGAGTGGGTGAGGAAGGAGAAGATCCGCCTGGAGTACTGGGGTAAGCTGCTAGATGACAGGGAAAGCATGACGCGATCTCTTGACAACCAGTCCCAGTCCATTTACGAACAGGCCAAAAGCTGCTAATAGTGCAGCAGATGATCGACAAGAGAGGCTCGACGCCATCCACGCAAGTCTCGTCAAGCACCGGGAGGCTCTTGAGGTGTGGGAGAGAAAGCTCGAGGATGAAGAGCAGAAACTCCTGAGCTGCGGGACGACGTCGTGAAGAGGGAAGAAGAGCTTACTCAAAGGCTAACTCTGGGTGACAAGAGTCTCGAGGAGTGCACCAAGAAATTGGATGAGCACTGCGAGAGAGAGGAGAAGAAAGCCTGGCAAACTCCATAGGAGGGAAACTGATGTTGCTCCCAGGGAGAAGAAGGTGCGGCGCCAAGAGAAGGACCTGGTTAACCGCCAGAACGAGATCCACCTCCAGGAGGAAGAGCTCAGTAAACTCGAAAGGCAGGTTGCTGAAAAGATTCAGCAGAACGCCAAAGAGGTGGAGCGTCTTGCTTGGGAGAACTCGAAGCTTGCGGCTGCCAAAAGATCCTTGGAGGAAATGTGAAGCAGTAGGGTTGCGGAGTCCCAACAAGTTTGGGACTTCCTGGGAAAAGCCAACGACGCGCTGACGCTAATGGGTTTTAGTCCCGTGTGTCCGGATGATCCAGAACCGGAGCTGGACCAGGGTGTTGCAGGCGCTGAGTTTGGCGGGCAACAAGCTCACCAAGATGGGCGATGTCATTACAGACCAGCTGGAAACTGAGGGACAATCCCTGGCCAAGAGCGTCGCAGAATTTATTCTGTTGTGCTACACAATCCGGGACCCTCAATTCCCCTTGGACCCGGTGCTCTCAGCCCCATCATCAAACAGGGAGAAGCTGCCCAGGCCAGCGTTTCTGAGGTTGCCCACAAGGTCGCCTCATTCTTCCATAGGGTGTAGGACCATCTCTTTGTAGCTCCCGCTTGTATTCTCTCTTCCTCTTCTCCAATTTTGTAATCTCTTGTTTCCAGATGAATGAAATCCAAGGTTTTTATGAATTTCATTTTTTGTCTTCAACAATTTTGTCTCACTTGGCCCCCTGGTAGATGTACACAATTTGATTGTGAACATGTACCAAGAGGATGTAACTGTTGTTGAAGACTTGCGTGCTTCAGGCTTGTAGAGCGTAGGTCCGAAGTCTTCAGTGGTGAAGGCTCCCTGAGGTTGTCGTAGCTTAAGGGCTCCGGCCTTGATAGTCCTCTGGAGTTTTTCCACCATCTTTTGTTCATTTTGACGGTTAGACCCATGGTTTTACCGGAACTAAGTAGCTCTAGCAATGCCTATTATCAACATTTAAAACATCGACTACAAGCCTTCTAGGGAATGTCGGAGCTTTGGTAGCTCCGACTGAATTCACCATCATCATGAGATCTTTTATTTTTCCTGCACACTGAAGTCATGAAAAATAGTAAAATTTGTTTCCAATCTATAACTCAGTTGCGACTTATTATTCTCGTAAGAAATTTTTAGGCCGAGAGCAACTCTTCATACAATCAAGTGCACCGAGTTGTTTTCTCCAGGTCCAATTGTTTTCAGGACCCACCTTACTTCGGCCTGCCAGGGTGTAGGTAGAGTGGCATACTTAGGGTGCAGGACCAGGATAAGTCGATAGCACACTCCGGACCTAGATTGGCTGGCGGCATTCAGGCAAGTGAGCCATTCAACAACGTGAAAACCAGAAGGAATTAACAATGCGACTCGAGTTGTACATGAATTAGTCGATCTAAAAAATTCTTGAGAATCGCACAACTTTGTTATAGACAAGAAAGAGAAAAATAAAAAAATATTGAGCTTGTACAAATTAAATGCACGTGGAGTCTGTTTTGACACAAAGATGTCTTTCATTATAGGTCCGAGGTATAGGGGAAACAAGTACACCCTTAGGGTACGGAACCAGGCTAAGTGTGTTTTGTTTCTTGTTTGACCCAAGGTAGCTAGCTAAACTTTTAGTTTTGAGACTGTGACAAGTGTTGCCTGAACTCTGCGGACCTTTCGGGGAAGGTCCGGCTATTCTCCCTGAGGAGCTACCCGACTATGTACAATGACTCTATAACATACATCATGTGTGACTACAGACTCACCTCAGTGATATTAAGCGTAAAACTTACGGAGGTGCTCAATGTTCCAAGGATTAGGGAGAGGTGTCCCATTCTCGGTTGCCAAGTGAACGCATCTGGGACAGGATACTTTAATCACTCGCAAGGGTCCTTCCCAGCTGGGGGAGAGTTTGTTTAACCCTTCTCAGGACTGTAGTCTCCGTAGCACCAGATCACCTTCCTCGAGCTGTTGGCTGTGAACATGCCTTTGGTGATAACGTCGGAGAGCTTGGCGGTATCGGGCATTCCGAACAGCTGCTCGGCACCTTCCCTCTTCAAGGAGGTCAAGGTCTTCACGCCGAAGCTGGTCCTGCGCGACATCATTGAATGTCCGGACCCAGAGCGAGTCCAAGGTGATTTCTGGAGGAAGGGCTGCTTCAGCTCCGTACATCAGGAAGAAGGTTGTCTCTCCAGTTGACTGGTTTGGAGTTGTCTTGTTGGCCCATAGAGTGGGCAGAAGCTCTTCAATCCAGTTGGCTCCATGTTTTTTCAGACGCTCATATGTGCGCGTCTTGAGCCCTTTTAGGATTTCTACATTTGCTCTCTCGGCTTGGCCATTGCTTGTCGGGTGAGCTACGGAAGCGTAGCTGACTTGTATGTCGAGGTCTTCGCAATATCCTTGAAATGCAGAGCTTGTAAATTGGGTCCCATTATCGGTTATGATTTTGTTTGGGACTCCAAATCTGCATATGATGGACTGTAAGAAGTTGATGGCAGATTGCTTGTTTATTGTCACAACTGGAGTTGCTTCCGGCCATTTGGTGAATTTGTCAATGGCGAGGTAGAGGAACTTGTAACCTCCGACGGCTCTTAAAGGTCCCAAGATATCCATCCCCCACACAGCAAAAGGCCATGTAGGAGGTATCATTTGTAGAGGCTGGGCCGGTGTGTGAATTTGTTTAGCATGATACTGGCATGCTTCACATTTCTTCACCAGCTCAGTTGCATCCTGGAGCGCTGTGGGCCGGTAAAAGCCATGTCGAAAGGCTTTGCCGACCAGCGTGCGGGAAGACGCATGGTTCCCACACTCGCCTCCATGGATTTCTCCTAGGATCTCGCAGCCTTCTTCCTTTGTGATGCACCGCATTAGGACGCTGTTGGCACCATGCCGGTAGAGATCCCCTTCTACCAACGTGTATCTTTTAGCCAATCTGACTATCTAGTCAGCGGATACATCATCGTCAGGAAGGATGATGTCTTTCAAGTAGCTCCGGATCTCCGAGATCCATGCATCGGGGCTAGCTTGAGCATTCGAGTCTTGCGTGCTGGGTTGCTCGGAGCTTCCGACAGCACCTACGATCCTTGATGGCTGCCGTGGTAACAGGGCCATCAGGACCGCCAGCTTTGGGATGCTGGTCTCACCCCCTTCGCTCAGTTCGTCATGCTGAGCTGTCAGTTTAGACAACCTCTGGACGAAGGTTCCATCGGGAGCCAGAGCTCCGGTTGACGCTTTTGTCGAGAGTTCGTCAGCTTCAACGTTATGGAGACCCTGTACATGGTGGAGGTCCAGGACTTCGACGTCCTTCTGAAGCCTATGGACTTCAAGGAGATAAGCAGCTAGCTGGGGATTGTTGCAGGAGCATTCACCCTTCACCTGTTTAATGATGAGCGGCGAATCTCCCTTGGCCAACAGCTGCTTGACACCATATGATAGTGCCACCTTTAGTCCGTAAATGAGTGCTTTATACTCCACCATGTTGTTGGTCGCCTTGAAGTCAAGGTGCACCATGTATTTAACCTTCTCCCCGGTCGGAGCGAGGAGAAGGACTCCAGCTCAGGCCCCCTGCTTCTGCATGGAGCCATCAAAGTAGAGAGTCCAGTGAGGCTCGGTGAAGACCGAGGCCTTGAGTTCCAACTTCTGCTCACTAGGGCCCCCAGGGTTTGATGAAGAGGGGGTCCATTCCGCCACAAAGTCCGCCAATGCTTGACTTTTGATTGATTGTCTTGGGATGAATTCAAGGTCAAACTCGGCCAATTCCGCTGCCGACTTTGCAATGTTCCCAGTGGAGTTGGGATTATGCAAAATCGCTCGCAGTGGATATGAAGCCACCACTGAAGTCTTGTGAGCTTGGAAATAGTGTCGGAGCTTCCTCAAAGCAATAAGAGCTGCGTATAGCAGTTTATGTACTTCTAGGTATCGAATTTTGGCGTCATGGAGTACTTTACTGATGAAGTACACTGGGCGTTGGACTATCCGGACCCTCCCGGAGGGGCCCGGAGCTTCCTCCTCATCGACCCGGACCCTCCCGGAGGGGTCCGTACCTTCTTCGGGGATCGTCGGGTCCTTGTTGGAGGAACCTGGAGCTTCTTCAGGAGTGACCTGGACCCTCTCAGGGGGGTTCGACTCTTCTTGCTCAACAAGAGTAACTCCTTGTTGACTCAAGTCTGGGGGCCGGGACCCAGAGTCGCCTTCAGGAACCTCCTGACTCTCCCGGAGGGGTCTGGATTCCTGAGCTTATAGCGGTTCTGGTCTCTCTGCAACCAGGACCATGCTGACAACCTCTTCAGTTTCCAAAATGTAAAGCAATAAAGGCTCACCAGGGTTCGGAGCTACCAAGGTTGGTAGAGTGGTGAGGAGCTGCTTTAGCTCCTGGAATGCCTTTTCTGCTTCTTCGGACCATTGGAATGGTTTGGACTTCCTCAATAGCTTGAAGAAGGGTAGTGCCCGTTCTGCCAGTCTTGAGATGAACCGACTGGGGACAGCTAGATATCCAGTCAGCTTCTGGACATCCTTGATGCGGGCTGGTGGCCGCATATCTTCAATGGCTTTAATCTTTACTGGATTTGCCTCTATGCCTCGGTGGTTTACCAAGAAACCAAGAAGCTTTCTGGAGCTAACCCCAAAGACACACTTGTCCGGGTTCAGCTTCGTGCGAGTGACTTGCAACTTGTCGAAGACAGCTTGCAAGGTGTCAAGAAGTGACTCCTTCTCCTTAATCTTGACAACGATGTCATCGACATACACTTCCACAACGTCTTTGATGAGCTATCCAAAGGTTTTGTACATAGCACGTACAAATGTTGAAGCTGCATTCTTGAGACCAAATGGCATGGCAGTATAACAATACAATCCATCTACTGTGATGAAAGAAGTATGCTCTTCATCTTCCCTAGACATCCTGATTTGATGGTACCCAGAATATGCATCTAGGAAACACAGTAATTCACACCCAGAGGTGGAATACACTATCTGATCTATTCTAGGTAGTGGGAATGGATTTTTTGGGCATGCCTTATTCAGTGTTGTGTAGTCGATACACATCCGAAGCTTCCCTCCAGCCTTGGGTACAACGACTGGGTTTGCTAGCCATTTTGGGTGGAAGACTTCTTGGATGAATCCAGCTTCGAGCAACTTCTTCACTTCTTGTCGTATGAAGTTCTGTCACTCTACTGATTGCTTCCGAGGCTTCTGGTGTACAGGTTGAGCGTCGGGATAGATTTTCAGATTATGCTCGATCACTTCCCTAGGGATCCCAAGCATTTGTGACGGTTGCCAGGCAAACACGTCAACATTAGCCCAGAGGAAAGTGATGAGCGCGAGTTCCTATTTGTCATTTGACCTCCCGATATACGGGTGGTTTGAGCGGCGTCGGAACCAATTTGGATGACTTTGACGGGAATGTTGGTGTCACCACTTGGTTGCACGCGAGGTGCGGAGGTTGAGCCTCGATGACAAATGCGAGCTTGTTGCTGCCTGGACTCTTCCTCTTGCACTATAGAAATCGCGTGAAGTTCTTCCAATGCAGTCACTCCAGCAGCGCGGTCTCCACGAATCTGGAGAACACCAGCTGGTGTTGGCATTTTCAACACCAAGTAGCCATAATGAGCAGCAGCCATGAACTTGTATAAGGATGGCCTGCCTAGAATGGCATTGAAGGGTAAGTTGATCTGAGCAACGTCAAAGACCAACTTCTTAGTGCGATAGTTCTCCCGAGTCCCGAAGGTCACGGGGAGAGTAATGGCACCAAGTGGGGTTATGGCCCCCGAACCTACTCCGGAGAAAGGTTGTGAGGGGCGAAGGTCCAATGGTTGGAGCTGAAGCTTGACGAAAGCTTTGAAGCTTATGAGGTTTAGCCCCGTACCTCAGTCCACCATGTAATGGTGGAGTTGAATATTATTGATGGTCGGAGATACCATCAAGGGGAGTTGACCACCTCTAATCATATTCTGAGGGTAGTCTGACGCATCGAATTGATGGCAGTATCCATCCACTTTCGGTGCGGCTCCGCCCTGGCGGTGGGAGCCACCGAAGCCATGTCCCGCCGCATGGTCTTGAGGACACGGCGGGAGGTGATGTCCCACGAACCACCAAAAATGGTGTTCATGCTTTTCCGACGTTCATTGTTAGAGACGTCGGAGTCATCGTCGACGGAAGTGTAAACATATTTCAAGACCTTTTTAGGGTCGTGAAAGCCTAATTCTTCTTCAGCTGGAGCTTCGTCGACTTTCTGTTTTCCTTCCCTTTGCCGGAAAGGAACTTCGTCCCGGCGCTTGTTGTAGCGCTCAACAAGGTTCTGGACCTCTCGGCAGTCTTCCAAGTTGTGGATGTTCGACTTGTGAATAGTACACCATATTTTGGAGTTGCTGCCATCTTCAGATGAAGGTCGAGGTCGTTTCTCGGGGCGTGGCCCCCGGCCACCCGGAGCTGCAGCAGCTGCAGCAGTAGGTGTGCTAGTCGACGACTTTTTCTTGCCGTTGGACTTTTTCTTCTTTTTGCCACTCCCGGAGGTAGTGGCTTCGCCCTTGGAGGATTTTTTGTTATCCTTCGGAGGTGGTTTGGAGTGCATTTCATGGCCCTCCGCAGCTTTAGCACACTTGTCTGCCAAGCTAAAGAGCTCCATGACACTGGTGATCTCCTTGATCGCCAGCTTTTCCAGCATCTTCTTGTCTCGTACGCCATGTCTAAATGCACCAATAACATAGGCGCTAGAGAAAGAAGGAATAGTGTTCCGTACCTGGGAGAACCTCTGGATGAAGGAACGCAAGGATTCTCCCCCCTTCCGCGTTACAGCAAAAAGGTCCAGTTCAGTGCCTGGTCGGGTGTATGAACTCCCGAAATTGGCGGTGAACTGTTGGCACAGTTCTGCCCAACTATTGATAGAGTTGGGAGGAAGGCTCATGAACCTGGACCTGGCAGTCCCAGTTAAAGCCACTGGGAAGTAGTTAGCCATTACGGCCTCATTACCTCCGGCTGCAAGGATTGTAGTGGATTAAATCTGGAGAAACTCAGCGGGATTGACAGTCCCGTCAAATTTCTCTGGAAGGTGAGGCCGGAACTTTTGTGGCCATCTGACCATGCGCAAGTGTATGGCCAGGGCGGAACAGCCTCCTCCTACTCCCAAGGGAGCAGGACTGTCTCGAGCCTCTCGCCTTTCGCGAGCATGCTCGATATGGATGTGGCCATCCTGCTGATGGTAACAGCGATCAAGCTCCGCCCGGAGGTCATGAGTTGAAAGCCTGGTTACTGTATGGGTGCGTCGCGCCCCGGCAGGCAGTGACATCGCTTGTTGGGACGCAGCACGCCTCCTATTCTGGGAAACGTTCAGACCAAGTCTGCCCGACAAAGTCCGATGCTGCGATGGGGCCCGCCCCGAGGGGGAGGACCTTGGTTGCTGATGTGATCGGCTGCTGCTGCAACCAAATGTTCCACATTAGCCCTCCACTGCTCCATTGCCCCCTGTGATGCACTCGGAGGTGGTGGGCATTGGAGGAGAGCACGTGCTGCATGGAGCGTGTGTTCAGGATTGTTGTTATTCGCCGACGCTGTACCAACGCAGATGCTCCGTCCCGTTGTCCAGCTTGGTTTGCTGGTGCAGACGATGGTGGTGGAGGCATGACTCCTGTTGGAGCCGCGACACCTGCTAGTTGTTGCATGTTGGAGGGATTGCCTCCAGCAGGTTGAGCAGCGGGGTTGCCATTGGACGATCCAGCAGCCGAGTTCACCATTCTTGAAATCTCGGGCACTGCCCCTACCTGGCACGCCAACTGTCGGAGTGTTTTTCCAGCAATTCTCCCGATACTACCGTTGGTAGCTCAAGGAGTTTGTAGTTCAGTATTGGGTGCACTAAGATTCCAAAGAGTATGGCAAATGACACAAGGATTTACGTGGTTCGGGCCGCCTGAGCGTAATACCCTACTCCACGGTGTGTGTAGCTGTTGTATTGAGCGTCTAGGAATGTCTGAGTGTGTCCAAGAGCGTCCAAGAGTCCCTCTGTGTATCGTCGACCAGTCCTTCTATAGTTCAAGGACTGGTCATTACACACTTAGCCTGGCCCGACACATGGCCCTGGCGGTCTCTAATGTTTAATACACAATTAATGAGCTTAATTACCCTTAATAGAGTGGTAACGGGCCTAGACAATGTCGTTACTGGTGTTAAGGGCCATTCGATCGTGTGTCATTAAGACAGTATTAATGACACTTAACCGGGTCTTGAAGTCTTTGATTACCCCTTGAAGGTCCGAGCCATTGGGGGTCCTCCAGTCGGCTTGTTGAAGTGGAAGGTCCGGTGGTTGGACACGTGGCAGCTTTGGAGTTTACCGTATGTGATGGGTACGTCCGGTGCTGTTGTACACGTGTCAGGACCGGAGCTTTCCTCTGTCGGGGGTTAGGTCCGGAGGTGCCGCACAGGTATCTAGCTCGGAGCTTTCCCATGTGTGGGATTTAGCACCGGTTATAGGATACACGTGGCGGTACCGGAGCTAACCATAGATGGGAGGCATGTCCAGTCCTGTATGATGTGTGGGACCTTCGCAGGTCTTCAACTCAGACAGGTAAAGTCCCTTTGGTCTTTTTGTAGTCCCAAGGGGTATACGGTACGCAGGGTACCGACAACCTCTATTGGAGCCATCCTGCAGCGCCTTGAGGAGAGGGATCGTGGACGCACCGCGGATGGACAGGTGAGCAATGCTCCTAGTATTGTACGTGACAATGAAGATGACTATTCTGCAGATACGGAGATTGGGGAAGATGAGGAAGCTAGGCCATGGCGCCGGCTACAACGCAACCGTCAAGGTATGGGTGGACATCGTCGGCGTGAGGTACGCAATCATGATGATACTTTTAACAAGATCAAATTTAAGATACCTCATTTTGATGGTAAATATGACCCTGATGCATATATTACTTGGGAGATTTCTGTTGATCAAAATTTTGCATGTCATGAGTTTCCTGAAAACGCAAGAGTTAGAGCAGCCACTAGTGAGTTTACTGATTTTGCTTCTTTTTGGTGGATAGAACATGGCAAGAAAAATCCTAATAACATACTACAAACTTGGGATGCTTTGAAATGGCTCATGCGGGCTAGATTTGTTCCTTCTTACTATGCACGTGATTTGTTAAATAAGTTACAACAATTGAGACAAGGAGCTAAAAGTGTAGAAGAGAATCTTCAGGAATTACAAATGGGTATGTTGTGTTGTAATTTAGACGAGGATGAGGAACCAGCTATGGCTAGATTTTTGGGTGGTTTAAACCATGAAATTCAGGACATACTTGCTTATAAAGATTACAATGATGTTACCCGTTTGTTTCATCATGCTTGTAAAGCTGAAAGGGAAGTGCAGGGACGACGAGCTAGCTCTAGAACTAATATTTTTGCAGGAAAGACTAGCTCATGGCAACCACACACGACTACTCCTTCGACTGGGCGTGCTTCCCCGCCATCTTCTTCACCAACTCGGGCAGCACCTTCTTCCTCCGGCAACAAGCCACGTGCTACTTCCACTAGCTCAGTAGTAAAGACCACCCAAAAGCCCACCAAGAATGCTTCTTCCGTAGCAACTACCAGACGATCTAGAGACGTTCAATGTCAGAAGTGCAAGGGTTTTGGCCATGTGCAGCATGACTGCCCAATCAAACGTGTTCTAATTGTTAAAGATGACGGTGAGTACTCATCCGCTAGCGATTTTGATGACGATGCATGTGTTTTGCTTGCAGCTGACTATGCAGGTAGCGATGAACATCAAGAAGAGCATATTGGTGCAGAAGATGCAGCGCGCTATGATGGTCTCATTGTGCAGCGTGTGCTTAGTGCGCAAATGGAGAAAGCGGAACAAAATCAAAGGCACACATTATTCCAAACAAAGTGTGTCATCAAAGAGTGATCTTGCCGCATGATCATTGATGGAGGTAGCTGCAACAACTTGGCCAGCAGTGACATGGTGACCAAGCTGGCACTAAGCTCCAAACCGCACCCACATCCCTATTACATTCAATGGTTAAACAATAGCGGTAATGCAAAGGTAACTAGACTTGTGCAAATCAATTTTACTATTGGATCATATAAGGATGTCGTTGAATGTGATGTTGTGCCTATGCAAGCTTGTAATATTCTGCTAGGAAGACCTTGGCAATTTTATATAGATTCTATGCATCATGGTAGATCAAATCTGTATTCTTTTCTTTACATTCTTTGCCTCCTGTTGTTGTTAACATTTTGCAGGAATATTCTGATGTGTCTCCAAGTGAAATACTACCAGGACTACCACCACTTCGAGGGATTGAGCACCAGATTGACCTCATTCCCGGTGTTTCATTGTCCAACCGTGCACCATACAAGACAAATCCGGAAGAAAAAAATGAGATTCAGCGCCAAGTACAAGAAATACTCGACAAAGGTTATGTACGTGAGTCTCTTAGTCCTTGTGCTGTTCCAGTTATTCTAGAACCTAAAAAGGATGGATCACGACGTATGTGTGTGGATTGTAGAGCAATCAACAATATCACCATTTGATATCGTCATCCTATTCCACGCTTAGATGATATGCTTGATGAATTGAGTGGTGATGTTATGTTCTCAAAGGTTGATTTGCATAGTGGTTATCACCAAATTCAAATGAAACTAGGAGATGAATGGAAAACTGCTTTCAAAACTAAGTTTTGTTTATATGAGTGGTTAGTCATGCCTTTTGGGTTAACTAATGCACCTAGCACCTTCATGAGATTAATGAACGAGGTTTTGCGTGCATTCATTGGAAAATTTGTTGTTGTGTATTTTGATGATATATTGATTTATAGCAAATCCATGGATGAACACCTTGATCACTTACGTGCTGTTTTTAATGCTTTACGTGAGGCACAATTATTTGGTAATCTTGAGAAGTGCACCTTTTGCACGGATCGAGTCAATTTCCTTTGCTATGTTGTTACTCCACAGGGAATTGAAGTTGATCAAGCAAAGGTAGAGGCTATTCAGGAGTGGCCTATACCAAAGACCATCACACAGGTGCAGAGCTTTCTAGGGCTGGCTGGGTTCTATCATCGCTTTGTGAAGGATTTCAGCACCATTGCTGCTCCATTGAATGATCTTACGAAGAAGGGGGTGCCTTTTTCTTGGGGCACCACACAAGATAACGCCTTTACCATACTGAAAGATAAGTTGACGCATGCACCTCTTCTCCAACTTCCTGATTTTTCTAAGACTTTTGAGCTTGAATGTGATGCTAGTGGGATTGGATTGGGTGGTGTTTTGTTACAAGAAGGAAAACCTATTGCATATTTTAGTGAGAAAATGAGTGGGCTTGTTCTGAATTATTCTACCTATGATAAGGAATTATATGCTCTTGTACGAACTTTATAAACATGGCAACATTATTTGTGGCCCAAAGAATTTGTTATCCATTCTATTCATGAATCACTAAAGCATATTAGGAGTCAAGGGAAACTGAACCATAGGTATGCTAAGTGGATGGAATTTATTGAGTCTTTTCCTTATGTCATTAAATACAAAAAGGGAAAGGATAATGTTATTGCTGATGCTTTATCTAGACGTTATACTCTTCTATCTCAACTTGACTTTAATATTGTTGGATTAGAAACGATTAAAGATCAATATGAACATGATGCTGATTTCAAAGATGTATTACTAAAATGTAAAGATGGAAAAACATTGAATAAATTTGTCCTCAGCAATGGCTATGTGTTTAGAGCTAACAAGTTATGCATTCCAGCTAGCTCTGTTCATTTGTTGTTGTTACAGGAAGCGCATGGAAGCGGGCTGATGGGGAACTTTGGAGTGAAAAAAACGGAGGACATACTTGCTGGTCATTTCTTTTGGCCAAGGATGAGGCGAGACGTGGAGCGCTTCATTGCTCGCTGCACAACATGTCAAAAAGCTAAGTCGCGACTTAATCCACATGGTTTGTACATTCCTCTTCCTGTTCCTAGCATGCCTTGGGAGGATATTTCTATGGACTTTGTTTTAGGACTGCCTAGAACAAAGAAGGGGAGGGATAGCATCTTTGTTGTCGTGGATAGATTTTCTAAAATGGCACACTTCATACCTTGTCGTAAAAGTGAAGATGTCACACATGTTGCTGATTTGTTTTTCCGAGATATTGTTAGGTTGCATGGTGTGCCAAACACAATAGTTTCAGGTCGTGATGCTAAGTTTCTTAGCCATTTTTCGAGAACATTATGGGCAAAATTGGGGACTGAGCTTTTATTTTCAACTACTCGTCATTCCCAAACTGATGGTCAAACTGAGGTTGTGAATAAAAGTTTATCTACCATGCTTAGGGCTGTTTTGAAAAAGAATATAAAAATGTGGGAAGAGTGTTTGCCTCATGTTGAGTTTGCTTATAATCGTTCCTTACATTCTAGTACTAAGCAATGCCCTTTTGAGATTGTTTATGGATTTGTACCACGTGCTCTTATTGATTTACTACCTCTTCCTTCAATGGAATGAGTGAATTTTGATGCTAAACATCGTGCTGAATTGATCTTAAAATTGCATGAAACCACTAAGAAGAATATAGAGTGCATGAATGCCAAGTATAAACTTGCTGGTAGCAGGGGAAAGAAACCTATCACTTTTGAACCTGGTGATTTAGTTTGGTTACATTTGCGAAAGGATAGGTTTCCTGATTTGAGAAAGTCTAAATTGTTACCTTGAGCTGATGGTCCATTCAAAGTGTTAGAAAGGATTAATGATAATGCATATAAACTCGAGTTGCCTGCGGATTTTGGGGTTAGTCTCACATTTAACATTGCAGATTTGAAGACATATTTGAGAGAAGAAGATGAGCTTGAGTCGCGGACGACTCAAATGCAAGAAGGGGAGGATGATGAGGACATCAACACTCTCGATACATTCACACTAACTCAGCTACCGGTTTTTGGTCCGATCACTCGCGCTCGTGCACGTCAACTAAACTATGAGGTGAACTTGTTCTTAACATTATGTCCATCTTATATAGACTGTGGAACTACGTGCTTTTTGTTTTGCTTAGGAACAATGGAGAGGAGCCAATGGGAAGGGAATTCGCGCGGACAGAATTTGGACAGCACAACAGCACCAACTTGTGGTTGCCACCACGACTACATACAGACTCCGATCTGGTCGTTCAAGTACTTCCTGGAAAGATTATCAAGTCTACTTTCAAACGGATCTGGCCTCATGTCCATATGTATTTGGAGTCTGCCGCAATCGTTATTTTAATACCAAGACCTTTTCTGTCCATGGTGCTACATCACCAAAATTGGGCCCATGGCCCATGTATCGTTTGGAGTCCATTAGGGACTCGTGATTAGGGTTTCTCACGACCCTAGGGAGGTAATAAATAGTAGGCGTCGCCCTCATTAGCTGGTGGATTTTGTTTATTCGTAAGTTAGCTTCTGCTGCTTCCTTGTACACGCGTGTGTTGATTAGATCACCCGTCTACTTGTATCCAGAACCCCACTTCAGATTGATTCAACTGATAAGTGCTTGTTCTTCTTGTTCTTGCGTGTTCTTCAATTGCTTAAAGGAACAAAGGCCCTTGTGGTCAGGTTGATTGTGCGCCAGCAAGACCAATACAACTTCGGAGTCGGTGTACCGATCGCTAAGGCGCATCGTCTTGGGGATGGTGTAGTCCGATCGCCAATGTCTTCTCCTCCACAAATCGAACCCTCCTATTCTCATCGAAAGATGGGAAACCAAAATCCTATCAAAAAGTCTCGTATTGTTTGAGTACTTCGTGACCAGAGAGTGATGTTGGAGCCTCTATTCTCTATCTTGTTGTTGAAAGAATCTTTGTCTCGACGCCACCTGTGATTCTGAGGTAGGAAACGACGATGACCCATGTAGCAATACTTCCGTCCATGTTTCAACCACAAGGCGTCAGTGCTTACAAGGTAGTATGGACATGCTAGCTTATCTTTTGTGCTCCATCCACATAGCATTGCATATGCTGGAAAATCATTTATTGTCCACAATATAGAAGCTCGCATGAGAAATGTCTCTTTCTTTGAACTATCGTATGTTTCAACACCATCAGACCACTATTTCTATAGCTCATCAATCAAAGGCTGTAGATACACATCAATTTTGTTTCCATGTGACTTTGGCCCAGAAATTATTATTGACATCAACCAATAAGGCTACTTCATACACAACCAAGGTGGTAGATTATAAGGGATTAGAATCACAGGCCATGTAGTGTAAGAAACATTCATTACTCCAAAAGGATTGAAACCATCAGATTCTAGCCCAAGTCTTATGTTGCGAGGATCGGATGAGAAATTTGGGTGAATGCTATCAAAATGCTTCCATGTTTTTGAATCTGCAGGATTGCGTAATATTCCATCATCAATACATTCTTCGCCAGCGCATGTTTGATGCCATTGATTCTGCCATATAAACCTTTGAAGACGGGGAATAAGAAGGAAGTATTGTAGAATCTTGCGTTCTACAAGCTTCTTGGCTTTTCCACAAGGTAAAGCCTCTCTTGCATCCCCACTAGTACTATTTTTCCATCTTAATTCACCACATTTTGGGCATCGATCCAGCGGAGAATAGTCCTTCTAGAATAACACACAATCATTGACACATGCACCGATCTTTTCGTAGCTCAGCCCGAGGTCATGAACAACTTTCTGAATTTATCAAGTGTATTGGGAGTGCAATGGCCCTCTGGAAGCACATATGAGAATAGTTCAAGGATCAACTCACACACTTTTTTGCTCAAAACAGTTAAACACTTTATCTGGTACAACCTGACAATGAAGGATAATTGGGTCACCTTCTCACAACCTGGATACGACTCCTTTTTGGCATCATTTAACAAGTCATAGAATGCCTTTGCACACCCAGTTGGCTCCTGCTGGTTTATAGCATTTTCCAGATCATCAACATCTGCTGAAGTACCACCACGATCAGTGCCTCTAAGTAGACTGAACAGCATATTTTCTATAGCAGCATCATCAGAAATTATCTCCTCATTATTTGCTGATTGCTCAGCAATATTTTTCTCAACTCGTTTTTCTCCATGGTGTACCCAACAAGTATAATCAAATGACATCCCATTACGAAGCAAGTGAAGATGAACTTCCTTGCGTGTCCCGTGGCAAATATTACGACATCTCGTGCAAGGACAAGGCTTAGTTTGTTTTTCACGAGTGCCCTGGAATGCTAAATTTAAAAATGACTTCATTCCATCCTGCCACTCCTTCGTATGCCTGTCTTTTCCCATCCATGTCTTATCTTCTGACATCGCTTTCTACAATTCAATCAGCATATCCGTAAGTGGATAGAACTACAATAACATTATGCGAGTAATTGTACCTAGCACTTTTGCTCCTCCATGTGTGGCGGCCGGCGGATGCTCCTCCACACCGGTGGCTGGAGGATGCTCTTCCAAGAATGTGGCGTCTGGCGGATGCTCCTCCAAGAGCGTGGCGGCCGGCGGATGCTCCTCCAAGCGCGTGTCGTACAATCGAGAGAGGGGTCGTTGTGGTTCGAAGGGTCCTGCGGGCAGGCAGCCAGGACAAAGCGTATGTGAAGCTATCAGAGTAGGCCTAACACTGCGCCAGGCCGCTTGTTATTCGTGGGCTGAAACTGCGCTTTGTCTCTTTGTATTCGTGGGCCGAAACTGCGCTGAGACGCCTGGTGTTCGTCCCCATGGCGTGTGAGCCCATCTACGGGCGCACGTCTGACTCTGGCAATTTTTTATCTAAATAAGTTAATGTAGCAATGGGGGTGGTATTCCGATCAAAATAAAGCATGCGCCTAAAATCTCTTGAACCGGAGCAACATAGTGATATAAACAAGGATTAAATGCTACAATAGATATAAACATCGACACAACCAAACAATAGTGTTCAACGTACCATTCTAGGCAATAAACTAATCGACATAACTAGCTGTTACATAATCCCCAATAAAGACAAAATAAACTAATCGACACATCTAGTCCGCAACACTTACCTTCAAGCAGTAGTAATAACTTCTGGCTGAGTAGTGGTAATGATTACACCGTGTATAGGGGCATCGGGCCAGTGGTACGTTGGAGTTCTACCTATCTTTTTCTAGTAACATTTTTCTCGTACTTTTTTCTTTTCTCTCTGTTCATTGTCTCCACTTTTCTTTCCAGTCGTCGCTACCTATTGCATTTTCCTGTTAGTACTATATACTACATTACAGACTGCTTTGCAGGTCCCACTACAGATGATCTCCTCTGACACCTCCAGCAGCTAAAGTATCATACCAGTCACTTTAGAGGCTACCGACGGTGTGGAGGGTCGTTCACTAACATAGAATACAGATAGAATAGATAGTTCACTAAACAAACAGATAGAAAACAAAATAATAGTTGGAACAGACGAACAACATTGAGTTCATCAACATAAAGCATTACTACAAAACAAGAAAAAGGACATCATGAAACAAGAAAAACAACATCACACAGCCTTATAAGTCTTTTATATATAGCCTATAATGGATAACACCTCATGGCAAAATGCGAAATGCTCGTGTCTAATCCTACATTCTTCACTACAGAAGACCCTGCAGCCGCTCCACCCTTGCTTCCCGCAGTCGGCAGCTGTACACGAGTCAACCTCTTTGTTGGGCAGCAACACCAGCGGCAGTCTCGGAGGCGGGCGTGGATGCGCCCAAGTAAGATTACGAATTTCATCTAGGGATTGAATCTGATACCGCCTGCAATCATTGTTGGTCCTCATGATGGCGACGGACCCGACCGCTTTCTCAACGACCTCGACATCGCCTTCGACCTGTCGGATATACTCGATGGCGTCACGGGCGTCACGGTCGGCGTCGTAGCGGAGGAGGCCAAGGACATAGGCCGCCTCCATGTGGTCGGCCCTGTTCGCCTGGGCGAGAAACTGGGTGCCCTGCTGCACGCGATCGACCACGAAGACGAGCTTGAGCCCGGTGACGTAGCACACATGAGGGTGGCCGACGATGGTCAGGTTCTCCACGAGGGCTTTGTACCGCCCTGGGTCGTGCCACATCCTCCGGGTCACCCGCTCCAACACCACGCGCCTGCCCACAGCGCCATCCCGGCACGCCGCATGCATGGTCGTGCAGGTGGCACGCATACTGGAAAGGCCGTACAAGGGTTGCAGGGAACTTTCGACGATGCGCCCCGCGATCTCGACCGCAATATCATGCATGAACGGCAACTCCATAGGCTTCGGCGTCACCGTGCTGCGAAGGGAACCAATGAGGGTGCACGCGGTGAAGACAAAGAGGAAGCTATAGTACGTGTAGAGAAGACGGTGGTGTGTCTATAGAGTACATGCGGAGAAGACGATGGAGCTATTATATAAAGACGCACGCCATCGTCTTCTCCGCGCGTACTGATGGGGGTCGCGCGCAGTGATGATTCGGCTTCTGGCGGTGGCGGATTCCACATCCTCTGCAGTACTACAGGTGCATTAAGGGTGGCTGACATGTGAACCCACATCCTATAGGACTCACGCATCTCGCATGCACTGATGGGATGCGTGAAGTAACGTAACTGCTCTGTTTTCGACATCAGCACAAGGATAATACCCTGTCATCAATAGAGATAACATACTATGTTTGACAGTAATCTCGCCAAACATTTCCTGTTTTACAGTTTGGTTCTCCACGCTCTTTCACTTTAATTCGTACGCACGTACTACCTATCTTTTTCTAATATTTTTATAGTTCTTTCTTTTCTTTTCTCTATGTTCATTGTCTCCACTTTTCATTCCAGTCGTCGCTAATCGACAGAACTAGCTGTTACATAATCCCCAATAAACACAAAATAAACTAATCGACACATCTAGTCCGCAACACTTCTCTTCAGGCAGTGGTAATAACTTCTGGCCACGTATAGGAGCAGTGGTAATGATTACACCGCGTATAGGGGCATAGGGCCCGTGGTACGTTGGAGTTCTACCTATCTTTTTCTAATATTTTTCTTGTCCTTTCTTTTTTTTCTCTCTGTTCATTGTCTCCACTTTCCTTTCCAGTCATAGATACTTATTAGTATTGTATACTACTTTACAAACCGCTTTGCAGGCCCAGCTGCGGGCGATCTCCTAGCACTTCCAGCGGCTAAAGTATCGTACATGCCACTTTAGAGGCCACCAGCGGTGTGGAGGGTCATTCATTAATAGAGAATACAGATAGAACAAATAGTTCACTAAACAGCAAATAGAAAACAAAATAACGGATGGAACAGACGAACAACATTGAGTTCATTATCATTAAACATTATTCCCTCCTTCTTATATTACTTGTCATTATTAGAACAAGTTTTTTAGTTCATATTTAAACTAGAAAACGTATCCTAATTATTAACGACAAGTAATATAGGAAGGAGGAAGTACAAAACATGAAAAACAACATCACGAAACATGAAAAAATAAAACATCACAAAAACAAAAAGAGGAAAACGTCACGACTAGATTAATCTGTGTCAAAAGATTTCCTGTTTTAAATTTGGGTTCAACTAGAATGAAATCAGATGTTTTGTGCAATCGTGCAATCAACCATCTTCAACCGTTGGATCGATCTACATTACGGTCATTGAAATTTTTTATTTAACCCCCTCCACCAGGTGGAGGGGTGGTGGTGGTGGTGGAAGGGGTTAAACAAAAAGATGTAATAACCGTAAGATGTAGATCCAACGGATGAAAATCTTTGATTACACGATTGCACCAAAACTTTAATTGCATATAGGGCTGTCAATGAGTCGAACTCGAGCGAGCTTGTCTTTCTATGCTTGAGTTTGATAAAACACCAAGTCGACCTCGAGTCGATCCAAGAATTCATGTATATACAATAGAATCTACTAAATAATTTAGGTTCACAACTACTTAATGGAGTAGGCGAAGGTGGACGATGTTGACATTATTTGTTTATATCATATATAAAAATTGTGTCCCATACAACATCTTCAATAGAAATATATAGTTTAGTTAATCATACATACATATCATATATGACAACAATAAATGAGCTTACTCGAACTTATCGAGCTTGAGCTCATCAAGCTGGCAAGCTCAAGCTTGGCTCATTTAGAATTGGCACAACACTCAACTTCATCCTCAAACTTTCAATCAAAACTCAGTTTGGTCCTTGAACTTCAAATGGGTCAATTATTTGTCCATCAACTTCAAAGAACAGTTTCACTTTCATCCTTAGTCTGAGTTGGACCTCCACATTGGCATGCCACATAAGCTATATAATCTACCCCGGTATATCATAGATGAGGTATGCATGTTAGTTAATCATACGTACGTATATATCATAGATGCGATATGCATGTTAGTTTTGTACAACATGACCGAGGGATTTTCTATGTCTAACATGCATGAACCACAAACATGATCAACCAATACGTACGTGTTTTGTCTCTTTGGTGATGGATATCGTCAGATTTTGAGGCCTTGTACATGCATTCTATGCCCCAACGATGCATGATCAACGAGCCTACAACTCTAGACAATATCCAACATCAAAAAGAGAAATTACACGTAGTATATAATTCACATCGCCATGAAACATACATGATCAAGGTCTTTCATACTCTGCTAGTTGTCCTTGCACATGCTATACGCCCCAAAACATAATCATCTAGCCTCAAACGATAATATATCAGAGGAAATTAGGACGTGTATGACACGTCCGAGCATAATTGCATTATTTGTCGTGATGATCATGTAGGCTTTGTTTGGGTAACTTCAATCCACTTGTATTGGAGTGGATTGAAGTGGACAATGAACTCATTTTTATCTCAATACTCTCCAATCCACTTTGATTGAAGTGGATCCACTCCTATCAAAACAAGGTCGTATGATGGCCGGACATGACTGGGATAACGCCAGGATTAATTCCAGGAATCGTATCCTCGTCACTTTCATGTTGGTGCCTGGACCCAGGTTGTGCACTGGTCATGTGGCATATTCCCTACGTCTGCCCCCGCGCGCGGTGTCCGTAACGAATTCGTGCGAGCGATTTTGGCAAGGTGTGAACGATTTGTCCCACCTCGGAAAGTTGAGCTCGTTGCAACGAGAATATAAGGCAACGCGCGCTATCGTAGTTACACATCCGATTGAAAAAAGATGTCGTACAATACTCGGCCCCGATCCATTCGAAAGCGTGCAGATCATGGACGGTAGATCGATTTGAAAAAGATTTGAGCTCAGAAGCGCGCTATTGAGGATCATGGACGGTAGATCGAACTGCCAGAAATAGGTGGCACCATCTGAGAACGGTATGCACTTGCCCCTAGGTGCATCCTGTATCGATGTTGTGTTGCTTTATAATATAATACTCCGAAGACTCCCAAGAAACCGCAACCTCCAAATACTAAGTAGTACACCCTTTGTTCCTCTCAGGCAGATTTGTTTTTTCACGGCTCGTCGCTCATTAATGGCAAACTTCTCATCGACCCCCGTCAGTTTTGTCCGCAACTGATGATCCCAGAAGATGGTGGTCCGCTGTGCCACATATCTGGCGAAATCACAAAGAAAAATGAGGAATATGCTGAATGTATTTCCTCCGAAAGGGAACGCTAATTTCCTTTGTTCCAAACTATAATTGAATGTATTTCACTTCTGGAGGAATCCATTTCTTTAAATTGTCCCTTGAGTTTCCTTTCATGCAAACGGGTCTAAACAAAATATGAGCACGCATAGGGGAAACACAACAAGTGCAACATTCATCAGGGATGAGCGCACATATATAGGGGAAACACATCAACATGCCTTATATAAGTCTATTTTATATACTCCCTTTGTTCTCTTTTAATTGGCGTTGGGAGAACTAGGGGTGCATCATATCCAAAAGGGAATGGAGGGAATATAACCCATAGAGTACAACACCTGATGGCATAACTAGTCATGCTCGTTCTTAATCTTACAGTTCTTAGTACAGAAGGCTCTCCACTCCTTTCACCCTTGCCTGCCGCAGCGGGAAGTTCCTTGGTTACCCCTGTTGGGTAGTGCCAAGCGTCATCGTCAATGTTGGGCACCGCCACCAGCGGTGGTCCCGGAGGAGGCCTGTCCAGGAACGTTCAGGCGACACCATAGACACTCTCCATGGCTTCATGCTGACACCGGCAACCCTCCATGTTGGTCCACTTCATCGCGACGGACCCGGCCGCGTTGTAGCCGACGTGGGCCTTACTTTCGACCTGTCGGATATACTCGAGGGTGTCACGGGCCCCGCGGTCGGCGTCGTAGCGTAGCATGGCGAGGACGTAGCCACCACCATGTGGATGTTCGTGGCCGCCCGAGCAAGGAACTGGGTGCCCGGCTGCGCGCGACCGTTCTTGAAGACGAGGTCAAACCCGGTGACGTAGCACACATGAGGGTTGCCGACGATTGCCAGGCGCTCCACGAGGGCGTCGTAGCTTCCCTTGCAGTTGCTCTCCCGCTCCAGCACCACGCACCTGCCCACGGCGTGATCCCGGCATGCCGCATGCATTGCCCTGCAGGTGGCGCGCAGACTGGAGAGGTCATCCATGAGCTGTGAGGAGGTTGCGGCGACCCACCCCGCGATCAGGACCGTAATATCGTGCGGCAAGGGGAAATCCACGGGCTTCGAAGGGAACCAATGACGACGCGCACGACGGAGATGAAGAGGAAGAGTACGCACGGAGAAGAGGATGGTCGGTGTGTGTTGCAGAGAAGAGGATGGTGTGTCTTTAGTATGCGCAGAGAAGACAATGAGACGCGCGCGGACGCGCAGTGATGGTTATGGCTTCTAAACTACGTATGAATGTCTTTCCCTTCCGGAGGATTCCATTTCTTTAAACTGTCCCGTGAGTTTCATTTGATGCAAACATGGCTAAACAAAAGGCGAGCGCTGGAGTAATGACTTCTAAAGTGTATCTATACGCTAGTTTAGCCGCTGGAGTTGCCAGGAGGCAGGACATCGCCCGCAGCGGGGCCTGCAAAGCGGTCTGTAAAGTACTCCCTCTGTCCAAACTCAAATTTCTTTTTAGCTTGGTCAAACTTACCTTTGACCAATGATTTCTTGTCAGGTCCTTATCCTGATGATCAAGGTCCTCCGCCTGCTGCCCAGATGACTTGGGGCAGAATGATCCTGGCGACCAGAATGAAGTGTCGGATATGTTATCCACAGCGCAGGGTTATTCAACACAAGCAAAAGGTAGCATATCCAAATCTTTCTCCTCATATATAGCGTGTTAACTAATTTTTCGGCCCCAAATGATCTAGAAAAATTACTCTAGATTTGATGATGCCATAAACTAGTCGCTGCTCAAAACAATGACGGTGCTCATCAAGCTAGCAAGCTTTTGGCTCGTTTAGAATTGCCACAATACCCAACTTCATCCTCAAAATTTCAATCAAAACTCAGTTTTTGGTCCTTGAACATTCAAATGGGTCAATTATTTAGTCCCTCGACTTCACACAATCGTTTCACTTTCATCCTTAGTCTCAGTTGGACATCCACATTGGCATGCCACATAAGCTGTTATGCCACATCATCTACCCCGGCCGCCTCACTTAGAAAAAGATAATATTTTTTATCATCTTAAAAAATAACTACCTAATTAATTAGAGTGGGTTTACGTAGTTGCATGGGCTATACATATTTCTCCTCCATGTTTTTTTGCAAACCTATCAAGTGATATATGTTATGTGCATATCACATATGTAAAAATATAGTAAAATATAAAACTCTTAAGCCTAGAGAAGAGCAAACAGAGCAAAAAGGGAGGATGAGGAAACTTTTAAGCCTGGGGAATAAAATATAAAACAAAGTTACACGGCTGGCTGGGCACACGTACGGTCCGGGTGTGCCGGTGCACCATAACCTCCGTCGTGCGTCCCATGTCAACTCTATTTTTTTAGGTTTGGTCAAATCTATCTTTGACCAATGATTTACGTAATTTTGATCTATTTTAACAATACAAGAATTGTACTTTTAGATTCACCACGAAAATATTTTCATAATATACAATCTAGTACATGTTATTGAAGTTAATCGATTCCATATAAATCATTGGTCAAAGGTAAGTTTGACCAAAACAGAAATAGAGTTCAGTTGGGGCAGAGGAAGTATTATATGTTGATGTTGGTCGCATAAGGTTTGGTCCTTGAAGCCGTAGCCATTTGTACAGGCGGCTGATGCGACCAGGCGCACCGAGCTTACGTGCGCGCCAGTTACCAAGGCGTCTTAAACGCGTGCAACACATGCGCATCTTTGAATTCAATTGGAACCGCTCCGCGTCCCATCACCACTAGTCTGCATGTAGAGACGAACAGCCACGCTGCTACTACGCTATAAGATCACCCAAGCACGCCAACGTCTTCTCCACACAGCCACTCTTTCTCTCTTCCCAAAAATGTGCCAAGAACACCATGGCTGACAAGAAAACGGCGCCGCCAAGCCCGCCAAAGGACGCCAAGGGAAGTGTCCCTGACCGGATTCCCCTCGGACAAGGTGTGGGCTCTCCAGAAGATGCACGCGATGTATTTGACAATACATCGCGCTCCATGCGTCGCCTTCGGCTCAGTCCCCTTCCAGTGTATACTGGAATGGGGACCATGGGCCACTATGTCTTTTGCATGACGCACTTTGTCGGTCGCCTCGACGTCCTCTGGGACACGCTGGCAGTCGAGCTCGGTGTCGCCGGCCGCGACAACCTAGTGGCGACGATGTCCAGGAAACTGGACTTCTTGTCTCCGCCGCGGGAGGTGCCCCCGCCCTGCCAGGAGCCCAAGAAGGAGGAGGAGGACGAGAAGGAGAAGTAGGTGGAAGTCGAGGATAAGTAGTTTTTTTTCTTGTTCTTGGTTGTGGTTTTTTTTCTTTTCTTGTTTGTAGTTTGTGTTTTTTTTCTTGTTTGTAATATATCGTCTCAAGGTAATGAACTTTATTTTGCTATTCATTGGTGCGCAGAAATAGTTCTAATGTTGTTGTTCTGACGATACACTAGTGGACTATTTATCTCTTTTATTTTTTAGAATGAAATATATTTCCACTTCCAACTCTACTGAGCTGGAGATCCAGAAAGTGACTACCACCTAGTTCATCTGACAGCACTAGGGAGAACCTTCCCCCTCACCCTATGCCCACTCTCTATGTTGAAACCCAACATGGATCCAACATAATGAGCAATCAAACAGCAAAGTACGTAGTAAATCACAATAGACGCTAGAACAATTTCTGGAGTATCATCTTTAGCCCAGATTAAATGCTCGTGGGCCTCATTGCAAAAGGGTGAAGACAAAAAAGACTTGATTCGGATGGCTTGCAAAGACATACCAGAAGTTAGGGTCATCGAAGTTTTTGCCCTACTTGGATTAAGTCTTAGTTATAGACTTCCATATTAATAAAATGTATCGGGTGTTTTACTTTCACTAGTGTGTCGGGTTGAGTCTTTTTTTGTTAATCTTCACAACTTGGTGTATCAGTGTGGCTGTACTCTCTACTGAGGAAAAGGTCGGTTTAATTATTTCCATTATCTAAAAAAACTTTATCCCAGGTTAACAAAGCGTCGTCAACTGAGCGCCGTCCTCACTCTCGTCATGTATGTTTGACATGAAAAATGTTCCCTCATGGGTTCGAGGATAGAATACCATTTAGGAACAGCTCACTACGTACGCGGTTCATCAAATTATTCGCATGCCTTGCACAATACAATATAATTTCCAACCATGTTGTACTCGTCCTTTCAAAGAAACGACAGTCGTAAGCGCTAGCCGCTACGTGTTCATATTTTAGGAACAAATGAACACACCTGTGAAAACACGTACGCCACATCTGATCCTCAACGTCATCAAATTCAACAAGGGGAGAAATGTCAATGTTCTGCCAGGTGTTGCACACACGGCTCTCGCCTCACGTCGGCCATGTATCTTGATCCAACCGTACAACTTCAAATAAAGGAGGGCTAGAAGATTGGTGGAAAAATAATACATATAAGAAAAAAACCGAAGAAGAAAAAGGACGACACGTGTTTCGATACATCAACCGTGAGACTGCTGACTTCCATCTTCATTGGCCAGTTCCCGATTCCGCTGATCTCTACAGCATGCCTTCACAATAGCTACTCTTTGGTCGCTAGACCCAGGGTATCTCTTGGCCCACCCGGCATACCCAGTGGGTGGACCCCTGAGAAATGTTGTTGTTGTTGTACGTGGTGTTTGGTTGAGACAATGCAACTTGTGGTCATAATGATAAGAATTAAAAATTAGAAAGAGCATATTAGATTCAAAAATCTTCATTACTTTCTTTACTCAGGGCTCGGGCCCGTAAAATTCAGAAACTCCTCCGCTCATATCGTAACTGCATTAGTTATATATCCACGCCCGTTTCCAATTAAAATCCAAACTAAAGGTGTAGACGAAGGTTCGCACAAGCGAGAAGTTGCACCGCACTGCGCAGCCGCAGATAGCAACCATAGGGACGACAAGGAGAGAGGACATAATGGCGGAGGCTCAGGTGTACAACGTGACGTTTGAGGAAGATGTGATCACCACCACTGTGACGTCCTCCGGCAAGGCTGTGAAGGACTGGCTCGACGAGGTCCTCTTCGTCCACCGTCGGCACCTTCACAAGCTCGTCGTCCGGCTTGACGTCGAGTGGCGCCCCAGCTACTCCGCTGACCAGAACCCCATTGCCGTTCTGCAGCTCTGCATCGGACGCAGCTTCCTCATCTTCCAAGTCATCCACGCTGACTACTTCCTCGATGAGCTAGAAGATTTCCTCGGCGATTCTGACTACCGCTTCGTCGACGTGGGCGTGGAGGGTGATGCTGACAAACTTTGGAAGGACTGGCAGCTAAAGGTGACCAAAACGGTGGACCTGGCCATGCTCGCGGCGGAGGAGATGGATCGCCCGAGCCTCCGACGCGCGGGGCTGAAGGACATCGCGAGCGCTGTGATGGGCGCCGACATGGAGAAGCCTTACCGGGGTAGGACGAGCAACTGGGACACGTACAATCTCTACAGCGAGCAGATCAGCTATGCATGCATCGATGCCTTAGTCTCCTTCGAGGTCGGACGCAAGCTGCTCTCTGGCGACTACTGATCTAACCATCGAGTTTGCGGATTGGCTGCCGTCGATCATCCCGGCATGGTATTCGCAAGTGCAACACTCAAGTTCTAGGTCTTTCTTGAGGATACACTATATCTTGCTTTAAAAAACATGCATGTTATTTCACATGCATCGACGTCTTTCACATGCATGTTAGTTGTCCATACATGCTACGCCTTAAACATGATCAACGAGCCTCAAACATGACGATCTCTCAACAAAAAGAGAAAACATGTAACGTCATCAAACATGATTGAGGTCTTTCACATGGATGTTAGACGTACATATGCATGCTATGCCCCAAACATGTATTCCAAGAATAGAATATTTCCTACCATGTATATATATTTCTATATTTATCATATTCTCTACCATACATGTGTATGCTCTCAACCTATATGGCAGTTTATCTACCACACTAATGAAGAATATTATCCTGTCATCAATAGAGATAACAAATTTGACACAAGGATGTTCCCTTGACAGTATGAGGATAGAATGTGGACTACCATCGTCTAATAAGCACACAGCTCTCACTACGTACGTGGTTCATCAAATTAATCGATCGCATGCTGCCATTATGTATCGCTGTACTTGTCTTTTGAAGAAACGACAAGCGTAGGCGCTAGCCGCTACGTGTTCTGATTTTAGGAACAAATGAACACACTTGTGAAAACAGTACGCCACATTCGATCCTCAACATCATCAAATTAACATGTTCCTCAACAAGGGGGCACAAAAATCCTCAACACGTGACCAAACATGCTTGATTGCGAGTCTCTTTCACATGCATTATATTCATGTCCACCATCATACATGATCATGACAATTATCATCGGTTCGATATGGACTCTCGGTCGGTAGTGGTCGGATCCTTAAAAAAGATATGGACTCTCGGTCGAGTGCCACACGCGTCCATGTCAATCTCCGCACCTTGTTGAAATCATTCGCACAAAATGTTACGAACACCGCAGGACAGACCTACAAAGTATGCTAGGTGGGCCATTGCATATCCTGGGCCCTTTGTGTGTCAAATGAAAAAACTGGCCGATGGGATGTGTCGAGCCATTGCGATAACCGAGAGGAGGCGAACCGCGGTTTGGAGTAACTCTGACCGTCAATTCAAAAGCACAATTTTTGAAGTGTCTGATCATCTCCACTCACGTGCTTAGACGACGATCCGCTATAAAGGCACACCGTCCTCTTATTCTCCGCCGTACCTCTCGATCGATTTTAGCCTCCAAACTTCACCTCTTGCTTCTCCACCACACCACCGTCAACCACCTCTCTCTCTCTTTGTTCGCACCTCCGTTGCCACACAAATGGGTAGCCCGCACCGAAGCGCTCCTGGTCATCGATGTACTCCGAACCTCCTTCTCCGTTTCCGTCGCCGCCAATGCTGGTGGAACTGGAGGCGGCGCCCGCACCTCCTTCACCCCCGTCTCTGCCCACGGTGCCCACACCTCTTTCATCCGACAATGATGAGATTGTCCGCCACTTCGAGAAACACATCGACAAACTCTATGGCAAGCTTAAGGAGGTCACTAGCAACCTGATCGCCGCTGACGTGCAAGCAAAAGCGCTCGACAAAATGGCGCAGGATGTATTTGACAATACATCTCACTCCTGTCGCCGACTGGGACTTGGGATCCTTCCCCATCACACCAGCATGGACTCTGCCAGCTACTACATCTTCGGGTTAGGCTTTGTGACCGCTCATCTCGACTGCCTCTACGAGATAATCAGTGAGGAGGCTTAGATGGAGTTCGCGAGCAACTGGTGAACGCCGTCGGCCGGAAGTTCAATCTGGTGTTGGAGGATGCTCCGCCGGCGGTTGCGGTGGAGGCGGAGGCGCCGTCGGCGGATGCGGAGGCGGCGGCGGAGGAGGTGGACAAGTCCTCCTCCGAGTAGAGTAGGATTAGTAGTAGTTTTTTCTATTGTTTTCTATGTGTTTTTTTCTTGTTTGTTATATATGTGTTGTTTTTATGTTAATGAAAAATGTCTTTTATGTTCATGAACAATGTGTCCTACAGTACATGCATTAACGAAAAACTCCTCCTTTTATCGAAAAACATTGCATATGGAAAATTAACACATTAGTAATATTATATCTAATAAATATTAAACACATTCGGACGTACATAGTAGTATTATATTTCAAAAAATTACGAAAATAAAAAGCTAGACCGTGTAACTGTACATCGCATCCGTATGATGCAAATACTAATTAATTTTATTTCTTTTCTCTTTACCAGTTGTCATCGTCCCCCCCCCCACCGGCATGGCCCTAGGCAGTAGCCCCTCCCGCCTATGCCCAGAGCCGGGCTTGCCTTTAAGACTATCTGCAATGGTTCACAGTAAAGCTTACTGGACTACGGCCTGCGGATCAGATGGTTTTATCTTTAACCCCTTGGTGCGGAAATCAAATTCTCTGCGGCCCTGTCGCACAACCATCTTTGTGCGACCCTGCCCAAATAGTTGCCACGTAGGTTCATGCTACGAATCTTACAGCCATACAACCAAGGGCGCACTGCATGGTTCCTGCGACTATGCCACCCTGCCCTAATGATTGCCACGTACGCGAACGCACCGAATCTTGCAGCGCGCACGGGCACACGAACTCCATGTTCGAAATTCGCTCAGCGATTCAAATAACTCGGCGCTCGGCGTGCACAATCCATCATCATGCGCATGAGCACGACGCGACCAATAAGATCTTTGTTTGGTTGCTTGTCTTGGATTGAATTGACTTGGATTAATTGGATGGTCCGGTCATGTGTTATTTGTTTCGCGGTCAGACGGATAGGGTGATCCAGGTTCAACGAATATAAAATATTCCTCCCAGATGCTGGATGAGATGGTCCAGAATATTTGGTTGGATGTGAGTCCATCGACCTTATCTAATTATGCTTCTTAGTAATGTAATTAGTGATAATTAACTTGGTTATTGTTGATTAATAATTACAATTATGATATTAATATGAATATTAGCTAGTAATATGAAATAATTAATATTATGAAATTATCAACTTAGATGATTCAATAATCCACCCAAGTTTCATTCAACCTACCAAACAAAAAACTGGATCATCTAGTCCATCCAACCAAATGCTAATTTGGATGATCCAATACATAAAGAAATGGATGATCATATATCTTCAATCCAACTTTGACGTCAAACCAAACGCAATTGATGACTAAGCACTTTGTCACATGTCACTAGAGTCTACGCACAAATACACGGCCTCAACACCGGGTTTTGGGTGCATCGTGGACTAACCACATGACCCGGCCAAACACTCATGTAATTAGCATACACATGCAAGAGCAACTACCGCCGCATCCTTTGCGTACGAACAGCAACGCCGACCAACATATACTTTTTGTACTACGTACAAAGAATTTTTCTTGTCCATGAGCCAATAAACAAGCTCTTCTGATGCGGCAACTAATAATCAGCACGTGATCAACGAGCCTTGGTCAAACATGATCGCGAGGTTCTCAAGTGCATGCTGTTACTTGTCCATGCTTGCTATGCCCCAAACATGATCAACGAACCTCAAAAATGACAATATTTCAACAAAAAGAGAGAAAATAAGTGTAATGTCATATCTTACATGATTGTCGACGTCTCTCTCACATTAATATTATAATTATCCATGCATATATATATGCTACGCCCTGAAGATATGATCAACGAGCCTCAAACTTGTCGCTTTGTAGTTAAAAAATGAAATACAAAATGACAAGTTAATGGAGACGTGGGGGGGGGGGGGGGGGGGTGTGTGTGTGTGTGTGTTATAGTACGACTTCCACAACGAGGGAACAACCCAAAAATTGGGTGAGGGAGTTGTACTAGGAACTTGGGAACCATCGGGTGAAAGAAATACGAGGGTAGCTCACCATTTAGAGAGAATTTCACCGTCGAACAAGCAATGGTCCGGCGGCCGTGCAATATCAAAAACTCAAAATCCGGTTAGCTCAAGGTTATTGCCGGTGGTTGATTGCTGCAGGGGGGTGCGGTAGACATAGGTGTAGTTATTGGCACACTCGTCTTTGCACGGAAGGCAGTAGAGCCACGGCACGACGTTGTCCAGAAGTGGCGGCCGTTTTGAACAGAGGATGAACTTCAACTTGAGCAGCACGAGGAAGGAGGAAGCAGAACAAAGGCAAGTTGAGGACATCGGGGAAACATCGGCACAACTTGTGGCGCGCTCAGCCAGGCTGGGGAGCAGTGGGGATGGCCGAACGACGGTGCAGCGTTGAGGCACGGAGGAACAGAGCTTTAGTTTGGTCTGCCATAAGGAAGAACGCGGTTCGCAACAGCTCCACGACACGTTGCAGGGAACAAACACATCTCACACGAAGCTTCTTGTCCTGGCCCGAGCTGGAGCACGGCACCAGCAGCTTGGCTTCATTCGAACAGGGACGGCAGCAAGGGAACTGGCGGCAGCACTGGTTATGTGCAGAAGCAAAGAGACAGAGCGCAATTGGATGCCTTGGGCAGGGATAAGAGAAACCGGGAGAGACTCTACGCGGTGGAAAACAGCACATGGCCATTCATCGCGGTGGCTTGCATGCTTCAGCGCCGTGGCACCGTCACAAGCAAGGAACAGAGTCAGATTTCCTTGGTGAAGTTGACAGTGGGCCCCACATCACTCTTCCTCTCTTATCCTTTCTGTTCATTTCTTTTCCTTATCAAACTGTGAAGCCTATGTGTGCTGAATACATTGGCTATGGCGATAAAAGTTTGAATCCTGCCGAAACACCCTTTTAGCAAGATCTAACTCTAGGTCCGAGCTCCTGCAAGGTGCGACGATAGGTCCGGCTTATTTTGGATAGCTCCAGCAAGATTCGACATAAGGTCCGACTTAGTTTGTCTAGGTCCAACATGTTTTGGCTAGGTCCGACATATTTTTGCTAGCTCCAGCATTAGGATCGACTAGCTTTGGTAAGCTCTGACGCTAGGTCCGACTAGTTTTGGTTAGCTCCGGCGCTGGGTCCGACTAGCTTTGGTAAGCTCCGGTGCTAGGTCCTGCTAGTTTTGGTAAGCTCCATCTCAAGGTCCGGTTAGATTTGGCAAGGTCCGGTGCTAGATTGCAATGTTTCTGATTTTAACTTGCAATATTTCAAACTTGCTTTTTAGATTATGGAAAGCTCGATTAGTATTCTTTTACTAAGTATTTGCTGTGTTTTGGTGTTTATGTCTGATACCATTTTTCTATAGTTTGCAACATACTTATGTGAGGTGCTCACGTAAGGTGTTGTGATTATCAGAACTGACGAGAGTCAAGTCGGGGACTTGAGCTTGGAAGTATTGGTTGTTTATTCATGTTCAGATGTTGCTTGAGTTCAAGACATGGCTGGTGACGGGGTCCATTGAACTAGTCTTAGGGAGAAGATGAGGTTTAACAACCAAGTTCGAAAGAAATTGTGGTTAGGTTGATCGGGAGGTTGTGCAGCATGTTTGAATCAAGAACAATGCATATGAAGGTATCGTGGACATCAATGGAAGATGTTTGCACGTGTGCATAGAGTGCATGGATGTGGCCGCATAGTTCCAAGGCGTGATGAATAGATGTGGACGTAAAAAATTGGTCAGAAAGTCCAACTTACTAGGTTATGCACTCAGGCTGCAGCTGAGTCGGGTTTGACTAAAATATGGTAAGATTTGAGTTGGTTATGATAGGATTTCATAGTGATCACGAAGTTGAGTTGTTTAATAATATAGGACACGTTCCTATAGTGTTTGAAAGTCTTAAGATTGCTTCTATCTGCATATAAAAGAGTCTTGAGCAGTTATGAAAAGTTTTGGTGGAAACTGAGTAAGATGCGAGTCCTAGTTAGGATTGGGTTAGCCTAAGGGTTGGTTAAGGGAGGCCAGAGCTCATGGGGCACAGACTTTGGGCCGTTCCTCTTGTATTCTATTGAATAAATATTGTAGTTTAAAAGAACTTTTGTGTCTTGTTTGTCTAACTTGTTTCAGACAAGTTTTCTCGTCGGGTTTTTGCCCAGCACTTCCACCTTTGGTGTTTTTAACATAACTCGAGTTTTACAGATCCAAATAACGTTTTTCTTTTTGGGTTGTCTTCACAACTTGATTCTCTATCATCTGTGAAATTTTCACAGTCATTGAATTTGTGGTTTCTGATCTAAACGTGTTTCTTTGCAGTGTTGGAGATCTGTTTTTACTCGGGTAGAACAGATTGACCTTTGTTTCATCTTCCAATCGTAACTGAGTTTTCCTCGACGGATTTTCGTGGTTCTTGTTGTCATGTCTTTGTGACTTGATTATCTCTAATATCTATCACTTTTGTCATGGTGAAATACGTTTAAATTAGTTGCACACATGGTTTCTTCAACAGATCATTTTTCCGCCGATGGATTTTTGTTGCTTCCTCTGAAAATGTTTTAATCTACCATTCATCCCCCCTTTGGTAGCTTTACACATGCTCTTCGATCCTACAATTGGTATCACAGCCACGGTGCTCTAATCTTTGTGATTTGCATGTGTTTTGAATAATCATCATGGAGAAATACTCTGCCAAACCTTGTGTATTTAGTGGTATTGATTTTCATATTTGGAAGGCACGCATGGAGGCTTTCATCCAGGCGCAAGGCTTTGCACTATGGGAAAAGGTGTACAGGCCTTAAGAAGTATCGCCAAACGATCAAGTTACAGCTACAAATCTGAGAGATGTCAACAACAACAACAAGGCTCAAAACTTGATCATACAAGGACAAACTCAAAGAGACTTTGACCATGTTGCTCACCTCCGATCTGCGTACGATGTTTGGAAAACTCTATGTGATTACCATGAAGGATCCAACCTAAGCAAGGAGGTAAGGCAAGACATGTTAAAAAAGGAGTACATGCGCCTCGAGATGCAACCAGGTGAGTCCATCGACAACCTCTTTGCTCGCTTTAATAAAATTCTCAGTAACTTGCGTAGCGTCAATGTTAATTTTTCACATGCTGAGAATGCTAGGCAATTACTAAGTGCATTAGACAAGTCAATTTGGGAGATGAAAGTCACTTATATACGTGAATCAACTATAATGAGTATACTTACGTTAGATGTTCTATATTCTAAATTGAAAACTCATGAAATTGACATAATCTCACGTAAGAACCCCAACAAGTCTCTTGCATTTTTTTCTCAACGTGACATGCCTAGCTCCAGCCAATCTTCATCCTATGGAACACTTGCTTTGTTGTCCTCTCTAACACTTGAACAGATTGAAGAGTTTTCAGAGGAATAACTTGCACTCATCTCAACTCGGTTCTCAAAAGCATTGCAAAATGTGAGAACTAGTAGGAGAGGAAGTGTCGAACCTCAACGATGCTTCGAATGTGGTAATACATGACATTTTTGTATGGATAGCCCTAACCTTTCAGGTACTACTTCCCATGATGAAAAGCAAAAAAGGGCAAAGGACTCCTCTGTAAACAACAACAAGAAAAAGAAGGGTTTTACAGGGCGTCAATTGGTGAATAGCTTTATCTCCGCACTTCAAGAACTTGGCTCAAGCAATGTGGACATCGGAAGTGACAATGATTAAGATGATTTGGCAAACTTGTGTTTCATGACGGGCAAGTCAAGATCAAGTATGGAGGAGGCAGAACACAAGAGCGACAATGAAGAGATATGTCCTACTTGCGAATAAATGTGTGATTTTATTTCTCGTGCCACTTTTATAGTTAAGAAAAATGACAAAAACTTAGGGACAATGCTGTTAAAATTAAGTCACTAGAATATGAAATTAATGGCTTGAAATCTTTGAGTCCTAGTGATGATTCTTGTTCCTCATGTGATTTAATATATGAACATTTATCCTCTCTAAGAAGTGCACACAACTCCACACTTGATAAACTTGAGTTAGAGATTGAAAAGAACAGAAAGCTTACTGCACTTAATAATAAAAACTTCAAAGAGGCTAGGTGTTCTATAATTGATTTGCATTGTTCTACTTGTGATGATCTTGATAAGAAACTACAAGATGCTATGAATGGGATTTCTATATTGAACAATGCTTTACGTTCTCATGAAGTTAAATATTGTTCTATTGCAAACTAAAAGGAAAAACTTTATGTGCAGTCTGCCTAGGCTTGTCAAAGAAACTTGATGACATGAATAGGACACTAGAGCAGTTTTGTAATGGAAATAAGAATCTAAACTTGCTACTGAATTCTTCAAAGTCTTGCAATGATAAAACAGATATAGGTTTTGATTCTCATGCTCATGCTAAGGCACATCCACCTAAAATTGTAATGTGATTAGGAAGTGGTTTGATTCTAACAGTTCCTAAACAAAAAGAAGTGGTTTTCAAATCCGCAAAGGTGCTGTCTCATTCAACTGCTAATAAACATGTTGCTTGCTCATTTAGACATGAACACAAAGTTAAATTTCATTGTACCCACTATGGTAGAGATGGTCATGTCATATATTTTTTTATAGACTAGCTAAACAACAGAAAAAAAGAAAAGAATGCAAGATAGATCACATAACTCTCATGCAACATTTGCTGCACATGCTAAACCAAATACTCAAGAAATGTAACCTGCTGTTATGAGTCAAAAACATGCAAAGTTTGCTCCCAAACCTGCTATTTTTTTGTGCTACATATGTAACACCTCGTAAGTCAAAAGTTGGGTACAAAAATCTTCAAACTTTGGCTCATAAACCTGTTTTTTGTCTCAACTTTCGCGTGTTTTTCCTACTGCACATCATGTGCTAACTACTGGATTCCTAAATACCTTTTGACTAACCCCAGTATTGAGTCATCGATGTACTGTGCTTCTATGTAGGTTACGCGTTTGAAGAAGGAGAACATTTGGATTGTGGATTCAGGTTGCTCTCGCCACATGACTGGTAACAAAGATTGGTTCTCCTCCGTCTCTTTTGTGTCACGTGTAGATAATGTTACTTTTGCCGATAATTCTTCAACTCCTATAATTGCTAAAGGTTCGATTAGAGTAAATAATCACTACGCTTTGAAGGATGTGGCACTAGTTAAAAAACTTTCTATTTCACAATTGCTAGATGAAAATCTAGAAGTTATTTTCACAAAAAATTGCTACAAGGTTGTAGATTAAAACAGTGAGCTTATTTTTAACATGTCTCGGTTTGGAAGAGTTTTTAAAGCTCATTTTGATATGTCATCCTTTAAGCATAGGTGTCTAGTTGCTAATGACTCAAAGGACTTATATTTTTGGCAATGTAGACTTGGTCACGTAGGCTTGATCATCCAACGCATGTTAGTGCTCTTGATCGCATAGTGGGCTGCCTAATCTTAAAGGGGACAAAGAAATTGTGTGTTCTTCTTGTAGACATGCTAAGATGGTTGCGAGTTCACATGCTCCTCTCACAATGACCATGACAACTGATCTGGGTCAACTTTTGCACCTTGACACCTTAGGACCTTCACGTGTTCAATCCTTTGAAGCTAAATGGTATGTTCATGTGATTGTTGATGACTATTCTAGATACTCTTGGGTTTACTTTAGAGTTAAATGCACTAATAGTATACGAACTTGTAAGGTTGTGTCGCTTAGGTCACATTTTTAGGTAAACTAATTAAGTGGGTCACTAGACGTCCATGGCACGCATGTCATGTGTACATGGCAGAAACATAGGATGCCACCTAGGATCTGTCATTTTTCACGTAAACCCCTGGCCCTTGCATTTATTTTGTCACTCAAAATCCACGAGCGAAAATGCCGGTTACGGTGGTGAAGAGGACGCTGCTATGTTCTTGAATGCAGGGCACCGATGATGTTGATTCGAGGACCATCCATCTGGGGCTGAATAGCAGAGATGGAATCGATCCGACTTCCATTGAATCAGGCAGAGGCATGTCCGCGATGGTGTTTGATGGGCGTATCTGGTTTTCTATTTTATATAAAATAGTTAACATTCTTCTATTAGTTATGAAAAGTTGTGTGGTCCGATGGTTTGGGCATAGATTGGTGTTCCGGCGGTCGTTGGTTTGAGTGTCGGCAGCCGCTTATTTTTGTTGTCGTGTTTTTTTATGTGAAAATTCCACCGTCTTCTCTGGCCTAGCAGTGCACCAGGTCGAACGTTGGTCGGAGCTGCTAGCTAGCCACGGATCGAGCCCCTGCACCTTCGATAGTCTCACTGGATTGGCCACGCATGGAGCCATGGCCACGGCTCCCGCCCCCTTCGATGACCTGCAAGATCAGCGCCGGAAGCCACGATCGTACCTACTTTGTCGTCGCCCTCCACTAGAAAATAGATCGATGCCACTCTTTGCCCTGCCCTTTTCGATGCCCTCCTGGATCGGCACCGGTACCACCTGCTTTGTCGGCGCTGTACGCTCAGGAACAAAGCGGCTCCCAATTCGCCGACGTAACCCAGCGTCTCCTCTCATGGATTGATTTTCCTTAGGCCGATCAATTTTCCAGTAAAAGAATAAACATAAGGGCCAAGGGGCTACATGAAAAATAACGGATCTGAAGTGGCATCCTACATGTCCGCCACGTACACATGATAGGTGTGCCATGGACCTCTAGTGAATCACTTAATTAGTTTAGGGACCTAAAAATGCATTTTAGAAGTTTATGGACCTAAGTGACACAGCTTTACAAGTTCGTAGACAATCAGTGCATTTAACTCTTTACTTTCTGGCATCTAACAATGAAGCTCTTAGTCACTTTAGAACTTTATTTCTTAGATTATCAATTGATCACCGAGGATCATTAAAACCAATTAGAAGTGATAACGGAACCAAATCTAAAAATTAATCATTTAATAACTTTTGTGTTGAAAATGGAATAGATCATCAATTTTCTTCACCTTATGTACCTCAACAAAATGGTGTTGTAGAGAGAAACAACAGAACCTTAGTTGAGATGGCTAGACTATGCTTGATAAATATCAAACTCCTAGAAAATTTTGGGCAGATGCAATTGCAACCGCTTGTTATGTCTCAAATCGTATTTTCCTAAGTGCTAAGCTAGGAAAAACACCATATGAACTTCGGTTTGGACATAGTCCTAGTGTCACACACTTTTGGGTCTTTGGTTGTAAATGCTTTGTTTAGAAACATGGTAATCTTGATAAATTTGAAGCTAGATCTGTTGATGGCATGTTTCTTGGTTATCCATCTCATACTAGAGGATATCATGTGCTTTTACTTGACACTAACCTGAAGATTTGTGAGGTTTCTTTTGATGAAGCTAGCCCAGGTACTAGCTCTAATATTGCAGGTCCAGATCCATATCCGCAGGGGGTGACTATTTTCATCAAAGAAGACAAAGAAGTGGTGTTGCTGCCTGAAAATTCAGAAGCAAATGACGTTGATCACGTTGATGATTTTGCACCACAACCAGCACCAACAACTATTGTAGCTGGTACAGATCGTCCTCAAGCCACAAGTTCTTTGATCTGTGATGAACATTAAGAACAAGGAGGTTGTGAAGTGTCTACTCCCCTCTGAATCCTCAAAAGTCATCCTCCACAACAAATAATTGGGAGCTTGCACGAACAAGTCACACGGTCCAGGTTTTGCGATCCAAACTCTCAAGCTCATTCTGCTTTTGTTGCTTCTTTTGAACGTAAACATATATCACACGCACTCACTAATGAATCTTTGATTATTGTCGTGCAAGAAGAGTTAGAAAGGTTTGAAGGAAATAATTTTTGGAAACTTGTACCTCCACCTCAAGGTCACACTTTAATTGTAACTAAGTGGGTGTTTAAAAATAAACAAAGTGAGAATGGGGTTGTTGTTAGGAATAAGACTAGGTTGTTTGCTCAAGGTTTCACACAAATTGAAGGACTCGATTTTGATGAAACTTTTGCTCTTGTCGCTAGATTAGAAGCCATAAGAATTTTGTTAGCTTTTGTTGCATCTAAAGGTTTCAAGTTATATCAAACGGATGTTAAAAGTGCTTTTCTTAATGGCTACATAGATGAGGAGGTTTATGCCAAGCAACCACCAGGTTTTGAAAATCCAGATTTTTCTAATCATGTTTACAAACTATCCAAAGCCTTGTACAGTCTCAAACAAGCCCCTAGAGCATGGTATGATAGGTTAAAAACATTCTTACTTGAAAATGGGTTTACCATGGGCAAGGTTGATAAACTTTTTTTGTGCTTAAGCATGGCAATGACTCATTATTCATTCAAGTGTATGTGGATGATATTATCTTTCGTTGTGCTTCTCATGATCTTGTGTCCAAGTTTTCAGCTATGATGAGTTCATAATTTGAGATGAGTATTGTCGGTGGTTTTGATCCGGCAGATCTCCCGACACTACTAAAAGTGTTTGCGGAGTTTGGAGTTCGGGCCGCCTGAGCGTAATACCCTACTCCACGGGGTGTGTTGGTGTTGTATTGGATGTATGAACTCAACTCAGGTGACGTGAGTTGAGTGAGCGTGTGAGCCAATCAGACCAGATCAGATCAGAGAGCCCAGATCAGTCCCCTCTATGTATCGTCCTCATGTCCTTTTATAGTACAAGGACAGGCCGTTACAAGTTGGCCTGGCCCGACATGTGGCCCCGGCGGCTACTAATATTGGTACACATTTGATGCGCTTAATTACCCTTACTGACCGAGTTATGGGCTTTGACAGCGCCATTACTGGTAATAAGGGTCGTCCGATCGTGTGTCATTAACATAGTATTAATGACACTTAATCAGGTCTTGAAGTCCTTGATTCCCCTTTGAAGATCCGGAGCCATTGTGGAGTCTACCAGAGGTTTGAGGCTGAAGATCTGACAAGTGGACACGTGGCAGCTCCGGAGCATACTGTGGGGAATAGATAGGTCCGGTGCCACAAGACACATGTCAGTTCCGGAGCTTCCCTCGGTCTGGTGTTAGGTCCGGGGGTGCTGTTATGGTACATAGCCCGGAGCTCCCCCTTGTGGGCGGTAGCTCCAGTTTGATGGTACACGTGGCGACCCTGGGACTAACCATGTTGGGAAAGCGGGTCCGGTTATGTCTGACATGTGGGCCTTCGAAGGTCTTCAAATCAAGTAGATGACATTTCCTTGAGATCTTTGCAATCTCAAGGGGTATATGGTACCCAGGGTACCGACAGTGGCCCCCTGGGCCCACCTCTGGGGAAGACCCCTTGGGTGAAGTCATTCCGCCGGAGGTGGATCCATCCTTCGACTTTTGAGCCGAGTCTTGAAAGGTCTTCAGATTTGCCGTTGGTGATAGTTTTGGAGTTAAATCCTCGCCGCGTGGCATATCCCAGGTGTGGCAAATGAGATCTTTGGCGTGCGGATCTCACGCAATTGAAGGTCGCCGGTTCCCAATACAAAAATCGTATCAGTCCGCGCGCCTTGTCAGGATGCCGCTTTCGGGCTTCCCACCTTTCATGATGACAACCGTCCGCCTGGGTAAGAACCTCGACTTGATCGTCGGGGTGGTCCCGGGCCCTCTTGTCATCGGCAGGGTGAAATTTCTGAATAGTATCCTTGGCTTCCCTGTGGTTTCCATCCAAGAGTTGTGGGGGCTTACTTAAGAAGGAAAGCGCGCACCGTCTGGGGTTCTTTATGCCTCTCATCTGAACTTGCGCTCGAACTCCCAAACTTGCGCTTGCTTTTCCTCCCTTGCCTCGCTGTGCTGCGATGGAGTTGGGTCTCCGCAAGAGCCGCTTGAAGACCGAAAGTGACCTGAAGAAGGTCTGGGCCCTCATGGGGTTGTCATTAGACTTCTTCAACCACCTGGTCCATGCCGGTGGGGAGATCCCGTTCGAGAAGGAGCACGCCGGCGAGATGGTGTACTTCTCTGCGTACGCCATGATGAGGTTGATCCCACCTTTTTCCTCCTTTTTCTTGATGCTGCTAGACTTCTATGGTCTGCAGATGTATCACCTTGGCCCCCACTCCATTCTTCTAGTGTCCGTCTTCGTCCACTTCCGTGAAATGTGGGTGGGCATCCCCCCTGCATTGAGCTTTTCCGGACCTTCTTCACCATCCATACCACCGGGAGGGGTGATGAGTACCTTGGCTTCTACTACTTTGTGAAGCGCAAGAAGTGCCCATTCAAGTACCTCCGGTTGTTTCCCTCTGGAAAGTGGGACGATTGGAAGAAAGACTGGATAGTCATTCGGGTGAAGGAGCACGAGAAGCTGGAGCTGCCCGAAGGCCTCCCCAACATCGACACTGCAGTCTGGAGTGAAGCTCTGATGCTGTCGGATGCCTTCAACCCTGCTCTAACCAGGATCTGCCATTGTGTGGAGGGAGGATTAAATCCTCATGCGGTATTTTGCAATTTCCTGGTCAACAGGTGGGCACCACTGTAGAGGAGAGAAAAACTCGCTTGGTCCCTCAACAGTGTGATGGACGATGACCGGGTCGAGACCGGGCTGAAGTCCAACATGGAGGGGGCAACCTTGGAGTTTCATCTCAAGAAGTTCCAGCACGGCATCGACGTCGCGGGTGATGACTTGACCCCACCACCAGCTTTCCTCCCTCTGAACGTGGAAGTACAGTTCAGTAGGGAGCTCCGGTGGACGATGCCGGTGCTTGACGACCTCGGTGTCGTCGAGAGACGATCGACTTCCAGGGTGGTGATCCCTGGGGCTTCTGAAAGTAGCTCCGACCCTGCCCCGAAGCCAAGGACCGAAGTCGTCGGCAAGGGCAAGGAGCCGGCGACCAAACCCTCGAGCCGGAAGAGGAAGCTGAAGCATGCCGACGGAAGGTCCATCAGGCCTGCATCCTTTGCAGCAGCTCCTTCTCCCCGTAGGGGGAGGTATTCTACAACTGTGGCGACTGTACCTGCAGCAGTGTCTTCCCGTGGTGCTAGCCCCGGGCATGTGACTCCAGCACCAGGGCCAGCTGAGGCCTCTGGGTGCGGAGGTCCTTCCCGGTCGAGGAGGGCCTTGACTAAGGAAATGCCCATGGCTGCAACAAGTTCTGGGGGGCCTTCCGGAGCTACCATGCCGGCGGCGTCCACGGTCAGTCCAGAACGCCCGGGAAAGAGATTTTGTGCAAGCTGGTGCGGAAGCCTTCCGAGGTAAGTTTTAATCTTTACCTCAGACAGTTGTTTTGTTGTAGTAACTGTTTTTTAAGTTTCTTCATCCATCATCTGCAGCGTCCCCAAGAAGAGGAGTGAGGCTCCGCCTTCAGCCACAGCAGCTGAAGCTGTGAGGGCGGAGGCTTCTGCTCCTGTCCCGGTGCCACCCCAAGTGGTGGCTGAAGCTGCGGCAGCTCCGGCGCCAGCTGTCGTGGTCATGGACCTCGACTCATCCCCCGAGACTCCCGAGGTAGTGCCAGACCACAGGAGAGAAGATGCGCCAGCGGCACCTGCCCCGGAGGTTGAAGCCCTGGGTCTTGATGCTGAGATGTTGGAAGCTTCGGCCGCTGAGCCGGAGGAAGCAGTGATTCCGGCCCCAGAGCTGGAAATTGTCGAAGCCCCGACAGTTGAGCTGGAGGTTATTGAAGTCCTGGCGAGCGAGCCGGATGTTGAGGAAGTCCCAGCGGTTGAGCCGGCTACCTCCGAAGCTCCAGCCTCAGAGCCGGTTGCCATTGAAGCTCCAGCTGCAGAGCTATTTGCAGTTGAAGACCTTCTGGCACCTGAGCCGGTTGAGGTTGAAGCTCCAGCCTCAGGGCCGGTTGTTGTTGACCTTCCGGCGCCCGAGCTGGTCATTGCGAAGGCATCAGCACTCGAACCTATGATGGTCGAGGCGCCAACACCTGAGCCACCAGCGGAGGAGGAGCCCAGGCCGGAGCCGGAAGTAGCCCCTACTCCGGAAGTGATGACGGCGGAGGTGCCTGCTGCTGAGCCAGGGTGCCTTGATGAAGTCGCTGGCCCTCTGCCTGAGGGGGCAAATGAAGACCTGGCAGCAGGGCCTTCAGAACCACTTCTGGGGGTCGGAACTTCTTCTGTGGGACCCTCCTTGGTGGCGACTGAGGCTTTCCCAAAGGATGGACCTAGTGCCGTGGAGGCTCAGGGGACCACTCTTGTGGAGTGGGACCCAATTTTTGTAAGCGAGAACCCGCTGGAACCAGCGGAGGAGACCCCAGCAGGTCCGGACCCTATTCCCCTGTTGTTGTCCATCGACAACGCTTGCTCCAGTCTACGTCAATTCCAGCTGGCGTTCTACCACGACAGCAAGGCTCTTGAAGAGGAGCGCCAAACCCTTAGGCGGTGGCGTAATCGGCTCTACTTCGAGACCAAGCTGGGGTAGTCGAGGCTGGCAAACGACAAGGAGTGGATCAAACAGGAGAAGGTCCGCCTGGAATACTGGGGCAAATTATTGGATGATAGGGAGATCTTGACCCGTGCCCTCGACACTCAATCCCGGGCCATTTATGAGTAGGCCAAGGCAACTAATAGTGCGGCTGATGATCGCCAAGAAAGGCTTGAAGCCATTAACACTACCCTCATCAAGCGTCGGGAGGTACTTGAGGAGAGGGAGAAGAAGCTCGAAGACGAAGAGCAAAAACTCCTAGAGCTGCGGGATGATGTCTTGAAAAGGGAGGAGGAGCTCGCCGAAAAGGTGGCTCTAGTTGACAAGGGCCTCGAGGAACGCACCAAGAAATTGGAGGAGCGTTGCGTTGAGGAGGAGGAGAAGGCCTGGGTGCAAGGGCAGGAACTCTACAAGCAAGACTGTGCCATCGCTCCCAGGGAGAAGAAAGTTAGGGGCCAGGAGAAGGACCTGGTCGACCGCCGGAACAAGATCCACCTCCGGGAGGAGGAGCTCGGAAAACTCAAGAAGCAGGTTGCTGAAAAGATTCAGCAAAATGCCAAAGAGGTCGAGCGCCTTGCTCGTGAGAATTCTGAACTGGCGGCGGCCAAAATATCCTTGGAGGAACTGAAGGGCTTGAGGACTGCGGACTCCCTACAGGTTTGGGAGTTCCTGAGCAAAGCCAATGACGTGCTGACACCAATGGGCTTCAGTCCCGTGCGTCCGGATGATCCGGAGCCGGAGCCGGATCTGGCATTGCAAGCGTTGAGCTCGGCGGGTGGCAAACTCTCCAAGGTGGGTGATGTCATCGCGGACCAGTTGGAGGTTGAGGGGCAGTCCCTGGCGAAGAACGTCGCAGAGTATGTGCTGACGTGCTACACCAGCCGGGATCCCCAATTTCCTTTGGACCCGGTGCTTGATGGTCCCGTTGAAGGAGAAGGTGAAGCCACCCGAGCCAACGTGTCGGAGGTTGCTCAGAAGGTCGCCCAGTTCTTCCATAGGGTCTAGGACCATCTCTGTAGCTCCCACTTGTATTCTCTCTTTTTCTTCCCCAATTTTGTAATCCCTTGTCTCCAGATGAATGAAATCCACAATTTGTTAATGAATTTCATTTTTTGTCTTCAACACTTCTGTCTTCACTTGGCCCCCTGGTAGATGTACACAATTTGATTGTGAACATGTACCAAGAGGATATTGTATTTTGTTGAAGACTCGTTTGCTTCGAACTTGTAGAGTGTAGGTCTGAAGTCTTCGATAGTGAAGGCTCCCTGAGGTTGTCGGAGCTCAGAAGCTCTGGCATTGACTACCGTCGGAGCTTATTAGCTCTGGCGATAGTCCCTATCAACGCGTAGAGCATCGATAGTTAGCCCTCCGGGGTGTTGGAGCTTAGTAGCTCCGGCAGTGACCTTTGCCAACGCGTAGCTTGTCGGCAGCAGACTCCGCTTGTGGGGTCTTCTCACCATCTTTTATTCAGCGTCGACGGCTGGCCCCCTAGCTTTGCCGGAGCTTGGTTGCTCCAGTAATGCTCGTTTTCAATTTTTAACATCGATCACAAGCCACCTAGGGGGAGTCGGAGCTTTGTTAGCTCCGGCTTTCCTCCATCAACGTGGATTCTTTATTTTCCTGCACACTGAAGCCAAGAAAAATAGTAAAATTCGCTCCTTGCCTATAACTTCGTTGCGGCTTCTGATTCCCAAGAAAGTTTTAGGTCAAACACAATTTTGAATACAATCGAATGCGTTGCCTTCTTTCTTCTAGATCCAATTGTACTTGGACCCGCCTTACTTCGGTCTGTCGGGGTGTAGGTAGAGTGGCGAACTTAGGGTGCTTGACCAGGCTAAGTCGATAGCACACTCCGGCCCTAGATTGGCTTGGCGGCATTCAGGCGAGTGGGCCATGAAAAATATTTGAATCCAAAAGAATTGACAATACAACTCGAACTGTACATGAACTGGTCGAACTAAAATTTCTTAAGAATTGCACAACTTTGTTATAGACAAGAAAGAGAAAAATAAAAAAAATGTTGAGCCTGTACAAAATAAATGCACGTGGAGTCTGTTTCACGTGAAGATGTCTTTCATTATAGGTCCGGGGTACAGGGGAAACAAGTACACTCTTAGGGTACGGAACCAGGCTAAGCGTGTTTAATTTCTCGTTTGACCCAAGGTAGCTAGCCACACTTTTAGCCCTGAGACTGTGACAAGTGTTGAATGAACTTTGCGGACCTTCCGGGAAAGGTCCGGCTGTTCTCCCGGAGGAACTACCCGACTCTGTACAATGACTCTATAACATACACCTCAAGTTACTACAGACTCACCTCCGTGATATTAAGTGTAGAACTTATGGAGGTGCTAAATATTCCAAGGATTTGGGAGAGGTGTCCCATCCTCGGTAGCCAAGCGAACGCTTCTGGGACGGGATACTTTAATCACTGGGAAGGGTCCCTCCCAGCTGGGGGAGAGTTTGTTTAAACCTTCTCTGAATTGTATTCTCCATAGCACCAGATCGCCTTCCTCGAGCTGTTGGTTGTGTACATGCCGCTGATGATAGTGCCAAAGGGCTTGGCGGTATCGGGCATTCCGAACAGCTGCTTGGCACCTTCCCTCCTCAAGGAGGTCTAGGTCTTCACGCCGGAGCTGGTCCTGCGTGGCTTCGTCGAAGGTCCGGACCCGGAGTGACCCCAAGGTGATTTCCGGAGGAAGGATTGCTTTAGCTCCGTACACCAGGAAGAAGGGTGTCTCTCCAGTTGACCGGTTCGGAGTTGTCCTGTTGGCCCATAGAGTGGGCGGAAGCTCTTCAATCCAGTTGGCTCCATGTTTTTTCAAGCGCTCATAAGTGCGCGTTTTGAGTCCTTTCAGGATTTCAGCATTTGCTCTCTCGGCCTAGCCATTGCTTGCCGGGTGAGCTACGGAGGCGTAGCAAACTTGAATGTCGAGGTCTTCACAATATCCTTGAAATGCAGAGCTTGTGAATTGGGTCCCGTTATCAGTAATGATTTTGTTTGGGACTCCAAATCTGCATACAATGGATTGCAAAAAGTTGATAGCAGATTGCTTGTTTATTGTCACAATTGGAGTTGCTTCCGTCCACTTGGTGAACTTGTCAATGGCGACATACAGGAACTTGTAACCTCCGACGGCTCTTGGGAAGGGTCCCAAGATGTCCATCCCCCACACAGCGAAGGGCCATGTAGGAGGTATCATTTGTAGAGGCTGAGTCGGTGTGTGAATTTGCTTTGCATGAAATTGGCATGCTTCGCATTTCTTCACCAGCTCAGTTGCATCCTGGAGTGCTGTAGGCCAGTAGAAGCCATGTCGGAAGGCTTTATCGACCAGCGTGCAGGAAGACGCGTGGTTCCCACACTCGCCTCCACGGATTTCTGCGAGGAGCTCGCAGCCTTCTTCCCTTGTGATGCACCGCATTAGGACGCCGTTGGCACCACGCCGATAGAGATCCCCTTCTACCAACGTGTATCTTTTAGCCAATCTGACTATCCGGTCAGCGGATACATCATCGTCAGGAAGGATGTTGTCTTTCAAGAAGCTCTGGATCTCCGAGATCCATGCATCGGAGCTAACTTGAGCATTTGAGTCTTGCGTGCTAAGTTGCTCGGAGCTTCCGACAGCACCTACGACCCTTGATGGCTGCCATGGTCACATGGCCATCAGGACCGTCAGCTTCGGGGTGCTGATCTCGCCCCCTTCGCTCAGTTCGGCAGGCTGAGCTGTGGGTTTTGACAACCTCCGGACAAAAGTTCCATCAGGAGATGGAGCTCCGGTTGACGCTTTCGTTGAGAGTTCGTCAGCTTTAGCGTTGTGGACACGCTGTACGTGGTGGAGGTCTAGGACTTCGAAGTCCTTCTGAAGCCTCTGGACTTCAAGGAGGTATGCAGCTAGCTGGATATTGTTGCAGGAGCATTCACCCTTCACTTGTTTAATGATGAGCTGTGAATCTCCCTTGACCAGCAGCTGCCTGACACCGTATGACAGTGCCACCTTTAGTCCGTAGATGAGTGCTTCGTACTCCGCCATGTTGTTGGTCGCCTTGAAGTCAAGGTGTACCATGTATTTTACCTTCGCCCCAGTTGGTGCGAGGAGAAGGATTCTAGCTCCGGCCCCCTGCTTTTGCATGGAGCCGTCGAAGTAGAGGGTCCAGTGAGGCTCGGTGAAGACCGGAGCCTTGTGTTCCGACTTCTGCTCACTGGGGCCCCCAGGGTTTGATGGAGAGGGAGTCCATTCCGCCACAAAATCTGCCAATGCTTGACTCTTGATTGCTTGTCTTGGAATGAAGTCGAGATTGAATTCGGCCAATTCCACTGCCCACTTTGCAATATTCCCAGTTGAATTGGGATTATGCAAGATTGCTCGAAGTGGGTAAGAAGTCACCACTGAAATCGTGTGAGCTTGGAAGTAATGGCGAAGATTCCTAGAGGCAATAAGAACTGCATAGAGAAGCTTATGCACCTCTAGGTATTGAGCCTTGGCATCATGAAGTACTTCACTAATGAAGTACACTCAGCGCTTGATGGTCCGGACCCTCCTGGAGGGGTCCGGAGCTTCCTCTTCATTGACCCGGATCCTCCCAGAGGGATCCGTACCTTCTTCGGGGACCTCCGGGTCCTTGCTGGAGGGACCCGGAGCTTCTTCAGAAGCGACCTGGACCCTCCCGGAGGGGTCTGGGTCTTCTGAAGTAACTTCTTGTGGACTCAATTCTGGGAACTGGGACCCAGACTCGCTTTCAGGAACCTCCGGACCCTCCCGGAGGGGTCTGGATTCCTGAGCATGGGATAGTTCTGGTCTCTCCGCAACCAGGACCATACTGACGATTCGTCAGTTGCTGAAATGTAAAGCAGCAAAGGCTCACTAGGGTTCGGAGCTACCAGAGTTGGTAGGGTGGTGAGGAGCTGTTTTAGCTCCTAGAACGCCTTTTCTGCTTCTTCAGACCATTGGAATGGTCCGGACTTCCTCAATAACTTGAAGAAGGGAAGTGCCCATTCCGCCAGTCTTGAAATGAACCGGCTGAGGGCTGCTAGACATCCAGTCACCTTTTGGACATCCTTGATGCGGGCTGGTGGCCGCATGTCTTCAATGGCTTTGATCTTTGCCGGATTAGCCTCTATGCCCCGGTGATTTACCAGGAAACCAAGAAGTTTTCCGGAGCTAACCCCGAAGACACACTTGTCTGGGTTTATCTTTGTGCGGGTGACCCGCAGCCTGTCGAAGACAACCTGTAAGGTGTCAAGGAGTGACTCCTTGTTCTTGACCTTGACCATGATGTCATCGATGTACACTTCCACTATGTCTCAAATGAGTTCTTCAAAAGTTTTGTACATAGCTCGTACAAAAGTTGAAGCTACATTCTTGAGACCAAATGGCATGGCTGTATAACAATACAATCCATCTACTGTGATGAAAGAGGTATGCTCTTCATCTTCCCTAGACATTCTGATTTGATGATATCCAGAATATGCGTCTAGGAAACACAGTAATTCACACAAGGAGGTGGAATCCACTATCTGATCTATTCTAGGTAGTGAGAATGGATCTTTTGGACATGCCTTATTTAGTGTTGTGTAGTCAATACACATCCGAAGCTTCCCGCCAGCCTTGGGCACAACGACTGGGTTTGCCAGCCATTTTGGATGGAAGACTTCTCGGATGAATCCAGCTTCGAGCAACTTCTTCACTTCTTGTCGAATGAAGCTCTGTCGCTCCACGGATTGCTTCCGAGGCTTCTGATGCATGGGCCGGGCGTCAGGGTAGATCTTCAGATTGTGCTCAATCACTTCCCTGGGGATCCCAGGCATTTGTGACGGTTGCTAGGCAAACACGTCGACATTAGCCCGGAGGAAAGCGATGAGCGCGAGTTCCTATTTGTCATTCAGTCCCCCTGATATACAGGTGGTCTGAGCGGCATCGGAACCGATTTGGATGACTTTGACGGGAATGTCGGTGTCGCCGCTTGGCTACACACGAGGTGCAGAAGTCGAGCCTCATTGATGAATGCTCGGGGATTTTGGAGCTTGCTCCTTCCTAGAGTCCTCCTCTTGTGCCGTAGTAAGCGCATGAAGTTCTTCTAGAGCGGTTACTCCGGCAGTGTGATCTCCGCGGATCCGGAGAACGCCTACTGGTGTTGGCATCTTTAACACCAGGTAGCCATAATGAGCAGTTGCCATGAATATGTACAAGGCGGGCCTACCCAAGATGGCGTTGAAAGGTAAGTTGATCTGAGCAACGTCAAAGACCAACTTTTCAGTGTGATACTTCTCCCGGGTCCCGAAGGTAACGGGAAGAGTAATAGCACCGAGTGGGGTAATGGCTCCCGGACCTACTCCGAAGAAAGGTCGGGAGGGGTGAAGATCCAAAGGTCGGAGCTGAAGCTTGGTAAAAGCTTTGAAGCTTGTGAGGTTCAGCCCCGAACCTCCGTCTACCATAACATGGTGGAGCTAAATGTTATTGATGGTAGGAGATACCATCAAAGGTAACTGGCCCGCTCCAACCATGCTTCGAGGGCAGTCCGAAGCATTGAAAGTGATGGTTGTGTCCATCCACTTCCGATGAGGCTCCGCCCTGGCTGTAGGAGCTACAGCGGCCATGTCCCGATGCATCATCTTGAGGACGCGGCGGGAGGTGATGTCCCATGATCCCCAAAAATGGTGTTCATGGTCTTCCGACGCTCGTTGTCAGAGACGTCAGAATCGTCATCAACGGAGGTGTAGACGATCTTCAGGACCTTTTTAGGATCCTGAAAACCTAACTCCTCTTCAGCCGGAGCTTCGTCAACTTTTTGTTTTCCTTCCCTCTGTCGGAAAGGAACTTCTTCCCGGCGCTTGTTGTAGCGCTCAGCAAGGTTTTGGACCTCCCGGCAGTCTTCCAAACTGTGGTTGTCCGTTTTATGAATTGGACACCAAACCTTGGGTTTGCCACCGTCTTTAGAAGATGGTCGAGGTCGCTTCTCGGGGCGTGGCCCCCGGCCACCTGGAGCTGCAGCATTAGATGCGCCGGCCGACAGCTTCTTCTTGCCGTTGGTCTTTTTCTTCTTTTTGCCACTCCCGGAGGTAGTGGCTTCGCCTTTGAAGGATTTCTTGCGATCCTCCGAAGGTGGTTTGGAGTACATTTCGCGGCCCTCCCCAGCTCTTGCACATTTGGCAGCCAAGCTGAAGAGTTCCGTGACACTAGTGATCTCCTTGATCGCCAGTTTCTCCAACATCTTCTTATCCCGTACGCCCTGTCTAAATGCCACAATGACAAAAGCGCTAGAGATAGAAGGCATAGTGTTTCGTACCTGAGAGAATCTTTGGATGAATGTTCACAGGGATTCTCCCCCTTTTTGCACGACTGCAAAAAGGTCCAGTTCGGTGCCTGGTCGGGTGTATGAACTCCCGAAGTTAGCGGTGAACTGTCGGCACAACTCCTCCCAACTGTTGATGGAATTGGACCGGGTGGAAGGCTCATAAACCAGGACCGGGTGGTCCAGTTAAAGCCACTGGAAAATAGTTGGCCATTACGGCCTAATTTCCTCCAGCTGCCAGGATAGCAGTGGAGTAAATCTGAAGAAATTCGACGGGATTAACAGTCCCGCCAAACTTCTTCGGCAGGTGAGGCCGGAATTTCTGTGGCCACCAGACCATACGTAGATGCATGGCCAGGGCTGAACAGCCTCCTCCTACTCCTTCAGGAGCAGGAATGTCCTGAGCTTCTCGTCTTTCACGAGCACGCTCGATATGGACTCGGCCATCTTGTTGACGGTATCGGCGATCAAGCTCTGCCCGGAGGTCATGAGTTGAAAGCCTTGAGACCGTGTGAGTGCGTCGCTCCCCGGAGGGCAACGACGTCACTTGCTGTGACGCAGCACGTCTCCTGTTATTGGAAACGTGCGGACCAAGTCTGCCAGACAAGGTCCGTCACTGTGACGGGGCCCGTCCTGAAGGAGGAGGACCCTGGTTGCTGATGCGGTCGGCTGCTGCTACAACCAAGTGTTCCACATCGGCCCTCCACTGCTCCATTGCATCCCGGGATGAATCCGGAGGTGGTGGGCGCTGAAGGAGAGCACGTGCTGCATGGAGCGCGTGTTCCGGGTTGTCATGATTCGCCGACGCAGTGATTGACGCTGGTGCACCATCGCGCTGTCCAACTTGATTTGCTGGTGGAGGGGGCGGTGGTGGAAGTGTGACTCCTGCTGGAACTGAGGTTCTTGCTGGTGGCTGCATATTGGAGGGATTGCCCCCAGTAGCTTGAACAGTGGGATGACCATTGGATGATTCAGCAGCTGAGTTCACCATTCTTGAAATCTCAGGCGCCCCCTACCTGGCGCGCCAACTGTCGGTGGTTTTGATTCGGCATATCTCTCGACACTACTAAAAGTGTTTGCAGAGTTTGGAGTTCGGTGTGGGCACGCAGAGATTCAAGAAGGTGAAATGTAAGGTGACACAGGAGACACAAAGATTTACGTGGTTCGAGCCACCTGAGCGTAATACCCTACTCCACGGGGTGTGTTGGTGTTGTATTGGATGTATGAACTCAACTCAGGTGACGTGAGTTGAGTGAGCGTGTGAGCCAATCAGACCAGATCAGATCAGAGAGCCCAGATCAGTTGGCCTGGGCCGACATGTGGCCCCGGCGGCTACTAATATTGATACACATTTGATGCGCTTAATTACCCTTAATGACCGAGTTATGGGCTTTGACAACGCCGTTACTGGTAATAAGGGTCGTCTGATCGTGTGTCATTAACATAGTATTAATGACACTTAATCGGGTCTTGAAGTCCTTGATTCCCCTTTGAAGATTCAGAACCGTTGTGGAGTTTACCGGAGGTTTGAGGCTGAAGATCTGACGGTTGGACACGTGGCAGCTCTGGAGCATACTGTGGGGAACAGATAGGTCTGCTGCCACCAGACACGTGTCAGTTCCGGAGCTTCCCTCGGTCTGGGGTTAGGTCCAGGGGTGCTGTTATGGTACATAGCCCGGAGCTTCCCCCTTGTGGGCGGTAGCTCCGGTTTGATGGTACACGTGGCGACTCTGGGACTAACCATGTTGGGAAAGCGGGTCCAGTTTTGTCTGACATGTGGGCCTTCGAAGGTCTTCAAATCAAGTAGATGACATTTCCTTGAGATCTTTGCAATCTCAAGGGGTATACGGTACCCAAGGTACCGACAAGTATGATGGGAGAACTAACATACTTTTTGGGGCTGCAAATCAAGCAAACCAAGGACAAAAGCAAGTCTCTTCGGACACCAATGGGAACAACAACAACACTTGAACTTGATGAATATGGTGACCCGGTCGATCAAAAAGAATGTAGAAGCATGATTGGATCACTTCTGCACCTCACAGCATCAAGACCGGACATACAATTCAGTGTATGTCTTTGTGCATGACTTCAAGCTTCCCCACGTGCTTCACATTGTCAAGCCATCAAAAGAATTCTCAGGTACTTACATGGAACTCAAGAATTTGGCATTTTTTTCCTTCTTCCTCAACCGTTATTTTGAAAGCTTTTTCGGATGCAGATTTTGGGGGTTGTAGGATTGATAGGAAAAGTACTTCGGGTACTTTTCATTTTCTTGGTAATTCACTGGTTTCTTGGTCCTCTAGAAAACAAACTCAGTTGCACAATCCACGATTGAATCTGAATATGTAGCTGCTCCCAGCGCTTGTTCACAAATTCTTTGGATTGTTCAAACACTTAAGGACTATGGGGTTGATCTCGATTGTGTTATATTGTTTTGTGATAACACTAGTGCCATTTGCATTGCTATAAAGCCCGTGCAACATTCGAGAACAAATCACATTGACATTAGATATCACTTTCTCTGTCATAATGTTGAGAAAGGAAACATTGTGTTTCACCATGTAGATACCGAAAAACAATTGGCTGACCTTTTTACAAAACCTTTGCATTTCACTCGTTTTTGGTACATTTGTAGTGAAATAGGGTTTATGCGTCCTGATGGCTTAAATTGAGGGGGAGCTTTCAAATTTGGGATTTGAATTTAAAAGTAATTTGAGCATAGTATTACATACATATATGACTTTGTGATTCGTTTTACATGCTGAAAGTTTTTACTATGTTACTCATGTTATACATTTTGTAGTTTTTGCCATGACTAGTAGTTGGAATAATTACTTACACTAAATCTGGTCATGATGGAACGTTCTTGCTGTTTTGAAGTTGTTGCATGCTCACAAGTGCTTTTAATAATGAATAATTAATCAAGTAATCAACTCACATGTTGAGTTTTTATGTTCAAATGAAAAATTGAGAAAAGATCAAGAGAATATGCATGCATCACACTTCTTCTTTTGAGATGGCTTATCATTGCACTTAGATATGAACTTGGAAGAAGTTGTGTATGACTAAAACCATGTCCTTTAGCTTCTGATTGTCAAATGACATAGGCTTGGCTTGGTTGGTTAGAATAAGGCTGATGCGGCATATAATCTCTTGCAAATGTTATATGATAAGAATTGTACTTGAAATAATTTTGAAAAATTAAACATGCAACAACAAGTGTCATGCTTTCAGGTTTTGAAATAGTTAAGTTTGTGAGAACATGACTTGCTTAAATTGAAAATTATATTTGATCTCTAGCATGGCTTACACTACTTTATATATCTCATTGATGTGATAATGTAAGTTACTTGATAGTATAACTTGGATGAGCTTTGTTTTATATGTATATATGATATTATGCTCATAACAAATTAAAATTTCTCTTTTGAACTTTGCTGAATACATTATCAAAGGGGGAGAAATCGATGATACATTGCAAACAATCACAAGTGTTTTGGCACGATTCTTCTCAGGGGCAGTGTATATCCTTAGGGGGAGAATTTTTGTTTTTCTTCTCATCTTATTTCTGATTTACAACGGGGGAGAAAATTGTTTTCAAAACTTTTCATGTGAATAATCCAATGTTCGGATTTTAAGTGGTGTTGCCAATGCATTCATCAAGGGGGAGATTGTGAGACCTATGTGTGCTGAATACATTGGCTATAGCGATAACAGTTTTGAATTATTGCCAAAACACCCTTTTAACAAGGTCCAACTCTAGGTCCGAGCTCCTGCAAGGTCTAACGATAGGTCCGACTTAATTATGTAGCTCCGACAAGATCCGACAAAAGGTCAACCTTACTTTGTCTAGGTCCGACATATTTTGGCTAGGTCTGACATGCTATGGCTAGGTCTGACATGTTTCTGCTAGCTCCAGCACTAGGGTCGACTAGCTTTGGTAAGCTCCGATGCTAGGTCCGACTAGCTTTTGTTGGCTCTGGCACTAGGTCCGACTAGCTTTGGTAAGCTTCGACGCTCGGTCATGCTAGCTTTGGTAATCTCTGTCTCAAGGTCCTATTAGCTTTGGCAAGGTCCGATGCTAGATTGCAATGGTTCTGCTTTTAACTTGCAATATTTCAAACTTGCTTTTTAGATTATGGAAAACTTGCTTAGTATTCTTTTACTAAGTATTTGGTGTGTATTGGTGGTTATGGCTGATATCATTTTTCTATGGTTTCCAACATGCTTATGTGAGGCGCTCACGTAAGGTGTCGTGGTTATCGGAACTGAAGAGAGTCAAGTCGAGGACTTGTGCTTGGAAGTATTGGTTGTTTATTCATGTGCAGGTGTTGTTTGAGTTCAAGACATGGCTGGTGACGGGATCCATTGAACTAGTCTTAGGGAGAAGATGAGGTTCAACAACCAAATTCAGGAGCAATTGTGGTTGAGTTGATCCGGAGGTTGCGTAGCATGTTTGAATCAAGAACAATGCATATGAAGGTATCATGGGCGACGTTGGAAGATGTTTGCACGTGTGCATGGAGTGCATGTATGTGGCTGCATAGTTCCAAGGCGTGATGAAGAGATGTGGATGTAAAGAATCGGTCAGAAAGGTCCAACCGACTAGGTTATGGACTCAGGCTGCGGCTGAGTCGGGTTTGACTCAAATATAATAAGATTCGAGGTTGTTATGATAGGATTTCGTGGTGAACACGAAGTTGAGTTCTTTAGGAATGTAGGATACGTTCCTAAGGTGTTTGGAAGTCTTAAGATTGCTTCTATCTGCATATAGAAGAGTCTTGAGCAGTTATGGAAAGTTTCGATAGAAACTGAGTAGGATATGAGTCCTAGTTAGGATTGAGTTGGCCTAAGGGCTGGTTATTTAAGCAAGGTAGGCCAGAGCTCATGAGGCACGGACTTTGGGATGTTCCTCTTTTGTTTTTTTGAATAAAGATCATAGTTTAAAGGAACTTTTGTGCCTTGTTCATCCGACTTCTTTCAGACAAGTTTTCTCGTCAAATTTCTGCACAACACTACCTTGCTTCGATTGTTTTATCATAACTCGTGTTGTACAGATCCAATTGACGTGATTCTTTTTGAGTTATCTTCACAACTTGATTATCTATCATCTGTGAGAATTACACAGTCATTGGATTTGTAGATTCTGATCTGCACGAGTTTCTTTGCAGTGTTGCAGATCTGTTTTTACTCGGGTAGAACAGATTGACCTTTGTTCGATCTTTCGATCGTAACTTGAGTTTTTCTCAACGGATATTCGTGATTCTTGTTGTGACGTCTTCGTGACTTGATTCTCCACAATATATACTGGTTTTTTCACAATTGATCATGTTTAGATTAGTCGCACACACAGTTTCTTTAACAGACCAATTTTCTGTCGAGGGGTTTTCGTTGCTTCTGCTGAAAAAGTTGTAATCTACCATTCACCCCCACCCCCCCCCCCCCCCCCCCCCCCGCCTCTGGTAGCTTGTCACGTGCTCTTTGACCCTACAGAAACAATCTTGAAAAATTCTTAAATTTGGTGGCCAAGCTAAGTAAAATAGGTACAACCCAAATCTGAAGTCCATTTCGTCTTTCGTCAAGGGTTCATTCAAATTCAAATTTGAATTCGAATTCAAATGCTTTTCAATGTCCTCAATGAAATAAATAGCAAAAGATCTTCAAAAATTTCTGAAGCTCTTCATGGAAGCTATTTGAGGTAGGGCAATCCATTTGTGAACTCCAATTTGATGTTTGACCTAATTTGAACATAAGTTTTGTTTGAGTTTTAACCTCTCGACTTAGGGTTTTAATTGTTATGCATTTTTCCTATTTTTGGATATAATTCATGTTGCAATTTAATTCAGGTGAGTTGTGAGATTCCAACTCCATTAAAAAAAATTAAAGTTAACATTTTTGCATTTATTGTTTTCAAAAGTGGGCTTTTACAGTCATTACATTCAAGCATCCGCCTGTGAAGATTAATTATCACAGGCGGTTCATATCGTCAGAAGACCACCTGTGACAAAACAATTTTCGCAAGTGGTTCCTTACTTTCTAGCAACCGTCTATGAAGATTGATTATCACAGGTGGTTCATATCGCCAGAAGACTGCCATCGATAGAATAATTTTCGCAGACGTTTCTGTACCTATGACGATCAACTTGTGAAGATTAATTATCACAGGCGGTTCTTCAGCTACGAGGGTCAGCCTATGAAAATGTTTCACCACAGGCGTTTCATTAACTACGAGGATCCGCCTGTGAAAAATATATCCTTTCCAGTACTATGTCCTGATATTTCTAATTTCCAGCTCAAATTTAAATACGCATTCACACACAGTACGAACAATATATTTTGACAAGCAACATTGACACACATCACAAAATATAAGTCATCTCGTATACATACAATGCAAGTATTGTACAATTCAATACATCCCAATTCCTAGTTCACATGTTTCATCACTAATTCAATTTTCATACAGGCTAAGTTCTGGCACATCAAGAAGTACACTTGTATTGTCGAAGAACAACCCTCTTCGGTGAAAAACTTTGCGATGAATGAAAGTACACAGTTCACTCGTGATCTTATCGACTCCTCCACCAGGAATATCTCTAGAAATCGTCCATTCTTGGTTCACATTCTTGTGCTGCAATGAAACATATAATAAGGTCTAGAATGTTTGGTTACAATAAAAACATAATATAAGTATTAAAATACTCTAGTAACAATGGGAATGTATCTCAAAAGTATAAAAATACAATATTGACATTAAAGATAACTTACATCCTCACGATTCACTCAATATTCGCAGGTGGTTCGAAGATGCTCGCATACATAATACTCGCATAAGACACTACCAAGAGGCTGCTTGGGACAACGAATGTATGTTCATATTTTTATTGCATCCTTATTAGCAGGTCGCTCACCGCCAAGTTCTTTCCAGTAAAACCACCAAGCGCTGTCATAAAAGGAATGTCATATAAATATTGTCAACCTATATACTCGTGTATATGTAAAGTATCGAATATTCGTACCTTCTCAAAATGGCAAGGAAATCTCTGTAAGTATTTGATGAGTAATCGGCTGAGTCCAAGACCGTTGCCAAACTCTGTGTTGGCGTGATGAAGATCATTATGTAGTGTTTACTACACACACGTATGAACACATGTGTTAAGTTAACAATTAGCAATAAATTCCTATTTCAATGCCATGTGTCGAACTTACTCGAAGTGGTACGGATCTTTTATGAGGTTCTTGCCATCTTTGACAAAGTTAAACAAAGCGTGTGCTATGTAGAGTGCCACCTTTGTCTTTTTATCCTTCTTTTGGTCTATGATTGATTTTTCAAATTCTTTTTGTGACATGGACCTGTACTGTTTTGAGTCCCGATTCACCTGAAAGTTTAAATTCGAGTTTGCAATTATTGTTGGGTCAAAGATGCCCGTCTTGGACTTCAGATTTTCACTATCCATGTATTGCATCCTATCAAAGAAAAAGTATGAAATCATTATAATCTCATGACATGTATGCTTTGTAGTAAGAAAAGCAAGTATGAAATATTAGAGGCACTTACAAGCACCAAATGAGTAACAGGTTAGGCTCCGCAGATCTTCAAAGAGAAAGGCTCATTTAAGTTCTCCTCCGCCATAGAATGCTTTTTTTCGCGGACGAAATGTGACACACTAAAGTTCATATTTAGTGCTGACGGTGATGTACCGCTCGTGCATTCTCCTAAGTGGGAAAGGTTGTCCGCTCAACTGTGCCAATGTAATGAACGGTTTCCCATTCACAAATTTAGGAGGAACATCCGAATTCTTGTATACTGGAACTCATGGTTTAACTAAAGTTGTCTCCCGAGTAATTTTTTGCCATTTTCTTCCCACTTCTCAATATTTTCTAATGTTGGATCATATAAAGCAAGAGATGCATGAGATTTTGCATTTATTTGCTTCAATCTTTCCAAATATTTTGCCACTTCATTAGAAGGTTCCTCTGTTTCATATGAGCTAACTTTCACATGCATGTATTGGAGGAGTAGTCTTTGGAAGTTGGACATTGGCCTATTGTTGAACCTATTGTTCAATTGGTTGCTCTCTACTATCAGCTTCCTCTCGTACTGCTTCAAGTTGTTGTTCAACTGGTTGCTCTTTACTATCAGCTTGCTCTCGTACTGCTTTAAGTTATTGTTCAACTATTTGCTCTTGATTATCTTTACTATCACTATAGGAATCGCGATAATAGACAATGGATAGAAATTGTCATCTATAAGGACAATATCGTCGCCTACAAGCTATCGATGACAGTATAGACATATCGACGAGGTTTTCGGCCATCTACGTCAATCTGTCATCTATAACCTTATCGACGACGGTAACCGTTGTCTCTTAGTTTATTAACGACGGCCGGATTTAGCTGTCATCGATAAGGGCCTCCGTCCACGTGGCAACGGGGAAATCTTAGAGTCGACGGTGTCTTGAACTGTCGTTAATAGTAGACTTATCGACAACAGTATAATGGCTACCGTCGACGATACTGGACGCTTATTGACGACGGTTTTTGGTCCAACTTCGTCCATAACTTGACAGTATTGACGACAGTTTCCCGAAAGCCGTCGTCGCTAAGCTATGCATTAAAAAAAACAGAAAATACTGCCCTTGCTCGATGGCCAGATCACACAGGCACTTCAAAACAGACATATATATCAACAAGCATTTCAGAACATTATACACACACCACTACACACTTTGCGAGTTCGGACGAAGCAAAATACAACTACAAAACATAAAGAGCTTGGTGAAGTCCCTGGCTTCCGGTTCTGGCACTGGCATTGCCTCCTCGCCTTTGAAATTCCTGTAAAGCAGATAACACTTTAGTTGCTAGCTAGTAGTTACACATACTCAAAAAATATGAGAACTTGTTGGTTAAGGAAGGTATGGAAGTCCTTTACAACTTTGCTGTTCACTCCTAGTAACAGGTGTTTTTGCTCGCAGAAGCTACAATATACAGGTTTTGCTTATAAAAATGTATGTTTCTTGATATGTATAGTGCTTAATTGTTTATTCACAAGAACATTCTTCTTGTCAGAGCCTTGCTGTTGGCCCAGCTGAAAAAGAAGGCATTTCGCGTATTACAACAGTGGTTCCTGGCACCGATCAATCCATCATGAAGCTAGTTCAGCAGTTGTATAAGCTGATTGATGTGCATCAGGTATGCTGAGTGTAATCCTTATTGAAAATCATTTTATGACGGCAAATACACCATTCAGTATGCTAGTAATTCATATAACTCCTGCATGTTCATTGTCAAAAGTTCAAAATACCAGCAACTATCTTGAAGAACATAGACATAAAATAGGTTATATACTTCCTATACAAAAATCTCTTGAGATAATATGGTACATTTCTAAAAAGCATATGAGATATATTACTATTGTTTAATTCAAAGTTTCATCAAATTCGGATCAAAAATATTTGGAAAACTATATCAATTCAGCAACTTTCAAAGGAGAAGCTGTCAAAAATTTTCCTGAATTCTGTTAACTTTGGAACCTTATAACTCTTGATCCAAAATTGGTATGGGGCATATAAATAATTGTTGGAAAGTTGTTGAAGTTAAATTTAACTTTGGTATTAAACACAAGTTATGAAACTGCTGTTTTCATATCCAAATTCTGGTTTGACAAGAGACTGGTCGGTTTGGGGCAAGATTGCTATGAGTACGATCAGTTTTGATTCTTTTGAAACTGCAAACTGAAACTAAAAAGCGAGGAGCTGACCTGAATCTTAGACGCTACCCCGTCCGCTGCCACCGGAGTTCGAAAAGTCCTCCTGCAGTCGTCCAAGTGCCGTAATCTGAGGTGACAGAGTTTGAGCCTCCGTTCTTGATCCCTGTGATGTGCAAGTGTGGTTAGACATGTAACAAGTAAAAAAAATGCATACTTTACTAAATTTTGTACCTGGACTGCTGTCGTCGACACCAGCGGCTGCTGTATCGCTGGCGATAGCCATTGCGGAAGGACAAACGGTTGTCCTGGAAACAAAGCATGCAAACACAAAGGAAATCATTATACATGTCATTTATATATTAAAAATGTTAAGTACAACATCCAGAATATACCTGCACGGCAGCTTGCATCTGTAGCATGAACGAGTTTTGAAACTCGTCCCTAGCCCTCTGCGTTTCTTGAGTCCTCTGGAGCTCCTCTCAAAGACTTTGGAGCTCCAAGTCTCCGATCGCGCGGCTGCTACTGGACCCGCCCTGATGCGATGAAGCCCTCGAGGAAGCCCGCGCCTGCCTCGAGTCGACCACTCCATCGAAGATGGCTAACCTGCACAACGAAGCAAGACTATTAAATTTTTGTATCTCAAAGTTGGTAACAGTAAATTAAAAATAACAAAGCTCACCGCCCGTGAGGTTTCCCACCACCGTTTGCATACGCGGCTTTGGGGATGATTGACGCGCTCTGCCAATCGAACTCTTCGCCTCGAATCCTCCGTGCTTCCTCCCCGTACTTTGCCTGAAAATATAGAAAAATAACGTCATTAGAACTATTAAAGAGAATTCAATTAAGTTGAAAAAATAACTCACCAAAGTTTGTGTCGCTGTCTGAGAAGACAACTGGTCAGGCTACGATGGGTCACTTCCCAAGTGGCCCCTCTTCCACACCTCGATAGGTCCCGGCTGCTGACCGCTCTTGTACTCCTATCGATACATGTTGGCACAATGAAGATTATAAAATTACTTAATAGAATGCGAGTAGCACTTACCGTCCATTTAGCGAGGCGTACATAGCAGTCCCCACCCAAGCGATGTTTTCCATCCGTCCCTCTACTCTCTCGACGGGTTTTAGAAAGTGCCTGGAAGTCCTCGCTCGCCTAAAGAGCACAAAGGGAACAGTACGCGTCTGGACGGCTGTCAAGCCACGCTACGCTGACCTGCACAAATTTAGTATTGAATGAAAATATTGATCATATTTAGATAATGAAGCCAAGTAAACTAAAAACTTTACCTCTGCGTACTGCGCCTCTGTCAAATATGTGTCACACGAGTCCTTCCCTGGCTCATGCTCGTTTGGATGCAACTTGAAGTACTCATTCGTAGCTTGAGTGCGAGCCGACGATACTGACTGTGTCACGATCTTCCTTGTAAAGATGAGACGAGTGTGATCTGTCTGCTCGACCTCGTTCTCTAAACGATACCGTGCCTAAAAATAGAAATATACAAGTAAATGTATATAACATATAATAGATTTGTATTACACAAGTATTGTTCATTCTTACCATGAAGTCGTGCCAAACAGCCTCCAGGTGGTTGTCGTGAAGAATGTCTTGGGCCTTGTAGTAGTCATCCCAAGACGTAGCTGTGCGTCTGTTCACTACACCGGGATAGTGCAAACGGACCAGACGGCCCAGGACACTGTCACCAGCACATGGTGTCCTCGGCCCGTGAATGAAGCATCCTCCCAATGACTGATACATGATTCTCAATTAGTGTATATATAAGTCTAAAAGTATCTCCATTGAATTGTTAGAGATTTAATTACATATCGCCAATCGGACGAATAATGATCCGATCGTCTGAGTTTGTAGGAACCATAGGAGGAGCCACGCAGTGGCTCCTCCTAGTGCGCCGTTGTGGATCCGGCTCAGAGGTGGGGTCACCCGACTGCACTAGCTCCAAAGAAGGAGGCTCCGAAGAAGGAAGCTCCAAAGCAGAAGGCACAGAAGAAGGCGCCGAAGGAGGCACATTAGTCTCTGTGTCTTCGGACATAGAGTCGTCCTGACAATTTTAAAGATTCATATTATAGAATAAAGAATTACTTATATCATTTATGTAATGAAATGTTCTTTACCTGTCGTGACCGCTGTCGTGACGACTCTGATAGATGGCTCACAAACTGAGCCCGTCTACCCCCGCTTAGTTGAGTGTCATAGAAGACTTCTCCTCTCGTGACTGTCGGTGATAGAAAGCTCGGCGCTCCTACCCCTCCTCGTCTGCTGCTACTCGACGACATCCTTTTCAAAGGAAAATTATCTAATGAATTTAATATAAAGTATATAAAAGAAAAGAAGACATGAAAGCAACGTTACTTGTACTTAATTTTAAAATCCATCAACATCACAATGTACTCTACTACGTAAACCGGACCATCGATCTTCTGTTGTGGTAGTTGCCTGTTTTCATTTTCGTTTACACATCTCACTAGTCTCTATGTCTTCTGCATCTCCAACTAAGTCATCGAGTCCTAAATCAGGCTCCACAACAAAAGAGTTTGGCAACTCTTGTTCTTGGTAAACAACATCAACCTCATCATCAAGGTATCCAGGATCGTCTGGTGTATATAACCGCTCACGAGGATTCACCTTGTGTACAACCCACCAAGCATTAAGCTTTTCACATGGATAATGTAGATAATACACTTGCTTGACTTGGTGTGCAAGAACGACGGTGTCACAGCCTCGTAGCTGGTCCTTGTGTTTGACTTCTACCATGCCAAATTGGTTTTGTCGAGTTCCATTGTTAGAATCAAACCAATCGCAGTCAAAGAAGACTACATTAAGGACCTTATTCCCCGCAAAACTGAATTCAAGGATGTTTTTAATGATCGCATGATAATTAATTTCACGTCCTTGGTCGTCAACTACCCTATTCACAACCCCGGTGTTACATATTGCTCGGAAAGGACGTTGAGCTTCAAATTCAGTTGAACGAAATCGAAACCCATTGACGTCGTATCGACCGTAGCTTTTTATTTTTATGGATCCGTAGGACAGTTGTCGTAATTCTTCATGGATGACGACTTGTTTTTTGCACTGTGCATGAAACCAGGATAGGAAGTTAAGCCCTCCATGTACTCCATAATATCGCATCAATTGTATTTGTCTGCTCATAGGTTTCTGCTTAGATTTCTAATTTTGTTGATCGAACTCACTACATAAGAAAAAACAAAATAATTAGCATAGATGTATAACACAGCACGCTAATTATTATAGATGTTGAACAAACACTTAATGAAAATATTTGTACATCCCCTCTATATTAGCGTACATGTACATTAAAGCAGCCGTCTTTTCATCTGGTTTAGCATCGTAGCTTGTGCCACTACCAACAGTGGTGCCTCTCATTTTAAAAATGGAGATGCTGCTACACGGGATGGTGTATGATTCGGCGATGCATCCTTCAACCCTTGCCCGATTGTGAACCATTGATTTGAGACACCTAAGTGCTCTTTCAATGTGATACATCCACCTATATTGCACAGGGCCGCCCGCTTTAGCTTCATATGGAAGATGGATTAGGAGATGTTGCATTGGATTGAAGAGCCCTGGAGGGAAAACTTTTTCATCTTTCATAAAAGCACTGGTATCTCCTTTTCTAACTTCTCCATCATCTCGGCTATGATTTCTTTAGCACAAAGCTATCTATAAAAGTAGCTAAGCTCGGCTAACACCTTCCACACCGCATCGTAAATATAGCCTTGAAACATAACCGGCAGAAGTCTTTCCATGATTATGTGATAATCATGACTTTTCAACCCTGTGAGATTTCCAGTCTTAACATTTATGGCTCGTCTCAGGCTAGAAACATAACCGTATGGGAATTTCAACGTTTTCAACCATTCGAAGACTTCTTTCTTTTCTTTTGGTCAAAGACAGAAAGAAGCACGCGGTTTGCCACCAGATTTGGTTAGCTCAAGAGTTGGACATTTACAAACCTCTGCCAAATCCTTACAAGCCTTTATATTATCTTTTTTTCTGCCCGTCGGATCAAAGCGTGTGCTTATGATACATTCGCCCATGTTACATTCCTGGTGCATGACATCGATGTTATGCATTAGGATTAAGGACCTCACATATGGTAGCTCCCATAGTGCACATATATGAGTCCAATTGTGGTCCTCTTCGTAACCAACAAAATATCCAAGACGACCTTTATCTGGCACTAAGTTGTTCAACTGTTCAGCAATTTCTGACCCGTTGAGATGTTGTGGTGGTCCTTTTTTGACAACGGTGCCCTTCCTGAAGGCATCTTTATGTTGCCTAAATATGTGATTGGGCAGTAACCAACGTCTCTGGCAATCGAAGTAGCAAATCTTGCCACCATGATTTAAACGAAAGCATTCTGTATCTGAAGCACATATCGGACATGTCAAACGACCATGAGTGCTCCAACCAGAAACCATGTCGTAAGCTAGAAAATCATGGACAGACCACAAGTATGTAGCTCGAATGTTGAATTTATGTTTTTTATAACAGTCGTATGCTTGTATTCTTGTCCATAACATTTTTAACTCTTCAATCAACGGCTTCAACATCATGTTCAGGCGTGAACTAGGATGATCCGGTCCAGGTACAATAAGGCAAAGGAACATGAACTCATACTTCATAAAGAGAGATGGTGGTAAGTTGTACGGAATTGCGAACACGGGTCAACAACATTATGGTGTTGCATTTGTACTGAACGGTGAGAAGCCATTTGTCGCCAAACCGATGTGAATATTTCTCGCATCATTGGCAAAATCTGGATTGAAGCGGTCAAGTGCTTTCCATGCCTCACCGTCGGACGGGTGCACCGTCATTCCGTCGTTCTCACGTTGACCTTCTTTGTGCCACCTCATGTGTCTGGCTGTTTTTTTTTTTGAGAGAAACAAGCGCTTCAACCTGGGTGTGACAGGCAAGTAGCGAAGCTGCTTCTGTGCGACTTCAGTCATTACTTTTGTACCATCGTCATTAACAACTTCGACAACTCTTGCTTTATCACATTTTAAACACTTGTTCTCATTGGCATGCTCTTCCCAGAAAAGCATGCAGTTGTCTGGGCATATATCAATCTTCTCACAGTCCATACCAAGCCAAGAAATCAATTTCTTAGAATGATACAAATCTTTAGGCAATTTATGAGGTTGTGGAAGGATATCGCTGATCAATTTGATGAGATCATTGTTGCAGTTATTGGAGAAGGAATACTTAGACTTAATTGCCATAAATCTAGTCATGAAACTGAGGATTGTCACTATGGTGTGTTCATGCACCGGTTGTTCAGAAGCTTCGACAAGCTTGAAGAACTCTTTAACCTCCGTTGTAGGAGGATCCTCTGTCAATTCAGGATTTATGGACCCCAGTGTCAATTCAAGCATCTCGTCCATCCTATCGACCCCAGTGCTATCATCCTCATCTCGATCTTCTATGACTTGAGAAGGTGTCTCGCAATGAAATGTCCACAACTCATAACGTTGCATGAAACCGTTTCCACACAAGTGATACGTCAACGTTGTCAAAACACTTGGCATTCTAACATTTGATACATGGGCACCGCACCTTGTTGTTGTTTGACAACGAGGAAGTTCGTTCTATGAAAGAATTTTTCTTGGTGAACCACTTCTCTGAGTGTCACCCATTCTTTTTCCAACCAGTATACATCCAAGTGCAATTTTCAACCATGTTTGAGAGTATACCTTCAAAACAGACAAATCATTGTAAGTTTTATTGTTATGTCATCTCACCACCCTACAACTAGGCAAATAGGTCCTAAACCCACCCTAGAGTCACCGAGCAGAGCGTGCTCATGATGAGACGCGCGGTCCGGATCCGAACAAAATTTTGGCAGCATAACGCCATCTTTTTAACACTACACCCCTCTATCTGGTGCAGTTCTTAAAGTAAAAAGGGGCATGACTGCTATACAGTTATAGCAGTCCTACGTATGTGCTATACGGTTATTGCAGTCATACGTATGTTACGAGCCATACGTCATTCGCACCGTTGTCGTTCACCTTCGTCGAGCTGGCGCTCGTACGTGTACCAGCACTACCTCGACGACTGGTGCGAGGTCACTGAGAAAGGAGCCATGTGAGGGAGAGAGGGAGAGAGAGAGAGAGGGAGATGGAAATGAGGTGAGAGGGAAAGATAGAGGGAGAGAGAGATAGAGGGAGATGAGGAGAGATGGAGAGAGAGGGGAGAAAGAGTAAATAAAGAAGAGAGGAAACATGGCCACCGCTTTTAACCCCGTCGAAGCTGATTCAGAAGGGTAAGTCCAACTGGACCTTGGCAGCACCCTCGTCTTCACCAGCAACCTCTTCACCGAAGTGTTCTCCGTGAAGGAGTTCCCCAAGAAGCTCCTCCTCTAGAACCTCCCCGGCGACATGCGCATCATCTACACGCACCCCATGTTCGGCCCGGAGTCGGCGTGTGAAGGCTGGACCGGCCTCCCCTTCATGTTTGATAGGGTCCGCAACGATGACAACTGCCCCGCGCGCCACGCCCGCGCGGAGGTGTTCCTCAGCATGTTTGCCCTGGAGGGGTGCCGAATGGTGGAGATGCCCTGCGGCGAGCATGACGGGCACTCTGCCAAGACGCAGTTCCTGACCCACAAGGTCGGGCGGATGCTGGTGCTGGTGGAGCTCAAGCTGACGCCCATTAGCACCAAAGTCTACGACACGCTATTGTGGCTCGTCCACAACACTTGCAGTAACAGCTTCGACATCTACAACGGCCTCTTCATGTACAATAAAAACACCATCGAGCTGCACCACCGCCTTGAGTGGGCCATGGAATCCATCAAGAAGAGGCTCTTTGATAGCCTCCATGACGTGCTCTGAAATCAAATATTCCACTTGGACGGCTTGCCGGATCCCACTGTTGCGGCGCCTACGCCTGCGCTGGTGGTGGATGATGACGGGCGAACAACTTCAACAGTTAATGACGACGATGATCTAGACACTGATGAACATGATAGTTATTGACCAATAAACAGATTCTACCATGTCCATCTCTCTCGTCACGACGGCGCCCTTCGCACGACGCCTCCCTTTGCCTGACCATGCCGCCATAGACCCAGCCGACAGGTGCCGTCTCGGCCTTCTTCCCTCCTCTGGTCGTAGGCAAGGGCGGCGCAGGGGAAGGGGCAGTGGAGGGGGCACAGGGGAGGGGGCAACGCAAGGGAGGGGGCAGTGGCGAGGGTAGTGCAGGGGAGGGGGCAGTGGTGAGGGCAGCACATGGAGGGGGCGGCGCAGGGGATGGGGCAGCGCAGGGGAGGGGGCGGCGGTGAGGGTGACGCAAGGGAGGGGCAGCGGCGAGAGCGGCGTAGGGGAGGGGAGGGGACGGTGGTGCAGGGGAGGGGAGGGGCGACAAGGGCAGCGCAGGAGAGGAGGCGGCGACGATGGCGGTGCCGGGAGGGGGTGGCGCAAGGGGGGAGCAGCGCACGTGAAGAGGCGGCGGCGGCGAGGACGACGCAAGGGAGGGGCGGCAGCAAAGACGGCACACGGGAGGAGAGGGGTGGAATCGCCACCGCCCAGGGGAGGGAAGGGGGCATCGGCGCAAGGGAGAGGATGGGCGATTGATGGAGGGGGAGACGGGGAGAGGCGGCTGCGTACCTGGGAGGCAGAGAAAGGCGGCGGCGATGGCCTTCGACGGTGGTGCGGCAACGGCGGAGGCGGGGGCGCGGGTGGCAGTGTCGTAGGCACGGGTGGCAGTGTGGAGACGGGCGTGGGGGGTATACTAAAAATTTATTATCGACGATGGTGTAGGTCAACCGTCATCGATAAGGCTCTATGGACAACGGTGTGTTTTGACCATCGTCGATAACCACTCGGGTGGGCCCGCTTTCAACCCATATTGATGATGGGCCCGAATGGACTATGGCATACCGTCGTCTATAAGTTATACACGACGGTTTCGGTCTGGCCGTCATCGATAATGGACTTATTCACAATGGTCGTATTTAGCCATCGTCAATTATATAAGGAACGACGGGGCCGTCGTCAATTATTTTGGTCGTCGTCTACTGTTGCGTTTCTCGTAGTGTATCATCCTCACTAGGGCATAGCGGAAGTGGATCTTTCTGAACTTTTGGCAAAGAAGATGGGGTTGCAGTCTCTCGAGCTTTGACAGGGCTAGAAATTGGCTCATCGTCCAACACGATGTCGCATTGGTGACAAAGGATTAACTAGTTGATGGCCTGGCCCAGAGTTGTGATCCCCTAAGGAGTGATGTGGTCTATTTCATAATCTTCATAATTATTGTCAATGATCTGAAGAACTTGCACCACAGCATAATACAACTGAAGTGAATTGGCGTTGAATAAACGATTTAGTTTTGCCATAGCAGTGTCAAAATGTTCTGTTTTGTTCCCTGCTATACCGATTGTTACAAAAAGACGACAAGATGTGTCCTCAACAATATTATCAATAGAGAACTTAGGGCATGACCCTGAGACTGGCACAGAATCTACAATGCTAGGATAGGCAGTTGGAGATAACAATTGCTCATTTGCCATAGGAACCAATGCTTTATTCTCATACGTTAATTGCCCTGAATCTCTAAGTTCATCCAATATTTGTTTAAGAGACGACTTGAACTTTTGTTCAATCATATCTTCAAGTGTCTTCTTGAACTTGTCACATCTTCTATATAACTCTTTATCTTTCGAGAAACCCTCTTTCAAGGACATCTCGGAAGATATTGCACGAACCCGTCCACTGTGCTCAAGGTTGCGTAGGATAACAGTAAGTTGGCCATTGTCCATCGTTGGCTTGAAGAGACCCTTCTCTTGCTTTTCAATTACTTCTTTCATTTTTTGCTCTACTTGGTTCCACTACGTGAGAAAGGCTCATCCGCATGAAGAACGGAGACGAACAAAACGCCCGTCTCCGTCATCGCATCTCGCATTACGGAGTCAACGAAGACGTACGGCAGGCATGTCGCCGATCAACATACATGCAACTCAAGCTCTAATAAAGCGCGTCTCTTTTTTTGAGTAATACCAGACGAGCTTTAAGGAGGTCGTCTCCTTTATATAAAACATTCGAGACAGGCGTTACAGATGCTTGTCTCCTTTATTTAAGCAATCCAAGACGGGCTTTAAGTGCGTCCGTCTTCTTTACTTCTAATATCAAAGATGAACTTTCTTCTTAGCGCATCGCTGATGTATCTACTGGCTGGTACATTGTGGCACTAAGAGGTGACATACCATGTTGAATGCTCGTCTCCTATTAGATGCCCCCCACCCCTTGTTTTCCCTTTTTGCCGGTTCCATCCTGGAGCTAGCCAAGATTTGGCAGCCGCATAGCCAGCGTCAGCAACATGCACATACATGAACATATATAAAGCCAAATGGAGATCACACATAAAATTATATTTACCAATAAAATATTAAAAGAGTGTCAATCGTGGTTAGCAAAGTAACTAATTACACAAAGAAAACACCCATGTTAATCCTGATTACCAAGTAACTAGTTACACACATCATAACTGTCATCATCTAATCCTATATACCATAAACAAAATTCTCCATTTGGATCAATGACTTCATTAACGTTGAGCCTGCATAGCCTCTCTCTAATGCGCTCTTGAAGGCTGTTTTGTAGTCCTGCCACACGATAAAATGAGAATTAGCAAAAGATCAATAAAATCACTGAAATCATATAAAACATTTCCAAATTGCCGTCACATTCGCTCAAACAGTCACATAAGGGAGCAAATATCTAAAGGCTTAGGAACAAATTGGTATACAATTGTAATAAACACAGGAACTGTTAGTGAATGGAGAACCGAGCTTAAATGTAGCACAGGCAGTTGGTGAGCATCTGCAAATCATTAGAAGAGAAATTGTTCTCATCATAAAGGACATGGTAGTGAGCTGTTCTGCTTGTCCCCTAAAAAACAAATATTTGCATTTCACTGATGCATTAATAGCCTGGTATTAAAAACTTGTGAGAGCAACACCAATTATTGCATAGGTACCTTGATTCTAGCATGGCTGCAGAGGTAGAAATCAAACTCACTTGGATGGCAAATGCGAGTGTCAACCACAGTTCCTACAGTTTCAAGGGTTTGCGAACAGAATTGATAATATACATGATAGTCAAAACAAATACATTACTTCTGCATTGGACATCAACAAGGAATATGAATCTATACCATAATGAAAATTCTCCCTTTGGATCAATGACTTCATTAATGATGAGCCTTCATTGGACATCCTCAAATTCAATAAAATAACTGAAATGCACGATCTTAGGGTGGGATCGAGGCAGCATCGTGTTCGGGAATAGTGGACGAGGCGACGGCGTGCTCCGGGGACGAGCTGGCGAAGGCGTCGGAGTAGCAGTTCCTCAGCTCTCTAATGAGAGAAGGCTGGCGGTGTTAATAGTGTCGTGGTTGCCGAAAATTTGAAACTTTTACTACCACTGTTTGAGCAAATTTGGAATTATGTTGGTCAGGGCTTGATTCATACCAACAACCGAGGTCGGGGTCGACCCAGCAGCATGCCCTTGTTGCAGGGTCGAGGCGGCGGCGTGCTCTGGGGATAGGGGAAGAGGCAGTAGTGTGCTCCGAGGACGAGCTGGCGGAGGCACCGATGCGGTGGTTCCTCAACTCTGTAATGACGAAGGTCGGGGTCGACGTACGGCGGTAGTGCGGCAATGACGAAGAGCGAGTTGAGGAAGAGGGATAGTGGCGGCGTGCTCAAGGGATGGGATGGTCAGGCGTGATGAGGACATCACTTCTATGGATACAAACAACACTCCATTGAACATACAAGATGCAATCAATAGAGTTCATACACAACAATTAATTTCAGAGGTGAACTCGTTCTTATATATTTCCTTATATGTTTTTGAGCATAAATTGCTACTTAATGACTTATTTGTGATTAGGATCCATGGGGAGGTTCAAGGAGTACTTGGAGGGAGTATTAGGGACGTGAAAGACCAGGGAATTCGTTCAAAGAAGATGGAAACCGAACCAAACTCCAAATCGTATCCAACTCGGAGTCCAGGAGCAGTACGCACTAAAACGGACGCCCAGGACGAATACGAACTCCGTTTTGGACGTTCTACATATGCATGGAAAGGGGAGAGGATAACCTTTCCAATGGAACCGGTTCCATGTCAAAATTCCTTCGGAGTCATCGGGAATCGTAGAAACAAAATCAAGTACAGAATCTGTCAGGGTGCTGCGCCACCGTATTGGGCCATTGGGCCTTGTATGAAGTCTAAGTCCATTATTTTCGTGTCTTAGGGTTAGGTCACGACCCTAACACCCCCTTGGACGTCCTCCCGCCTATATATACTCCATGGTAGCCGCCATAGACAATTGGGTTTTGCTTAGATCAATAATATCGCCGTTTATCGGTTTGTAGAACCCCAATTCAGCAATTTTAGATTGCTTCTTCTACGTTCTTGCTTGTGTTCTCGGTTGCACTTGCAGGGATTAGCCTTCTTGGCGAGGTCAATCGTGTGAAGCACGGTTGATAACCAACGGAGCGGTGGTGTAGTGATTGCAGGGGCTGTTCGTGTTCTACTCGAGAGCTTCGGATCATCAACGTCGAGATCTCCACATCAATCGACTTATCCATTACCTTTCAGAAGATCGGGACTCATCATCTAATCTTTTACTCATCAATTGGTATCAGATTTCCAGGTTGCCCGTTAGGTAATTCATCTATCCATTATATTAGTTTTGTTTTTCATACCTAGAGTCCACAAAAAAGCCACAAAAAAACTTGCAGTTTAGTAGATCTGTTCATTACTTTGTCCAAACCACATTGAGCCTTTGCAACTTTGTTATTCAGTTTGGTTTTGTTGAGTTTGTGTCCGTGGTTGAGTCATATTGCTGGTTTAGAAAGTGTTTTTGGTCTTAGTTTGAGTTTTGCATTGTGTGATTCATCATTTTGAGTCACGTCATCACGTCCGGATTAGATTGGCCTCTGTCCAGTTTAGTATTTTCATCATATCTCGCTCATACGAACTCGGATTTTAGATTTCTTGTACTTTTTGGAAATCTTAAGAGGTTTTCTATAACTTTCTTATTCATCAATCTCCAATAAAATGTAGTTATCAATGTCGAAATTGCATTAGATCTGAATCTGTTATTGATCTAGAAATTCTGAACAGTCTGTATTTCGGGGGCAATATCTCCCATTGTTCTTAACCAAAATAGATCTTGCATATACTGAAATTAAATAGGAGAGATATATCTATAATATTTCTGTTCAAAGTTTTTAGATTTGGGGACTATAAAGGTGCTTAATTGTCCTTAGAACATTGAGCAGAAAATTTGTAACAGACATACAAGATATCTTTGAGTGTTTGCATTGTGTTCTTCCTTTGCAGCACATTCTGAAAAAAGGGAAGAAAAAAGAAAAAGGCAAGTGCAAAAGAAGATACAAAAGCCGCACAAAAAAGGAGAAAAAAACAACAAAAAAGAAGTGCTTGCATTCTTTGTGTCATCTAATTTTGTCTCATGTCTTGCTAGCTTGAACTACTAGGAACACATTTAGGCTAGCAACTTTGACAAGTACTTTGGACACTTACTCAACTTTACTATCTGATTTCATTGTTGCTAATCCTTGCTACAAATAAAGTGCCATCTAAGCTACACCTTACTCTTGAGCAGAATCGATACACCTTTGCAATCATCCCACGCTTCATTGGTTTCTTCATACCGGCCACCGTTTGCCACCTGCAGTGTCGGTAAGAACACTTGTAAGAGCGTGGTAAGATGCTTGAGAGTGTTTGATTCCACTTCCACTTTTCCATTATCCTTTGTAGTTGATAGGGATAACAAATTTTTTTGTGTTGTCTTCTGTTTTCTACTAACAATGTCAGGTAAAAGCAAGAATCATGCATTATATGCTGAGATGATGGACATGATGAAGACGGCGATAGAGTTGCTCACTAAAAATCAAACATCAACCAAGGATTCACATGACATTCAGACCACCTTTACAACACCTTCCACAAGAAGTAATTACATTCTCCCATCTCTTCCTTCTTATGATGGTTTTGGTTACGATGAATATATTGCTTGGGAAATAGAGTTGGATAAATTTTTTGGACAATGTCATATGTGTGAGAAAAGAAAGATTAGAAATGTTGCAAGTGCATTAGTAGGATGTGCATTGACTTGGTGGAACAACTTAAGTGATTTAGAAAGACCTCGAACATGGAAAGATATGAAAATTCTTATGCGAGAAACTTTTGCTAATGTATCTAATTGTAAACATGAAATACATGAACTTGAGAAGAATTTTCTTGTTGTACCTCCTCCTTTTCCTAACCTTTTGCAGGAACATGAACAAATAAATGGAGATGCAAATGAGAGTGAGGTGTTGAACAACTCTTCTGAATTTTTTGATGAATCAACTCATAATGCATGTGAATTTCTTGCTGAAAATGAGAGTAGTGTTAATGGGCAATGCTATACAGTTCACCAAGGTATGACATTTTCAGATGTGCTGAATTTTGCTACCAATCATACTATCGATGAGCAGCAACAAGATGAACCTTTTCATAATACACCTTTACTATTAGTTGATTTTCCTACTGACTCTTACAACAAAAATGAGTTGTGTGCTGATAATTATATTGTACCTATGCTAGAACAACCAAATGAATTTGATACTTTATCACTCACTTGTGCTGAAATTAAGCATTTGATCCCAACTACATGTGAAAGGGATGAGCTGAAATTGTTATCTTCTCTAAATACTTTGGGTTATATTGAATTTGACACTCCTTGTGATCTAGATATCGTAGAGAAGAGAATATTTTCCCAATCTGAATTGCCTTTGTTAAGTAGAAATATTTTTCATGCAATAGGCAAATATGAACATAGTGGTGTGTTTATGGTGCATAAAGTTTACGTTTGTTCAAATGAGAAAACTCCTTTTGTGCTGCAACAATATCCTAAAGTAAATGAATGCACCAACGCTAATAATGTTTTGTCAAGCTTTTCTAGTATTTTTTTCTTGCAGCAGAGACAAAAAATAAAAGAGAAGTATTGTTCAATGCAGTCGTGCAATATGGACAGTGTTCATTCTACCCACAAAGCAATCCTTTTTCCTGGACATACGAGCAAGTCGAGGACGGCTTGTCATAAAGAAGGGGAGAATGACGAGATCATGCACATTATCATTGCACCTACAAATATGGTACAAAGTTTATTTGTTTGGGATCCTGGCCCAAGTGAATGTGCGCTCTTGTTTGGACAAGATCAAGATGGTGCACTATGTCGTCCACCACCTTGGCCTCCTCCTTTCATGCTTACAAGAAGATTTGATGGCGTTGCACATATGGACCCACACATGATAGAAGATGAACTTGAGTCGAGGGTGACTCCAATTCAAGAAGGGGAGGATGATGAGGACATCACTTCTATGGATACAAACAACACTCCATTGAACATACAAGATGCAATCAATAGAGTTCATACACAACAATTAATTTCAGAGGTGAACTCGTTCTTATATATTTCCTTATATGTTTTTGAGCATAAATTGCTACTTAATGACTTATTTGTGATTAGGATCCATGGGGAGGTTCAAGGAGTACTTGGAGGGAGTATTAGGGACGTGAAAGACCAGAGAATTCGTTCAAAGAAGATGGAAACCGAACCAAACTCCAAATCATATCCAACTCGGAGTCCAGGAGCAGTACGCACTAAAACGGACGCCCAGGACGAATAAGAACTCCGTTTTGGACGTTCTACATATGCATGGAAAGGGGAGAGGATAACCTTTCCAATGGAACCGGTTCCATTTCAAAATTCCTTCGGAGTCATTGGGAATCGTCGAAACAAAATCAAGTACAGAATCTGTCAGGGTGCTGCGCCACCGTATTGGGCCATTGGGCCTTGTATGAAGTCTAAGTCCATTATTTTCGTGTCTTAGGGTTAGGTCACGACCCTAACACCCCCTTGGACGTCCTCCCGCCTATATATACTCCATGGTAGCCGCTATAGACAATTGGGTTTTGCTTAGATCAATAATATCGCCGTTTATCGGTTTGTAGAACCCCAATTCAGCAATTTCAGATTGCTTCTTCTACGTTCTTGCTTGTGTTCTCGGTTGCACTTGCAGGGATTAGCCTTCTTGGCGAGGTCAATCGTGTGAAGCACGGTTGATAACCAACGGAGCGGTGGTGTAGTGATTGCAGGGGCTGTTCGTGTTCTACTCGAGAGCTTCGGATCATCAACGTCGAGATCTCCACATCAATCGACCTATTCATTACCTTTCGGAAGATCGGGCCTTATCATTTTTTTTCTTATCAAGGCGGCTGCATGCTTCGGGGACAAGACGATCAGGCGGCGGCATGCTCCGGGGATGAGGTGGCGCTGAGGTGCCGGAGCTGCGGTTTCTAGGTCGAGGAGCGCGAGAGCTAAAAATAGTAAAACTCGGAGATGAGCCTGTATAATGCCCGTCTCTCATTTGCCCATCTCCCTTAGGTCGAGCACGAAAATTTTTGCCAAGTTTTGGGAGAGAGCGTGCGAGAGCTAAAAATAGCTTGGTAAAAATCAAAGACGGGCCTTTATAATGCCCGTCTCTCATTCGCTCGTCTCCCGTTTGCCGGAGGTCAAAAACCGGTGACAGTCCTTTATAATGTCTCTCTCTTAATTGCTCGTCTCCCTTTTGCCACTCGTGCGACATTGTGAGCGTCTGTTGCCACTCGCATGCAGAGTTAACATCATGAGCGCCTGCTGCCACTCGCGCGCAAAGATGTAATGAAATTCAGGAATAAACAAGCGCAATGACATTGTAATTCAGAGATAATTTGCAACTCAATGAATTTCATAGTTAATACACATTGCATGCCATCTAACTAAACCTTTCTAAACTATATTCCTATGAAGCTCACATCGATCAATCTAAACTGTACCGTCCAGCTTGCTCCCAGACACTTCTCTTATATTCCCCTGGATCTTGAGGATATTGACATTCTTTAAATTAACAAATGTCAAATGAGGAATGATATATAACCTACGATGGTCACTAACACAAAGTTACTAACCTTTATAACTAGATTATAGCAATCATTTTCACATCGGGTGCATTTGGCTGATCAAGCAAATGTTGAACTTCAAGTACTATAGTTGAACCAGGCCACCACCCCTACGAAATATCAATTTAACCAACATAAGAAACCAGTTCAAATAAGTTCGGCAACAATTACTAATTACTCGAGCAATATAAGTCTATCTTACTGTCTCTTGATCAAGAACTCCAAGGCAGAGAGCCCTGAGCGAAGGACATTCGGGTGGAAGAAACCTCGTGGAAAGGCACATATTGGAGGCATCAACAGATAGACCACCGAGAAACTGATTGTGAGGGGGTAGTAACCACCTTTCCAATCATTCTACAAAGGAAATTCATTAATAAGGGGACGATGTTATACTGGATATGACTGTGCTTGTTCTTCAAGACTTGCCCCTTCTTTACCGGGGACGATGCACTGCCACATTGATAAATACCCTTACTCAGGTTTTGCAGAGAAATTGGACAAACAAGTGACGCAAATGGCGAGCCAAGAAATTGCAAATACAAAAAAAAAACAAGATGAAAAAAAAAACCATAGAGTGTTAAGTTCAGCAGTCCATTGCAGAGCTACATACAACCATGCGACCGGTGTGCCACATGTACATACATGGGGATGGTTCTTGCGCCACGTAAAGCGCTCCTCCTTCAGTCGGTTACGCACCAAGTTGATATCAAACCCAGCCATGAACTACATAAAAAGTGGAATATAAGTAGCATAGAATACGAGGGAGTAGCAACGGCAAAGGACGGTACGGTGAGCATGATGACGACGGTGAGGACAGCGACAACAATGACGACGCCGATGATGGCGAACAGAGGTGGTGGTCGCACTGGAAGTTATTCGAACAGAGGTGGTGGTCACACTAGTGTTGGTCAATCAGTAAGTGAGAAGCGCGGCTTGAGGTGGCAAAGAGATGCGAGACACAAAAGTGAGACGTGCAAGACAAAAGCGAGACGCACGAGGAATAAAAGCTCATTTTCCATTGTTGACAAAGAGACATGCGCGGCATGAGCACAACGGAGAACTTAATTTCGGCGGTCGTGGTGCAAAGATGCATTCGACCGGTGTGCACGACCTTTCATTTCCCCGAGGTGGTTTTGCAATGTCCCATCATCCCATCATTGCGCGCAAAACGAACTGCTCCATCGTCGACTCTGCACAGACCTTATATAAGGTACGCCATCAGTTCTCCACAAGTGCGTCTCTCCTTTTGCATCAATTTCTCCTATTCTTCGTCTTCTCCACACCGATGACCCACCGCGGCTAACTTTCCGCCACCAAGCCCGCCGAGGGAGCCACTCTCCAAGAATAGTGTTGCGGCTCCCTCGAGAGGGTCAACAATGAACTGTGCCTTGTTATGGTGCGAGAGGCGTACAATAGTATGTCTTGCACCATGAGTTCCTTGGGTCTGGGTACCCCTCCAGAGTTTACTAGAATGGGTACCACCGGCCACTACCTCTATGCCCTCACGGGTGTGGCCGATTGTCTCGACATTCTATTCGAGACGATGGCCCAGGTGCTCGGCGCCGAGGGTCATAGTAACATGGTGGCAGTGACTGCGAGGAACCTTGGTCGCTGGGTTGCATCACCGGTGCAACCGGAGCGACCGGTGCAGCCGAAGCAGCTAGCCTAGGCTCCTGTTGCACCGGCGCCGGAGTCGCCGTCGGAGGAGGAGGAGGAGTAATAGGACTTAGTTTTTCTTTTGTTGTTTTAAGTTGATGTTTTCTTTTCTTGTGTCTTCTTGTACTTTTTTCTTGTGTTTTGTAATATATTGTGTTAATGAATGAAATTTATATTTGTTCATCTATGTGAATGAATTTTATCTTGTGTGTTTAATTGTGTGAATGAATGAATGTGTGGTGTGTTCATCGTGTTCCTCAGGAATGACAATTTCTAAATAAGAAAGGATTTGATTATTTAAAAAAAAAAATTGGACTACAATGAAGGTGCTCTACATTGGAATGATTTAGTTATCAAGTGAATGTGCACTAAGTTTAGTGATATGTTCATATTTGTGTGATATCAAGTGAATAGAAGCAAAAATATGGAGAAAATCATGAAGCCAAAGGATACGTCAAGAATAGGAGACGTGCTTTGTTGTTAAGCATGTCTCCCTTTTGGCAGAGGAGCGGGCGCGATGAGCTTTCGGTAAAAACCGTCTCATTTCCTTTCATCAATAGGAGACGATCTTTGACAAAAGCGTGTCTCCTGTTTGTCAGAGGTGCGGGCACATCTCAGATATTTTCTTAAATGAGACGAGCCATATAGTAGATCGTCTCCTTTTATGCTCAGCCACGCCTTTCTTTTGTGAACCAGCATCCTCGCTGAAGCGGGCTCATCCCGTTTACCCATATCAGTGACAACCGCCTTTGTGCTCGTCGCTGATCTTTGTCTCCTATTTCAGTTTCTTACGTAGTGTTCATAGAGTCGGGCTTTCCAAGTTTGCCCTCATCGGTCAAACCTGACCGAGCTAATACCCACCGCTTAGTTCACTCATGGTATCCTTGTAGCGGGTTAGGATTGCCCGCGCTGACAGTTTCCTCTAATATTTTATTCCATTTATCAACTTTGGGGGTATATCCGGTAGACCCCAAGCGATGATGGTATACATTCTTTTTCACAAGCTCGAACCTTGATTGACTTAGGGCTTTAGCCTCAGGTGTGGTTTTTTGACGAACAAATTCTTGTCACTGAGCTTGTGTGATTTTTCCCATCTTCTTTGGGCTAAGGACCTTATTGTCCTTAACATAAGCATACATTTCACACTTCCATCCACGAAACTTCTTGCTGCAAGAGATCAATGTTGCTTTCTTTACAGCTTCTTCCATGCCTTTGGGAACCTGAACTATTTCTTCAACTTCTCCCACAACTGATTATTTCCTGCCTAAGGCAATTTTCTCCAATTCTCCGTTGTAATCGGCATGAGCTCTCTAACAAGAAAACCTAGTCCGGACAAGTCCGTACTGACACAGGCTTTTAATTGTTTTTTTGGTTCTAATTCATTTTAAACTTGTTCCTTTTTGTGTTGCTTGATGTTAAAAATGTATAAGAATGTATGCAATGCATGATGGATGAAAATGAGGGTGTTACAAACCTACCCCTCTTAAAATGAATCTTGCCCTCAAGATTCAATGTAGAAGGGAAGAGATAGGGAAATTCTCTCTTGAGGTCTTCTTCAAGTTCCCAAGTTGCTTCCGATTCTGTATGATGCTTCCATTGTACTTTGCACCATCAAATCACCTTGTTCCGTGTGACTCTCTCTTTTGTTTCCAAGATTTTGATCGGTTGCTCGGCATATGTCAAATCTGCCTCTAATTCCAATTCTTCCATTGGCACTTGTTCTTTTGGTACCCTTAAGCACTTCTTGAGCTGAGAAATGTGAAACACGTCATGAACATCAGAAAGATGTCCTGGCATCTCCAATTTATATGCCACTTCTCCATGTTTGCCCAAAATCCTGAATGGTCCAATATAGCGAGGTGCCAACTTGCGTCTGACGTTAAACCGCTTATGACCTCACATAGGTGACACTTTGAGATATACGATGTCTTCCACTTCAAAGGCTAAGTTTCTTTGCCTATTATCCACATAGCCTTTTTGTCTTGACTGAGCAGCCCCCAAATTCTTGCGGATTATTTGAACTTTCTTTTTGGCGTCCTGTATTACATTAGGTCCGAATACTTGAGTTTTTCTTGTCTCATTCCAAAACAATGGTGTTCTACACCTTCTCCCATACAGTGTCTCATATGGTGACATTTTCAAACTTGCTTGATAACTATTGTTGTAGGAGAATTCAGCGTATGGCAGACTTTTGTCCCAACTTCCTCCATACTTTAGCGCACAAGCTCTTAGCATGTCTTCCAATATCTGATTTGTTCACTCGGTTTGTCTATCCGTAAGGGATATGCATAACTAAAATTCAATTGGGTTCCCATAGACTCGTGCAGCTTTTGCCAGAACCTTGAGATAAACTGAGACCCTCTATTGGACACTATTTTCTTTCGTACTCCGTGTAAACACACTATTCTTCCCATATACAATGCTGCCAACTTTGCTGCACTATAGGTAGTCTCGACAGGAATGAAATGTGCTGATTTGGTCAATCGATCCACAATAACACATATTGAATTATATCCTTTTGAAGTGCAAGGTAAACCAACTACAAGTCCATAACAACTTATTCCCACTTCCATTCTGGTATCCTCAATGGCTGCAATAGTCCAGTTGGCCTTTGGTGTTTAGCCTTCAGCTGTTGGCACACATCACAGAATGCAACATATTCAGCTATGTCCTTTTTTATGCCATTCCACCAATAGCAGGTTTTCAAATGCTTGTACATCTTCGTACAGCCGGGATGGATGGAGTAAAGTGAGTCACGTGCCTCCTTTAATATTGTCCGCCGGAGACACTTCACATTGGGCACAACAATCCGTTTCCCAAGCCATAAAGTGCTATGGCCATCCTCATCAAATCTGAATTCTCTCCCTTCTTGGGTCCTTTCCTTGATTTCTTGGATTTCCTCATCTTTTGTTTGACCTTCTCGAATTTATTGTTCCAAGGTCAGATTTAACAGCATCAAGATTCAACCGTTCAAACTCCTTCATAGCTCGGGTGGCAATTCCCGAACCATGAGTTGGTGGCTTACTCCTTTCCGAATCAAGGCATCGGCCACTACATTAGCCCTTCCCGGGTGATAGTTGATTCCCACATCATAATCTTTGATGAGCTCCAACCATCTTCGTTGCCTCAAATTTAAGTTGGTTTGTGTGAAAATGTACTTGAGACTCTTTTGATCCGTGTAAATCTCACACCTATGGCCAAAAATGTAGTGCCTCCAGATCTTCAAGGCATGCACTACGGCTGCAAGTTCGAGATCATGTGTAGGATAATTCTGCTCATGTTTCTTTAATTGTCTCGATGCATAAGCTATCACTTGGCCTTCCTGCATGAGCACGCATCCAAGCCCTTGTCTTGATGTGTCGCAATAGATATCAAAACTTTTGCTCACATCTGGCAATACCAACATAGGTGTTGTTGTTAACCTCTTCTTTAACTCCTCAAAACTATTTTGACAAGCTTGAGTCCATTGGAAAGCTTTTCCCTTCATTAACAATTCAGTCATGGGTTTGGCTATTTTTAAAGAATCCTTGATGAACCGACGGTAATATCCAGCCATTCCAAGAAAGCTCCTAATTTCCTTCCCATTTTCTTGCGGTTCCCACTTTAGCACATCTCTAACTTTTCCTGGATCAACCGATACTCCTCCTGAGATGCCCCAAATATGACATTTCCCTTAACCAAAACTAGCACTTGCTGAATTTGGCATACAACTGGTGTTCCTTTAATTCCTGCAATGTGAGTCTCAAATGCCCCTCATGCTCTTCCTCGCTTCTCGAGTAGATCAAAATGTCATCAATGAACACCACAACGGACTTATCCAAGTACTCCATGAAGAACTTATTCATGAGGTACATAAAGTATGCAGGTGCATTCGTCAATCCAAAAGATATCACGATGTACTCATAGGATCCATATTGTGTCTGAAAAGCCGTTTTTGGTATATCTGACTGTCTAATATTCATTTGGAAGTATCCTGACCTCAAGTCAATCTTAGAGAAAACACAGGCGCCCTTCATTTGATCAAACAAATCCTCTATACGGGGCAACTTGTACTTGTTCTTAATCATTACATCAGTAAGAGATCGGTAATCCACACACATCCTTTGGAACCCATCCTTCTTATCCACGAAAAGCACTAGTGCTCCCCAAGGTCAAGAGCTTGTACAAATGAAACCCTTCTCTAGTTGCTCTTAAATTTGCTTCTTGAGCTCTGCTAACTCCATAGAGGCATCCTACACAGCCTCTTAGCTATAGGTGCAGTTCTAGGTACCAAATCAATGACAAACTCGATATCACGATCAGGTGGCATACCTAGCAACTCATCCGGGAACACATCCGAATACTCGTGAACAACTGGTATGCTCTCCAATGTCACACCTTCCACATGACTTAGCGTTGCTTTATCCGTTGTGGGTTGGATTTTCACAACCTCGATACGGGTGCCATGCTCACTTGTCAATTGCACAATCGTCTCAGCACATTCAATCACTCCATTGTACTTGCTCAGCCAGCCCATACCAAGTATTATGTCTATCCCTTGGGAATCTAGGACGATGAGATTCGCAAGGAAGTCTACCCCCTTATTTTGATGCTTACTCTAGGACACACTATATTTGTCCTCATCTGTCATCCAGGAGATTTTACCAACATAGTGTGTTTCAAATGAGCTATAGGCAGATTATACTTGGCAACATACTTCGATAAGATGAATGAATGAGATGCTCCAAAATCAAATAAAATGGTCGTGGGGTTGAAGTTGGCGAGGAATATACCAATCAGGACATCATCCGCTTGTTGGGCCTCCTCAGTAGAGACGTGATTCACATTGCCACGAGTGATATTTTGCTGTCCACAGTTGCCTTGTGGCGCTCCTCCATTCGGTCGTGGGTTCTGCATAGGTATATTATTCATTGGTCCATAGCTCCTCTCGGGGAATTTACTTGCAAAGTGTCCAGCCTCTCCACAAACATAGCACGTCTTGCTGCCCGAAGCACCAAGGAAACTCGGGTGCTGCTGACTATGAGGGTTATCAACCATATTAGGGCTCGGTGCATACGGCACATGCTGGCGGGACGCTTGCATAATAGGGCGCTGCTGGTGATGGTTTGGGCGTGGAGGATAAGCACCTCGATAAGCAAGAGCGGAGGGATTGTAATATGGCCCACTTGGCGGCGGAAGACGAGGACAGACATTGCTCCCTTGTGGCTGCCCTTGGTATGCCATCTTCCTCTTATTATCTTGATCTGTCTCATGAACATTGTTTTCAACTACAATGGCCTTGTTCACAAGCTTTTGGAAATTGCCGTAGTCGCAATTGAGCAATTGGACTTGAATCTCATTATTTAGGCCTCTCATGAATAAATATTGCTTGCGGTTGTCCCGGGTAACATCCTCTGAAACATACATTGAGAGTTGAGTGAATTTATTTAAGTACTCACTCACACTCGACCTTCCTTGCCTTAGGTTCTCAAATTCCTACCTCTTTAGGATCATAACACCTTCAGGAACAAAGTGAGAACAGAATTTCTCCTTAAATTCAGCCCAAGTTATCCTCTCTTGATTTTCATGGGCATTGCATAGCGAGTCCCACAAATCCGCTGCTACTCCAACTAGCTGATGGGAGGCAAAAAGAGCCTTCTCCCGGTCATTGCATTGGACAATAGAGAGCTTCTTCTCCACAGGTTTCAGTCAATCATCAACTTTCATAGGATCATTGGCTTGAGCAAAAGTGTGTGTACTAGTCCTCATAAACTCTCCCAATCTGTTATGAGGCGGTGGGGGTGGTGGTGGTGGTGGTGGAGGCATATGAGGCTGATTCTAGTTATTGTTCCAAAGTCTACATCACAGTCTGCATAAGCTGATTCTACATAGCAAACAACTGCTCAAGGTTGCTAGCCTCAGGTCCAAGTCCATTGTTATTGTTCTCAGGTGCCCCATTGTTCTCTTCCTACCCATTGGCATTCCTTTGGTTGCGGGTACTCAACATTTAAAGTAAGAGCAAGAAATAGAAGAATTTAGAAAATGTCTCCAACTATATGTATCAAGGGATATGAAACTAAGAAACTACCTATATAAGTCTATATGGATGTGGCAAGTGCTAAGGCATCCCACAATCCTCTATTAAGCACACAAGCACACAAGCAAGCATTACATAGCAATCAGCACACCAAACAAACCTCAACTATTCCTAAGTGTTCCTATGTGCTCTAGAGTGTCCATTCTATCTAGATTGCATTCTACGGTCAACTTGTGGCTCTGATACCAATTTGTGACACCCGGTTCCGAAAATGAACCAAGTGTGATGCATATGTGTGCCCACAATGTTCAATACACATATACGAGTACATCACAATCGATATACAAAAATTACCACAGCACCAACTAGTAAATATGTACTTTTATTACAATATTCAAATAATCCTCAAATTACAAACTCTAATGATCATTATTACTAATAATATTGCAGCAGAAAATAATCTAAACTAAGCAAACTAAGCAGATGGGATAAAGCACGGCTCAAAGCATAACCACAGGCAAGTTGATGGCAGCACACAACCTAGTACTCTGCATTATCCTCAGGGTACTCTCAAACATCACCTGAAACTGTTGGTGGGGGAATAGCAAGAGTGAGCACATGTCGTACTCAACAAGTGTGGGAAAATAATGACATGTAGCTTAAACAAGGAATGATTATAAATAATGGCTATTTGCTAAAAAGTATATTTAAAACATACGAAAAAGCATACTAAGTTCTCTATGTGAATCAATCCCATCATATCCCAAATATTTACCAATTATGAATCCAACACTATCACTTTCCATATCACATCCATCAATAATTATCCATCTAATTACAAAATTTTTACCATCATCATTAACAATGTCCATTTACAACAACCCAAAACATAACCATAACCAAACCATCCAAATTCCCAATTTCCACTCTAATCATGTGAGGGTCCAGGTTGCTCATAACCGAGAGCACGGCTATCATGATAGTTTTTAACACTCTGCAGAGATTGTACCACTTTACCCACACGTTTGTGATTCCATCACCTTTCGGTGACTAAGAACCTCCCTTATGTTGTCTCACACTTCCTTTGTTGCGTGGCCAAGAGCTCACAAAATAGCTTTTACAAAGGGATTACTAGTATGTACGGACCCACTAAGGTTTCACCAGCAGGCTTGAATCTCCATTCTCTCACCCACGGGCCCCCTCATGTGTCATGCGGTTCCCAGGGTAGCCCTCCTCAACTCCCATTCCCCGCACCATAAAATGGTCCATATAATATCAGCAGTGCACCTAATTATTCAGCTACGATGCACCCATACTTGGCCTTGTGGTGGCACTGTAAATCTTGGATGGTCGCTCCACGGACTGATCCTTAGATCTAAAGCAAGCGAAACCACCATAACATCCAACCAAGTCCACAATCCATTCTTGCTTAGATCTCCCAAGTCCCACGTTACCAGTTAACCACATTCATCAATGCTCATCATAAACATGCTCATTAATTCATAGTTAAGCCATTTGGTTGTTTTCCTATCCCAATTAATTAGAGCAGAGCAAAAAGGTAAAATACCCTTCCTGACTCTCAACAATGTATTCCAAGTGACAAGGATGGTCAAACAAGACTAGTAAACACCTATAGTTGGGTTTCCCATCAACTTGACACAAGCATGCAGTTTTGAAAACAAATCATTTAAAAAAACATGATCAAAATATTCAAGGACACTTGCCTTGCTATTGAGACTAGTTAGGATCAAAAGCTTCGAAGTTTTGGTGTTGGAGGTCCTCAACAACACCCTCTAAAGCAATACCTTCGATTTTGTGCAACAAACATACAAAACAAGCATTACGATCAATAAATGCTCATATATTACTAATTATGTCATGACATGCATGAATGGTGCAATTATGTGGTAACACGTGTTATCAAGTTGATATCATTGCTTACTAACTAGTTACAATTAAGTCTTAAATGTTAGAACAAGATTCTAGTCATTTTGGAGAATATTAAAGAAGTTCCAAAAATTTCCAGAACTGAAAGACCGGACTAGTACACACTAGGGTTGGACATGTCCGCTCCGGAACAGAGAGGAAATCGGACTAGTCCGCACAGGACTGAACAAGACCGTTGTAGCTAGGGTTTTGGCGAATTTTCAACTAGAGCATAGTTTGAGTTGATATAGAACCATAATTTACGTGGGAAAGATTGATCTAAGATATTTACTATGAATCCTATGGTTCAAAGGTCGAGGATTCAAGAATTTGACGTCAAGATCGAAGGAGATGAAGAATTGGCAAAGGAGGATGTCGACGATGAAGGATTGATGATGGAGATCGCAGCAGCAATGACGATCTTTGTTGATCCTCCTCCTTGCTTCCTCTTCCTTCTTCCCCCGGCGACGGAGGCTTCTTGATGGCGGCTCTCGCGAACTAGGGTTAAGGGTTTCTTCTAATGTGGCAAAGAAATGAAAGGGTGGGTGTTGGGGTGTTTATATAGGGTGGAGGTGGTAGGGTTTGGGTGGAATTCAAGTTTAAGGCGGTGGAGGCCTTGGAGGGGTCCCACGTGGGCTCCACAGGGTTAGGCATGACGTTCTTGGGACCGATTAAGGTAATTACACAAAAGGCCATCGGGGAGGAAAAACATAATCTGAGTCGGGCACACCAGATAGTCCGTGCTGGTCGGGCAAGTCCGATCGGGAACAAGACTAGAACGGACAAGTCTGGTGGAGGTCTGGACAAGTCCGAAAAGGACCAGAAAGCTAAACGGACAAGTCCGGTATGGGGCCGGACAAGTCCGGGCTCTTGTCCAGTTTTCATAAACTGGACCAAGAATGGGAAACTACCGAACAACTCCAAAGGGTTCCAGTAACGGAGATCGAACTAGTTTGTAGAAGAAAATGGACAAGTCCGGAACATAACATAAACATTTTCGGACTAATCCATAGCAAAAACGGATAAGTCCGGGAAACAACAGAGGGAAAATCGGACTAGTCCAGTGTCTAGTCTGGACAAGTCCATACTGACACATGCTTTTAATTGTTGTTTTCATCCTAATTCATTTTAATCTTGTTCCATTACGTGTTGCTTGATGTTAAACATGTATAAGAATGTATGCAATGCATGATGGATGAAAATGAGGGTGTTACATGTCCTCATCTTCATCTCCATCTTCATGCTCATGCTGAGGAGGAGGAGGAGGAACAGAGACACCACCAAGTCCTAGAGAAGCCAGCTCTTGTTCTGTGAGAGGTGGGAGCTCTATGAAGTTCACTGCTGAGTCTTCGGAGATCTGAGGAGATTCCACTGGTTCAATGTCTAACTTCTCACAGATAGCCTTTATATTGTCCTTCATGTACCTTTGGTTCCTCTTTCTAGCCAAGCTTTCCTTGTGTTGTTTCACAACCACTTTGCGGCAGGATGCAAATATGGAGGAAAGCATCTTCAGAACAATGTTTGAGAAGTCCTTGGAGGGTGGAGGAGTGGAGGAGGTACCAGCCGAAGCCCTTTTGCCTTCATGTGCTTGCTTTGACCTTTGTACCCTTGCAGGTGAAGCATGTGCATTGGGAACACTGTAGGTTGTGGGCTTCTGAGGCATGAGACCAGTAGTTCAACAGCCTTGACAAACTCAAGGCCGGTCACCTTCTTGATCATGTACATTATGTATGGCGCATAGTCACACAACCTGTTGGGAGTGATTGAGATGTTCACTATATCATTGTAGACATACTCAAACACGTTGAAGGTCCTTTTCTGGCTTATCACTTTCATCAAGGACCTTAGTGATCCTTGGATGCTCCGTGCATTTCCATCCTTTGGAGCAATGGTCTTTCTCAATATCCTGTTCAGCACCACAAAGAATGGCTTCATGTATTTTGTGGTAGGTGGCTTGTATGGCATTCTTGTGTCATAGAGGAATGTGAGCTCATCCTTCTCTAGCCTCTTCAAGTTGTGAATCACAATCTCATTGTCCAAAGTGTCTTCAAGATGGAGTATCTTAGCGAACTCCTCATACATGACACTATATTTGGATCCATGTTTCATCCATGTGATTTCTTCCTCATCGTCACTTGATAAGTAGCAAGTGGACTAGAATCGGGTGATGACTTCATTGTTCCAATTTAATTTGAAGGATACGAGATCCTTTAAACCATGTCTTTCTAAAGCCTCTAGGAACTTACGATAAGCTTGGCAAGACTTTGACTCCATATATGTCACATCCACCCATTGGCTCACGACAACTGGAGTTCTCATCTTCTCATACACATTCTCATAGAAATCTGCCTGGAAGTGACTCCAGAATCTTGGGTCAGCCTTTGGCTGCTCATAGACATTGACTTTCCTGAGTTTATCGGCTAGATCATTGCCTTTGCCAATGAAATCATCTTTAGAGGCTCCCTGCTTCTCTGCAAAGGTTCCTTCATCCTTATTGGCCCAATGGGTCCACTGGAAAGGCCTTTGCCCTTGCTTGTGCTTCTCCGTGGTGCCTTTGCGCTGACACCAACACCATCCTTGCTTGATGGCTTCTTCACAACCACTTTTTTGTTCCTTGGGAGCACAGAGTCAGGAGAAGAGGCGTGGGCATCATGGTCATGTCGCTTCTTGCTTCTGAATTCTTTTGCCATGTCCACTCTCTCATGATCACGTTCGGCTTCATAGTCGAACATGCTATCATCCAACGCGATCGACATCGAGCCTGACACAGAGAGTACAAGGTATGGTAAGAAGAAGGTGAGTTATATTTTGTCGAGATATGAATTTAAAGGTTCAAACTGTCAAGGGATCGGACCTGTCCGATTTCATAGTTTGAACTTGTCCGTGTGATCGGACTTGTCCGCACGAGGGACCAGACTAGTCCGGTTTGGGCGTATGAACACTAACTTCATATTTCTACAAATCTAAGCAAATTTGATACAAAAAGGTAGGAGGACAAAAAGAATACATATATCAATGCAATGTATATCATAGGAATCAAGGAAAGTGAGCAAAAATTGAGAAAAGGTAAGAACTAGGGTTTGGAGTGATTTTTACCAAAATTTGAAGAATCCAACGAGAGGAGCGGAGTATGAGTCTGGATTAGTCTGGAGGATGAAGCCCCACTCCGAGGGGAACAATTCTCATGGAGAAAAACTTGATTTCGTGGGGAAATGTCGATTCTGCCTTTGGAGCTCTCACTTGAGGAGAGAGACTGCAATGGGGTTGTGAGGAGGATGAAGAAAGGCTTTGGTGGCAGGCTAGGGTTAGGCCCGATAGTAGCGGACTAGTCTGCAAAAGGACCGGGCTAGTCTGATACACTGAACTAGAGTCGGACTGGTCTATAGCAATGGACTAGTCCGGTGCTCACCACGGAGTAGTCTGGGTCAACTGGACAGACTTAAAACAGAACAAAAAGATTTTGGGAATTTGAACTAATGTTGGTCTTTAGGACACCATTTCATAAATAATTTTGATGAATATGACCAGTAAGCAATCAACAATCATACAATGGCCATAATTCACCAAGATTCAATAATCAAAGTAGTTTTCGAGAGAAAATTGAGATAAGGAATGATTTTTTGTAAAATAAGTAAACTTTGAAAAGCCAATCAGGTATGCAACCTTACAAGTCACATTTCGAGGATCGTAGTGACTTGAAGACTTGCATACTAAACATAGACTCAGAATGATGTTAAGCCTATATGCACAAGAGTATAATAAATTAGCAGACAAGAAGTAATACACAAGTTTAATATGGCCTAGATGCACCAAGATACAATAGAGCCAAAAATAGAACGGTATGCCTCTTTGGACCATATTTGGATCAACTTCGTCGAGGTGGGGATGCATTTATGGTCTTGTATCCTCCTTTTCTTATTTATTTTCTTCATCTCCCCCTTGATCATTGCCTCCATCGTTATACTGATTATCTTGATCTTGTTGAGGTCGATATTGTACATATTAAGCTTTTTCTCGTGTAGAGGCTCCCCCTTGACATTGCTCTCCGGTTGTTGTACACTTGAGTCTTGTGATGATGGTTCAGGTGGAGATGAGCTTGGATTTTCATTATACCCCATGAATATTTTCTTTCCTCCATTCATGTGGTTGGTGCTTATTAAGTACCTCTTTGGTTCCACCAGAGGGGGTACATCTACAAAATAGGATTATGCCTTTGTTCTAGGTACCGGATCTTTCTTGAGTCCTTTGAGGTTAGTGATGAGACACTTGGGCACCCACACACAAGATTTTGGACTTTTGTGGAGTGGCCCAACATACTTGGCGTAAAGATGATTGAGTTTATTCTTCATAAGAACATATGAGACATTAAAGTCATGAAACATGATGTTTGGTCCATTTTTAGCTTTTTTATGAAAGCAAGGAACATGTTTGGTGTTCTCAACTTGATTTGAGCCTTCTTTGACAAAAGCAATCAATTCCTTGTTATTCTTGGGGTTTCTATCATTACACTTTTCACCTCGAGATTATCCAAAGCCATCCTTGACATTAGGAGCTATAGAAACCGAGTATGCACTTCGTGCATACTTTATCTTATCCTTATCAAAAAGACCACCTTTGGGTGAATGTTTGCTTTGTGCCACTTTAAGCTCATTTTTCAGGTCAAGAACAAAATTAGCACAACTACATGTGTTAGATGGAAATGACTTTATACTTGAAGAAGGTGAGCTCTTAGAGGAGGAGGGAGCACCTTGCTTGAGCAATTCAACTTGTACTTGAAGTTTCTTGTTAACTTTTGTCAAGTTAACAAGTTCATCCTTAAGTACAACATTCAAATCATTTAGATTTGAGCAAGTTTCCTTGCTCAAGGCTACCTCACACTCAAGTTCTTCTCTCGTTTCCTTTTCAGGCTCGAAAGCCTTTTCAACCTCAAAATATCTCTCCTTTTGAAGGATGAGCATATCTTCTTGTCGGTTGATAAGATCCTCCTTTTTAAATATCTCATCTGACAATTTTTTAATTTTATCTAAAGTACTGTTACTTAATAATCCCTTAAGCATGTGTTTATTTTTATCCCTGCTATCAAACTCATCATCAAAGTAATATAAAGATGAGGGTTTAGATATGACCTTTTTCTTGCCCTCCTTTGCCGTGAGGAAAGTGTGGTTGGAGTCCTTCCATCCTCGCATATTTGGAAAGAGAGTGGACTTCATGGAAGGCTTCTTGATGGCAATGGTTGCTACCCTATCTTTGTCCTCGGAGGAGGACTCATCGTTTGAGTCTCACTCCTTGCCAATGTGTGCTTGGCCTACGTGTTTCTTCTTCTTGAATGTCTTCTTATTGTGTTGTTTAGATTCCTTCTTTTTCTTGTCATCTTCTTCATCTGGGGAATCAACTATGAAGTGCCCATATTCACCATAATTGTAGCATGACCTCCTAGATCTAGACTTGTCTTTATCCTTGCTCTTGCCTTCACTAGATTTGTCTCCTTTTCTCTTCCTCATCATTCTTTTAAACCTTTTGTTGAAGAGTACCATTTCTTCATCATCCATATGGTGCTCACATCGTTGCTATCTTCGTCGTCTTGCACCTTATGGACTCTCTTGCCTTTTGATTTGCAAGTCGCCTTGAGGGCCACCTCCTTATTATTTGATGAGGTGAGCTCAACAAGATTCTTCACATATTGAGCTTCCTTTTCCATCATCTCGTGATTGATGATTTTGCCCAGTAGTTCATCCGAAGTTATTTTATGGAATCCCGGACTTTCTCATATCATGGAGCATAAAGTGACATTGCAGGACATGAATGCCCTTATCAACCTCTTGACAACCTCATGATCGGTCACCTTCTTGCTTTCGTAGGCACGGATCTTGTTGATAAGTGCCTTCATTCGGTTGTACATTTCTTGAGGGCATTCACCATCCTCAATGGCAAATCTCCCCAAGTCTCCTTCTAGCATTTCGATTTTTGCTTCGCGGACACAGCGATTACCTTCATGTGCGGTTTTGATGGTATCCCATATTTCCTTGGCACTTTCCAGAACATCCACCTTGATAAACTCTTTTCGGATCAAGGATGAAGTGGTCACCGAAACGGCTTGTGCATTGCGGTGATTTGCTTGTTCTTGCTCCTATGTGAGTTCATTGTCAGTGTCTAGGATATCTGTACTTATACACACAACATGCCTAAGATTGGGGTTTAAGGAAATGAGATGCGTTTTCATATTATAATTCCACAATGTATAATCATTGTCGTTGAAAAGTGTAGGTCTCCCCATGGGGATAGAAAGATAATGATTATTAGAGTTTAAACGTTCGTAATTAAAAGGATATCAGGAGTAGTCTTGATTACTACCCCCTTTTGGCTTTCATATACCTTCTTGCCCTTCTGGCTTAGAAGCTTCTTTCTTAGGAGTGCCTTCAGCTAGCGCACTTCATCATCATCGTGCTCATAGTCATTAAGCACATTGAACACCTTGGTGTCTTGTTTGTCTTCGATGATGGGCATTTTTGAGATCTTGTTGGCCTTATCGATGGCCATGTGTTTCTCTGAGCGGTGAGTCTCGTAAATGGAGAGTCTTGCTCTGATACCAATTGAATGTGGCCCAGAATGAGGTGAATAAGCATTTGAAACTTTTTCCTGCAACACACAACAGAATTGTCAAATACAGAAAGGCCGGACTAGTCCAGTGTAGGTGCGGACTAGTCTGGTGTGCTTGTTACACTCACAAAAAGATTAATTATTTTGTGTTTTTCTTTGAACGTTATAGCAGCAGAATACTAAATCAACTTTAGAGTCATTAACAAGTGAATATAGAAATTAGGTTCTTCAAGAAACACAAAGTTAAAGACGATTATGAGTATGATCAATTTTAACACAAGATGGTGATAACTGCGAAAAGTAAAGATCAAGAACACGCGAGACAAAGGATATTTACCGAGATTTGATCCAATAAAAGAGATCTACGTCCTTGTTGAGGAGCTCACCCAAAGTCAGGTCTCAACCAATCCTTTACCTCGTCAAGTCACCACGAAGGACAAATTTAGTTCCACTATCACGGGGTAATCACCAAGTCGATGGGGCAGCCTCACAAGTTGAGGGATCCCACAAGATTACATCAAGAAAATAGAACGTGTTTACTCAAAAGATTTACAAAAATTGCGAGAGTGTATGAGAGATCAAACCCCAAGAGCTCAATGATGCGTAGACGTTGCTCTCCCTTTACCAAATCTTTATTCCCAAAATATTTAACCTTTTAGGGCTTTAGATGTGTGGGAAGGATTATTTTTGTGCTCTTGGGAGGTGTGATGGTGCTAGGGTTCTTAGTTTCTTGTTATGGGATCGTGGATCACCTATTTATAGACATTTAGAAAAGTTATCATTAGGGATACCGATGGCTGGACTAGTCCACTCTCTGGACCGGACTAGTCCGGTGTGATGTGTGATATGTGCGTGAAACGTGCAGCACACCTGAAACCCTAATTACTATGAGTGAAGTGGACTAGTTCGTATTGGACCGGACTAGTCCGTTGTGATTCTAGTAACCAAATCATACTAATCCGTATGAAACGGACTTGTCTGGTGCAAGGTTTGGTTTGTGTTATGTAGACGGAATAGTCCGCATTTTGGGACTTGTTCGTGCGAACAACGGAGAGTTAACCGGACTAGTTCGTCTCCTTTCTAGACTTGTCCGTATGGGAACAAAAAAGGAAATCGGACTAGTCCACTAGTGTACGGACTTGTCTGGTGCTTCAATGAATTGCTTAACTTGTTGATTTTAGCACTTACTCTCTACGCAAAGTCGTGAGCTCTTGGGATGTGTCTTTCACACAAATCCTATACGTTAACAACTACTTTGTGTTTCAAGTCTTCACTTCAGCTCTTCCCTTCTCATTCCTCATTTTTAACCTTTTTGTGCACTTATTATTTTTATTCTCTAAAGACCTGCTTTAAGCTCAACAAATCTCATTAGGATCCCGTTTGTTTGTCATCAATCGTCCAAAACCCACAAGGGTATGACTAGATGCACTTTCAAGGTTCAACAGCCAAGTTCGAGAGGAATTGTGGTTGGGTTGATCGATAGATCATGCAACATGTTTGGGTTAAGAACAATGCATATGAAGGTATCTTGGACATTTTGGAAAGTGTTTGCATGTGTGCAAGGGTGCATGGACGTGGCAACATTGTTCCAAGGTGTGGTGAAGAGATATGTACATGAAGATATGGCTAGAAAGGTCCAACTGGCTGGATTATGCCTCAGGCTACGGCTGGGGTGGTTATGGTTTGTATATGGAAGGCTTCTAGCTTGTTTTGATTAGATTTCATGTTGGTCAGGAAGCTGAGTTGTTTTAGGAATGTTTACGACATTCCTAAGGTGTTTTTAAGTCTTAAGATTGTTTCTATCTGCGTATGGAAGAGTTTTGATAAGTTGTGGAATGTTTCGGTTGAATCTGATAAGGAGTAGGAGGCCTACCTTGGACTGGGTTGGCCTTAGGGTTGGTTATATAAGCAAGGGAGGCCAGAGCTCATGGTACACGAATAGTGGCTGTTCCTTTTGTGTTTCCTTGAATAAAGATCATAGTTTCATAGGAGCTTTTGTGTCTTGTTCGTCTGACTTGTTTTTGTCAAGTCTTTCTCATCGAGTTTCTGCATAGCACTATGTTGCTTTGGTGTTTTTATCATAACTTGAGTTTTACAGATCCAATTGATGTGATTATTTTTGTGTTGTTTTCACAACTCAATTATATACCATCTCTAAAAATTTCACGGTCATTGGATCTGTGGTTTTTTATGTACATGAGTTTATTTGCAGCATAGCAGATCTGATTTCGGGTAGAACAGATTGACTCTTGTTCAATCTTTTGGTCATAACTTGAGTTTCACTTGATAATTTTTGTGATTCTTGTTGTGACATCTTCATGGCTTGATTCTATACTATTTCTACTCTTTTTGTAACAGCTGGACACATTTAGATTAGTTGCAGACACTGATTTCTCCAACAGATTGATTTCTCCCGAGGGATTTTTGTAGCTTTCGCTGAAAAAGTTTTAATATACCATTCACCCCCTCTAGTAGTTTTTCACATGCTCTTAAATCCTACAAAAATCACTAGGGAATGATTAACCGTCTATAGTTTGCACCCAAGAGTAACAAACACAAAAAATCTCAAACAAACTCAATGAATCGAATCAAAGCTCAACCCCAAAGCCACTTCTTCTCAAATCTCGCGACTGCTCTTTCACTCTTTCCAAAAGTCACATATTTAGCCTCTAGAAGGTGAAAGCTAGGTGTTGAAATGCTCTTGAGCATTTTGTGGGCGCAGGTTCTCTTTCGGGTGGTCAGGAGTTTTTGGGGTAAGAGGTGATTTGATCCCCTATTTATAGCCAAAAGGCAATTTCGACTGTTGTTAAACTACCCACGTTGGACAAGTACAAAAATGCCTCAGACATGGCTGAGCTAATGGGCACAGTGATGGTACAGCTAAAAGTTTGATTTTAAATTAGTGTGTAAAAGTCACCTCGGACAAGTCCGAAATGCCAACGTGGGGGTTTTAACAGACTTATCCAACTTTTACACCCTTGGACAAGTCCACGTCGGAGAAGTCCAAAGAGTCCCAGACATGTTTGAAGTTGTAGAGATACAACTTGGATATGTGTGGCCAAACTCGGATATTTCCGAGTGGCAAGAAGACTTAGAGAATTTTCTAAATCCTGGTATGTCGGACAAATCCAACATACCTCGGACAAATCCAACTCTATACAGAGAGTTCTCAGACATGTTTGGCCAAATTCAGACAAGTCCGAGTGGCTAGAGGGACCTATATTTTTTCTATGTCTAGGTATGTTGGACATATCCGAAATTGTGCAAGGGCTTCTCGGAAAAGTCTGGCCAAACTCAGACATTTTCGAGTGGCCAGAGAGACTTAGAATTTTTCTAAGTCAGGAGAGGTCGGAAAAGTCCGACCAACCTTTAACAAGTACGGATATGTGCAGGGAGTATTAGGACATAGCAGAGCCCATGGCTCGGATAAGTCCGAACCTTAGGTTAATTGATCTCCTTAGAATCTACCCCAAGGGGTTGAGCTCCCATTTGATTCCCTAAGTTTGCAAGAGTCACGTACCTCTTGATAGTATGATGTTTCCTATGACTGAAGAGAAATGAAAACCTAATTCTATGAGTCCTTCTGCGCCTTTTCTCCTTTTCCAAAGTGTATGAAAGGAATTCAAATTCTTTAATTGTTTGCCACTAATCATCCAAAACCCAAAAGGGACCTAGATGCACTTTCAGATATAACACAACGGATCCATCTCGTCTCTAGTTCCTTGCACCGTCATCTTAGTCAACTCCATCCCTAATACCGGAGTGCACTGACGATTCAGAGATCATATCTTCAGAAATGCTCGCCCTTATGATCCTACAATAGGAGAAAGTGAATAAGATTTTTGGGATGCACTTTGCATGAGTACTACAGCCGATCTTCATCAACGTCAGCGACTGGTCCTATGTGGTCTAAGTGGCGCATGTTGCCTACTGCCGTCTTCAAATATCTACCGTGATCGATCTTCATCAACAATACAACAACACCTACAATGATTCATCTGGCTATAAATTGCCTCGCACAGTCTATTACAATATGTTATTGTAACATGGGTGTACACTATTACAAAAAGCTTCATCGCAGGTTAATGAGGACATGCCTAGCATTCACTCATCTTCAAATGAAAATCCACTTGACATAGCTGGTCCAATTACAAGGAGTAGAGCTAAACAATTGCAGAAGGAAATTCATTCTCAGGTGAACGCTAACCTTATGTTTAATAATCTGTCTATGTTGAATGAGCCTATACTTTTGTGTTCTTGTTTCAATGTTCTTAGGAATGATGGAGTGTATGAACCAGCATGGAATCAAGATGGATTCAAGCCTCTGGACATCTGAACCAAGAAGCCTATGGTGTGCATGAATAAAATGGTGGTTCATCACCTTAGCATGTGAATGCAACCAGAAGCTAGATGATTGACATATGGTACGAATTCCAAGCATCACTGCGGACATAATACAAGGAGTTACACGGTGTTCTATAAGTGGATGAAAGAGTTTTCAAGTCTACTAAGAGTTTTCAAGTCTACTTTCCAGCCCATCAAACGGTTCATTATTTGGATGTTTTAATAAGGAGTTATGATCATTTTAGTAATTGTTGCCAGAAGCTGAAAAGACGCGCGAACCAACCATGAAATCCACTAGAGCATGCGCATGCAGCCATTTACTCAAAGCTGAACGTCCCTATCTCTATATATATCTTGTACTAGACAATGCAAAGGGGGGACTTATTTTTATTGAATTCAGAATACAAAAACTCGAGGAGTTTTGTTTATGCGTGAGTCTTGAGAGGCTTACAACACTTGTTCTTTCGATTCCTGAGGGAGTTTTAGAACGCCGAACTGCGGTTCACCCAGTTCGTGCCTTCACGTCTATAGGGTGTGATTGCGTGGGCTGTTCGTCGATACGTGGAAGGGTGATTGTCTCGGTAGTTCGTCGCGTGGACAGCCTCGCGGTGCGCTGCCTCTTCATCAGGTCACGCAGCGACAATTTATCAAGTTCGCAGATCCTACGAGAAGATCGGGCCACAACAACTTGCTACACTGCTGCCTAGGCGTGTGCATATCATCTGGTACCAAAGCCTCCGTTTCCTCAGTAGGATTATTCTTGCTTTTGTTAGGATAGATTTTTATATACCTATTGTCCACTAATAGCCAAAATGAAAACCAACAGCCCAAATTCATACGTGCTACTGATTTTGTAGTTTATTTTATCGAGTTTTAATCCTTTAAGATTTGTCTAGTTGCTGAATTTTTTTTTCTTTTCCACATCGTTCTAGTTGTTATCTTTGTTCTAATCATCAAATCGCTTGCTGCATATACCACCCATCCAACCCTTGTTTTCTACCCGCCACAAATTCACCACCCGAGTTTCTTGCTTTTGTGCTGCACCATCCATCTTAGTTAATCCTTAAGCGCCCCTTTAGTTGAAAGTTGTGCTGCATTTGTCACAAAGGTTAAAAAATAAAAAAGAGGAAAGAAGAAATAAAAAGAGAATTGTGTTCAGCACATCCAAAGGGGTTTGGGCAGCAATAAGTTTCGGTTGATGCACTTGGTGTTCATCTATCCACTTCCTACATCTTGTTTCTACATCTTTGTGCATCTTTTCCTTTATATTCAGCAACTTAGTCTTGTGTTTTTGGATTATTATTCGGTTTTGCATCAATACATTTTTCAGTGTATTCCACATACATATTACCCCACCAAGCTCCACTTAAAACGCAGCGTGAGTTGTTGCACCATCGTCGTTGTTACAATCACTCTTCCACTACAAATTGCAGACCGGTTCTTGCTCTTTTCAGGGAGAGAAAGAACTTGTTTTGTCAGTGTTCAGGGAGCGATTCCACATATATTTTGTCCTATTACTTTCTTCCTTTGTTACTAACATGGCAGGAAATGAAGATTCCCCTTCTTACACTGTTTCTGGTCAAGAAATTCAGGAAGTGCATGCACAAATGCAACAATTGATGCAGGGGATGCAAGCGCTTCAACGATCACTACAGCAGCAACACGGGGAGCATCCACCTCATGGTGATGAACACATTAAGGATGATGATCAACATGCCGGTGGCGTTGGTGGTGGTCGTGGCCGAGGATTCGCTACTGGTTTTGATAACTTTGCAGGTGGCCGTGGCTGAGGATTTGCTGCTGGTTTTGGTCGTGCACGATGTGTTCCTGTTGGGCATCCTCCTGATTTTGATGTTGAAACATTTTCAAATTATAGTGCTGAACATGGAGGTGATCCTTATGGTCACCGTGATGCATATGATGATCATGGTCGTGACAACTTTGGCCGTTTTGGAGCCCGTGGTCGTTATGGTGATCACCGTCGACGTCATCATGAACGACGTCATAATGATGATGGTTTGGGCAAGGTTAAAGTGTCCATTCCTCCATTCAGAGGCAAGGAGAATGCTGATGATTACATTGAATGGGAAACCAAAGTGGAGCAACTATTTGATTTGTATGAATACCCTGCTGAAAAGAAGGCAAAACTTGCAGCCATTGAGTTTAAAGGTTATGCCATAACTTGGTGGAATCAGATCCATACTGAATATCAAAGAGTTGAGCATGTTCGCATAACTTGGGAAGACATGAAGAGGGAAATGCGACGTCGTTTTGTTCCTGCATATTATTCTCGTGACCTACATTTGAAGCTGAAACGTCTTGTGCAAGGTACTCATACTGTTGATGAATATTTTCAAGAATTGGAAATGTGTTTACTTCATACAGGGATAATTGAAGATGAGGAATCCACAATGGCCCGGTTTATGGTTGGCCTCAATAAATCTATTGCTGATAAAGTGGCTATGACAAATTATACTTGTCTCACTGAGTTGGTTCATTTTGCAAAGAGGGTTGAACGGCAAGTTGCTACATCTTACAAATACAATGCTTCATGGCGTCATTCCCAACAGCAAGCGGATTTCACTCCTCAATTCCAACAGCAAGGAGCTGCAACGCCCAAATCTTCATCTCGTGGAACAAATAGATCCATTCCATCTTCTTCCAAACAATTGGATGTGAAAGGTAAAGCTGTGAGTTCAAATCAGCCCACTTCTTCTACTGCAGCCACCCAACGCAAGACAAGCAAGATTGAGTGTTTTAAGTGTGGTGGTCATGGGCATAAACAAGCTGAATGTCCCAATCGTCGTACTATTATTGCCCTTGCTGATGGTTCTTATGATTCACAAAGTGAAGAGGAGGACAAGTTTACCAATGTATTTGCGGATTTTAATCTTGACACTTGTGAGTATTCAGCAGAAGATGGTACATTTGAGCTAGGTCTGAATTGTTTGGCGATTCAACCTATTCCAACTTTTACTTCCAATGACATGTTACAAGATGTTATTTCTCCATCTTCTGATGAGATTACTAGTGCTGATTTTGATGAGTTGCTTGCTGATTTCCTTGATTTCGAGCCTTCTACAATGAATACACCATCTCCTTCTTTGGTGGTTAGGAGAGTTCTTTCCACTTAGTTTGTTGCTGCTGAACAAGGACAACGCCATAATTTATTTCAGTCCTGATGCAAAGTGCAAGGCCAAGTGTGCCGTTTCATCATAGATGGTGGGAGCTGCAATAATATTGTTAGTGCTTTGCTAGTTGAGAAGCTTGGTTTGCAGCCACGTTGCCATCCACATCCGTACCATATGCAATGGCTGAATAATTCCGGGACAGTTAAGGTTTCATCCATGATTCGTTTGTCATTTTCCATTGATGGTTATCATGGAGAGGTGGATTGTGATATTGTCCCCATGCAAGCATGCCATTTGCTGCTTGGTCAGCCCTGGCAATTTGATGTGGACTCGGTGCATTTTGGACGGTCTAACAAATACACTTTCATTCAAAGTGACAAGAAGGTGGTTCTTGTTCCATTATCTCCGGAGGAGATACATACTTCAGATATGTCTCACAAGAAAAGAGAGGAATCAAACAAAAGAAAATTGAGCGAGACCCTCAACCCATGTAACGGAGAGAGTTCTAACCCATCCAGCCACATAAAGCCTCATGCCAATCCTAAACAGCCACGCCACGCTGAATGTCTCTTTGTGAGCAAGAGTGATTTGAGAGAAGTGAGAGACACCACAACCCCATTCTTTGTGCTCTTGCACAAGGAGATCCTACTTTCAACTCACGATTTACCTTCATCGCTGCCTAGTGTTGTTCTTGATCTCTTACAGGACTTTGAATATGTTTTTTCCCGATGAGAGACCAGCCGGACTTCCTCCACTCCGTGGAATTGAGCATCAAATTGATTTGGTACTAGGTGCTTCACTTCCAAATCATCCAACCTACGCACCAATCCTGAAGAAACAAAGGAAATTCAGCGACAGGTAAAAGAGCTTTTGGACAAAGGGTATGTTCGTGAATCCTTATCACCATGTGCAGTTCCCATTCTTTTAGTCCCAAAGAAAGATGGCTCCTGGCACATGTGTGTTGATTGTCGTACTATCAATGCTATAACTGTTTGATATCGCCATCCCATTCCACGACTTGATGACATGTTAGATGAATGAGTGGTTCTATCATTTTCACCACGATAGATTTGCGTAGTGGTTATCATCAAATCCGGATGAAACTTGGTGATGAATGGAAAACAGCATTTAAAACTAAATTTGGTCTCTGTGAATGGCTTGCGATGCAATTTGGCTTGACAAATGCTCCTTCAACTTTTATGCGCTTAATGAATCATGTTTTACGAGCTTTCATTGGCAAGTTTGTAGTTGTTTATTTTGATGATATTCTGATCTATAGAAAATCATTTGATAAACATCTTGATCATATCCGTCAAGTACTTGTTGTCTTGAGGGGAGAGATATTGTATGGCAACATTGCTAAGTCCACCTTTTGCACAGACCGTGTTGTTTTCCTTGACTTTGTTGTTTCCACAAATGGTATTCAGGTTGATGAAGAGAAGGTTAAAGCAATAAAGGATTGGCCTACACCGGTAAATGTGAGCCAAGTTCGAAGCTTTCATGGTCTTGCAAGTTTCTATAGGCGTTTTGTCAAAGATTTTAGCACTCTCGCTGCACCACTTAACAATCTTACAAAGAAGAATGTTCTATTCAAATGGGGACATGAAGGAGACCAAGCATTTCAAACGCTGAAAACAAATCTTTGTGAAGCACCGCTGCTGCAACTTCCTGATTTTGGTAAGACATTTGAGATTGAATGTGATGCAAGTGGTATTGGCATAGGAGGTGTACTGCTGCAAGAAGATAAACCTGTTGCCTACTTTTCTGAAAAAGCTAAATGGCCCACATCTGAATTACTCAGTTTATGACAAGGAGCTTTATGCGTTAGTTCGCGTTTTGGAAGTTTGGAAACATTACTTGTTACCTAAAGAATTTGTAATTCATTCTGATCATGAAGCTTTGAAATATCTTAAAAGTCAAGGCAAGCTGAACCGTCAACATGCTAAATGAATTGAGTTCATTGAAACATTTCCCTATGTTGTCAAACATAAGCATGGTAAAGATAACATTGTTGTCGATGCCTTGTCTAGAAGATGTGTGTTGATTACACAACTAGATACAAAAGTGCTTTGTTTGGAATCCATTAAAACAGTCTATGCTGCTGATGCTGATTTTAAACAACCTTTCTCTCGTTGCATTGATGGAAAAGGTTGGGATAAATATTATACGCATGATGGCTTCTTGTTTTGGACTAAAAAAATATGCATTCCATCTTGCTCGATTCATCAAGTTCTTTTGCAGGAAGCACATGCAGGTGGACTAGCTGGTCATTTTGGTGTCAAAAAGACATTGGACATGCTCTCTGACATTTCTTTTGGCCACATATGCGACGTGATGTCCAGCGGCACGTTGGGTGCTGCATCGTTTGCTTGAAAGCTAAGTCCCGCCTCAATCCCCATGGTTTATATACTCCATTACCTATTCCACATGTTCCTTGGGAAGATACATCTATGGACTTTGTTCTGGGATTACATCGGTCTCAGAGGGGGAGGGATTCTATTTTTGTTGTTGTAGATCACTTTTCTAAAATGGCACATTTTATCCTTTGTCATAAGAGCGATGATGCTTCACAAGTTGATGAGGACATCAACACCCTTGATACATCCACACCAACTCAGCTACAGGTTTCTGGTCCGATCACTCGCGCTCGTGCACGTCAACTAAACTATGAGGTGAACTCATTCTTTGCCTTATGTCCATCTTATATAGACCGTGGAACTACGTGCTTTCTTGTTTTGCTTAGGAACAATGGAGTGGAGCCAATAGGAAGGGAATTCGCTCGGACGGGATTTGGACAGCAGAACAACACCAACTTCTGACGGCCACCACAACTTCATACGGACTTCGATCTGGGTGTTCAAGTACTTCCTGTAAACATTATAAAGTCTACTTTCAAAAGGATCTGGCCTCATGTCCATATCTATTTGGAGTCGGCCGCAATCGTTATTTTAATACAAATACCTTTTCTATCCATGGTGCTGCATCACCAAAATTGGGCCCATGGCCCATGTATCGTTTGGAGTCCATTAGGTACTCGTGATTAGGGTTTCTCATGACCCTAGGGAGGTAATAAATAGTAGCTACCGCCCTCATTAGCTGGTGGGTTTTGTTTATTGGTAAGTTAGCTTCTACTGCTTTCTTGTACACGCGCGTGTCGACTAGATCGCCCGTCTACTTGTATCCAGAACCCCATTTTAGATTGATTCAACAGATAAGTGCTTGTTCTTCTTGTTCTTGCGTGTTCTTCGATTGCTTTCAGGAACAAAGGCCCTCGTGGTCAGGTTGATTGTGCGCCAGCAAGATCAATACAACTTCGGAGTTGGTGTACCGATCGCTAAGGCGCATCGTCTTGGGGACGGTGTAGTCGGATCGCCAACGTCTTCTCCTCCGCAAATTGAACCCTCCTATTCTCATCGAAAGATCGGGAACCAATATCCTATCAAGTGGTAATCAGAGAAAGGTTAATCGGTGAGAGTGCTACCATTACTTTTCTTTCCGCTGTTATCATCCTATAGTCCATAAAAAGCCCAAAAAATACTAGATCTGTTTTTTTTTCATTATTCCTAGACCATTGTGCCTTTTACTTTCTCTACTTAGTAAAGACTTGTTGAGTTCATGGTTGCTTCGACGAGTCAAGTTGCTGGTCTTTAGTTTTGCACCACTAGAGTTTCAAGTTCATGTCACATTCGGTCACCTAGTTCGAGTCAGATCCGTAGTTCGAGTTTGAGTCAGATTACTAGTTCGAGTTTGAATCAGATTGCTACTTCGAGTTTGAGTCGGATTGCTAGTTCGAGTTTGAGTCGGATTATGAGTTCAAATCATATTGCTACTTCGAGTTTGAGTCGGATTGCTAGTTCGAGTTTAAGTCGAATTACTAGTTCGAGTTCGAATCATATTGCTACTTCGAGTTTGAGTCAGATTAGTAATTTGAGTTTGACAACAAGAAAAAGGCAAGTGCAAAATCAAAAGCCGCACAAAAGCCACAAGCAATTAGAGAGGAAAAAAAGGCAAGTGCAAGATCAAAAGCCGCATGTGCAAATTTTGTTCTAGGGTCTCCTGATTCCATCTAGAGAGAGTTTGGGTAACCACCCCAACAAAAAAAACGAAAAAAAAGTAAAAAAATCAGATTGTTGTTTGGGATGTTTTTGGTGATGACATTGGTGTCTCGGCTCGCGTCTCTAGTATGGTCTAGACTAAGATCAGCACAGTACTGTCATAGAACATATTCAGCTTGTTGTGATTAACGTGGTGAAAGTTTGCTCGTTGTGCTAGTTCAGCCACCTAAAGCCATAGATTGACACCTGCTCTTGAAGTTGTTCATTAATTGCTGGTTGCGATCACCTTCTTGCTGAGCTTGGTAAGAACAGGTAAGAGCTTGACAGGTTGAGAGTGAGTGAGTTATCTCCACCAGCACCTTTGTAGCTAGGGATAACGTTACCCTTTCATATTGGATTGTTTTTTTTCTACTAACCATGGCAGGAGGAGCAAATACAAACGAAGAAGTGCATTCACCTCGCACACGGGGAATTATACAACACTTCGAACGCAAAGTGCGGCTACGCACAGAAGCGCTTGATGAGGATTTTCGTGTTACCATTGACCGCCTTGGTCAATTGGAAAATATGCAGATCGACACCAACACCAAAATCAGCACGTTGGAGATTTCCATTCAAACATTGAACACTTCTATTGGAGCCATCCGGTAGCACCTTGAGGAGAGGGATCGTGGACGCACTGCGGATGGACTGGTGAGCAATGTTCCTAGTATTGTACATGACAATGAAGATGACTATTCTGCAGATACGGAGATTGGGGAAGATGAGGAAGCTAGGCCACGGCGCTAGTACAACGCAACCGTCAAGGTATGGGTGGACATCGTCGGCGTGAGGTACGCAATCATGATGATACTTTTACAAGATCAGATTTAAGATACCTCATTTTGATGGTAAATATGACTCTGGTGCATATATTACTTGGGAGATTTCTGTTGATCAAAAATTTGCATGTCATGAGTTTCCTGAAAACACAAGAGTTAGAGCAGCCACTAGTGAGTTTACTGATTTTGCTTCTATTTGGTGGATAGAACATGGCAACAAAAATCCTAATAACATACCACAAACTTGGGATGCTTTGAAATGGCTCATGCAATCTAGATTTGTTCCTTCTTACTATGCACGTGATCTGTTAAATAAGTTACAACAATTGAGACAGGGAGGTAAAAGTGTAGAAGAGTATTTTCAGGAATTACAAATGGGTATGTTGCGTTGTAATTTAGACGAGGATGAGGAACCAGCTATGGCTAGATTTTTTTGGTGGTTTAAACCGTGAAATTCAGGACATACTTGCTTATAAATATTACAATAATGTTACCCGTTTGTTTCATCTTGCTTGTAAAGCTGAAAGGGAAGTGCAGGGACGATGAGCTAGCTCGAGAACTAATATTTCTGCAGGAAAGACTAGCTCATGGCAACCACACACGACTACTCCTTCAATTGGGCGTGCTTCCCCGTCATCTTCTTCACCAAGTCGGGCAGCACCTTCTTCCTCCGGCAACAAGCCACGTGCTTCTTCCACTAGCTCAGCAGTAAAGACCACCCAAAAGCTCACCGAGAGTGCTTCTTCCGTAGCATCTACAGGATGATCTAGAGATGTTCAATGTCACAAGTGCAAGTGGCCATGTGCAGCGTGACTGCCCAAGCAAATGTGTTCTAATTGTTAAAGATGATGGTGAGTACTCATCTGCTAGCGATTTTGGTGACGATACGTGTGTTTTGCTTGTAGCTGACCATGCAGGTAGCGATGAACATCAAAAAGAGCATAATTGTGCAGAAGATGCAGCGCGCTATGACAGTTTCATTGTGCAGCGTGTGCTTAGTGCACAAATGGAGAAAGCGGAACAAAATCAAAGGCACACATTATTCCAAACAAAGTGTGTCGTCAAAGAGCGATCTCGCCGCATGATCATTGATGGAGGTAGCTGCAACAACTCTGATAGCAGTGACATGGTGACCAAGCTGGCACTAAGAACCAAACCGCACCCACATCCCTATTACATTCAATGGTTAAACAACAGCAGTAAGGCAAATGTAACTAGACTTGTGCGAATCAATTTTTCTATTGGATCATATAAGGATGTCGTTGAATGTGATGTTGTGCCTATGCAAGCTTGTAATATTCTGCTAAGAAGACCTTGGCAATTTGATAGAGATTCAATGCATCATGGTAGATCAAATCAGTATTCTTTTCTGTACCACGATAAAAAATTGTGTTGCATCCTATGTCTCCTGAAGCTATTGTGCAAGATGATGTTGCTAGAGCTAGAAAAACTAAATCTCAGGACCATGCTAACGTTGAGAACAATAACAATGCCAAATATGTGTTTGATAAGAAAAATGAGATATATCTGAAGGGAAAATGCTTGTTTGCTACAAAATCTAATATTAATGAACGGTTGCTTCCACCTCTGTTTCCTATGCTTTGGTATGCAAAGATGCTTTGATTTCTTTTTACGATATGCAACATTCTTTGCCTCCTGCTATTGCTGACATTTTGCAGGAATATTCTGATGTGTTTCCAAGTGAAATACCACCAGGACTACCACCACTTCGAGGGATTGAGCACCAGATTGACCTCATTCCCGGTGCTTCATTGCCCAACCGTGCACCATACAGGACCAATCCGGAAGAAACAAAGGAGATTCAACGCCAAGTACAAGAACTACTCGACAAAGGTTACATACGTGAGTCTCTTAGTCCTTGTGTTGTTCTGGTTATTCTAGTACCTAAAAAGGATGGATCCTGGCGTATGGGTGTGGATTGTAGAGCAATCAACAATATCACCATTCGATATCGTCATCCTATTACACGCTTAGATGATATGCTTGATGAATTGGGTGGTGCTGTTGTGTTCTCAAAAGTTGATTTGCGTAGTGGTTATCACCAAATTCGCATGAAACTAGTAGACGAATGGAAAACTGAGTTCAAAACTAAGTTCGGTTTATATGAGTGGTTAGTCATGCCTTTTGGGTTAACTAATGCACCTAGCACCTTCATGAGATTAATGAACGAGGTTTTTTGTGCATTCATTGGAAAATTTGTTGTTGTGTATTTTGATGATATATTGATTTATAGCAAATCCATGGATGAACATCTTGATCACTTACGTGCTGTTTTTAATGCTTTACGTGAGGCACGATTATTTGGTAATCTTGAGAAGTGCACCTTTTGCACGGATCGAGTCTCTTTCCTTGGCTATGTTGTTACTCCACAGGGAATTGAAGTTGATCAAGCCAAGGTAGAGGCTATTCAGGGGTGGCCTGTACCAAAGACCATCACACAGGTGCGGAGCTTTCTAGGGCTGGTTGGGTTCTATCGTCGCTTTGTGAAGGATTTCAGCACCATTGCTGCTCCATTGAATGACCTTATGAAGACGGGAGTGCCTTTTTCTTGGGGAACCACTCAAGATAACGCCTTTACCATACTGAAAGATAAGTTGACGCATGCACCTCTTCTCCAACTTCCTGATTTTTCTAAGACTTTTGAGCTTGAATGTGATGCTAGTGGGATTGGATTGGGTGGTGTTTTGTTACAAGAAGGAAAACCCGCTGCATATTTTAGTAAGAAAATGAGTGGTCCCTGTTCTGAATTATTCTACCTATGATAAGGAATTATATGCTCTTGTACGAACTTTAGAAACATGGCAGCATTATTTGTGGCGCAAAGAATTTGTTATCCATTCTAATCATGAATCACTAAAGCATATTAGGAGTCAAGGGAAACTGAACCGTAGGCATGCTAAGTGGATGGAATTTATTGAATCTTTTCCTTATGTCATTAAACACAAAAAAGGAAAGGATAATGTTATTGATAATGCTTTATCTAGATGTTATACTCTTCTATCTCAACTTGATTTTAAAATTTTTGGATTAGAAACGATTAAAGAGCAATATGAACATGATGCTGATTTCAAAGATGTATTGCTGAAATGTAAAGACGGAAAAACATTAAATAAATTTGTCCTCAATGATGGCTATGTCTTTAGAGCTAACAAGTTATGCATTCTAGCTAGCTCCATTTGTTTGTTGTTGCTACAGGAAGAGCATGGAGGCGGGCTGATGGGGCACTTTGGAGTGAAAAACATGGAGGACATACTTGCTGGTCATTTCTTTTGTCCAAGGATGAGGCGAGACGTGGAGCACTTCGTTGCTCGCTGCATGACATGTCAAAAAGCTAAGTCACGACTTAATCCACATGGTTTGTACATGCCTCTTCCTGTTCCTAGCATGCCTTGTGAGGATATTTCTATGGACTTTGTTTTAGGACTGCCTAGAACAAAGAAGGGGAGGGATAGCATATTTGTTGTCGTGGATAGATTTTCTAAAATGGCACACTTCAGACCTTGTCGTAAAAGTGATGATGCTACACATGTTGCTGATTTGTTTTTCCGAGAGATTGTTAGGTTGCATGGTGTGCCAAACACAATAGTTTCAGATCGTGATGCTAAGTTTCTTAGCCATTTTTGGAGAACGTTATAGGCAAAATTGGGGACTAAGATTTTATTTTCAACTAATTGTCATCCCCAAACTGATGGTCAAATTGAGGTTGTGAATAGAAGTTTATCTACCATGCTTTGGGCTGTTTTGAAAAAGAATATAAAAATGTGGGAAGAGTGTTTGCCTCATGTTGAGTTTTCTTATAATCGTTCCCTACATTCTAGCACTAAGAAATGCCCTTTTGAGATTGTTTATGGATTTGTACCTCGTGCTCCTATTGATTTATTACCTCTTCCTTCAATGGAACGAGTGAATTTCGATGCTAAACATCGTGCTGAATTGATCTTAAAATTGCATGAAACCACTAAGAAGAATATAGAGTGCATGAATGCCAAGTATAAACTTGCTGGTAGTAGGGGAAAGAAACCTCTCACTTTTGAACCTGGTGGTTTAGTTTGGTTACATTTGCGAAAGGATAGGTTTCCTGATTTGGGAAAGTCTAAATTGTTACCTCGAGTTGATGGTCCATTCAAAATGTTAGAAAGGATTAATGATAATGCATATAAACTCGAGTTGCCTGCAGATTTTGGGGTTAGTCCCACATTTAACATTGCAGATTTGAAGCTATATTTGGGAGAAGAAGATGAGCTTGAGTCGCGGACGACTCAAATGCAAGAAGGGGAGGATGATGAGGACATCAACACCCTTGATACATCTTGGGCTCTTCTATCTTTGACCTATTTTTTTGGACTTCTTGTTTTTTTCCTGCGGGAAGTATGGAAAAACAGGTAAGAGAGTGCGAGAAAAAAAGCACACCAAGTCAGCTATCGGTTTCTAGTTCGATCACTCGCGCTCGTGCACGTCAACTAAACTATAAGGTGAACTCGTTCTTGGCATCAATCGTTATTTTAATACCAAGACCTTTTCTGTCCATGGTGCTGCATCACCAAAATTGGGCCCATGGCCCATGTATCATTTGGAGTCCATTAGGGACTTGTGATTAGGGTTTCTCACAACCCTAGGGAGGTAATAAATAGTAGTCGCATCCCTCATGAGCTGGTGAGTTTTGTTTATTCATAAGTTACCTTCTATTGCATCCTTGTACACACGCATGTCGATTAGATCGCCCGTCTACTTGCATCCAGAACCCCACTTTAGATTGATTCAACAGATAAGTGCTTGTTCATCTTGTTCTTGCGTGTTCTTCGATCGCTTGCAGGAACAAAGGCCCTCGTGGTCAGGTTGATTGTGTGCCAGCAAGATCAATACAACTTCAGAGTCGGTGTATCGATCGCTAAGGCGCATCGTCTTGGGGACGGTGTAGTCAGATCGCCAACTTCTTCTCCTCCACAAATCAAACCCTCCTATTCTCATCGAAAGATCGGGAACCAAGATCCTATCACACGTTGCTGATTTGTTTTTCAGGGAGATTGTTTGTTTACATGGAGTTCCAAAGACTATTGTTTCAGACCGGGATACTAAATTTCTCAGCTACTTTTGGAAGACATTTTGGACTAAGCTTGGCACAAAGTTGTTATTTTCAACCACTTGTCATCCACAAACGGATGGCCAAACTGAAGTTGTCAACCGTACCTTGCCAACCATGTTGCGTGTTGTGTTGAGAAAGAATTTGAAGCTCTGGGAAGACTGCCTTCCACATGTTGAATTTGCTTATAACAGGACAGTCCATTCCACAACAAACTCTTGTCCATTTGAAATAGTTTGTGGGTTTAAATCGCATACTCCCATGGATCTTTTGTCTTTACTGTTACAGGAACAAGTTAACTTGGATGCCACAAAAAGATCAGACTTTATCAAGCGGTTACATGCGGAGACAAGAAAGAATATTGAGAGAAAATTGGCACAATATGCAAAGCAAGCAAACAAAGGTAAGAAGAAGATTACATTTCAGCCAGGAGATCTTGTATGGTTGCATCTACAAAAGGATCGCTTTCCCCAGCAGCGTAAGAGTAAGTTATCTCCTCGGGGTGATCGTCCGTTCAAGGTTCTCCAAAAGATAAATGATAATGCTTACAAAATCGAGCTGCCACCTGAATATTCTAATGTGAGTGCAACATTCAATGTCAAAGACTTGCTTCCATTTGTTGGTGAGCCTGAGTCCAGGACGACTCCTACTCAAGAGGGGGGAGGCTAATGAGGACATGCCTAGCATTCGCTCATCTTCAAATGAAAATCCACTTGATATAGCTGGTCCAATTACAAGGAGTAGAGCTAAACAATTGCAGAAGGAAATTCATTCTCAGGTGAACGCTAACCTTATGTTTAATAATCAGTCTATGTTGAATGAGCCTATACTTTTGAGTTCTTGTTTCAAAGTCCTTAGGAATGATGGAGTGTATGAACCAGCATGGAATCAAGATGGATTCAAGCCTCTGGACATCTGAACCAAGAAGCCTATGGTGTGCATGAATAAAATGGTGGTTCATCACCTTAGCATGTGAATGCAACCAGAAGCTAGATGACTGACATATGGTATGAATTCCAAGCATCGCTGTTGACAGAATACAAGGAGTTACATGGTGTTCTATAAGTGGATGGAAGCGTTTTCATGTCTACTTTCCAGTCCATCAAACGCTTCATTATTTGGATGTTTTAATAAGGAGTTATGATCATTTTAGTAACTGCTGCCAGAAACTGAAAAGACGCGCGAACTAGCCACGAAATCCACTAGAGCATGCGCATGCAGCCATTTACTCAAAGCTGAATGTCCCTATCTCTATATATATTATTAGAGGGCTAGAATGATTGCTTAATTAACCAAGGGACAGGGTACATATTTATAGATACATAGACGGGCCGGTACATAGGCCAGGCCCAAACACAAAACTCAACACAGTCCAACACCCCCCCCCCCCCCCCCCCCCCCCCCCCGCAGTCCCAACATCTAGCCACAACAGATGTTGAGACTGGACCGAAACTCAGAAAATAATGACATCGGGAGTCCCTTCGTGAAGATGTCGGCAAACTGTGACGTCATCGGCACATGGAGCACTCGAACCTCACCGCGTGCAACCCGCTCACGAACAAAATGAAGATCAATCTCCACATGTTTCGTGCGCTGGTGTTGGACGGGGTTGGTGGAGAGGTAAATGGCGCTGACATTATCACAGTAGACCAACGTGCTCCGGGCGATGGGGGAGTGGAGCTCCTGAAGTAACTGCTGGAGCCAGGATGCCTCTGCCACGCCGTTAGCCACGGCGTGGTACTCCGCCTCAGCACTGGAGCGAGAAACCACGGGTTGCCGCTTTGGGTAGAAGAGAGAATACCAGCATCTAGGGTGGTGTGGTAGGAGGCGCCAGAATCAGCCACCCAATCAGTAGCCGGCGGTGTGAGGTGCATGGTGCTGAAAGAAGACGCCAAGTCCTGACGATCCCACCCCAGGGGCGGCTCCTGGAGGGGTGCTGGCGGCTCCGAGTACCCAGCGGGGTAGGCAGCACCGTCGTAGGCCGGAGTTGGCGATCCGGCCGCAGGGCGACCAAGTCCGCTGTAGCCTGGGTGGGCTACGTACGCGCCTGAGGACATGGCTGGCGCGGAGTAGAAGAAGTCGGTGGTGCCCCAAGAATACCCGGAGACGGTCCAGGACACATAGAGATCTGGCCAGTCCACGGGTTGTAAGGTGTGGGCCAGGGCGCACCTCCCCGACCAGTGCCACCTGTACCACTACCAGTAGGAGCAGTGGACATAGGGGTGCCACCAGCACCTCGTCCTGTGCGCCTCCCGCTGCGACGTCAACGAGTACCACTACCAGAGCCAGCAGAGGCACCCGGGGCGGTAGGCGTAGTAGGTGGTCGTGGTAGTGGTCCTCGAGAAGATGGTTGACGTGAGGGCTGCCTAGAGCCATAGAAGGCTATGGCAGGCCCAAAGGTAGCAGATCCACCAGTCGTGATCTCCTCAAGCTCGAGATCAGACCAGACCTTCTCGAAGGTCGGTGGTGGCTCCATATGAAGAAGCCAGAAGCGAAGATGGCTGAAGCGCTCGTTTAGGCCATGAAGGACCCGAAGTACTAGTGTGCTGTCGGCGACCGACTCGCCAAGTTCGCGCAAGGAGTCAGCCATGCTCTTCATCTCTCCACAGTAGGCAGAGATGGAGCGGTCACCCTGCACTGTAGACTGGAACCATGCGTTAATTTGAAGAGCCCGAGTCGTACGGTTCCCCAAGAAGTGGTGCTCCAGTATCTGCCAGGCCCGGCGCGCGGTGCCCCCACCGCGCTATCTGACCAGCTCGTGTAGATTGTCAGCGAGAGAATCAAGGATCCAATCAAGGACCAGACTATCCATGCTGATCCAAGAGTCATCCCACGGGTTGTCATCTCGCTGGATGTGGTCCTCAAGCTGATACCGCCTCAACGTGAGGAGGAACAGGTTATGCCAGTGGGCGTAGGCAGTGGAGTTAGAGCTCAGGACAGTCGGCACTAGTGTCCAAATGTTCTGAACTCCAGCCGCCTGGGCGTGTAGAGCGGCGATGAGAGACGCCGAGTATGCGGATTCCAAGGTGGGCTCGTGTGTTGTGCTTAGCGGTCGGTGAGCACTGTACTGGATCTGGTGCGAGAGAGCAGCCGCTGAAGCACGCTCCTGCTCCAAGGAAAGAGCGAGTGCCCGCTCGCGCTCGTGAGAGGCAGCCAGAGCCGCGAAGACAACGGAGGTGTCCGCGGCCGTCGTAGTGGTGCTGGCGACGCCGTAGAGAGGATCAGTGGCCGCGCTAGGAGCAGTAGCGGTGTCAATAGTAGATCCGGAGCCCGTCATGAAGGCGACGGCAGTAGGGCCACCAAGTGATCCGCCGACTGTCGGATTAGTCGCTGCGTCGGGCGCGTGCCGAGCCATAGAGACGAGTGGTGCGCCGGCTGCCAGACTAGTAGCAGGTACACCGGCGGGATGGGACGCACCGGCCAGTGGCGGGGCGCCGATCTGGGTCCTGATGGTGCTGTCCAGGAAGGGGCCACCGGTCAGGCCGCCGGCCAGGGGGTCGCCGACCAGGGGGCCGCCGGCCAGGGGGGGCGCCGGCCAGGGGGGCGCCGGCCAGAGGGGGGCCGGCCAGGCCGCCGGTCAGGGGAGCGCCGGCCAGGGGTCTGATGGCCAGAGGGGGCGCCGGTGGCGGCCAGGGAGGGGGCGCCGGTGACGGCCAGGGGGGCACCGGCGGCGGCCAGGGGGGTGGCGCCGGCGGCGGCCAGGGAGGAGGCGCCGGCCATGGGGGGGGGGGGGGTTCGGCGACTGGGGTGGTGGGGATTAGGGTTAGGGTTAGGCTAATGATACCATATTAGAGGGCTAGAATGATTGCTTAATTAACCAAGGGACATGGTACATATTTATAGATACATAGACGGGCCGGTACATAGGCCAGGCCCAAACACAAAACTCAACACAGTCCAACATATATCTTGTACTAGACAATGCAAAGGGGGGAGCTTATTTTTATTGAATTCGGAATACACAAACTCGAGGAGTTTTGTTTATGCGTGAGTCTTGAGAGGCTCACAATACTTGTTCTTTCGATTCCTGACGGAGTGGTAGAATGCCGAGCTGCAGTTCACCCAGTCCGTGCCTTCACGATTATAGGGCGTGATTGTGTGGGCTGTTTCGTTGATACGTGGAAGGGTGATTGTCTCGGTAGTTCGTCGTGTGGACAGCCGCGCAGTGCGCTGCCTCTTCACTAGGTCACGCAGTGACAATTTATCAAGTTCGCAGATCCTACGAGAAGATCAGGCCACAACAACTTGCTACACGTGCTGCCTAGGCATGTGCATATCACAGGTGGCTCTAAACATATTATCACAAGCGGATTTAAAAACTGCTTGAAACGAAGAGCCTTTGAAAATATGCCATTTTCGCACGCAGCTCTAGAAACCGCCCGTGCTAATTAATTTCCACAAGCAGTTGTTTACGTACAACGTGCCACCAGTGATGATGCATTATCTCAGACGGGTCCTAAGATACAACTCTGCCTGTGAGAAAGCAGTAGGACAATACTAACTAAACGCTATTATTTTTAATTTTCAGATAAAATTTAAATAATGGCAATCACAAATATATTCAATGCAATTCATAGTTTATACATTGCAATTCATAGTTCATACATTACAAATCATAGCTTTATACATTGCAATTCATAGTGTGTACATTTGCAAAATATAGTTCGATACATAGCAATCCATAGTTTCTCTCAGCTCGCATCTATAATTCATAGTTCATACATTGCAATGAATAGGAAATGGTTGTGATCCTATGAATAGGAAACGGTTGTGTCTCCTTTAATCTAGATTGAGCTCCAATCCGAAAAACATGACTGTTAAAGTTCCACCTCCCACTTTGTAGCATCAATATCTTCTCTGTTTCTAGCTTGGTGCCTAATAAAAAAAAGAGGGAAGACACTACTTCCACACTATCATAGCCATCAAGGAGGACTAGTAAATTCACCATAGTCTTCCGAGATGAATGGTAGATTCTTTACAATTGTGTCTTCCATCCTGATACATACAATATATACATATTAATATCCAGAACAGATAAAGAACATTGCTAAAGGGGACAACATGGCTGCCGAATGCACTGACCTTCAAATTGATTTTAAGGGCAACATTTTGAAAATAGTGGTTGTCTATATTGGAATTGGGATTGATGCATTGAGAAATTAGTTGTCCATACTGGTTGTCTATATCAAGTTTAATCTCACACGACCTCTTAATTGTTTCTGCAAAATGAATTGCGCAACATATCTTACTGCAAGACTAAAAAGGCCAATTGTGATCGTAACAATACAAAGAACAATAACTGCACTACAATAGCATATTACAAAAGATAAGTATCTAACAATAACACGATAGTAACAAGACAGCAACAATACAAAGAGCAACATACCTAACAGTATCTTACTGCACTATAATATTATGAAGACAGATACATGATGGATGAAGAGGAGCAGATCTGGCGGCGAAGGAAAGGGTGGGGACGGCCCTCGGTGGCGACGCCAAGGGTGAGGACGACCCCGGAGTGAACGGCAATCGTGAGGACGACTCTCGGCGGTGATGGTGAGGGTCAGTACGTCGCTTGGTGGTGCTGCCGAGAGTGAGGACGGTGCTCTGCAGCGATGTCGAGGGTGAGTATGGCACTCGGCGGTGATGACCCTCGGCATCGCCGTCGAGGTTGAGGATGGTGCTGGCATGGATAACAACGGTGAGGGTGAGGACGACACTGGGCATTGACTGTGACGGCGAGGTTTAGAACGGCGCTCGGCATTGACTGCGACGGCAAGGGCGAGGATGTCGAGGGTGAGGGTTTGGGGGCGGCGGAGGAGGGCTTGGCGGGAAAATGAAAATTTTAGGTTTGTAGGGCGCGGTCGATGCTTCATTTATAGAGAAAATATTTTCTACAGGCGGCGGTTTCTTAATCATCGCCTGGGAAAACATTTTAAATAAATTATAAAACTAATTTTCATAGGCAGCATAGTCTTAATAACGGTGTTGGAAGCTGAGTAGTCGCTCCTAAGAATACTGTTTTTCACAGGCCTCCTTAGTTTTAATACATATCTATAATAATTTTCTACATCAACAATGTGTAACACGTTCATGAAAGTGACAAATAGTCCACTAGTTTATGTTCTTATAATACATATCTATAAATATTTTATTTATCATTAGGACATCACATTATTAGTTTATTTTTAGTGGTTTATCGTTAGGACAACAATATTAGAACTATTTTTGCACACAAATGAACAACAAAATAAAGTTCATAACTTAAAAACAATATATTAGAAACAAGAAAAAAGAAAAACACAAACTAAAAACAAGAAAAGAAAAACAACACAACTAAAAACAAGAAAAAAACTACTTCTCCTCCTCCTCCTTGGGCTCCTGGCAGGGCAGGGGAGCCTTGGGTGCCTCCCGCGGCGGAGACGGGAAGCCCAACCTACTGTACATCGCCGCCACCAGGTTGTTGTGGCCGGCGACACCGAGCTCGACCGCCAGCGTGTCACAGAGGATGTCGAGGCGACCGGCCAAGTGCGTCATGTCGAGGACGTAGTGGCTTGTGGTCCCCATTTTATTATACTCTAGAAGGAGACCGAGGCCAAGGCGGCGCATGGCACACGATGTATTGACAAATACATTTCTCGCCATCTTCCGGAGAGCCCACTCCATATCTGAAGGGGAGTCCCGTCGGGGACGCCTCCCCTTGGGGTCCTTCAGTGGGCGTGGCGGCTGCATTTTCTTGTCAGCCATGGTGTTCTTGGTGAGGTTTTGGGAAGAGAGGAAGAGTGGTTGTGCGCAGAAGACAATGGCGTGCGTGGGTGATCTTATAATGTAGTAGCCTGGCGGTTCGTCTCTCAACGCGCGCAGTGGTGATGGGATGCGGAGAGATTCGAATTGAATTCAAAGGATGTGCATGCGCTGCGCGCGTTTAAGGTACCTCGGTAACTGGTGCGCACGCTCGATGCGCCCGGTCGCATCAGCCGCCTGTATAAATTGCTACTATGTAGGTGGCTCGTCTTCTAAGGGTCGCATGTAGAAATTGGTCAATTACACAAGCAGCTCATATACATGAGCCGCCTGTGAAGTTACATTATCACAGGCAGCTATTAACGCATTTGACAATACAGGCGGATTTTTTAACGGTCCGTCTATGTAAAAAAATCGAGGCGCATGTGAAAATGCTTTTTGTAGTAGTAGTTTCATGTACGTTACTACCAATTGTGGTACTACTCGTATTGATTATTTAATCATGTGTTACTTTTCATAATTAATAGGTAAACTGTATATTCCTCTCACAGCTTCAATTATTATAATACAGAAGTGGCATGGCGGCGACATATGCAGAACAATGGCGATGGCATGACTGGTGGACTCACGTGGCAGAGAGCGCGGCCTCGCAAAATATGAACGGTGTTGAGGAGGAATTGCGGTCTAGAGTGCCTGATGAAATGAACTCGGTCACCTTATATGGCATCTAACTACGTGGTTCATAGCAGTAACGTGTGTTAATCTAACTATGTGTCAACCAATTATTCCTAAAAGCTTAATCTGATGAGGGAAGATGGATAATTCACTTATATTTTAACAATCCTCCTCACGTGTAGGCTCTTTTGGGTCGCAAAGTTGGAATAAGAGTCGGCTATAATTTTATTTTATTTTATTAATAAATTGCACCTGTACGAATTCAAACTTGAGACATCTGGTTCTGATACAACGTTATGCGCTGATCAGTTACCCCCATAAGTTTATGGGATGAGGAATGGTGGGTAATTCACTTATATTGTGACAGTGTGCATCATGTGCTTTTGGCTCCTGCCACTGTAACAATACAGAATATCAGTGTGTAATCTTTCATCGACGTGATGATATATTCATGCTTTCTCAAAGTTTGCTCAACTTAAAACCTCCACGCAAATTGCATCCACGAAGATCCGTTCCATTTTTTTCCAAAGCTCACAAACAGCGTTGTCGAGCATATTCATTAAGCAAGGGGAAACAGTTTACAGTGGTACAAGGAGTATCCAAAATCACTGGTCTAGGGATGATCTTTTACAACAGAGGACTCTACAGATGACTTTAGATTCCTCTAATGAAAGTGCATCTAGGTTCTCCGTGGGTTTTGGATGATTGATGACGACAATTAAGTCGCTAATGAGCTCAAGTGATCTTAGCACAGGTGTGGACTCGATCGGAGACGCAAACCCTCAAAAAGGAAAAGGAAGGAAACGGAGTCAACTCGAAGTGTAGAAACTAGGGTTTCTAGCGTGTTGAGTTAGACTAGCCGTAGAAATAGGAGGGTGCGTGTGTAAAGTGCATTGAGATCAAGTTTGGGAGCTCAAAGTGGTTTAGAGGTCAAACCCCTTGAGAGAAAAGAGTGGATAAGTAGTCTGGCAGTAGGGACGGACTAGTCCGTGCAGGTGGCCGGACTAGTCCGCCCCTGGCCGGCCAAGTCCGTATTCGGCCGGAACAGAAGGGTTTGACTGAGATCGGACTAGTCCGTTCGTGGCCGGACTAGTCCGGGTAGCAGTGAGTGGGTTTTGGAGACTAAGTCTCAAAACCACGGACTTGTCCGTTTGAGTCCGGGCCAAGAGGTCCTGAGTGAGAACGGACTAGTCCGCCCGTGGGGCCAGACTAGTCCGGGTAGGCGAGTTAAAGGTGCTTCTGTGACTAAGTCTGGGAGGACCGGACTAGTCCGCCCTTGGGGCCGGACTAGTCCGTGGTCCTCAGACTAGTCCGTTTTCACACGGAGCAAAAGGCTCTATGTGAGATCGGACTAGTCCGGTGGTGACCGGACTAGTCCGTTGTTGAAGTGACCGTTTGAATTTGAAGTTTGGCGGGTAGTGTGACGATAGCGTGTCAGCTGTCGGGGCCTGACAAGAGATTAGTGGTCCCCTAGGCCGGACTAGTCCGGGCCTGAGGCCGGACTAGTCCGCCCTTCTGCTGAAGTCAGCAGTATGGGCTTGGGACCTCTATAAATAGAGGTCCCCTGGGTTCTTTTGAACCAACTCTTGAACAGACTTGAACCCTAGCGCCGCCACAGCCAACTTGGAGCACTCTTAAGCCTCTTTCTTGCCAACTTTCCCTCTAAAACTAATTCTTGAGTGGATTAGGGTTTAGTGAGGTGGAGAAGAGGAAGAACATCGTGCTTGTGCTCCCGGTTTGATCTCTTGCACTCATTGAGTCTTTGTGAGCTGTGTGTTGAGTGTGTTTTGTGTTGTTGATCATCTTTGTGGTGTGGGAGCCTCAGATTGTGAGAAGCCCCAACGAATCTTTTATTCGCACTTTGAGATAGTGGAGAACCAAGTTAGGCCCGTGAGGTAAACTTGGTGAGGGAAGGGTTGGTGAACCCGGTCCTTTGTGGACTCCTCAACGGGGACGTAGATTCTTGTGTGGAATCGAACCTCGGGATAAAATCCTTGTGTCTCCGTGTTCTTCACATTTTGTTTATCGCATACTTAGCTCTAGGGTTGCTAGTCTTGTCTTGTGCCTCACATTGCTTAATCTTGTTAAAACTTGACTCACTCTTGTGTTGATAGTTTCTAAACTTGTCTTAAACATATCCTCACTTGTAGTCTCGAGAAAATCCCCTTAAAACTTGCTAGAAACACTTTTTAGGGTTCTTCACGCAGGCTGACCGGACTAGTCCGCCCCCAGACCGGACTAGTCTGCCCCCTGTAATTTAATCTCGTTTTATTAAGTCATTTGCAGGTCGATTAGCCTATTCACCCCCCCCCCTCTAGGCAACTTTCAATTGGTATCAGAGCAGGACTCTCCACAAAGAGTCTAACAACTCGGAGAGATGGCCGGAGTGGTGAATGACGACGCCTCGAGCAGCAACTACGAGGCAACCCATGAGGAGACGCTGGCCTATCAAGATAAGGCAACGGACGATGAGGAGACTCGCCAACTCAAGGCGAAGCTCCGGGAGAAGCTGAACATCTCCAAGATCGATCCGTCGAACCAATCAAGTGGTAGTGGCGGAGTCAACTACAACCGACAAGGGTTCAACTATGAACGTCTTGCTTCCAACAACCACTACCTCTCCATCCCATTGGGGAAACCTCCCCAATTCGATGGAACTGATTACGGGATGTGGAAACATAATATGAAGATCCACCTCGTGTCACTCAACCCGGTGTTGTGGCAAATTGTCATGACCGGGGTGGAGATTCCGAAGGATGAGGACAACATCACTCAAGAACAAGCCATCCTCATCCACCGCAACGCTCAAGCTGCGGGTGTGATTATCTCATCTCTCTCAAGAGATGAGTTCAACCGCGTCGATGGCCTTGAGGTGGCCAAAGACATATGGAACACCCTCAAGACGGCGCATGAAGGAAATTGGGTGGTCAAGGAGGCCAAGATCGAGCTCATCGAAGGAGAGCTTGGGAGATTCGCCATCTTGGATGGTGAATCCCCCCAAGACATGTACAACCGGTTGAAGGTACTTATCAACAAGAGCCGATCATATGGCTGCACCAAGTGGACCGACCACGAGGTTGTGAAGAGGATGATCCGGGCATTCATGCCTAGGAACGTCGCTCTTTGCTCCATGATTCGAGAAAGCCCGGGGTTCACTCAAATGACCCCGGAGGAGGTCCTTGGTAGGATCATCAACCACGAGATCATGGAGAAGGAGGCGCTCTTCTACAACGACCTTCAGAAGTTCACCGCCTCCAAGATGAAGAACGTTGCACTCAAGGCAACACCCTCTTCAAAGGAGCAAGAGGAAAGTGATGAGGAGAGCCTCGACACCGATGAGGAAGAGGCCTTCTTCATCAACAAATTCAAGAGAATGATGAGGAGGAAGAAAGGTGGATACAACCATGAGGGCAAAGGGAAGGAAAGAGCAAGGCCCAAATCAAAAAGGTCTTGCTACAATTGTGGCGAGTATGGGCACTTCATCGCTGATTGCCCACATGAAGAAGCGAAGAAGAAGAAGGAGGGCAAGCCTCAAGATAAGAAAATCTTCAAGAAGAAGAGGCCCTCCGGACAAGCCCACTTGGGGAAGGAGTGGGACTCTAACGATGAGTCCTCCTCCGAAGAAGAAGAGGAGAAGATGGCTACCATAGCCATCGGGAGGAGCTCCAAGGGAAGCAAGCTCTTCCCCAACCTCAACGACGACTACAGACCTACTTGCCTTATGGCAAAGGAGGGAAGGAGAAAGGTAACATCTCATCCCTCCTCCACAACTTCCTCGCAAGATGAATTTGATAGTGCTAGTGAGAATGAACACATGTTTAAGGACATAAGCAAAAGCACCTTGCGAAGGATGAAATTGCTTATGGATGAGATCTTTGAGAAGGAGGATCTCATCAATAGACAAGAGGACATGCTCATCCTTGAGAAGGAGAGATGTCGAGAGCTTGATGAGCTCCTTGAGCTCGAAAGAGACAAGAGCAAGGCATTGGAACACGAACTTGCTCTAAGTAAGAAAACGTGTTCAAGTCTTGAGGAGAAAACAATTGAGCTCAAGGATGAACTTGGGAACTTGTCAAAAGTTAACAAAATCCTTAAGACTCAAGTTGAGTCTCTCAAGAACAATGTAGCCTCTTCCTCTAAGAGCTCAACCTTCTCAAAGGCCTCATCCAATGCAACTCTGCCTTGCAAGTGCTCTAACTTAATCCTTAAGCTTAAGGATGAACTCAACTCAGCACAAGGCAAGCAAGCACCTAAGGGTGCCATCTTTGACAAGGAGAAGGTGGCGTATGCACGAAGTGCATACACCAACACAAGACCTCCCCATGTCAAGGATGGTCTTGGCTATACTAGAGGTGGAAGGCATAACGCCAAAACCTCCAAGTATGGCAAAGACATGATTGTCTTTGTTAAGGGGAGTTCATCCCCAACTAAAATTGAAAATAACTCACCCTCTAGCAACAAATTGCCTAAATCTGAATCGCATCCTCTATTCCATGATTTTGATGCATCTTATGTGCTAAAGAGGAACAAACACGGCAAAGTGTTTGCTAGATATGTTGGGCCACTCCGCAAGAGCCCCAAGCCTTGCGTGTGGGTGCCCAAATGCCTAACTACTAACGTGAAAGGACCCAACTCCGCTTGGGTACCTAAAAGGAAGGCATAAACTTGTTTTGTAGGCTTATTCCTCCGGTGGATCGAAATGGGTGTTGGATAGCGGATGTACCAACCACATGACCGGAGAGAGGAGCATGTTCATAGAGTATGAGGAGAACGAGGACCCAAGTGAAGGAATCTTCTTTGGGGATAATAGCCAAGGGAAAATCCTTGGCTCCGGTAAAATTGCTATCTCCTCTTCGCATACTTTATCTAATGTTTTGCATGTTGATTCCCTAGACTATAATCTCCTATCCATATCACAGCTTTGTGATAAAGGATATAAGTGTGTTTTTTCTAGTGAGGGTGTGAATGTTCTGAGAGAGGGTAATGACTCAATAGCCTTTAAGGGAGTGCTCAAGGGAAAGCTGTATCTTGTGGACTTTACCACGGATAAGGCTCAACTTGACACATGCTTAATGGCGAAAGCCAACATGGGATGGCTTTGGCATAGAAGGCTAGCCCATGTTGGAATGAGGAACCTTCAAAAGCTCCTTAAAGGAGAGCACGTTCGTGGCCTAAAGGATGTGGTATTTGAAAAGGATAGGCCATGTGGTGCATGCCAAGCGGGAAAGCAAGTAGGAGCTCAACACCCCTCTAAGAATGTCATGACGACAACTAGACCTTTGGAGTTACTCCATATGGATCTTTTTGGCCCCATTGCTTACATTAGCATCGGTGGCAACAAGTATGGTCTAGTCATCGTTGATGACTTCTCTAGATATACTTGGGTGTTCTTCTTGCATGATAAGAGTGAAACCCCCGGTGTCCTCAAGAAATTCCTAAGGAGAGCTCAAAATGAGTTCACCTTAAGGATAAAGGCTATAAGGAGTGACAATGGCACCGAATTCAAGAACATGCAAGTAGAAGAGTTCCTAGATGAGGAGGGCATCAAGCATGAGTTTTCCGCTCCCTATTCTCCTCAACAAAATGGAATTGCCGAAAGAAAGAATAGGACGCTTATTGATATGTCAAGGACGATGCTAGATGAGTACAAAACATCGGACCGGTTTTGGGCGGAAGCGTTTAGCACCGCTTGCCACGCCGTAAACCGACTGTACCTTCATCGCCTCCTCAAGAAGACTCCTTATGAGATTCTCGTTGGTAAGAAACCCAATATTTCTTACTTTCGTGTTTTTGGTAGCAAGTGTTATATCCTCAACAAGAAGCCTAGGACTTCAAAGTTTGCTTCAAAGTCCGATGAGGGTTTCTTGCTTGGATATGACTCAAACACTCATGCGTACCGTGTGTTCAACAAATCCTCCGGAATTGTTGAAGTAGCACGTGACGTAGTGTTTGACGAAACCAATGGCTCTCAAGTGGAGCAAGTTGATCAACATGCCCTTGATCAAGAGGAACCTCCACTAGAAGCTCTAAGGAGAATGGCACTTGGAGATGTTCGCCCACAAGAACCATCTCAAAGCCCAAGTGACCATCATCATTATGAAGTAGGTCAAACCCCCATTGGACAAGTTGGAGATCCACTAGATACTCCCCAAAATGATAATGGCAATGAAGATCAAGGGGGAGGCTTGGATCAAGGGGGAGACCAAAGTGAAGAAGATGAAGCAAGTGATTCAAGATCTCAACCTTTGCATCCTCGTGTTCATCAAAGTGTTCAACGGGATCACCCCGTTGACAACATTCTAGGAGATATCACAAGAGGAGTAACAACACGTTCACGTGTTGCAAACTTTTGTGAGCACTTCTCCTTTGTCTCATCCTTGGAACCCCATAAGGTTGAAGATGCCTTAAGAGATCCGAATTGGGTAGTTTCCATGCAAGAGGAGCTCAATAACTTTGAAAGGAACAAGGTTTGGGAGCTTGTCAAGCGCCCACAAGCTAATGTTGTTGGAACCAAGTGGGTGTTCCGCAACAAACAAGATGAGCATGGCGTGGTAACTAGGAACAAGGCACGACTTGTGGCAAAAGGGTACTCACAAGTTGAAGGATTGGATTTTGATGAGACATTTGCCCCCGTAGCTAGGCTTGAGTCAATTCGGATATTACTAGCCTTTGCTACTCATCATGACTTCAAGCTCTACCAAATGGATGTTAAGAGTGCATTCCTTAATGGCCCAATCAAGGAAGAAGTTTATGTAGAGCAACCTCCAGGGTTTGAAGACCAAGACTATCCTAACCATGTTTACAAATTGCGAAAGGCTCTTTATGGCCTCAAGCAAGCTCCTAGAGCTTGGTATGAGTGCCTAAGAGACTTTCTAGTTGAAAATGGTTTTAGGATAGGCAAAGCGGATTATACCCTTTTCACAAAGCACTTCAACGAAGATCTTTTTGTGTGCCAAATATATGTGGATGACATCATATTTGGTTCCACAAATAAGGTGTTTTGTGATGAGTTCTCCAAGATAATGACGGAGAGGTTTGAAATGTCCATGATGGGTGAGTTGAAGTTCTTTCTAGGATTTCAAGTAAAACAACTCAAAGAAGGGACGTTCATAAGTCAATCTAAGTATACACAAGATATTCTAAGGAAGTTTGACATGGATAAGGCAAAACCCATCAAAACCCCTATGGGGACAAATGGACACCTAGACCTAAATGTGGATGGTCCAAGTGTGGATCAAAAGTTATATAGGTCTATGATTGGTTCACTTCTCTATCTTTGTGCATCTAGGCCCGATATCATGCTAAGTGTGTGTATGTGTGCTCGCTTTCAAGCGGCACCAAAGGCTTGTCACTTGACCGCCGTTAAAAGGATCTTGAGATATCTAGTACACACACCTTCCCTAGGACTTTGGTACCCCAAAGGATCTAAGTTTAACCTCATTGGATATTCCGATGCGGACTATGCGGGGTGCAAAGTTGATAGGAAGAGCACATCGGGTACATGCCAATTCTTGGGTCGATCTCTAGTGTCTTGGTCCTCCAAGAAGCAAAACTCTATTGCTCTCTCCACCGCCGAAGCAGAATATGTTGCAGCCGGAAGTTGTTGTGCACAACTTCTTTGGATGCGACAAATCCTTAGGGATTATGGGATTAACTTGCGCAACATTCCACTCTTGTGTGACAACGAGAGTGCCATCAAGATAGCCCATAATCCGGTGGAGCACTCTAGGACCAAACACATAGACATTCGACACCATTTCTTGCGAGATCACTCAATGAAGGGAGATATTGTGATTTCTCATGTGAGGACGGAACATCAACTCGCGGATATCTTCACCAAGCCTCTTGATGAGAAGCGTTTCTGTGAGCTAAGAAGTGAGCTCAACATTTTGGATTCTAGGAATGTGGCTTAAACCACATTTCTCACTTTTTGAGCTATATTTCGAAAAACTCTTCTCTATCTTAATTTCTCTTCAAAAAACTATTTGAGAGAACTTTTTCTTGGAAATGGATCATTTTTTTATCATATTTTCTTCATTAATCATGTTTGCATTGCTTATTGTCCAAAAGGACCAATGATTGGAGGGCAAAGCTCTAAAATACAGTTTTTCAGCCCAGTCGGACCGGACTAGTCCGCCCCATTGGACGGACAAGTCCGGGTCCAGACTAGTCCGCGGCTAGCACGCATACCGGACTAGTCCGGCCCTTGGGGGCTTAAACCCCCAGGGTCGGCCCAGACCCCTCCTCTTCCTCTCACTCGTGCCTCTCCCTCTCCCACGCTCAAGCAACCGCCTCTTTTGGCGATTTTTCGCTCCAACCACCAAATCTCGATTCCAATCCGTGCATTGGAGCCCTTGGGAGTGAGGGATCATTTCCCCGCGCTTCACCTTCGCAATCCATCGTCGATTTCGTCAATTCTCGCGGATTTAAGAAGGTATTCTAGCTGTTTCAAAAACTTTCCCCATTTTTGATTCTTGAGGTTTTTGATAGGAACACCTTCATAGATATTGCTCCATATACCCTTGTGATCATAGCCTAGGAGTATTGCGCGCTGATTCGATGATTTTTCGATGAATCGATTAGGGTTAGGGTTCATTCTGCGCAACCCGGACTAGTCCGGCCCCTGGCGGACAAGTCCGGTTTCCACAGGGCAAACCCTACGTCTATTCTTTTCTCGAGATCTTTTCCGCAATTCTCCCTGTCCTTGGACTCATACCTTCCTTTCTCTATGCTTTCCGCAGCATGTCGAACTCAGAGCGTTCCCCTCCTCGTCTCAACCCCGAGGGGCGAACCAAAGCTCAAATTGTCGAGGCAAGGACCAAGGCTGCGCTCATAGAGGCGCAAAAGGCAAAGGAAGAGAGACGGCTGAAGGCACTCGAAGCCTCCAAAGTTGCCGCAAGCATCTACAACGAGGAAGAAGCCATAGCTAGAGCAACCGCAGAGTCCCTCAATGAGTTGTGGAAGAAGAAAATGAAGACAGGGAAGCTCACAACTCCAGGGCTGCTGAGGCCAATGCCCCCAAGAGAAAGAAGCTCGTCACCATTGGCGAGAAAGCAAAGGGCAAGGAGCCAGCCCAAATGGAAGCTGAGCCTAGGGTCGAGCGTGACTCTAAGAAGGGAAAGGCTCCGGCTCCTGTCGAGCCGACGAAGAAGAAGCCAGCTGTCAAGATGTCAGCAAAGAAGGTAGCTGGAGGTGTGGTGATCAAGGAGAAAGGGAAGGCCACTTCCATTGGCCCCCTTGAGGTTCACACACCAGAAAGGAACCCCAACAGGCAGAAGGAATTGTCTGCCAATGTGTTTCATGGAAAAGGGGCTGAAAAGGCCAGGAGGCTGAGGACCGAGATGGTCTACAAGTTTGAGAGGGGCACGGCAGATCCCAGGTTCTGGTGCGACTTTCATTGTGACTACTACCGGCTAGTCTATCAGCAGATGAAGAAGCCGGTAACAGAAGCTCAATGGGTTGACTGGGATTACATGGCCAAAAAGCAACACTCTGCTTTTGACGCTGTCATCAAAGCTGCTGAGCGCCATGACCTCAAGCAGATCATGGGTTTCAAGTATGACTGGAACGTCAAGTGATTTTGCAGTTCTACTCCACCATCTACTTCACCACCTCAGGTGACAGAAGAATTATTTGGATGACACATGGTGAGCAGTACTCAGTCACTTTCGTAGAGCTTGCCAAGATTCTAGGGCTTGAGGCACACATGGATCATGAGATTATAATCTCTAACCTCAAGGCCGTGGACCGTGAAGAGCTAGAATATATGTATCCAAGTCACGTTCCATTTGATGCCGGTCTTGCCCGCAACATCAAGCCCTTTTACAGCATTATGAACAGAATCCTCAGAAGGACGATAGCACCGAAGGACGGTGATGCTGGGGTAATTCAAGGGAACTTGAGGCACTTGCTACTTCTGTTTGATGGGGAAGAGAAGTTCAACCTCGTCGATTACATCTTCGACGACATCTTCAACATCTCGCATACCCCCAACCGTGCTTGCGGGTATGCCCCCTACATCATGTGCCTCATCGAGAAGGTGTCGGGCGTGACTTTCGTCAAGGACGTGTCGCATCGCCCGCTTCATCCTCAGAAGCCCCCGAATGTACCTGTCCCTCCTCGTCGCAAGAATGCAGATCCTCCATCTCGCCCCGTGGCACCTCCGTCTCCGCCTCCGCCTCAATCCATGAGTGCCATCTTCAAATGCTTCAAGGCGATCTTCACTTCCTGCCGGAAGAAAGAGATCCGCGCTCAAAGGGCACACAAGCGTCAGGAAAAATATCTTAAGGCGGTGTGCTACAAGCTGGAGGTCCCGATGTCCTCTCCGGAGGTGAGTGATGGGGAGATCACTCCATTCCCCAACTTCACCGCCGATGAGCTCGCCCAGCTCCAAGAGGATGGAAGCTCCTCTCGGGCTGCTCCCTCGGCAAGGAACTCCGACGACGACGACGACGACGCCGATGATCATGAGGACGACGTTGAAGATTCCGAGGCCACGGAGAGTGGAAGTGGCGAAGACGAGGACTAGTTCTTAGGTCTTAGTTTCCTCCCTTCTTTTCCTTTTTGGTGCTTTGATGCCAAAGGGGGAGAGTTAAGGGGAAGTTAATCTTTTGTGGGTGTGCTTGTGGTTTGTGGACTTGTCTTGTAATACTTTCATGCTCTTGGATGTTTACATTTGTGCAAGACTTATTAATGTTGTTTAATATCAATATAATGCTCTTATTGTCAATCTTTTGATTATATTGATGCTCTTTATGTCTTGTCACAATTGTTGAGCACATCACGTAGGCACCCCACCATAACGTGTGTGGGTATGAAAGATCTCCTCCACCTCTTTTACATGTTGCATACATTGAGGGGGAGTCATTCATACGCACACAAGTTATGAAAACCAAATTTAATACTCTTAATTGTTGAAGGACTTAATGTGTTGTCATCAATCACCAAAAAGGGGGAGATTGAAAGTGAATCTAGGTTCCCCGTGGGTTTTGGATGATTGATGACGACAATTAAGTCGCTAACGAGCTCAAGTGATCTTAGCACAGGTGTGGACTCGATCGGAGACGCAAACCCTCAAAAAGGAAAAGGAAGGAAACGGAGTCAACTCGAAGCGTAGAAACTAGGGTTTCTAGCGTGTTGAGTTAGACTAGCTGTAGAAATAGGAGGGTGCGTGTGTAAAGTGCATTGAGATCAAGTTTGGGAGCTCAAAGTGGTTTAGAGGTCAAACCCCTTGAGAGAAAAGAGTGGATAACTAGTCTGGCAGTAGGGTCAGACTAGTCCGTGCAGGTGGCCGGACTAGTCCGCCCCTGGCCGACCAAGTCCGTATTCGGCCGGACCAGAAGGGTATGACTGAGATCGGACTAGTCTGTTCGTGGCCGGACTAGTCCGGGTAGTAGTGAGTGGGTTTTGGAGACTAAGTCTCAAAACCACGGACTTGTCCGTTTGAGTCCGGACCAAGAGGTCCTGAGAGAGAACGGACTAGTCCGCCCGTGGGGCCGGACTAGTCCGGGTAGGCGAGTTAAAGGTGCTTCTGTGACTAAGTCTGGGAGGACCGGACTAGTCCACCCTTGGGGCTGGACTAGTCCGTGGTCCTCAGACTAGTCCGTTTTCACACGGAGCAAAAGGCTCTGTGTGAGATCGGACTAGTCTGGTGGTGACCAGACTAGTCCGTTGTTGAAGTGACCGTTTGAATTTGAAGTTTGGCGGGTAGTGTGACGATAGCGTGTCAGCTGTCGGGGCCTGACAAGAGGTCAGTGGTCCCCTAGGCCAGACTAGACCGGGCCTGAGGCCGAACTAGTCCGCCCTTCTGCTGAAGTCAGCAGTATGGGCTTGGGACCTCTATAAATAGAGGTCCCCTGGGTTCTTTTGAACCAACTCTTGAACAGACTTGAACCCTAGCGCCGCCACAGCCAACTTGGAGCACTCTTAAGCCTCTTTCTTGCCAACTTTTCCTCTAAAACTAATTCTTGAGTGGATTAGGGTTTAGTGAGGTGGAGAAGAGGAAGAACATCGCGCTTGTGCTCCCGGTTTGATCTCTTGCACTCATTGAGTCTTTGTGAGCTGTGTGTTGAGTGTGTTTTGTGTTGTTGATCATCTTTGTGGTGTGGGAGCCTCAGATTGTGAGAAGCCCCAACGAATCTTGTATTCGCACTTTGAGATAGTGGAGAACCAAGTTAGGCCCGTGAGGTAAACTTTGTGAGGGAAGGGTTGGTGAACCCGGTCCTTTGTGGACTCCTCAACGGGGACGTAGATTCTTGTGTGGAATCGAACCTCGGGATAAAATCCTTGTGTCTCCGTGTTCTTCGCATTTTGTTTATCGCATACTTAGCTCTAGGGTTGCTAGTCTTGTCTTGTGCCTCACATTGCTTAATCTTGTTAAAACTTGACTCACTCTTGTGTTGATAGTTTCTAAACTTGTCTTAAACATATCCTCACTTGTAGTCTCGAGAAAATCCCCTTAAAACTTGCTAGAAACACCTTTTAGGGTTCTTCACGCAGGCTGACCGGACTAGTCCGCCCCCAGACCGGACTAGTCCGCCCCCTGTGATTTAATCTCGTTTTATTAAGTCATTTGCAGGTCGATTAGCCTATTCACCCCCCCCCCCCTCTAGGCAACTTTCATCTAAGCAACAAACTAGAAAGCACAGATGCACCGGCTTGGCTCCATAGCGCAGCCTCGTCGCATATTTCCGGAAGTAGGCGGTCTACACTTTAAGATGATCCTTGAAATATTCGAGTGTTTCTCTCCTTCTAGAGGCTCCAGCATACGAGTAGTGCCAAAGTTCGGATCCCTCTAGCATTCCGTTGATTTATACTCAAGTGCTCGAACCAGTCCTGAATGTTCAGTGTGTGTCTCCATGTCGTCGGTTGAAATACTAAAATCTCCATTTGTTGAGCAATGTGATCCCAGACTTCAGCGGAGTAAGGGCACTCGATGAAGAGGTGATGCACCGTTTCCAAGTTGCGGCAGCATAATTGGCAAAAATACCCGTTTGGCCAGCCCCTATTTTGAAGCCTTGTAGCTGCCCAGATTTTGTTTTCCAGAAACAACCAAGCGAAGATTTTACAACGGCTAGGAGCCCACACCTTCCAAATTAACTTTTGGAACCTTGATCGTGTTTATCCCATAAACTGCAGATCGTATGCCGACTTGGCACTGTAAATTCCAGTTGCAGATGTTGTCCATTGAATCACATTCGGTTGCTGGGGGTTAAGATTGATACTCATATCATGTATTTCAGTCCACAGCAAGACAAATTCCTTTAGTAGTGGCATAGTGAGATTATAGGCCAGCATAATGATCCACTTATCTCCATCCAGGGCGTCTGCTATCGAGCGATTCTTCCACTTTGAGTGCTTATACAGTCCAGCGAACTGCCCTGCCAGAGATCGACCATTCAACCAACTGGAGGTCCAAAACTTTGCTCGTCGGCCATTGCCTAGCACCACTTTATTCACCACCGCGAACAGTTCTTCATCCTTTTGATCAAGAGGAAGAGCATTGCCCACCCACACTTTGTTAGGCGAAGTCCACTCAAACCATCGCCAGCGCAGTCGCAATGCACAACCAAATATACTGAGATCCTTAATTCCCAGGCCCCCCAGATCAGTGGGGCGACAAACAAGGCCCCATTTAACCTTGCTTTTGTCGGCTTGAGCTTGTTGATTTTCTGACCAAAGAAAGCACCTTCGAAGTTTGTCTAGTCCTGCAATGAACGTCTTTGGTAGCCGCAAAACTATCATAGCGTACGTGGGTATAGAGCTAAGTATTGAACGTACTAGCTCGCGACGGCCGCCAAATGATAAAAGCTTGCTTTGCCATCCTGATAAGCGGACCGCAGCTGTCGGTACCCTGGGTACCGTATACCCCTTGAGATTGCAAAGATCTCAAGGAAATGTCATCTACTTGATTTGAAGACCTTCGAAGGCCTTCATGTAAGACATAACCGGACCCGCTTTCCCAACATGGTTAGTCCCAGGGTCGCCACGTGTACCATCAAACCGGAGCTACCGCCCACAAGGGGGAAGCTCCAGGCTATGTACCATAACGGCACCCCCGGACCTAACCCCAGACCGAGGGAAGCTCCAGAACTGACACGTGTCTGGTGGCACCGGACCTATCTGTTCCCCACAGTATGCTCTAGAGCCGCCACGTGTCCAACCATCAGATCTTCAGCCTCAACCTCCGTTAGACTCCACAACGGCTCCGGATCTTCAAAGGGGAATCAAGGACTTCAAGACCCGATTAGGTGTCATTAATACTATGTTAATGACACACGATCGGACGACCCTTATTACCAGTAACGGCGCTGTCAAAGCCCATAACTCGGTCATTAAGGGTAATTAAGCGCATCAAATGTGTATCAATCTTAGTAGTCGCTGGGGCCACATGTCGGGCCAGGCCAACTTGTAACGGCCTGTCCTTGTACTATAAAAGGACAGGCCGACGATACATAGAAGTCTCTCAGCTCTGGACTGATCTGGGCTCTCTGATCTGATCTGGTCTGATTGGCTCACACGCACTATCAACTCACGTCACCTGAGTTGAGTTCATACATCCAGTACAACACCAACACACCCCGTGGAGTAAGGTATTACGCTCGGGTGGCCCGAACCACGTAAATCTTTGTGTCTCCTGTATCATCTTACATTTCACCTTCTTGAATCTCCGCGCGCCCACACCGAACTCCAAACTCCGCAAACACTTTTAGTAGTGTCGGGAGATCTGCCGGATCAAAACCACCGACAGTTGGCGTGCCAGATAGGGTGCGCCTGAGATTTCAAGAATGGTGAACTCAGCTGCTGAATCATCCAATGGTCATCCCGCTGTTCAAGCTGCTGGGGGCAATCCCTCCAATATGCAGCCACCAGCAGGAACCTCAGTTCCAGCAGGAGTCACACTTCCACCACCGCCGCCTCCACCAGCAAATCAAGCTGGGCAGCGCGATGGTGCACCGGTGTCAATCACTGCGTCGGCGAATCATGACAACCTGGAACACGCGCTCCATGCAGCACGTGCTCTCCTTCAGTGCCCACCACCTCCGGATGCATCCCGAGATGCAATGGAGCAGTGGAGGGCCGATGTGGAACACTTGGTTGCAGCAGCAGTCGACCTCATCAGTAACCAGGGTCCTCCTCCTTCAAGACGGGCCCCGTCGCAGCGACGGACCTTGTCTGGCAGACTTGGTCCGCACGTTTCCAACAACAGGAGATGTGTTGTGTCACAGCAAGTGACGTCGTTGCCCTACGGGGCGTGACGCACTCACACGGTCTCAAGGCTTTCAACTCATGACCTCCAGGCGGAGCTTGATCGCCGATATCGTCAACAAGACGGCCGAGTCCATATCGAGCGTGCTCGTGAAAGACGAGAAGCTCAGGACATTCTTGCTCCTGAAGGAGTAGGAGGAGGCTGTTCAGCCCTGGCCATGCATCTACGTATGGTCCGGTGGCCACAGAAATTCCGGCCTCACCTGCCAGAGAAGTTTGACGGGACCGTTAATCCCGTCGAATTTCTTCAGATTTACTCCGTTGCTATCCTGGCAGCTGGAGGAAATGAGGTCGTAATGGCCAACTATTTTCCAGTGGCTTTAACTGGGACCGTCCGGTCCTGGTTTATGAGCCTTCCACTCAATTCCATCAACAGTTGGGAGGAGTTGTGCCGACAGTTCACCGCTAACTTCGGGTGTTCATACACCCGACCAGGCACCGAACTGGACCTTTTTGCAGTCGTGCAAAAAGGGGGAGAATCCCTGCAATCATTCATCCAGAGATTCTCTCAGGTACGAAACACTATCCCTTCTATCTCTAGCGCTTCTGTCATTGTGGCATTTAGACAGGGTGTACGAGATAAGAAGATGTTGGAGAAACTGGCGATCAAGGAGATCACCAGTGTCACGGGACTCTTCAGCTTGGCTGACAAATGTGGCAGAGTTGCGGAGGGCCATGAAATGCACTCCAAACCACCTCCGGAGGATCGCAAGAAATCCTCCAAAGGCGAGGCCACTACCTCCGGGAGTGGCAAAAAGAAGAAAAAGACCAACGGCAAGAAGAAGCTGTCGGCCGGCGCATCTAATGCTGCAGCTGCTGCAGCTCCGGGTGGCCGAGGGCCACGCCCCGAAAAGCGACCTCGACCGTCTTCTGAAAATGGTGCCAAACCCAAGGTGTGGTGTCCAATTCATAAGACAGACAGCCACAGTTTGGAAGACTGCCGGGAGGTCCAAAACCTTGCCGAGCGCTACAACAAGCACCGGGAAGAAGTTCCTTTCCGACAGAGGGAAGGAAAACAAAAAGTTGACGAAGCTCCGAATGAAGAGGAGTTAGGTTTTCAGGATCCTAAAAAGGTCTTGAAGGCCGTCTATACCTCCGTCGATGACGATTCTGACGCATCTGACAACGAGTGTCGGAAGACCATGAACACCATTTTTGGTGGATCATGGGACATCACCTCCCGCCGCGTCCTCAAGACAATGCGTCGGGACATGGCCGCTGTAGCTCCTACAGCTAGGGCGGAGCCTCATCGGAAGTGGATGGACACAGCCATCACTTTTGATGCTTCGGACTGCCCTCGAAGCATGGTTGGAGCAGGCCAGTTACCTTTGATGGTATCTCCTACCATCAATAACATTCAGCTCCACCATGTTATGGTAGACGGAGGTTCGGGGCTGAACCTCATAAGCATCGAAGCTTTTACTAAGCTTCAGCTCCGACCTTCGGATCTTCACCCCTCCCGACCTTTCTCCGGAGTAGGTCCGGGAGCCATTACCCTACTCGGTGCTATTACTCTCCCTGTTACCTTCGAGACCCGGGAGAAGTATCGCACTGAGAAGTTGGTCTTTGACGTTGCTCATATCAACTTACCTTTCAATGCCATCTTGGGTAGGCCTACCTTGTACAAATTCATGGCAGCTGCTCATTATGGCTACCTGGTGTTAAAGATGCCAACACCAGTAGGCGTTCTCCGGATCCGCGGAGATCGCACTGCTGGAGTAACCGCTCTAGAAGAACTTCATGCGCTTACTACAGCACAAGAGGGGGAATCCAGGCAGGAGCAAGCTCCAAAACCCCCGAGCATTCGTCAACTAGGCTCGACTTCTGCACCTCGTGTGCAGCCAAGCGGCGACACCGACATTCCCGTCAAAGTCGTCCAAATCGGTTCCGATGCCGCTCAGACCACCCGTATATCGGGGGGACTGAATGACAAATAGGAACTCGCGCTCATCGCTTTCCTCCGGGCTAATGTCGACGTGTTTGCCTGGCAACCGTAACAAATGCCTGGGATCCCCAGGGAAGTGATTGAGCACAATCTGAAGATCTACCCTCACGCCCGGCCCGTGCATCAGAAGCCTCGGAAGCAATCTGTGGAGCGACAAAACTTCATTCGACAAGAAGTGAAGAAGTTGCTCGAAGCTGGATTCATCCGAGAAGTCTTCCATCCAAAATGGCTGGCAAACCCAGTCGTTGTGCCCAAGGCCGACGGGAAGCTTCGGATGTGTATTGACTACACAACACTAAATAAGGCATGTCCAAAAGATCCATTCCCACTACCTTGAATAGATCAGATAGTGTATTCCACCTCCGGGTGTGAATTATTGTGTTTCCTAGACGCATATTCTGGATATCATCAAATCAGAATGTCTAGGGAAGATGAAGAGCATACCTCTTTCATCACAGTAGATGGATTGTACTGTTATACGGCCATGCCATTTGGTCTCAAGAATGCAGCTTCAACTTTTGTACGAGCTATGTACAAAACTTTTGAAGAACTCATTAGAGACATAGTGGAAGTGTACGTCGATGACATCGTGGTCAAGGTCAAGAACAAGGAGTCACTCCTTGACACCTTACAGGTTGTCTTCGACAAGCTGCGGGTTACTCGCACAAAGCTAAACCTAGACAAGTGTGTCTTCGGGGTTAGCTCCGGAAAACTTCTTGGTTTCCTGGTAAATCACTGGGGCATAGAGGCTAATCCGGCGAAGATCAAAGCCATTGAAGACATGCGGCCACCAGCCCGCATCAAGGATGTCCAAAAGCTGACTGGATGTCTAGCAGCCCTCAGCCAGTTCATTTCAAGACTGGCGGAATGGGCACTTCCCTTCTTCAAGTTATTGAGGAAGTCCGAACCATTCCAATGGTCTGAAGAAGCAGAAAAGGCGTTCCAGGAGCTAAAACAGCTCCTCACCACCCTACCAACTCTGGTAGCTCCGAACCCTGGTGAGCCTTTGCTGCTTTACATTTCAGCAACTGACGAAGTCGTCAGTATGGTCCTGGTTGCGGAGAGACCAGAACTATCCCATGCTCAGGAATCTAGACCCCTCCGGGAGGGTCCGGGGGTTCCTGAAAGCGAGTTTGGGTCCCAGTTCCCAGACTTGAGTTCACAAGAAGTTACTTCAGAAGACCCAGACCCCTCCGGGAGGGTCCAGGTCGCTTCTGAAGAAGCTCCGGGTCCCTCCAGCAAGGACCCAGAGGTCCCCGAAGAAGGTCCGGATCCCTCTGGGAGGATCCGGGTCAATGAAGAGGAAGCTCCGGACCCCTCCGGGAGGATCCGGACCATCCAACGCCTAGTGTACTTCATCAGTGAAGTACTTCATGACTCCAAGACTCGATACCTAGAGGTGCATAAGCTGCTCTATGCAGTTCTTATCGCCTCCAGGAAGCTTTGCCATTACTTCCAAGCTCACAAGATTTCAGTGGTGACTTCTTACCCACTTCGACCAATCTTGCATAATCCCAATTCAACTGGGAATATTGCAAAGTGGGCAGCAGAATTGGCCGAAATCGATCTCGAATTCATTCCAAGACAAGCAATCAAGAGTCAAGCATTGGCAAATTTTGTGGCGGAATGGAATCCCTCTGCATCAAACCCTGGGGGCCCCAGTGAGTAGAAGCCGGAACACAAGGCTCCGGTCTTCACCGAGCCTCACTGGACCCTCTACTACGACGGCTCCATGCAAAAGCAGGGGGCCGGAGCTGGAATCCTTCTCCTCACACCAACCGGGGAGAAGGTAAAATACATGGTACACCTTGACTTCAAGGCGACCAACAACATGGCGGAGTACGAAGCACTCATCTACGGAATAAAGGTGGCACTGTCATACGGTGTCAGGCAGCTGCTGGTCAAGGGAGATTCACAGCTCATCATTAAACAAGTGAAGGGTGAATGCTCCTGCAACAATCTCCAGCTAGCTGCTTACCTCCTTGAAGTCCAGAGGCTTCAGAAGGACTTCGAAGTCCTAGACCTCCACCACGTCCAGCGTGTCCACAACGCTGAAGCCGACGAACTCTCGACGAAAGCGTCAATCGGAGCTCCAGCTGCTGACGGAACTTTTGTCCAGAGATTGTCAAAACCCACAGCTCAGCCTGCCGAACTTAGCGAAGGGGGCGAGATCAGCATCCCGAAGCTAACGGTCCCGATGGCCCTGTTACCATGGCAGCCATCAAGGGTCGTAGGTGCTGCCGGAAGCTCCGAGCCACCCAGCACGCAAGACGCAAATGCTCAAGTTAGCTCCGATGCATGGATCTCGGAGATCCGGAGCTACTTGAAAGACAACATCCTTCCTGACGATGATGTATCTGCTGACCGGATAGTCAGATTGGCTAAAAGATACACGTTGGTAGAAGAGGATCTCTACCAGCGTGGTGCCAACGGCGTCCTAATGTGGTGCCTCACAAGGGAATATGGCTGCGAGCTCCTCGCAGAAATCCATGGAGGCGAGTGTGGGAACCACCCGTCTTCCCGCACGCTGGTCGGTAAAGCCTTCCGGCATGGCTTCTACTGGCCTACAGCACTCCAGGATGCAATTGAGCTGGTGAAGAAATGCGAAGCATGCCAATTTCATGCAAAGCAAATTCACACACCGGCTCAACCTCTACAAATGATACCTCCTACATGGCCATTCGTTGTGTGGGGGATGGACATCTTGGGACCCTTCCCAAGAGCCGTCGGAGGTTACAAGTTCCTGTATGTCGCCATTGACAAGTTCACCAAGTGGCCGGAAGCAACTCCAGTTGTGACAATAAATAAGCAATCTGCTATCAACTTTTTGCAGTCCATTGTATGCAGATTTGGAGTCCCAAACAAAATCATTACTGATAACGGGACCCAATTCACAAGCTCTGCATTTCAAGGATATTGCGAAGACCTCGGCATTCAAGTTTGCTACGCCTCCGTAGCTCACCCGGCAAGCAATGGCCAGGCCGAGAGAGCAAATGCTGAAATCCTGAAAGGACCCAAAACGCGCACCTATGAGCGCTTGAAAAAACGTGGAGCCAACTGGATTGAAGAGCTTCCGCCCACTCTATGGGCCAACAGGACAACTCCAAACCGGTCAACTGGAGAGACACCCTTCTTCCTGGTGTACGGAGCTGAAGCAATCCTTCCTCCGAAAATCACCTTGGGGTCACTCCGGGTCCGGACCTTCGACGAAGCCACGCAGGACCAGCTCCGGCGTGAAGACCTAGACCTCCTTGAGGAGGGAAGGTGCCAAGCAGCTGTTCGGAATGCCCGATACCGCCAAGCCCTTCGGCGCTATCATCAGCGGCATGTACACAAGCGACAGCTCAAGGAAGGCGATCTGGTGCTACGGAGAATACAATCCAGAGAAGGGTTAAACAAACTCTCCCCCAGCTGGGAGGGACCCTTCCGAGTGATTAAAGTATCCCGTCCCGGAAGCGTTCGCTTGGCTACCGAGGATGGGACACCTCTCCCAAATCCTTGGAATATTGAGCACCTCCGTAAGTTTTACACTTAATATCACGGTGGTGAGTCTGTAGTAACTGGAGGTGTATGTTATAGAGTCATTGTACAGAGTCGGGTAGTTCCTCCGGAAGAACAGCCGGATCTTTCCCGGAAGGTCCGCAAAGTTCATGCAACACTTGTCACATTCTCAGGACTAAAAGTGTGGCTAGCTACCCTGGGTCAAACGAGAAATTAAACACGCTTAGCCTGGTTCCGTACCCTAAGTGTGTAGTTGTTTCCCCTGTACCCTGGACCTATAATGAAAGACATCTTCATGTGAAACAGACTCCACGTGCATTTATTTTGTACAGGCTCAACATTTTTTATTTTTCTCTTTCTTGTCTATAACAAAGTTGTGCAATTCTTAAGAAATTTTAGTTCGACCAGTTCATGTACAATTCGAGTTGTATTGTCAATTCTTTTGGATTCAAATATTGTTCATGGCCCACTCGCCTAAATGCCGCCAAGCCAATCTAGGGCCGTAGTGTGCTATCGACTTAGCCTGGTCAAGCACCCTAAGTACGCCACTCTACCTACACCCCGGCAGGCCGAAGTAAGGCGGGTCCAAGTACAATTGGATCTAGAAGAAAGAAGGCAACGCATTCGGTTGTATTCAGAATTGTGTTTGACCTAAAACTTTCTTGGGAATCGTAAGCCGCGACGAAGTTATAGGCAAGGAGCGAATTTTACTATTTTTCTTGGCTTCAGTGTGCAGGAAAAATAAAGAATCCACGTTGATGGAGAAAAGCCGGAGCTAAAAAAGCTCCGACTCCCCCTAGGTGGCTTGTGATTGATGTTAAACATTGAAAACGATTATTACCGGAGCAACCAAGCTCCAACAAAGCTTGGGGGGCCAGCCGTTGACGCAGAATAATAGATGGTGAGAAGACCCCACAAGTGGAGTCTGCTGCCGACAAGCTACGCGTTGGCAAAGGTCACTGCCGGAGCTACTAAGCTCCTACACCCCAGAGGGCTAACTATCGATGCCCTACGCGTTGATAGGGACTATTGCCGGAGCTACTAAGCTCCGACGGTAGTCAATGCCCAACCTCAGGGGGCCTTCACTATCGAAGACTTCGGACCTACACTCTACAAGTTCGAAGCAAACGAGTCTTCAACAAAATACAATATCCTATTTGTACATGTTCACAATCAAATTGTGTACATCTACCAGGGGGCCAAGTGAAGACAGAAGTGTTGAAGACAAAAAATGAAATTCATTAACAAATTGTGGATTTCATTCATCTGGAGACAAGGGATTACAAAATTGGGGAAGAAAAAGAGAGAATACAAGTGAGAGCTACAGAGATGGTCCTAGACCCTATGGAAGAACTGGGCGACCTTCTGAGCAACCTCTGACACATTGGCTCGGGTGGCTTCACCTTCTCCTTCGATGGGACCTTCAAGCACCGGGTCCAGAGAGAATTGGGGATCCCGGCTGGTGTAGCACGTCAGCACATACTCTGCGACGTTCTTCGCCAGGGACTGCCCCTCAACCTCCGACTAGTCCGCGATGACATCACACACCTTGGAGAGTTTGCCACCCACCGATCTCAACGCTTGCAACGCCAGGTCCGGCTCCGGCTCCGGATCATCCGGACGCACAGGACTGAAGCCCATTGGTGTCAGCGCATCGTTGGCTTTGCTCAGGAACTCCCAAACCAGTAGGGAGTCCGCAGTCCTCAAGCCCTTCAGTTCCTCCAAGGATCTTTTGGCCGCCGCCAGTTCAGAATTCTCACGAGCAAGGTGCTCGACCTCTTTGGCATTTTGCTGAATCTTTTGAGCAACTTGCTTCTCAAGTTTTCCGAACTCCTCCTCCCGGAGGTGAATCTTGATCCGGCGGTCGACCAGGTCCTTCTCCCAGCCCCTAACTTTCTTCTCCCTAGCAGCGATGGAACACTCTTGCTTGTAGAGTTCCCGCCCTCGCACCCAGGCCTTCTCCTCCTCCTCAACGCAACGCTCCTCCAATTTTCCTCGAGGCCCTTGTCAACCAGAGCCACCTTTTCGGTGAGCTCCTCCTCCCTCTTCAAGACATCATCCCGCAGCTCTAGGAGTTTTTTCTCTTCGTCTTCGAGCTTCTTCTCCCTCTCCTCAAGTGCCTCCCGGCGCTTGATGAGGGTAGTGTTAATGGCTTCAAGCCTTTCTTGGCGATCATCAGCCGCACTATTAGTTGCTTTGGCCTGCTCATAAATGGCCCGGGATTGAGTGTCGAGGGCACGAGTCATGCTCTCCCTATCATCCAATAATTTGCCCCAGTATTCCAGGCGGACCTTCTCCTGTTTGATCCACTCCTTGTTGTCTACCAGCCTCGACTGCGCCAGCTTGGTCTCGAAGTAGAGCCGATTACACCACCGCCTAAGGGTTTGGCGCTCCTCTTCAAGAGCCTTGCTGTCGTGGTAGAACACTAGATGGACTTGATGCAGACTAGAGCAAGCGTTGTCAATGGACAACGACAGGGGAATAGGGTCCGGACCTGTTAGGGTCTCCTCCGCTGGTTCCAGCGGGTTCTCGCTTACAAAAATTGGGTCCCACTCCACAAGAGTGGTCCCGTGAGCCTCCACGGCACTAGGGCCGTCCGCTGGGATAGCCTCAGTCGCCACCGAGGAGGGTGCTGCAGAAGAAGTTCCGACCTCCGGAAGTGGTTCCGAAGGCTCTTCCGCCAGGACTTCATTTGCCCCCTCCGGCAGGGGGCCAGCAACTTCATCAGGGCACCCTGGCTCAGCAGCAGGCACCTCCGCCGTCATCACTTCCGGAGTAGGGGCTACTTCTGGATCCGGCCTGGGCTCCTCCTCCGCTGGTGGCTCACGTGTTGGCGCCTCGACCATCATAGGTTTGAGTGCTGATGCCTCCGCAACGACCGGCTCAGGCGCCGGAAGGTCTTCAACTGCAACCAGCTCTGCAGCCGGAGCTTCAGTGGCAACCGGCTCTGAGGCCGGAGCTTCGGAGGTAGCCGGCTCAACCGCCAGGACTTCCTCAACATCCGACTCGCTCGCCGGGACTTCAATAACCTCCGGCTCAACTGCCAAGGCTTCGACTATTTCCAACTCTGGGGCCGGAATCACTGCTTCCTCCGGCTCAGCGGCCAAAGCTTCCAACATCTCAGCATCAAGACCCGAGGCTTCAACCTCCAGGGCAGGTGCCGCTGGCGCATCTTCTCTCTCGTGGTCTGGTGCTACCTCGGGAGTCTCAGGGGATGAGTCGAGGTCCATGACCACGACAGCTGGCACCAGAGCTGACGCAGCTTCAGCCACCACTTGGGGCGACACCAGGACAGGAGCAGAAGCCTCCGCCCTCACAGCTTCAGCTGTTGTGGCTGAGGGTGGAGCCTCACTCCTCTTCTTGGGGACGTTGCAGATGATGGATGAAAAAACTTTAAAAACAGTTACTACAACAAAACAACTGTCTGAGGTAAAGATTAAAAATTACCTCAGAAGGCTTCCACACCAGCTTGCACGGAATCTCTTTCCCGGGCGTTCTGGACTGACCATGGCCGCCGCCTACGTGGTAGCTCCGAAAGGCCCCCCGGAACTTGTTGCAGCCGTGGGCATTTCCTTAGTCAAGGCCCTCCTCGACCGGGAAGGACCTCCGGACCCAGAGGCCTCAGCTGGCCCTGGTGCTGGAGTCACATGCCCAGGGCTAGCAACCCGGGAAGACACTGCTACAGGTACAGCCGCCGCAGTTGTAGAAGACCTCCCCCTCCGGGGAGAAGGAGCTGCTGCAGAGGATGCAAGCCTGACGGACCTTCTGTCGGAATGCTTCAAGTTCCTCTTCCGGCTCGAGGGTTCGGTCGCCGGCTCCTTTCCCTTGCTGACGACTTCGGTCCTTGGCTTCGGGGCAGGGTCGGAGCTACCTTCAGAAGCCCCTGGGATCACCACCCTGGAAGTCGATCGTCTCTCGACGACACCGAGGTCGTGAAGCACCGGCATCGTCTGCCAGAGCTCCCTGTTGAACTGTACTTCCACGTTCAGAGGGAGGAAAGCTGGTGGCGGGGTCAAGTCATCACCCGCAACGTCGATGCCGTGCTGGAACTTCTTGAGATGAAACTCCAGGGTTGCCCCCTCCATGTTGGACTTCAGCCCGGTCTCGACCCAGTCGTTGTCCATCACACTGTTGAGGGACCAAGCGAGTTTTTCTCTCCTCTTCAGCGGTGCCCACCTGTTGACCAGGAAATTGCAAAATAGCGCCTGAGGAGTTAATCCTCCCTCCACACAATGGCGGATCCTGGTTAGAGCAGGGTTGAAGGCATTCGACAGCACCGGAGCTTCACTCCAGATTGCAGTGTCGATGTTGGGGAGGCCTTCGGGCAGCTCCAGCTTCTCGTGCTCCTCCACCCGAATGACTATCCAGTCTTTCTTCCAATCGTCCCACTTTCCAGAGAGAAACGTCCGGAGGTACTTGAATGGGCACTTCTTGCGCTTCACAAAGTAGTATAAGCCAAGGTACTCATCACCCCTCCTGGTGGTATGGACGGTGAAGAAGGTCCGGAAAAGCTCAATGCAGGGGGGATGCCCACCCACATTTCACAGAAGTGGACGAAGACAGACACTACAAGAATGGAGTGGGGGACAAGCTGATACAGCTGCAAACCATAGAAGTCTAGCAGCATCAAGAAAAGGGAGGAAAAAGGTGGGATCAACCCCACCATGGCGTACGCAGAGAAGTACACCATCTCACCGGCGTGCTCCTTCTCGAACGGGAGCTCCCCACCGGCGCGTACCAGGTGGTTGAAGAAGTCCGAGGACCACCCCGTGGGGGCCCGAACCTTCTTCAGATCACTTTCGGTCTTCAAGCGGCTCTTGCATAGACCCAACTCCATCGCAGCATAGCGAGGCAAGGAAGGAAAAGCAAGCGCAAGTTTGGGAGTTTGAGCGCAAGTTCAGATGAGAGGCGTAAAGAACCCCAGACGGTGCGCGCTTTCCTTCTTAAGTAAGCCCCCGCAACGCTTGGATGGAAACCGCAGGGAAGCTGAGGATACTATTCAAAAATTTCACCCTGTCGATGACAAGAGGGCCTGGGACCACCCCGACGATCAAGTCGAGGTTCTTACCCGGCGAACGGTTGTCATCATGAAAGGCGGGAATCCCGAAGGCGGCAGCCTGACAAGGCGCGCGGAACCGATACGATTTTTGTATCGGGAATCAGCGACCTTCAATTGTGTGAGATCCGCACGCCAAAGATCTCATTTGACGCACCCGGGATATGCCACGCGGCGAGGATTTAACTCCAAAACTATTGCCAACGGCACATCTGAAGACCTTTGAAGACTCGGCTCAAAAGTCGAAGGATGGACCCACCTCCGGCGGAATGACTTCATCCAAGGGGTCTTCCCCAGAGGTGGGCCCAGGGGGCCACTGTCGGTACCCTGGGTACCGTATACCCCTTGAGATTGCAAAGATCTCAAGGAAATATCATCTACTTGATTTGAAGACCTTCGAAGGCCCACATGTCAGACATAACCGGACCCGCTTTCCCAACATGGTTAGTCCCAGGGTCGCCACGTGTACCATCAAATCGGAGCTACCGCCCACAAGGGGGAAGCTCCGGGCTATGTACCATAACGGCACCCCCGGACCTAACCCCAGGCCGAGGGAAGCTCCAGAACTGACACGTGTCTGGTGGCACCGGACCTATCTGTTCCCCACAGTATGCTCCGGAGCTGCCACGTGTCCAACCGTTAGATCTTCAGCCTCAAACCTCCAGTAGACTCCACAACGGCTCCGGATCTTCAAAGGGGAATCAAGGACTTCAAGACCCGATTAAGTGTCATTAATACTATGTTAATGACACACGATCGAACGACCCTTATTACCAGTAACGGCACTGTCAAAGCCCATAACTCGGTCATTAAGGGTAATTAAGCGCATCAAATGTGTATCAATATTAGTAGCCGCTGGGGCCACATGTCGGGCCAGGCCAACTTGTAACGGTATGTCCTTGTACTATAAAAGGACAGGCCGACGATACATAGAAGTCTCTCGGCTCTGGACTGATTTGGGCTCTCTGATCTGATCTGGTCTGATTGGCTCACACGCGCTCTCAACTCACGTCACCTGAGTTGAGTTCATACATCCAATACAACACCAACACACCCCGTAGAGTAGGGTATTACGCTCAGGCGGCCCGAACCACATAAATCTTTGGGTCTCCTGTGTCATCTTACATTTCACCTTCTTGAATTTTGCGCGCCCACACCGAACTCCAAACTCCGCAAACACTTTTAGTAGTGTCGGGAGATCTGCCGGATCAAAACCATCGACAGCAGCCTTGTCTTGGAGACTCTATAAATCCGTCATGCGGAGTTTTGCCACTAAAAGTGGTAAACTGAGGTATGTGATTGGGAGCTCTTGTTGTATTCCTTGGAAATTTTGCAGGGCAGTAGAAACACATTGCTGAGGACAACATATAGGGGACACAGATGATTTTGTTTGTTTAATGAGTAGTCCAATGGCATCTCCAAATCGGGAAAACAGCCATATGACAAAATCAACTTCTTGCTGAACCAGGTTGATGAAGATCAGGACATCATCAGCGTAGAGCGACAGCCTCATTCGGGCAGCTCTATTTGTCAGCGGGGACAATAGACCTTGTTGCTCAGCCAGCTCGAACACACGCTGCAACAAATCAATGACCAAGATGAAGAGATAAGGGGACAGAGGGTCGCCCTGACGCAACCCGCGCCCATGGCTGATACTTGGAACCGGTCGACCATTTAAAAGAACTCTTCAAGAGGAGGATGCCAGGAGTATAGCTATCCAATTACGCCATCGCACTGGGAATTCCCTTATCTGCAGAAGTTCCAGAAGTTGCTCCCAACACACCGAGTCGGATGCCTTCGATATGTCTAGCCTCAATAGCAAGATTGGTTTTTTCTCTGATGATAAAATCTTGCCAAGTTTTGAACATATAGAAAGTTATCCTGTATACACCTTGATCGAATGAATGCACTTTGCGCTGCTGAAATCAATCGTTGCATATGCCCAGAGAGTATCTGAGCTAGGACCTTAGTTATAAGCTTAGCAAACGAGTTGATGAGACTTATTGGGCGGAAGTCGCTTGGCTTTTCTGCATCCCTGCTTTTCAGAATCAGGGAGATAAGCGCATTGTTCATACAGTGCAGGGAGCCTCCATGGAGATTGTAGAAGTTGTTAAAGGCTAGGAGCAGCTGATCCTTAATGACATGCCAGCAGCCATGGTAAAAATCACTGCTGAATCCATCTGGTTCGGGAGTCTTTTCTCGAGGAAGCTCCTTGATAGCGTTCCAAACTTTGAGCTTTGTAAATGGCTCTGTTCGGGCTGAGCAGGTAGATGTTGACCATGTAGCGCGGGGTGTGTAGTTGGTGATGCAGAGATTCCGCAGCCAACGCCGAGTTCGCCCTCCGGTTGTGGCTGTTAGGGACGATCATCGCCGTGTGGGGTCGAAGCCTGTCAAGATCACATGCCTTGGCACCACCGACAATAACAGAGGCCACTCCATCCAGAGGGCGGTCTTCAGGTCTCCCCGGGACAAAGATAAAAGCATCGCGGTTGGGAGGGGGCATCGGTCTGGGAGGCTGTGCTAGCAGTGGGAGGGGGGGGACATGGCGGCTCTATATGTTAGGCTTTGGCTACAGCAGGCGAGGGTGGATGGGCCAGCGCCCGTCTGGACCAGGAGGCGAGCGACAGCTTCTAGCGAAGTGGCCAAAGGAGAGACACGAGAAGCAGCGAGGCGACTCTCTGCAGACCGAGACAATGTGATCAGAGGCGAGGCAGCGAAAGTAACGACCTCGGAAGGCTATTTGTAACTCCGGGGAGAGATGTGGCTTGGTCTTGCGAGAGGACATTTGCACGTTGCAGCAGTCAGTGCGACGTGCACGTGATTTACGTTGAACAGTTGTCCACTCCTCGTCAGAGCTCCGTATCTTTGTGAGATGTGACTGGATAGCAATCCCAGGGACGACCAAAGAGGATGAGTCAGGCTGAAGCAGCGCGGTAGGAGGCCGACCCGCAATGCCATCATTGATCGAGGCCGAGAGGGCGACGGCCGGGGTGGCGCCGCTTGACAAGTTCATGTCGGAGTTGGCGGTATGCCCATACCTGTCCTGAGTTGTATCCTTCGCAGGGCTTAGGCCGGTCGTGCGCCGCAGCATGGTCGCGTTGCGCAGTACCTCTTGAGCTGTAGCATCACCCAGGCTTAGGCTGGACGTGCGTTGCGGCATGGGCGCACCGCACTGACAGCAACTCCTGCCAGGGTAGGATTCACCCTGATGCAAAGGGGCCGGCTGCTTGCCCGCACTCTGACTGCTGGTCCCACCCGCGGTGGAGCCACCGTAGAATGGTGGGGTCAGCAGCTTGCCCGAAGCTTTTGCCGAGGAGGTCACCGGAGTTGGCGATGAAGGTTTCATGCAAACCTGGCGAGTCCCGTGGCAGGGCTCATGCGGCGACATCGGAAGAACCTCTTGGGAGAGTAGGGACGAAGTGGGCCCGCCAGCCCTGGACCCTTGCCGCGAGAACAACCAAGCCGCAGGAGGCCCTCCAGAGATCTTCTCCACCGAAGATGGGTCATCTTGATCGGAGTCATCAGCATCCGCAAGAATAGTCAGAAGCAAGGAGAAGACACCCTCATGAGCGTCGGAGACTGAGCTAGAGCCAGGAGCAGGCATAAGTCGGGAAGAGAGTGGGGTGATTTCGCCAGGCAGGGATGACCTGGGTCGCAGGGCATTCAACAACAAGCCCTCATCAAGCTGAGGAGCTACCAAGGAGCCAAATGGGGTGGTTGGGTCAGGTGGTGACAGTAGGGCAGGAGGCAGAGAGCCGAGGGCCACCACGATGAGGCTCCCTGGACTGGTGAGGGAGGGAGGCAGCACAAGAGGTGAGGGAGGAGCTGCGGTGATCAGTGACAGGGACAAACTAAACAAATTCGGAGCAGGCGAGACAGGGTCCTGTCCGGGGGGACACATATCCTCTGCAGTAACTGCACTGCAGTTACTGCAACTAACATGTGGGCCCCATGCCTCACTGGCCCACATGTCAGTCGCAGTAACTGCAGAGGATGTGAATGCCTGTCCGGGGAGGAGGGCGGCCGACCGGAAGCAAGTGTCGGGCCTGGAGACATCACAGGCAAGGCACGAGAGAGCGCAGCGGGTCCTGTCCATGGAGTGGAGACGATCGGTGACCGGCGAACTGGGTGGCGGGGTGGACGCTGGGGCCGGAGTGGCCACCGGCGGGAGACCTAGCGGGAGCTTCCGCGCGCTTCAGACCTCAGACCTTCAAAAAAAATATTGGATCAATCTAGGAGGAACTAGATGGTCATATATTATTTCGTTCCATATTGTTTCGCCGTACGTTGAACCCAGGTTGGAGGTTTGCAGAGGAATGACCGGGTCCTGAAACTACTGTTTCCCTAATTAGGAGGATTGACCGGGTCCTGAAACTACTGTTTCAAACGTTCTCCTGGCCTCCAGGAAAGCCAACCGTTAGTTACAAGGCTATATAAGTATTGTCTTATTCTTCCTCCTCCTTAGGCAGTCAAGGCGCACAGAACTTTTCTCCTCTGACGAGAAAGGAAAGCTTCCAGCCATGACTTTTCGCTGGATTCAACCGGAGGTACGAATCAATCCATTATTGCACATACTTGCTGCGATATGTAGACAAAACACAAGTTTGTTTTTCCCTTTGCGTTCGTCATCTTCCGTTCCCTCTAGTTTAATCTTGTGCTATGGGACGGAACTGATCCAAACGCATGCTTGCGCGGCACGGTGGCAGGTGTACCCGCTGTTTGCGACAATGTCAGTGGCAGTGGGCATCTGCGCGATGCAGCTGGTGCGCAACATCACCACCAACCCAGACGTGAGGGTGAACAAGGAGAACCGTGCGGCCGGTGTGCTGCAGAACTTCGACGAGGGGCAGCGCTACTCCCAGCACGGGGTGCGCAGGTTCTTACTCTCCAAGCGCCGCGACTACATGAAGGCCATGGACAACGTGCCCACCGACCCCGCGCCCAAGTAGACCAATGGCCAAGATCATTATTGACGACCACCGACATCGACATTTCATGGGTAGATCGAAACAAATGTAAGTGCTCTGCCATCGTCGCGCAATTTGGGCCGTACAAAATAGTCGACCACGGGTAACCTGTAGTTACTCGCCCGTGCGATCTAATTTCTTGCTGGGATAGCTTACATTTTCGTTTGAATCTGTTTTTGTTATTAATCATGACCGGTGCTTTTGAATTTACGCTCAACGTTCAAAGTTCACAAACCATTGCGACATATCCAGAATTATTAGCTTCTGCGTATGACCCCATTTGTCTTTCAAATATGCATGCATTTAAATGTCAGTAAAAGAAGATTATTTTCATATCAGTACATTTTATTTTCATAAGGTGCACTAATAAAGTTTTATGACATATTTCTGCGACATGTTAAATGCATTTGATTAACATATCATTTAAATAGACCTTGCTCCGAAGAGATGACGAAAACTAGATGTTCCCTGTTCACACACGGTACTGTTTCTATTTTCCTCTTCTGTTGCTCCAGTTGCTGTCATGCGTGATTGCATAGTTTCCAACAACTAAGTGGGCCATGTCAGCTCTCGAATGGCCAGTGAGCGGGCCAGGCCGCACACCATGTAAACATGATTTGAAGTCTCCATTTATATGCACTTTTAGACCATCCCAAGCACCGTGCACATGTCCCGTTTAGAAGGCAACTCATAATTGGCTACCTCTTAATTACTAGGTCAAAAAAAGCAAGTTGACTTTCAAACATTAGAGAAAAAAGTTAGAAATCAAATATGGCTAAATTTTGAAGCAAGACAGATCATTTTTGTGAAATGTTTATAAAAATATTGAAAAAATAATGTTAAGAATGTTTTTTGTGCAGCTTTTAACAAAACACATTGCTGCACAAAAGAATGTTGACATTGTTGCACGTGCAAGCATTCTAGTTAGCGATTTAATAAGGGAGAGTGAACGATAACAATTTAGAAACAGATGATGTATGAGAAAAATGGAGGGGAAAAAAGAGTGACACGATTATGTTGACATTGTTGCACGTGCAAGCATTCAAGTGAGCGATTGAAAGATGGTTTGAGGAACTTACTCAAACCTGTATTTTCATTTGTGTTTTGGGAACCCAGTAACCGTGTTTGGAGACTAGAACCGACAGGTAAGACAGAATGAAGGAAGACGAAGAAGATTACTTGGACTGGATGGAGGAGCGAGGGCCATCAAAGATCACATTTGAAGAAACAAAGCCCTCCTACCGTAAAGATATTGCTATTGTCTATTTCATTTCCCTCACTATAAGATATGAGTCCTTGGGACCCACTATCGTTAATCTTGTCAAACTAGCATGGAGTTGACTCTAGACCGTTAATAACACCTAAGAGTTTTTTTTGGAAACATTTTCATATGAAAGACATTAAAAAATCTTGTAATCCTCATATTTTATTATTTACTTTATATATATATATATGATATTTTTTTCGAAAAAAAAAACCCAAGGGCTCATTTAATTATAAGGAGAGTATAGCAAGTTACAGGTGAACAATTACATGTACAAAGAGTACATCAGACTAACGACAAAGGAGAGTAGACAACATAAAATTGAGTCTCTGCCTTCAAGATGTTCAGGAGAGCAGAGTGGCGTTCGGCGGTACTGCCCGGAGGCCAGCACACCCGGCACTGCACCAGAGCAGGAGTTCGTCCCGCAGCGCTGTTAATATCTGTCCCACGGAGCGTTCCTCGGCCTGGAAGATGCGTGCATTACCCTCCTTCTAGATACTCCATATGACTGCAATGGTAGTCGATCTCACCCCTGTCTGGCGGGTTGCAGTGGATGAAGAAGGCAACATTTGGAACCAGTGGTCAAGCAGCACCCGCGCAGTCCAAGCAGAAGGATGTATGTTGGGTTCTCCCACCCAAACACTAACCTCCGACCAAATTTGTTGTGAAACTGGGCATTCACAGAACAGGTGATCTGCTGTTTCTAGGTTGCGGCGGCAAAAGGAGCAAAAGTACTCGTTCGACCACCTTCGTCGTTGGCGGTCAGACGTCCACACTCTATTATGGAGCAGCAGCCATAGGAAAAAAATTTGTCGGGGTGGTGCCCAAACCTTCCATACCACCGCTGGGAATGTTGATCTGACCGTTCCTTCAAACTGAATTAAGTAGGTGGACTTTGCTGAGTATGTTCCAGATGCTGTGGGCGTCCAAATTATTTCATCAGGCACATCAGGCTCCAAAGACAGCTGCAAGTCTCGTATGAATGTCCACAATTGCAGATAGTCGTCCAACAATTCTAGTGAGAATCCTGGTAGCAGATCCTGAATCCAGTTATCATTTTGCAAGGCATCTGCCACCGATTTGGTCTTGCGGCGACTATGCCTGAAGAGCAGAGGAAATTGATGTGCCGGAGCTTGGCCGCACAACCAACTAGAGTGCCAAAAGTTGGCCAGTCGACCATCGTGTATCGTTACTTTGGTGGCTGTGGCAAACAGGTCGATGTCTGTAGCATCAACAGGTAGGTCCATGCCTTGCCAGGGGCAGCCTGGGTGGCGCCATGTGACCCAAAGCCAACGAAGACGTAGGGTGCAGCTAAAACGTTGCAGGTCTAAGATGACAAGTCCTCCGAAGTCCAGCGGACGGCAAACCCGGGTCCAAGCAATTTTGCATTTGCCGCCCTGTAGCTGCTGATTGCCAACCCACAAAAATCGTCTTCTTATTTTATCAAGCTCCTTAAAGAATTTTTTGGGGGGCTTCAACACCGACATGGCATAAGTGGGAAGGGAGCTTAGTGCTGACTGCACCATGACTCGGCGCCCAGCAATACTCATCATTTGACCTTGCCAGCCTGCTAACTTCCGTAGAGATTGATCTTGTATATTCTGGAGATGTGACATGCGGAGCCTTCCCAAGGTCAAGGGTAGACCAAGATATGTGAGCGGCCACGCTGCACGCTGGCCATCAAAACTACTAAGGACATCATCAAGGTTGATTTGGTCACATCTGATGGTGGCCACTGAGCTCTTGGCCACATTTATTCGCAAGCCTGTGTAGTCACCAAACAATCGTAGAACATCCAAGGTCACTTGAACATCAGCCTGAATCGGGTTGAGGAATAGGATCACATCGTCCGCGTATAGCGAAACACGCAATCGGGCATGCCTCCCAGTAAGAGGTGATAATCGTCCATCATCTGTCGCAATTTGAAAGAGTCGTTGGAGGGTGTCGATTGCTAATATGAACATGTAGGGGGAGAGGGGATCCCCTTGACGGAGTCCACGACGATGTGCGATCACCGGTCCAGGGGCACCATTCAAGCAGACTCGTGAGGTTGCCGTGGTTAGGAGAAGGGATAACCAATCCCGCCACCGTATAGGAAAACCTCTTTTCTCCATGAGCTCTACCAAGTACTCCCAAGAGACGGAGTCAAAGGCTTTTTAAATATCGAGTTTGAGAAGTAGCATTGGCTTCTTGTTCCGATGGTAGGTACGAGCAAGGTTTTGGACATAGAGGAAATTTTCCTGAATGCACTTTTTTTTATGAAGGCGCTTTGCACCACTGAAATGAGGGTGTCCATCTCTTTCCGCAGGCGCAACGCGAGGACCTTCATGACTAGCTTCGCGACCGAGTGTATTAAACTTATAGGTCGGAAGTCTCCTGGTGATTCAGCCAAATCAGTTTTGGGCAGCAGTACTGTCGACACCCTAAAAACCGTACACCCCCTGAGATTACAAAGATCTCGAGGGAAGGACGACTACTTAAATTGAAGACCCTCGGAGGCCCACTTGTCAGACATGACCGGACCTGCTTCTCCAACATGGTTAATCCCTAGGTCGCCACGTGTACTGCCAAACCGTAGCTACCGCCCACAAGGGGGAAGCTCCGGACCAAGTACCGAAATGGCACCTCCGGACTTAACCCCTGACCGAGAGAAGCTCCGGACCTGACACGTGTCAGGTAACCCGGGAGCTTCCTGCTTCCCACAGCAAGCTCCGGAGCTGCCATGTGTCTAAACGTCGGAGCTGGCAGCCTCTAACCTCCAGAAGACCTTGTAACGGCTCCGGATCTTCAAAGGAGAGCCAAGGACTTCAAGACCCGTTTAAATGTCATTAATGCCATATTAATGACACTTAAACGGACGATCTTAACACCTGTAACGGCACTGTCGGAGCCCGTTACAGGATTATTAACAACAATCAATCGTGTATCAATACTAGTAACCGCTGGGGCCACATGTCGGGCCAGGTCAGCTTGTAACGGCTTGTCTTTGTACTATAAAAGGACAGGCCGACGATACACAGAAGGACACACACAGACGTGGAGATCATACGTGACAAACCAATACAACACCAACACACCCGTGGAGTAGGGTATTACGCTCAGGCGGCCCGAACCACGTAAATCCTCGTGTCTCCTGTGTTAAACCGCGATTCACCTTCTTGAGTCTCCGCGCGCCCACACCGAACTACGAACTCCTTCAACACTTTAGCAGTGTCAGGAGATCTGCTGACTCCAACAGTTGACAGTTGGCACGCCAGGAAGGGGCGCCTGAGATTTTCAAGAATGGTGAACTCCGCGGCTGGATCATCCAACGGCCAACCTGATGCTCAAGCTGTTGGGGGCAATCCCTCCAACAGGCAGCCACCAGCAGGAGCCTCAGCACCAGCAGGAGCCACTCTCCCACCACCACCATCTTCTCCGGCAAATCGTGTTGGACAACGTGATGGTGCGCCGGTGTCACTGACTGCGTCGGCAAGTCATGACAACCCGGAACACGCGCTCCATGCAGCGCGTGCTCTTCTCCAACGACCACCACCTCCGGACGCATCTCGAGATGCAATGGAGCAGTGGAGGGCCGATGTGGAGCATTTGGTCGCAGCAGCGGCCGAACGCCTCAACAACCAGGGTCCTCCTCCTTCGGGACGAGCCCCGTCGTAGCGACGGACTTTGTGTGGAAGACTTGGTCCGCACGTCTCCAACAACAGGAGACGATCTGCGTCACAACAAGTGATGTCGTTGACCTCTGGGGCACGACGCACCCATACGGTATCCAGGCTTTCGACTCATGACCTCCGGGCGAAGCTTGATCGCCGATACCGCCAACAGGATGGCTGTGTCCATATCGAGCGTGCTCGTGAAAGACGGGAAGCTCAGGACCTTTCTACTCTGGAAGGAGTAAGAGGAGGTTGTTCAGCCCTAGCCATGCACCTGCACATGGTTAGATGGCCACAGAAGTTCCGGCCACACCTGCCGGAAAAATTCGACGGGACTGTCAACCCCGCTGAATTCCTTCAGATATACTCCACTGCAATCTTGGCAGCTGGAGGAAACGAGGCCGTAATGGCCAATTACTTCCCAGTGGCCTTAACTGGGACCGCTAGGTCCTGGTTTATGAGCCTTCCACCCAACTCTATCAACAGTTGGGAAGAGCTGTGCCGTCAGTTCACTGCCAACTTCGGGAGTTCATACACCCGACCAGGCACTGAACTGGACCTTTTTGCGGTCGTGCAAAAAGGGGGAGAATCTTTGCGATCCTTCATATAGAGGTTCTCTCAGGTACGCAACACAATTTCTTCTATCTCAAGCGCTTCTGTCATTGTGGCATTCAGACAGGGCGTACGGGACAAGAAGATGTTGGAGAAGCTGGCGATCAAAGAGATCACCAGCGTCACGGAACTCTTCAGCCTGGCAGACAAATGTGCCAAAGCTGCGGAGGGCCATGAAATGCACTCCAAACCAGCCTCGGAGGATCACAAGAAATCCTCCAAAGAAGAAGCCGCTACCTCCGAGGGTGGCAAGAAGAAAAAGAAGACCCACGGCAAGAAGAAGCCGTCGGCCGGTACATCCAACGTTGCAGCTGCTACAACTCCTGGTGGCCGGGGGCCACGCCCCGAGAAGCGACCTCGACCGTCTTCCGAAGACGGTGGCAAACCCAAAGTGTGGTGTCCCATTCACAAAACGGGCAGCCACGGTTTGGAAGACTGCCGAGAGGTCCAAAACCTTGCCGAACGCTACAGCAAGCGCCGGGAAGGGTCTCCTTTCCGACAGAGGGAAGGAAAACAGAAGGTCGACGAAGCTCCGGCTGAAGAGGAGTTAGGGTTTCAGGATCCCAAAAAGGTCCTGAAGGCCGTCTACACCTCCGTCGACAACGACTCTGACGTCTCTGACAACGAGCGTCGGAAAACCATGAACACCATTTTTGGTGGATCATGGGACATCACCTCCCGTCGCGTCATCAAGACTATGCGGTGGGATATGGCCGCTGTAGCTCCTACAGCTAGACCGGAACCACATCGAAAGTGGATGGACACATCCATCACTTTTGATGCTTCGGACTGTCCTCGAAGCATGGTCGGAGCTGGACAGTTACCTTTGATGGTATCTCCCACCATCAATAACATCCAGCTCCATCATGTTATGGTGGACGGAGGTTCGGGGCTGAACCTCATAAGCTTTGAAGCTTTTACCAAGCTTCAGCTCCGGCCTTCGGATCTCCAGCCCTCTCGACCTTTCTCCGGAGTAGGTCCGGGGGCCATTACTCCACTCGGAGCAATAACTCTCCCCGTTACCTTCGGGACACGGGAGAAGTATCGCACCGAGAAGTTGGTCTTTGACGTCGCTCAGATCAACTTACCATTCAACGCCATCTTGGGTAGACCTGCCCTATACAAATTTATGGCAGCTGCTCATTATGGATACCTGGTGTTGAAGATGCCAACACCAGTAGGCGTTCTCCAGATCCGCGGAGATCGCACTGCCGGAGTAACTGCTCTGGAGGAGCTCCATGCATTAACCACGGTGCAAGAGGAGGACTCCAGACAGGAGCAAGCTCCGAAACCCCCGAGCATTCGTCAACGGGGCTCAACCTCTGCACCCCGTGTGCAGCCAAGCGGCAACACCGACATTCCCGTCAAGGTCGTCCAAATTGGTTCCGATGCCGCTCAAACCACTCGTATATCGGGAGGATTGAATGACAAATAGGAACTCGCGCTCATCACTTTCCTCCGGGCTAATGTTGACGTGTTTGCCTGGCAACCGTCACAAATGCCTGGGATCCCCAGGGAAGTGATTGAGCACAATCTGAAGATTTACCCCGATGCTCGTCCTGTGCATCAGAAGCCTCGGAAGCAATCCGTAGAGCGGCAGAACTTCATCCGACAAGAAGTGAAGAAGTTGCTCGAAGCCGGATTCATCCGAGAAGTCTTCCATCCAAAATGGCTGGCGAACCCAGTCGTTGTGCCCAGGGCCGGCGGGAAGCTTCGGATGTGCATCGACTACACCACGCTGAATAAGGCATGTCCAAAAGATCCATTCCCACTACCTAGAATAGATCAGATAGTGGATTCCACTTCCGGGTGTGAATTACTGTGTTTCCTAGACGCATATTCTGGGTACAATCAAATCAGGATGTCTAGGGAGGATGAAGAGCATACTTCATTCATCACAGTAGATGGATTGTATTGTTACACAGCCATGCCATTTGGTCTCAAGAATGCAGCTTCAACTTTTGTACGAGCTATGTACAAAACTTTTGAAGAACTCATCAGAGACATAGTGGAAGTGTACGTCGATGACATTGTGGTCAAGGTCAAGAACAAGGAGTCCCTCTTGGACACCTTGCAGGCTGTCTTTGACAAGCTGCGGGCCACCCGCACGAAGCTAAACCCAGACAAGTGTGTCTTCGGGGTTAGCTCCGGAAAACTTCTTGGTTTCCTGGTAAGTCACCGGGGCATAGAAGCTAATCCGGCGAAGATAAAATCCATTGAAGACATGCGGCCACCAACCCGTATCAAAGACGTCCAAAAGTTAACTGGGTGTCTAGCAGCCCTCAGCCGGTTCATATCAAGACTGGCGGAACGGGCACTCCCTTTCTTCAAGTTGTTGAGGAAGTCCGGACCATTCCAATGGTCCGAAGAAGCAGAGATGGCATTCCAGGAGCTGAAACAGTTTCTCACCACCCTACCAATTCTGGTAGCTCCAAACCCTGGTGAGCCTTTGTTGCTTTACATTTCAGCTACCGACGAAGTTGTCAGTATGGTTCTGGTTGCGGAGAGACCAGAACTACCCCATACTCAGGAATCCAGACCCCTTAGGGAGGGTCCGGAGGTCCCTGAAAGTGAGTCTGGGTCCCAACTCCCAGACTCAAATCCACAAGAAAACACTTCAGAAGACTCAGACCCCTCTGAGAGGGCCCAGGTCATCTCTGAAGAAGCTCCGGGTTCCTCCAGCCAGAACCCGGAGGTCCCCGAAGAGAACCTGGACTCCTCCGACAGGGCCCGGATCAATGGAGAGGAAGCTCCGGACCCCTCCGGGAGGGTCCAGACCATTCAACACCCGGTATACTTCATCAGTGAAGTATTACATGATGCCAAGACTCGATACCTAGAGGTGCATAAGCTGCTTTATGCAGTTCTTATTGCCTCCAGGAAGCTCCGACACTACTTCCAAGCTCACAAAGTCTCGGTGGTGACCTCCTATCCACTTTGAGCGATCTTGCATAGTCCCAATTCAACTGGGAATATTGCAAACTGGGCAGCGGAATTGGCTGAGTTTGATCTCGAATTTATTTCGAGACAAGCAATCAAGAGTCAAGCGTTGGCAGATTTCGTGGCGGAATGGACTCCCTCTCCGTCAAACCCTGGGGGCCCTAGCGAGCAGAAGACGGGACATCAAGTTCCAACCTTCACCGAGCCTCACTGGACCCTTTACTTCGATGGCTCCATGCAGAAGCAGGGGGCCGGAGCTGGAATCCTTCTCCTTGCACCAACTGGGGAGAAGGTAAAATACATGGTACACCTTGACTTCAAGGCAACCAACAACATGGCGGAGTATGAAGCACTCATCTACGGGCTAAAGATGGCACTGTCATATGGTGTCAAGCAACTGCTGGTCAAAGGAGATTCACAGCTCATCATCAAGCAGGTGAAGGGTGAATGCTCCTGCAATAATCTCCAGCTAGCTGCTTACCTCCTTGAAGTCCAGAGGCTTCAGAAGGACTTTGAAGTCCTAGACCTCCACCATGTTCAGCGTGCCCACAACGCTGAAGCTCACGAACTCTCGACCAAAGCGTCAACCGGAGCTCCGGCTCCTGATGGAATCTTTGTCCGGAGGTTGTCAAAACCCACAGTTCAGCCTGCCGAACTGAACGAAGGGGGCGAGATCAGCACACCGAAGCTGACGGTCCCGATGGCCCTGTTGCCGTGGCAGCCATCAAGGGTCGTAGGTGCTGCCGGAAGCTCCGAGCAACCCAGCACGCAAGACTCAAATGCTCAAGGCAGTTCCGATGCATGGATCTCGGAGATCCGGAACTACTTGAAAGACAACATCCTTCCTGACGATGATGTATCCGCTGACCGGGTAGTCAGATTGGCTAAAAGATACACACTGGTAGAAGGGGATCTCTACCGGCGCGGTGCCAACGGCATCCTAATGCGATGCATCCCAAGGGAAGAAGGCTGCGAGCTTCTCGCAGAAATCCATGGAGGCGAGTGTGAGAACCACGCATCTTCCCGCACGCTGGTCGGAAAAGCCTTTCGGCATGGCTTCTACTGGCCTACAGCGCTCCAGGATGCCACTGAGCTGGTGAAGAAATGCGAAGCGTGCCAATTTCATGCAAAGCAAATTCATACACCTGCTCAGCCCCTACAAATGATACCTCCTACATGGCCCTTCGCTGTGTGGGGGATGGACATCTTGGGACCTTTCCCAAGAGCCGTCGGAGGTTACAAGTTCCTGTACATCGCCATCGACAAGTTCACCAAGTGGCCGGAAGCAACTCCAGTTGTGACGATCAAGAAACAATCTGCTATCAACTTTCTGCAATCCATTGTAAGCAGATTCGGATTCCCAACCAAGATCATCACTGATAATGGGACTCAATTCACAAGCTCCGCATTCCAAGGGTATTGCAAAGACCTCGGCATACAGGTTTGCTACGCTTCCGTAGCTCATCCCGCCAGCAATGGCCAAGCTGAGAGAGCAAATGCAGAAATCTTTAAAGGACTCAAAACGCGCACCTATGAGCGTTTGAAAAAGCACGGAGCCAATTGGATCGAAGAGCTTCCGCCCACTCTATGGGCCAACAGGACTTCTCCAAACCGGTCAACCGGAGAAACACCATTCTTTCTGGTGTACGGAGCCGAAGCAATCCTTCCTCCGGAAATCACCTTGGGTTCACTTCGGGTCCGGACCTTCGACGAAGCCGCGCAGGACCAGCTCCGGCGTGAAGACCTAGACCTCCTCGAGGAGGGAAGGTGCCAAGTAGCTGTTCGGAATGCCCGATATCGCCAAGCTCTACGGCGTTATTACCAGCGGCATGTACACAACCGACAGCTCGAGGAAGGCGATCTGGTACTACGGAGAATACTATCCAGAGAAGGGCTAAACAAACTTTCCCCCGGCTGGGAGGAGCCCTTCCGAGTGATCAAAGTATCCCGTCCCGGAAGCGTTCGCTTGGCTACTGAGGATGGGACACCTCTCCCAAATCCTTGGAACATCGAGCACCTCCGTAAGTTCTACACTTAATTCCACGGGGGTGAGTCTTGAGTAACTTGAGATGTATGTTATAGAGTCATTGTACAGAGTCGGGTAGTTCCTCCGGGAGAGCAGCCAGACCTTTTCCGAAAGGTCTGCAAAGCTCAAGCAGCATTTGTCACAGTTTCCGGACTAAAAGCGTGGCTAACTACCCTGGGTTAAACGAGAAACCAAGCACACTTAGCCTGGTCCAGTACCCTAAGAGTGTACTTGTTTCCCCTGTACCCCGGACCTATAATGAAAGACATCTTCATGTGAAATAGACTCCACGTGCATTCATTTTGTGCAGGCTCGACATTTTTATTTTTCTCTTTCTTGTCTATAACAGAAACGTGCAATTCTTAAGAAATTTTAGTTTAACCGGTTCATATACGACTCGAGTTGAATTGTCAGATCTCTTGGATTTAAATATCGTTTATGGCCAACTCGCCTGAAAGCCGCCAAGCCAATCTAGGGCCGGAGTGCGCTATCGACTTAGCCTGGTCAAGCACCCTAAGTACGCCACTCTACCTACGCCCCGGCAGGCCAAAGTAAGGCAGGTCCATGGACAATTGGATCTAAGAGAAAAGACAACGCATCCAGTTGTATTTAAAATCGCGTTCAACGTAAAATTTTCTTGAGAATCGTAAGCCGCAACGAAATTATAGACAAGGAACAAATTTTACTGTTTTTCTTAGCTTAAGTGTGCAGGAAAAATAAACTCTACGTTGATGGAGAAAAGCCGGAGCGAACCAAGCTCCGACCCCCCAAGGGGGGTCAACCATTGGCACTGAGTAAAAGATGGTGAGAAGACCCCGTACATGGAGTCTGTTGCCAACTAACCAAGTGTTGGCAAAGGTCATTGCCGGAGCTACTAAGCTCCGACACCTTTGAGTACTAAATATCGATGCTCTACGTGTTGGTAGAGGCTATTGCCGGAGCTACTAAGCTCCAGCGATGGACAGTACCGGAGCTTCTAAGCTCCGACAACTTCAGGGGACCTTCACTATAAAAGAGTTCGGACCTAAATTCTGCAAGTTCGAAGCAAATTCGACTTCAACAAAACTCAGTATCCTTTTGGTACATGTTCACAATCAAATTGTGTACATCTACCAGGGGGCCAAGAGAAGATAAAGATGTTGAAGACAAAAAATGAAATTCGCAAAAAATTTGGGGATTTCATTCATCTGGAGACAGGAGATTACATCTGAAGACAAGGGATTACAAAATTGAGGAAGAAGAATAGAAAATATAAGCGAGAGCTAAAGAGATGGTCCTAGACCCTATGGAAGAACTCGGCAACCTTCTGGGCAACCTCCGATACGCTGGCTCGGGTAGCTTTGCCTTCTCCTTCGACGGGGCCTTCAAGCACCGGGTCCAGAGGAAATTGAGGGTTCCGGCTGGTGTAGCACGTCAGCACATATTCTGTGATGTTCCTCGCCAGGGATTGCCCCTCGACCTCCAGTTGGTTCGCGATGACGTCGCCCACCTTGGAGAGCTTGCTGCCTGTTGCACTCAACGCTTGCAGTGCAAGGTCCGGCTCCGGCTCCGGATCATCCAGGCGCACGGGGCTGAAACCCATCGGTGCCAGCGCATCGTTGGCCTTGCCCAGGAACTCCCAAATCTGCAGGGAGTCTGCCGTCCTCAGGCTCTTCACCTCTTCCAAGGATCTCTTGGCAGCTGTCAGTTCGGAATTCTCACGGGCGAGGCGCTCAACTTCTTTGGCGTTTTGCTGAATCTTTGCAGCAACCCGTCTCTCAAGTCTTCCGAGCTCCTCCTCCCGGAGGTGGATCTTGTTCCGACGATCGACCAAGTCCTTCTCCCTAGCCTCCACTTTCTTCTCCCGGGCAACAAGGGCACACTCGTATTCGTAGAGTTCCTGCCCTCGCACCCAGGTCTTCTCCTCTTCCTCGAGGCAGCGCTCTTCCAACTTCTTAGTGCGCTCCTCGAGGCCCTTGTCAGCCAGAGCCGTTTTCTCGGCGAGCTCCTCTTCTCTTCTCAGGACGTCATCCCGCAGCTCCAGGAGTTTTTGCTCTTCGTCTTCGAGCCGCCTCTCCCTCCCTTCAAGTGCCTCTCGGCGCTTGATGAGCGCTGCGTTGATGGCCTCAAGCTGCTCAAACCGAGCATTGGCCGCGTCGTTGGCAGCCTTGGCCTGATCATGGAACTCCCGAGAATGAGCGTCGAGGGCATGGGTCATGCTCTCCCTCTCATCCAGCAGCTTCTCCCAATACTCCAGGCGGATCTTCTCCCGCTGGATCCACTCCTTGTCATCCGCTAGCCTTGACTGCGCCAGCTTAGTCTCGAAGTGGAGCCGATTACGCCACCTCCTAAGGGTTTGGCGCTCCTCTTCAAGAGCCTTGCTGTCGTGGAAGAAGGCCAGTTGGACCTCACGTAGACTGGAGCAGGCGTTGTCGATAGACATCGACAGCGGGATGGGTTCCGGACCTGCTGGGGTCTCTTCCGCTGGTTCCAGCGGGTCTTCACATACAAAAATTGGGTCCCACTCAATGAGAGCGGAACCCTGAGTCTCCAAGGCGCTAGGGCCGTCCTCCGGGATGGCCTCAGTCGCCATCGAAGAAGGCCCCGCCGCCAAGTCTTCATTCGCCCCCTCAGGCAGGGGGCCAGCGACTTCGCTTAGGCACTCTGGCTCTGCCACAGGTACCATCGACGTCGTCGCTTCCAGAGCAGGAGCTACTACTGCCTCCGACCGGGGTACCTCTTCCGAGGGAGACTCGAGCTCCCTCACCTCTTCAACCGCCGGCTCTGTGACCGGCGCTCCAACAACAATCGGCTCAGCGACCGGTGCTTCGGAGGTAACCGGCTCCACTGCCGGAACTACCTCAACTTCCGGCTCGCATGCCGGAGCTCCAGTCACCTCCGGTTCAATCTTCGGGGCTTCAACGAGTTCCGGGTCCGAAGCCGGGACTACTACCTCTTCCGGCTCTGCAGCCGGAGCTTCCACTACTGCAGCACCAGGACCCGGAGCTTCAATCTCCGAGACAAGTGCCGCTGGCATGTCTTCACTCCCGTGGTCCGGTGCTACCACGGTAAGTTCTGGGGACGAGTCGAGGTTCATGACCACGACAGCTGGCGCCGGAGCTGTCGCAGCCTCAGTCACCACCGGGGGCGGAACTGGGGCAGGAGCAGAAGCTCCCACGGCCTCATAAATCGTGGCCGAGGGTGGAGCTTCACTCCCCTTCTTAGGGACGCTGCAGAGGATGGATAAATAGAATTAACAAACAGTCGCTACAACTAAAAAGTTAACCAGGGTAAACATCAGAAATTACCTTGGAAGGCTCCCGCACCAGCTTGCGCGGAACCTTTTTCCCGGACGTTCCGGGCTGGCCATAGTCGGCGTAGGAGCTCCAGGAGCCCCCCCAGAACTTGCCGCAGCCACGGGAGATTCCCGGGTCGAGACTCTCCTCGATCGGGAGGAACCCCTGGACCTGGAGGCTCCAACCGCCCCGGGGGCCGAAGTCGTACACCCGGAGCTAGCACCACCGGAGTGCTCTACCACGGAGACAGACGCGCTCCGGGAGGATCCCACTGCAGGAACAGTCTCGGAGGACCCCACCACGGGGACAGTCGCCGCGGCAGCGGGAGATCTCCCCCCCCTGGGGAGAAGGAGCCAAGGTGGAAGCAGCGGACATGACGGACCTTCCGTCGGCATGCCGTAGCTTCCTCTTCCGACTCTCCGGCTCCTCCGCCAGCTCCTTGCCCTTGCCGATGACCTCAACTCTCGGCTGTGTAGCAGGGACCGAGCCATCTTCGGGCACCCCAGGGATTGCCACCCGGGTGGTTGGTCTTCTCTCAACGACACCAAGGTCATCAAGCGTGGGCATCTTCCGCCGGAGCTCTCTGCTGAACTCCACTTCCACGTTCAGAGGGAGAAAGGCCGACGGCGGAGTCAAGTAATCTCCGTCGACGTCGATGCCGTGCTGGAATTTCTTGAGGTGGAACTCCAAGGTCTTCCCCACCATGTTGGACTTCAACCCGGTCTCAACCCGGTCCTCGTCCATCACGCTGTTGAGGGCCCAGGCGAGTTTCTCCCTCCTCTTCAGCGCCGCCCACCTGTTGGTCAGGAAGTTGCAGAACACCGCCTGGGGAGTCAATCCTCCCTCCACACATCGGCGGATCCTGGTCAGTACAGGGTCGAAAACTTCCGCCAGCACCGGAACTTCACTCCATATCGACGTGTCGATGCCGGGCAGACTGTCTGGCAGTTCCAACCGCTCATGCTCCTCCACCCTGACGACTATCCAATCTTTCTTCCAGTCATCCCACTTCCCGGAAGGGAACGACCGGAGGTACTTGAATGGGCACTTCTTGCGCTTCACGAAGTAGTAGAAGCCAAGGTACTCATTGCTCCGGCCGGTGGTGTGAACAGTGAAGAAGGTTCGGAAGAGCTTGACGCAGGGGGGGACGCCCACCCACATCTCGCAGAAGTGGACAAAGATGGACACGAGGAGAATGGAGTGAGGGCCAAGGTGGTATAGCTGCAGACCATAGAAGTCTAGCAGCATCAAGAAGAAAGAAGAAAATGGTGGGATCAGCCCCACCATGGCGTACGAAGAAAAGTACACCATCTCGCCAGCGCGCTCCTTCTCAAAGGGGAGCTCTCCGCCGGCACGGACCAAGCGGCTGAAGAAGTCCGAGGACCACCCCATGAGGGCCCGGACCTTCTTCAAATCGTTGTCGGTCTTCAGGCGACTCTCGCGCAGACCCAACTCCATCACGGCACAGCTAGGCAAGAGAAGAGGAGCAAAGTACGAGTCGGGAGTTCTGAGCGCAAGATCAGATGGGAGGCGTAAAGAACTCCCGACGGTGCGTGCTTTCCTTCTTAAGTAAGCCCTCGCAACGCTTGGATGGAAACTGCAGGGGAGTCGAGGATACTATTCAAGAATTCCACCCAGCCGATGACAAGAGGGCCCGGGACCACCCCGACGATCAAGTCGAGGCTCTTAACCAGGCCAACAGTTGTCATCACGAGGCGGGAAACCCAAAGGCGGCGGCCTGACAAGGCGCGCGGAACCGATACGGTTTTCGTATCGGGAACCGGCGACCTTCAATTGCGAGAGATCCGCACGTCAAAGATCTTATCTGTCGCCTGAGGTGCGCCACGCGTCGGGATCTAACTGTAAAATCCTGCCAACGGCACCTCCGAAGACCCTTGAAGACCCAGTTCAAGAGTCGCAGGGATGGACCCACCTCCGACGGAACGACTTCACCCCAGTGACCTTCCTCGGAGGTAGGTCCAGGGGGCCACTGTCGACACCCTAAAAACCGTACACCCCCTGAGATTACAAAGATCTCGAGGGAAGGACGACTACTTAAATTGAAGACCCTCGGAGGCCCACTTGTCAGACATGACCGGACCTACTTCTCCAACATGGTTAATCCCTAGGTCGCCACGTGTACTGCCAAACCGTAGCTACCGCCCACAAGGGGGAAGCTCCGGACCAAGTACCGAAATGGCACCTCCGGACTTAACCCCTGACTGAGAGAAGCTCCGGACCTGACACGTGTCAGGTAACCCCGAAGCTTCCTGCTTCCCACAGCAAGCTCCGGAGCTGCCACGTGTCTAAACGTCGGAGCTGGCAGCCTCTAACCTCCGGAAGACCTTGTAACGGCTCCGGATCTTCAAAGGAGAGTCAAGGACTTCAAGACCCGTTTAAATGTCATTAATGCCATATTAATGACACTTAAACGGACGATCTTAACACCTGTAACGGCACTGTCGGAGCCCGTTACAGGATTATTAACAACAATCAATCGTGTATCAATACTAGTAACCGCCGGGGCCACATGTCGGGCCTGGTCAGCTTGTAACGGCTTGTCTTTGTACTATAAAAGGACAGGCCAACGATACACAGAAGGACACACACAGACGTGGAGATCATACGTGACAAACCAATACAACACCAACACAACCGTGGAGTAGGGTATTACGCTCAGGCGGCCCGAACCACGTAAATCCTCGTGTCTCCTGTGTTAAACCGCGATTCACCTTCTTGAGTCTCCGCGCGCCCACACCGAACTACGAACTCCTTCAACACTTTAGCAGTGTCAGGAGATCTGCCGACTCCATCAGTCGACAAGTACAATAGTGGCATTGTTTAGCTTAGCTAGAGGCCCCACATTTAACGAATGCAGGGAGTGAAAAACGGCAAGGATCTGATTCTTTATTATTGGCCAGCATGTTTTGTAAAAGGCGCCTGAGAATCCGTCCGGTCCTGGTGCCTTTTCCACTGACATTTCTTTGATGGCAGACCAAACTTCATCCTCTGTGAATGGGGCATCGAGTCTGGTGCTCTGAATCAGAGGTAGGTCTAGTGCATCCCAGTCAAATGAATATTGGCGTTGCTGCCTTGTTCCAAGGATGGAGCTGTAATAGTGATGCAGAATCCTCTCCTTATCTTTGTTCAACCAAACCAACTGGCCATCCTCCTGTTTTAGGCAGGAGATGTATTTTTTCCTAGCATGCGCATTTGCCTTTAAGTGAAAGAATCTTGTGTTTGCATCCCCCGCACGCAACCAGTTGATACATGATGATTGTTTGCGCCTAGCCCTTTCAATAGCCGCTAAGCCCAGAACTCGCATTTTTAAGTCTCTGTGCAATTCTGCTTCGGGCTGCGACAGGGTCCTGCTCTCTTGAGCCATATCCAGGCGGTGAATAATCTCATTAGCCACATGAAGCTGAAGTCTGGCTTCACCAAAAAGTGCTTTGCTCCATTTTCTCAATGCACCTGCTGTAGTCTCTAGTTTGTTGTTCAGTATCGTGAGCTGTGAGTTCCCCGGCATTGATTCGGCCCAGGCAGTGCTCACCACATCCAAGAACCCAGGGACCTTTGTCCAAAAATTTTCAAACTTGAAAGTTCCTTTTCTCCTTGGTCTTTGCTGTGGAAGCAGGATGATTGGAGAGTGATCAGACATAGATGAGGAAAGTGCTTGCAAGACAAAGTCAGTATAAGCTAAGTCTCATTCCTGATTACAAAAGGCTCTATACAATCTGACAAGAGTCAGGTTAGCTCTTTGGTTGCTCCAGGTGAACCTCCTATTCGTTAGGGCAATCTCCAACAGTTCTGCGTTGTCCAATGTGCGTCGAAACGAACCCATAAGACTTCTGTTCAGATTTCCATTGTTCTTGTCTCTAGCCTCATAAATGAGATTGAAATCGCCGATGCAAAGCCATGGTGTGCCCTGCGGGGGTTTGATGCACAAGAGCTCCTGTAGAAAACGAGGCTTGTCACCCTCGGTCGAAGGACCATAAACCAAGGTCAACAAAGAGTGAATGCCAGTAAGCCTGTGAGAGAATGAGATGGACATGGAGAATTTCTAAGTCAAGGGAGCTTGAGCCTCCACAACGTCAGGGTTCCATGCAATGAGAAGCCCTCCTTTTGTGCCATTGGCAGGGAGATGGTGGAAGAGAGACAATTCTGGACTAAGGAATTCCCGGGCAAGAGACAATTCACATAGGCACAACTTAGTTTCCTGTAGACACACGATGGTTGGTTTGACATCCAGAAGGAAACGACGAACCACTTCACGACGTGCTGGCTAGTTTAGGCCGTGCACGTTCCAGCTTAGCACACTAAACATGGGACACATGATGAACACACATGCCAACTGGGAACTGATGACGAGGAGCGAAGCCTTGCCCGAACTCCAGAACACGGCATAGGCAGGAGCCTTCAGTTGGGGGGGGGGGGGGGCGAGGTGACCCACTGCCGTGCAGACCCAAGACAAACGTAATGGCCTGCAGAGTCCTATGCAGCAACGAAAGAACAGAGAATGTAGTGGTAACATTGGGGATAGGTTGATGCGACATGATGCTCAGTCCGATCAGGTCATAGCTGCCTGAGCTGCCTGCTCTTCTCTAGAGAGCGCCTCTGTGGCCGTTGCCAGATTGCTGTTCGCTAGGCCAGCGAGAGAACGGATCGCCATCAACGCCTTATGGGAGAGCGGTTGCTGGAATAGGGCCACATATTTGTCCATCTTATCTTCAGTGATAGGCTCATGCTTGCCTGAGAGATCCAGCTCCCGAATGATGCGATGAGTGGCCCGCAAGGCCACTGGGATGAAAGTATGTTGCTTGGCTTGCCTCGCGCTGCGACCGGAGGGAGCTAGTGGGGTGGATCTGGTGCGCCTAGGCTGGTAGCGCTTATTTTCGGTAGTTGGAAGTGGTAGAAGAGCGGGGAGCGCCTGTTTGAAACCGGCGGGCGTGCCAGACTCGGTGGCCATGGGTTGGCCCGCCTCCTCCACAACCATGAGCGGTTGTGGCGGCTGGACCGGATGCAGGTTGGGTTGAGTAGACGGCCCAAAAGGTTGATCGCCCGATCCTGCAGTACCACGAGGGGGGGGGATGGAGTTGGCAGGAGGGTCGTTCCTTCAGACGGAGTAGGCGAAATTGCGACCTGCTCAGCAACATCCGGCGAGGTCGCACGGGAATCAGCAGGCGCAACACTGGTGCACTTTGGCCGCGCGTCAGATGGGTAAAAAATATAAATAATCTTACTGTACATTAGTATGAATTAAATATTATTAACAGGCTATTACTTAGAAATACATTTTAAACCAGAACGCTAGATGTGGTGTCACCATTAAAACCTTATGGGTCAATGTCACCAAATCTCATGGGGAAAACAATTTCAGAACCTCGCATATGACAGAAGGAACCATCCGTCCATCTCGCTACTGCGGTTGGCAGACTCGAAGATGACATCACTCTTTTATTCCTTTTCATGTTTTGTCTCGGTTTAGTAGGGTTTCGACTCCTTTTAAACTCAGCTCCAAGTCTAACTCCTTTATAATTTCTTTTGAAGTTTCTCTAGTAGAATAGATATTTTAGATAATATTTAATAAAATACTTTTACGTTTGACTCACTGAGGAGCTATGCTATTTTTTGCTCTGAAATTATAGCTCATCTCTAAAACAGCTCTGGCATGGGTTGAAAGCCTGAAACATTCATGTGGTTCATCCTCTGGTCCGGCCTCGGTTGGAGAGCCCTAACAAAAGCGCCTTGCTATAAAATATTCCTTCCGTCCCAACTCAATTCTATTTTTAGCTTTGGTCAAACTTACCTTTGACAATAATTTCTATATATTCTATTTATTTCAATAACATATAAATTGTATATTATGGAAATATTTTCATGATAAATCTAAAAATACAATTTTTATATTTTTAAAATCGATCAAAATTACATGAATCATTGGTCAAAGGTAGATTTGATCAAACCCAGAAATAGAGTTCACATGGAACAGAGGTAGAAATAGAGTTCACATGGGACAGAGATACTCCCTCCGTCTCACAACATTTGGCGTTTTGACCTTTTAGCTTTGTCCCAAAACAGTGTCGCGTTAGATCATCAATTCCTTAACCATCTCTCAACAAACTCATACTCTTAGTCAATACCTTCTTTCAATGCATTCCTTTATCATGTTCCTTTCTTTCCTCCAATGAAACACCGTCTCCCAAGCAAGGGATCGCAACCAGCGCCTCGAATTCTCTGCACCCAAAAATATTACCACCGCATAGTCAACTTGTCAGCTTTACGAGAGCACATGCATAATTTATCATCTTCTATATTTTGTCAAAAAATGCTAAAAGGTTAAACGCAATGGGACAGGGAGTAGTAGTTAATAGCAGATATTTTATTTTCAACGAACGGTGCGTGAGGACAACGCGCAGCGTACAATCGACGACCACCACTAAATTAAGGTAACCGGCGCCTACCTTTCCGGAGAGAGGCGTAGCTATTTCGCATTTGGCCACCGGCCGAGGCGCGGCTGGGTCCAGTTGGGAGTCTCGGCATGTGAGTGCGACCGGAGCCGAACGCGTCCACATGCCGCTCCAGCCTGTTTGGGTTTGGCCGCGCCCTCCAACGCAGATTCCAAGAGCCTTTCGGGCCCTACCAGCCGCGACCCCGTCGACACGCGCCGCCTATAAAAACACAGGCGAACCGAAAACCTGTCTTCCTCCAAACGCATTTCACAGGCACGAAAGCGGATCCGACTCGTTTTGTTCGTCCCCGTCTTAGCGTGAGGAAGAAGGAAGGAAGAGGCGCGAGATCGGATCCATGGCCTCCGCCGGCGCCTGGAAGAGGTGGATCCGCCCCGAGGTATATATTCAGTCTCTGCCGTTTCGTCTTCTGTCCCCCCCCCCCCCCCCCCCCCCCTGTTTGTTTGTTTGTTTGTTTATTTTTTCCTCCGTGTCTTCCGCGAACTTTGGATCGTCTTGCTCATCCTAGCGACGAACATTTGCGGCAGGTGTACCCTCTGTTCGCGGCGACAGGCGTGGCCGTCGGCATCTGCGCCATGCAGCTCATCCGCAACATCACCACCAACCCCGAAGTCAGGTACGCTGCTGCAAACACGGATCGATCTCGATCCGTCGCCGCTCCATTTTTCTTTTCTTTTGCCATAGATAAAAAATTCAGATCTTATTCATGTTCGTCTATTTCTCGTCACAGTTGTTACGAGGTGCTTAAATTCAGATAGTGTTTAGAACGAAATTTAATGGAACGATGCGTTTGGTTTTCTGTTTCGAACAAAGCACTCGCATTCGAATGCACGAATAGAATCGTCATCGTACAAAATTTTACTCTATATTTACACCTGTTTTTTGTCTTGGTTGCGCTGAATTAGATCTGATTAAGGGTAGCAATGCTTGGCCACGTTGTTCCTGAGGCACATGGTCGCACGAAAACACGTTCTGACGACATGCCATGGGAATTTTGAACAGGGTGACCAAGGAGAACAGGGCGGCTGGAATCCTCGAGAACTTCGACGAGGGGAAGCGGTACTCGCGCCACGGCTTCAGGCAGTTCATCGACGGGAAGCGCCCCGAGATCATGCCGGGCCTCAACTCATTCATGGCCGACCCCAAGCAGTAGAGGACGGCAAGGCAGGGAGCAGCACATACGTGCTCCCGGATGATTTAGTTTCTAAAATACACTCATGCCTGCGGAATTTTATTCTTCATTACCACGAATTGGTACAATTATTTGTATCTAAACACGTTGATGATGTGATTGCCTTGGCTGTGAATTGGCCTTACTGGATTTTGATCTGAATAACCAACCGATACGTCCTGAAATTTAATTTGGATATATGACTGTGCACTTCTCATCCTCCCACTTCTGCTGGGGCAGCCTGATGCTCAATTTTTGCCAGACAAAAGTGGGAAAACTAAAGGCAGAGTTTTGTGTCAGGCACAGTTACCAACTCCACACGGACCAGTACACACGAAAACGTTAAGACCTCGTTTGGCAGTACAGGATCCTTCCGGGATCCCGGCCCAATCTCCGGCCCAGAAAACCCCGGGCCTAAATTTTCCCGAGGCCCGTTTGGCAAAAAGAATTCCCGGTCCAATCCACGGGGTATGAGGGGGCTTTCTGGCCCGGCCTCGCCAGGTCGGGCAGCAAATCCCTGCCTCGCTCGCCTCCACCCCGCACCGTCGTCTCTCCTCCACCTTCGTGCCGGCTCGTGCTCTCGCTTCCTGCCCCGATCCGCACGCTCCTCCCCGCGGCTTCGTCGGCTCAGGGATCTCGCACCCTTGTTCCCGCAGCTTCGCCGGCTCGTGTATCTCGCACCCCCTCCCCCACAGCTCGATTGTTTCCCGCACGCCTCTTCCTCACAGTTTGCTGGGGATGTAGTGGAGTGAGCCTGCCTCGTGCCCCCCCTCCCTTGAGGTTATGCTAGCTCTAATTTTGAATGTTGGTACTTTGGAGTGTTGTTTTGCTCAGTTTCTGAATAAAAAAGCATCAGCTGGATTGGGGATCTTCTTTTGGTTTGCTGTTCGAGCTGTATTCTTTGCTCATTTTCTGTATCAAAAGTGGTTTGTGCTGCTGCTGCCCTGTGATGTAGAGCAGGCTTATTTCCCAAATTATTTTCTGGATTCAGTCAGCTAAACCTCCCATGCCCCACGTTAGTTGCTGTCCTGATTAGCTTAATGTGATTAGATTAATGTAGAACTGCTCCCACTCTGGTGACCTTTTTTTTTTTTGGCAATGGTGTTTTCTTGTTCTTATTATTGCTATATTCCTTTCAAATGCAGACAAAGACTCCAAACTTTATTTTATCTGGTATGTGTTTTAACTGCATTCTTCATGAATTTCTGAATAGCAGAGTTTCCAAATAAGCATCTCTAGTTGTAAATATTATTTCCGGTGTTATTACTGACTTGGCCTTCGTTAATAGCTTTTTCAGGTTGACGGTTGAGTCTCTACTGTGTTATCGAGTAGCAAAACAAAGGCGGAAACTACTTGCCTGAACTCAGTCCAATGGCACAGTATATCCTATGCTTTGTTACAATTAAAAACTTTGCAATGGTGTTGACATTTCATTATTGCTATTGCAGTAATAGTTTGATTGTCAATTGAATTGGTTTTTTGTCAAACAATTACTTATGTTATTGGCCACATACATGATTTATCATGCTTTCCTGCTACACCATATGTGTTGCACTCTTCGATATGCATGACAGTTAGCTTGATATTTCATTTTTGTTGTCACTGTCATATTGTCTTGTTTGATCAGTCATTGCAGAAATAGTGCTCTCAATTTTACCTTTTCACTTGCACCTATGTGTTAACTGCTCTCTGAGGTGCCCAACTGCCCTATAAGACTTGTTTAGATGTAGTTTTTATTTCTTTCTGAGTTGATTCTTCTGTGCGAAGTGAATTATACTCTATTGCAGATACATTCCCCTTCTTGTTGCAGATATGTCAACAGTTTGCTTACGAACTATTTTTTTTTGTTCCATTGTGATTTCAGCTGTCCCGAAGATGTAGTATACTAGTCATTTATCTTGACGCACTAATTTGTCATGTGTAATCATGTTCCTCGAACAATTAGATGACCGAGATTGTAGTTGTCATTCTTTTTCGTGTTCGTAGGCTGTTGTAACATTGAATTGTTCATTGAGTAATATGAAGTTATAGTTGCTGATAGTCGTCATGTGATCAAGCTTGCATATCTACCTTCTCTAACTCGTGAACAAGTTGTTACCACCTTGCACGTTCACATTGAAATTTGTTCATTTACTTATCAAAATGATGCATGTAATGGTGGATCTAGATATTTTGTTATGAGGTTGTAGTACTTATTATCGCTGCAAATATGCATGTTACTCAATTTATTCTAGTTCTATAAATTCTTTGAATTTATGGATCGTAGTATTTTTTATTTTCGGAAATTTCCAGCAATTTTTATTTTTGCCTGAATGTTTTTCCTAGGGTAGTTCCCCCGGTCTAAATTTTATTGTATTTGAACATTTTTATTATAATAAAATATTTAAAAAATCTATATTTTGATTTTAATGATTTTTTAAGCATTTTTATTTTTCTGAAAATGTAGATTTTCTAGTTTTCAAAATTTCTAATTTTCCCCTGGGCTTATTTTCCCCTGGATCGCCAAACCTCGGCAGGCCAATTTAACCCAGGGGAGGGCGCACTCCGGGGTAGGCAGGTCATTCACGTCAGGGACCGGAGCCCTGGGTTTTCTATCCCCTAGAGCCAAACGAGGCCTAACAGAGAAGATGGTTCCGTAGCACGGTAGGAGTCCACAGACAACCCGCGGTTCCAGGACTGATCGCGTCCAGCATTCCAACTCTTCCTGCCTGCCTGCCTGCCTTGACGCGCATGGTCATGCGTATGCGTGTAAGCGAATATGCGAGCTGTTACCTCGGCTCTTTTTTTTTTTGAAACTGGCTCATGGTGTTATTGCGAACCACGAAAGAAACAGTCCTTGGTAGGCACGGAAGCAGCAGCCAGCGGCAGATCTGCTTCGTTTTTGTTCACGCCTCCTGATCTTGCGTGCGCTTCCACGGAGATCCATCTTATTCATGCTTTACTGCTGTTTCTGCCATGCGTGGCTTGATTAGTCTCCATATTTATTATAGTCGGTTTGTAATAAAATAAATAAAAGCAGCCGGATCCTAGAGTTCGAGAAGGAGGTGTCTCGTTCCAGGGGAAAGGCTAGGCACCGCTCGCGCTCGTCCCGACGGAATATGTCCAACAGGCGCCACAATCAGGACATTGATGTGCCTCGTAGCACTCATGGAAGGTTTCACTCTTCGGTACCGGATGCTGCTATTGAGGGGGCTCCAACGGTCCGTCGTCACAACGACGACACATACCCGAGTCCAGTGGCTGCCCCCACGCGCCAGCCACTGGTCCAAGGCCCCCTGCCCCAAGACCCACCGGTAGACTTCCTCTTGGAGCTGAGTGACAACAAAAAGACTCTGCAGCAAAGGCATCCCACTGCAACTTATGACCCCATGATCGAGGAAGTTGCTGCTTACCTTACGCAGGTGGAGTCACAACCCCTGTGCTTCCCCCCATCGACAGCAACTATCCCACACCCCCTGGAAGCAATGGTGTCGAGCCTGGCACCACCAGGCGAAGAACTTCCAAGCTCCGGCTCCGAGGTGGATGATGTGGTGGAGCTGACCAATGGGTCGATGCCTGATGTAGCCGCACCACAGGACCAGGTGGTGGTGCCGGCTGAGGCGGAAACGTTCATAACCCGAACCTTCCCGCCACCCCGTCCGGTGCTCCTCAGCGACCCGCCATTGGCACGGCCACGCGGCCAACGTGTGCACTCTGCATCGGCTGAACCAACCCGTCGTAGCCAGCGCCAGGCTGCCCAACCTTCAGCGGTTCCGATCGCCCTCCGTGCCACCCATCGACTGATCCGGCAACTAGACCTTGCTGGGACGGGTGAGCCGATCTATGATGAGATCATGGCCAAGTACATTGCTATGTACAAGAACCCCCTGTCCCAGAAGGGTATACATGTCATCCGAGCAGCTCTGCATCTCGACGATGCGACTTCCACTGCGGCAGCGGCGACCCTGGCTGCAGCTGAGCTGGCGGCACAGGCCGCCACTAGAGTTTCCCAATGCATGACATGCATGGCAGAAAAGCAGCTAGATGGAGGATTGTACTATCTTATGTAGTACGTTTATGTGTTCTTTGAGTCAGCTGGCAGCAAAGGAGGTATTCTTGGGGACTACGGCAAATACCTCCTTCTTATATGTATGGGTCGGGATGGAGTGCATTCCCCTTAATGGGGCTTGTTATGGTGTTTGTAATCCTTAGCTATGTTAAGTGATAATCTAAGCATTATGTGTTGGAATGTTCGTGGACTTAGTCCAAATGCAAGGAAGGAGACTGTCAAAAACATGATTCAGACGGTGCAACTAATGATAGCTTGCCTTCATGAAACAAAACTATCAAATATCACCCCACAACTTAATTATGAAATTTCGGGGGCCAAGGACGGCAGGATATGCGTATCTGCCTTCCCTAGAACAAGAGGGGGGATTTTAGTCTCATGGGACAAGAATTTAGTCCAAGCCCAGAGCCCGACATACAAGGCTTATTCAATCTCCCTCCAAGTAAATCTCAGATCAAGCCCGAATTACTTCCTTATGACAGTGGTCTACGACCCTACTTATGACTCAGAGAAGGAAGCTTTTCTGGAGGAATTAGCCTCCCTCAAGCCGGCTGCTGGATTACCTTGGTTGTGCCTTGGAGACTACAATCAAATCTATCGAGCAAGAGACAAAAACAATCAAAACTTGAATCGCAGGTTGATGGGGATCTTTCGAAGGACCCTGGATATGTGTGGGCAAGGGAAATTTACCTTCAAGGAAGGCGCTTCACGTGGAGCAATGAGCGATTAGACTCGACATTGGTCCATCTGGATCGTATGTTCTGCAATACTGAATGGGACCTCATACACGCTGGATTGTGCTTGTTGCCGCTCTCATCATACCTGTCAGATCATAGCCATATCCTCCTTCGCTCACAAGACCAGCTACGCCAAAGACCAGGGTTCAAGTTTAAAACATAGTGGATCAAACTGTCGGACTTCAAAGAGGTTGTAAAGCAGGCATGGGACCTTCCTGTACTCAGCAGATCACCCCTAAGTATACTTCATGAAAAACTGCAGAGAACTGCTCGAGCACTCAAGCAGTGGAGCAAAGAACGGTTTGGGCAAGCGCGGCTGCTCATGCAAATGGGAAATGAAGTAATATATAGGCTAGATATGGCTTAGGAAGACAGATCACTTTCAGAGGAGGAAATACGACTTCGAAAGGATATCAAGCTTAGACTGCTTGGGCTTGCTTCTGTGGAACGACCAAGACGCCGACAAGCCTCTCGTTTGGTGTGGCTCCGCAAAGGTGATGCCTCAACAAAATTTTTCCATCTTAAGGCCAATGCACAAAGTAGGAAGCTCTACATCCCCTGCCTAAAGTCAACATCAGGAACGCTCGTCTGGTCACACCAAGAAAAGGAAAAGGAACTCTTTGATCATTTCAGCAACATCATAGGTATCAAACAGAGAAGATAGTCGACCCTAAACTGGCAGAGCCTAAATCTAGAACAGATACAACACAAAGAGATGGAGGAAGAATTCACTGAAGATGAAGTGTGGCAAGCAATCTCCGAGCTATCGGCTGAAAAATCACCGGGCCCTGATGGTTTTACCTTAGACTTCTATAAAACTTGCTGAACAATCATCAAAACCACTGTCTTAGATGCCTTCAAAGCTGTATATTGCCAGCAAGGTGGACAACTGCACAAGCTCAACACTGCCTCCATCACACTAGTGCCAAAAAACGAGGAACTTGAGCTGGCAACAGATTATAGACCCATCAGCCTAATACATTCCTTTGCCAAACTTTTGTCAAAGGTAATGGCTTGTAGGTTGGCTAAACATATTGACAGGATCATATCCCCTAGCCAGAGTGCTTTTCTAAGAACAAGGAGCATACAAGACAACTTCATGTATGTTCGAAATGTGGTAAGAATGTATCACCAGAAACACAAGTCGCTTGTTCTTTTGAAACTAGATTTCAACAAAGCCTTTGATTCTATTTCTTGAGAATATCTCTTGGAGCTCCTTGAACAAACATGATTATCTGTAAAGTGGAGGAACTGGATAACAATGTTACTTGCCTCGTCCAGCTCAACAGTCAAATTGAATGGAGTGCAAGGGCCACGAATTCATCATAGGAGAGGCCTAAGGCAGGGGGACCCCCTCTCCCCATACCTATTCATTTTGGCACTGGATTCCATGACAAGAATCTTTGAGCTTGCTGATAGTGAAGGAAGATTATCCCCTCTGTTAGACACAACTGCCAGAATGAGAACCTCACTTTATGCGGACAACGCGGTTATCTTTGTCAATCCATGCAAGGAGGAAGTTGACACGGTACTTGACATCATGAACCATTTCATTACTGCCACCAGGCTTACACTTAATGTTGTAAAGAGCACATCATACACGATAAACTGCTCACCCGAAGCTCTCAATTCTGCTTTGGAAAGCTTCCATGGGAACCGTGGAAACTTCCCTTCCATGTACCTGGGGCTACCAATCTCACTTGATCGATTTCGACTTGTGCATCTGCAGCATGTTATTGAAAAGGTTGGCTGGCTGGATGGAAGGAAAAACTCTTAACAATAGGGGGGGCGCAGAGAACCGGTCCGGTCAGTCCTAACCTCACTGCCCATTTACTCGTTAACTGCATTGAAGGTACCCAAAAAATTCATTTGAGAGATCGATAAATCCAGACGACGCTTTCTCTGGGCTGGGAGTCAAGAAATGCAGGGTGGAAAATGCAAAGAAAATTGGAAAGTTGTCTGTAGGCCAATTGACAGGGGAGGACTGGGCATTATGGACTTAGAAAAGTTCAGCCGAGCAGCACACTTGCGCTGGCTTTGGCTTGATTGGTCCTCAACCAGGTCGTGGAGCAGTTCCCCGCTGCCGATTGATAATGTGGATCAGGAGCTCTTCGCAGCATCCACAATTGTCACTGTCAGGAGTGGGAGGCAAGTACGTTTCTGGCAGTCAAGTTGGATGAACAGGATTGCACCCATGGCAAGATGGCCCGAGCTGTATGAACACTGTAAGAGAAAGACGAAAACAGTTGCATGGGAGTTGGAAGGAGTAAGCTGGATTCGGGATGTCATCCACCACATCACACCGCAGCTCCTGCTCAGTATCATCTCGCTATGGTGTGAGGTCCAAGAAGTGCTGCCTGAACCACTGGAGGAAGCGCCGGACAAAATCACCTGGCAACTCACAGCCAATGGAGAGTACACTGCATCCTTGGCTTACAAACTTCAGTTTGAAGGTGCCTACCGATCCAACTTCCGGAAGTTGATTTGGAGAGTATGGGCCCCAGCAAAAACCAAATTCTTCATGTGGCTCTTGCTCCAGAATAGGATCTGGACTGCAGCACGATTGATGGTGAGGGGATGGCCTAACGATTACTTCTGCCCTTTATGTAGAAGAAACTTGGAAACAACAATGCACCTCTTCAAAGACTGCAGTTTCTCGCGCACAATTTGGACTGTCATCGCAAACAAATACAACAGACCAACTTTTCACCCGGCACGGTGGTCTAGACACTCGGAAGTGGAAGAATGGTTCACGGAGATGACCTCCTCAGTGGTGACGTCAGAAGCAAAAGGTACACGCTCGCTGGCAATTTTAGTCTGATGGGCCCTCTGGCTAGAGAGGAATGCACGTACCTTCAACGGAGTCGAACGAACATCTTCTTCAGTACTTTGCTGGATACAGGAAGATGCAAATGCCTGGATACTAGCTTGTGCCAAGAACCTAAGGGCCATCCAACCAGTGCGTGTTTATCCAGGATCTTAGCGCGGGATCAATCGCCTCCAGTGTTATGAACTTGTCAGGGATAGCACAAAGTTAACTCATCTCAAGTAAACCTTCCCTGTACTCGTACCAACATCTTTTGTATGGACACTATGTATCTCTACCTTCTTACATAAATGAATACCGACCTGATTGGTGTCCTTTTGAAAAAAAGAAGGAGGTGTCTAAGTCAGTTACTAGTTGGTTCATCATAGAAGTCTGGTACGAGTTGGTGCTGGTGTGAGTTAACGGAGCTCAATCGTGAGTTCTAAGAGTGAGCCTAGCGGTGCCGCTAAAGGCACAGCTATATGCATTTAGCGATGGGAGCCAGCGCAGCGGTGCCGCTAAAGGCACAGTTATTTTCCAGATACGCACAGTAATGCACCAAATGTAGAAGCACTTTTATGTGGAGAGAGAGGAAGGAAGGAGAAAGAAAGGAGGGAAAAAAGAAATAAATAGGGAGGAAAGGAATAAAATAGGTGGAAAATGGTATAGAAGTTTGATTTAGAGGTGAACAAGTGGGGGAACAAAACTGTAGAGAGAGAATCTTTTTAGAGATGAGATATAGAGGTCAACGACAGCGAGTAGTCTAAGTTCTGCTTAATAGGTCCAGGAGCAAGTCGAGTCCAGCGTGGGTTTCAATTTTTTTTAATGTGCGGCAAATATATATAGCTATTGTTTCCAATCCTCATTCGCGTGTTGTTTGCGACGGCGCCGACCAGCGAGCGAAGGGTTTAGCGGCAGCAACTCAAACCTATTCCGTATCATTCGTACAATCTACGTTCCAGGTGTAAATGGGCAAGCGATTGGGATAATTTGGTATCACGATCCAGCAACGATCTCATGGGCAAGGAAGACGCTGTGATAGCTGACAACTTTGAAAAGTATTTTGATGCCCTGCAAGATCAGATCAACAAATCAAATGACTTCCTACAAGAAGATCAACAAATCAAACACATCGATCAATTCAGCAATCAACTATCTCAATGCATAGAAAAGGAAGTTGTTTTCCCAAACAAAAGTAATCTCATCTCTCAAATCGGACCTTCACGACGTCAAGTAACAACTTGCTGCACACAATATCGCAATATCACGCTAGCATGGCAGCCGCACAAAGTTTGAATAAAAAAGGTAAGAAAAAGCTGACTAATGAGGTTCCAAAAGATGAGACGCCCAAGAACAATGAGCGTGATGAGATTCCACCTTATAAAATAGATAATAAGTTGTAACACCCTCATTTTCATTCATCATGCAATGCATTCATCCCCATACATGTTGAGCATAAGACCCTACAACAAAAAGATTAAAACGAATTAGAGGTAAAAGAACCATTAAAATCAACCTCACCCCAGACTAGTCCGGTGTACATGTCTGCTTTGGAAATTCAGTTTCTTCAAAGCAACAGACTTGTACGTTATTTGGTACAAACTAGTCCAGTTTCGCTACTGTTCCCGTCCAGATGGACTAGTCCGACTTTGAAACTGTAAAGCCCCGAACTTCTTTGGATAATTGCATTTTCGTTCGTGATCCCTTTTCGGTGTGGTACAACGGACTTGTCCGCTTAATAATGTACTAGTCCGTTGTGACAACAGAGCCGAAAACGGACTTGTCTGGCCTTTATACAGAATTGTCCGATTTCTAGGGTTTCGACTCGGATTCCTATTTTCTTCCATGACGTTTTATTAGGTGATTAACATATTTAGGCTCTAGAGTGTTGTGCCCCACCCCAAGGAGCCCAAGTGGGACCCCACCAAGGCCCCTACCTGCCCCATCAACTACTACTAGGATTTCACCCTAACACCACCACTCCCCCCTATATAAACAACCCAAAGATCTCCTCTCACCCCTACCCACGTAAGAAAACCTCACCGCCCTCCCGTCTCATTGCGAGCTGCCGTTCAAGAGAGGAAGCTCCAGCCACAAGGAAGGAAGGAAGAAGAATGAGGACTAAGAAAGTCGTCGTCGCTGCTACGATCTTCTTCATCGACTCTTCGTCATTAACATTATTCTTCTACGTCTTCCGCCGATTCATCGTCAATGAATCTAAACATCAAGTCTCGCGCATTACGACCAATCTTTGATCATTGGACCATTGCATTCATGGTAACTACCTTAGATCCAATTTCCATGTTGATTTTGACCCCATGCTTGATTGAAACCATGTCCTAGTTTGGAAGTTCGTAAACTCATAGACCATAGTGGACCTGTCCGGTCTAAGGCGGACTAGTTCGATCTAGAGCGGCAGTGCAGACTAGTCCGGTCTCTGAAATTTTGAAATTCCTGAAACATCCCCAATTTTCTCGAAAATGACTTGAAACTTACTTGAACACGTAAAACTTAATTATGACCAGTTAGCAAGCAATAGTAGAAACTTAATAACATATACTATCTCATAATTGCATCATTCATGCGTATCATGGCATATTGTGTAATATATGAGCATTTATTGGTTGTGATGCTTGTTTCGCATGTTTGTCGCACAGAATAGAAGGAAACGCTCTAGAAGGTGCTTACGAGTACCTTCAGCACCAGAACTTTGAAGCTCTTCATCCAAACTAGCCACCGGAGCAAGGCAAGTGCCCTTGAACATTTTGATCCTATTTTTGAAATGTTTTATTTCGAACTTGCATGCTTGTGTCAATTTGATAGGAAAACCCATGATACGAGTTTACTATACTTGTATGTCCTGCCTTGTCACTTGGAATGTAATGTAGAGAGACGAGAAGGGTATTTTATACTTTTGCTCCGCTTTATTTAATTGGCATTGGGAATAACCAAATGACTTGATTATGATCTAATGAACATATGAACTATGTGAATTGATGATAATAACTCTTTATCAACTTGGAACCTAGGGATCTAAGCAAACGGGTTATGTAGAATGGGTTGGGTGATTTGGTGGTTTTGCTTGCTTTAGATCTTAAGACCGGTTCGTGGAGCGACCACCCAGGATTACAGTGCCACCACAGGGCCAAGTATAGGTGTGGCTTAGCCATTTAATTATTGTATTGCTAGCATCATTCGGATCATTTGGGAGGATCAGGGAATGGGAGTCGGTTGGGTTTGCAATTGTGGCGGGACTCCCCTGGGATCCGAACGACACAAGAGGGGGCCCTTGGATGGATGTGCTCAGTTGGAGACATCACCTCTGGTGAAACCTTATTGGGTCCACACATGCTGCTAGTCACTTTGTAAAGGCTATTTTGTGATTCCTTAGTCATTGAAAGTGATGAAATCACGAACTTATGAGTAAAGTGGTGCCACCTCTGCAGAGTGTAAAATGATCATGATTGTTGTGCTCTTAGTTATGAGCGACCCGGACCCTCAAATGATTAGAGATATGGACTTGAGTATTGAATAATGGTTGGAATTGGAATTGATATGATTTCAGTTATGATGAGTTGAATATGAATTGTCATGGGTAAATATGGATGGCTACGGTTAATTGTGTCATTTGGTCATTGAATGGATGATGATGATATATGTTGGGAATGATATAGTATTGATGGTTATTTGGGTTATGATGGGAATTGACCTCATATAGTAATCATAAGTCGCATTTTCCTACTTTTATGATTAAAATGTACTTTTCCGCAATGAACCATTATTTTTTAAGCTACATGTCATATTTTTCCACACTTGTTGAGTACAACATGTGCTCACTTTTGCTATTCCCGTATTAATTCAGTAACATGCGATAATTTAGAGTATCCGAAGGACTATGAGGAGTACTAGGCGTCCGTGTTACTGTCAAATGTCTGCGGAGATGGAGTCTACTAGTACTTAGTTTTTCTGTTGTAATGTTATTAGAACTTGTGATTTGAGACTATTGGAATATTGTAATAATGTATTATTTATTACTCAAAACATGGTTATTATCTAAATATCATTTGTGATGTACTCGTATATGTGTGTTGAACATCCAGGACACACATATGCGTCACACTTAGTTCATTCTTGGAACCGGGTGCCACAAATTGGTATCAGAGTCATGTTTGACCGTAGGACGCATGCCTAGGTAGAATGGACACCACAAACAACTTTGGAATTCTTTCCCTTCAAAATTTCTTGTTTCTGCACTATTTTACTCTTTACTGATTATATTTTGATAGAAAAAATGTATGGTTCTGCTGCTACTGCAATTTTTACCTCTTTTTGAGCTATTGCACATCCCCTTACCTTGTTTTATGGCTGCTGAAATTTCAGATTTTGCATCTACACCTTCCTAACTTTCTCATGTTTCTTTTATAGATGCCTCACACTAAAATGATGGCACGCAAGAAAGCCTGTATGCTGCCTCTTGGAAGCAAGCTTATGCCTTACAAGGAACCAAGGGAACTAGTCCAGGAGGAGAAAGTGAGCTCCCCCGCAAATGAGGCTGAGCATGAGGAAGATCCTGAAGAGGTGGAGTTTTATGGTGATGATGAAGATGAAGTCACGTGAGGAAGATGAAGATGAAGCACATGAGGATGAGGAGCCCCATGAGAATGAGACACAAGGAGACAACCAAGAGAATGAACCTGCAGCTCAAGAGAATGTACCTACAGTCCAGGAAAATGCACCCGCGCCTATTGAAGCTAGAAAGGAGGATAAGGGTCCAATTTTCTGTTTTGCTTAAGAATTCCATTCCGATGGGACCTATGGAGGATCTGCAACTAAGGAATTAAAGGAGTTCCTTGACTAATGCAATATGCAATCGAAATATTTATGTTAAGAGGATTCCTCGCTATGGATGTGAAGAATGGAAGGTTCAATTAACTATCCTCACTAAAGATGTTGTGATCACTCGACACTTTGCACCCACATGGAGATCCACTGGGGAGCAAGCTATTGATGATGTTGCTTGGGATGCACTCACCAGGTTTTGCCGTTCCTACTGTGAGCAGCTTGGAGGCACTAGCTTTGCACTACACACGCATTGCAAGAGTGGAACAAGAGAAATTATGGGACCATAAGGAGGAGCTGAGTCTGACCCTCATTCCATTGACCAGTCTCAAAGAATGCTTGTGAATCTGGGGAACCGCTATGGTGATGCCTTGGAAGAGATACGCTACCTCCGCAAGAGACTGTACGTCATGGAAAAGTGGGAGGAGGTACGTGCCACTGTGGAGACCAATGGTGTGGCAAGCTCTCCTGCGCCTACATGGACGGCGAATTCACCCTGGCGTGTGCCCGTGTATGACTCGGCGCCACCGTTGCCTTTACCGCCTCATGGCCAGAACAGCCACGACTCTCACAATTAAGTCTAGGTCTCATGTTAAGAAGTTTTGATGACATTTAGATCGTAAAAGCTATAGTTAGTATTGTGTGCTGAATTTTCTATTGTGTGTGCTTGTGTTTGTCTACTTGGTTTGAGTTGTGGAACGCTTTGACGATTTGTCCACATCCGCACATAGTAGAGAGATATGGAATGCTTCGGCGCTTGTCCATATCCTCATATAGGGTTATATCAATAAAGAGAGTTACTTAGTTTCATGTACCTTGATGCATATAGTTTGGGACATTTTCTTTCAAATTCTGAATTTTTCCATCTCGTACTCTTTTCCCACCCACAGATGCCAAGGGTAACCCGCATCCAAAGGAATGCAAATGGTGATCATAACAATGTTGAGGTTCCTGAGAATGTCAACCTTGGACCTGATGCCAGCAATATGGACTGCCTCATAGCTATGCAAAACCAGCTCATGCAGACCATGATGCAAACCTTGGGACAGCTGTAAGCCAACAACAACAACCAAAACCACATGTCTGCGCCACCACTGCCACCGCCACCCCCACCACCAAACAACCGCCTGGGAGAGTTTTTGAGGACCAGGCCGCCTACTTTTGCTCAACCCAACGGTCATATGGATGTTGATGGCTGGTTGAAATCTGTTGAGAAGAAGCTTGCTATTGTTCAATGCAGTGACCGGGAGAAGGTTCTCTTTGCATTACACTAGCTAGTTGGAGCCGCCGCGGAATGGTGGCAAGCTCTTTGCGATGCCCATGCTAATCAAGAGAGGATCACACTATGTTCCTGAGGGAGTCATGATACTTAATAGGTAGGAATTTGAAAGCCTCAGGCAAGGAAGGATGAGTGTGAGTGAGTATCTTAATAAGTTCACACAACAATCAAGGTATGCTCACAAACCGCAGGAAGCAATACTTGTTTATGAGGGGTCTGAATAATGAAATTCAAGTTCAATTGCTCAACAGCGACTATGTAAACTTCCAGAAGCTTGTTGACAAGGCTATTGCGGTTGAAACAAGGTACGTGAAATAGAACGGGATGGAAAGATGAAGATGCCATATCAGGGAGAACCACAAGGAATCAATGTTTGCCCCCTCTACACGCCACCCAATGTGCTATACTACAACACGTCCGCTCCTGTTTTTTGCCCAGCTAATTCACCCTGCCAAAATTAGCCAATGCAGCAACACCCTCCCATGAAAGTACCTCGCTTACCCATGCTGCCTGCACCTCGTCCTAACATGGGTGCCTATGCTCAAAATCAGCCTCGCCCAAACTTTTCTGGCACCACTGGTAACAAGACATGCTATACTTGTGGTTAGGTGGGACAATTTGTTAATCAGTGCCTAAAGTCACCTCAAGGGACAATGAACAATGCTCCGAGGCAGAATCCCAGGCCAAATGGAGGAGCCGTTCAGGGCAACCGTCGACCACAGAATTTCGCTCGTGGCAAGGTGAACCATGTCTCTACTGAGAAGGCTCAACAAGTTGATGATGTCGTGATTGGTATGTTTCTCACAAATTTCAACCCTGCTACTATATTATTTGATTCTGGAGCATCTCATTATTTCATCTCATCAAAGTATGTTGCAAAGTATAGTATGTCTATATCACACATGAAGTATACTATGTTGGTTAGTTCTCCTGGAGGAGAGACAGGAAAAATATAGTATGTCCAAAAGTAAGTCTTAAAATAAGGGGTGTAGATTTCCTCGCTGTCGGTACCCTGCGTACCGAATACCCCTGGGAACTGCAAAGAGTGCAAAGGAACTGCACCTATCCGAGTTGAAGACCCTAAAAGGCCCCACGTGTCACTCGGAACTGGACCTGCCTCCCTCATATGGTTAGTCCCTGTACCGCCACATGTATCATAAAACCAGAGCTACAACCCAATACATGGGAAAGCTCCGGACTGGATACCTGTATAGCACCCCCGGACCTAACCCCCGACAGAGGGAAGCTCTGGTACCGACACGTGTACAACAACACCAGATCTACTCGTCCAAGACAGTAAGCTCCGAAGCTGCCACGCGTCCAACCGCCGGACCTTTAACCTCAACAGGCAGATTGGTGGACCTTCAACAGCTCGGACCTTCAATGGACATTAAAGACTTTAAGACCTGATTATGTGTCATTAATGCTATCTTAATGACACACGATCGGATGACCCTTAATACCGGTAACGCCACCATTAAATGGCGTTATCACGCTATTAAGGGGAATTAAGCACATTAACTGCGTATTAGGCATCAGTAACCGCCAGGGCCACATCTCGGGCCAGGCTAATGATGTAACGGCCATCCCTTGTACTATAAAAGGACTGGCCGAGCGATACATGCGGGGGGAGACCGGCTGGAGACTTTTTTTGGGCCTCTCTCTGACTCACGCTCTCATACACTCAATACAACAACAACAACAACACACCTGTGGAGTAGGGTATTATGCTCAGGCGGCCCGAACCACGTAAATCCTCATGTCAAGTCACCATCTTGTTCTGAATCTCCGCGCGCCCCAATCGAACTAAGAAACTCCGCGAGCTGCCAATGGTAGTACCGAGAGAATTGCCAGAACCAGACTCCGACACTCGCCAACCTTATAGTTCTGGATTCATAAGGATTGGAGATAATAATGGGAATGGATTGGCTACGGAAGAATAATGGAGTGATCTAGCGTGCCACACAGACAGTGAAGTTGACAAATGACGAGGGAGTCAGTATAGAACTGAAGGCAGTTCAGCCAACAACTGGAAAGGCAATGCTAAACCGCGTGGAAGGTGTAACATTGGAGGAAATTCCGATTGTCCGTGAATATCCGAAGGTGTTTCCGGAAGAGTTGTCAGATATTCCACCTGATCGTGACATTGAGGTTGTCGTTGATTTAATGCCTAGAACTGCACCTATAGCAAAAAGGCCATATAAGATGCCTGCTAATGAACTAGTGGAGCTCAAGAAGCAGATTCAAGAGCAGCTAGAAAAGAGTTTTATACACCCAAGTTCCTCACCTTGGGGAGCACCAGTGCTTTTCATAGATAAGAAGGATTGATCCCAAAGGATGTGTGTGGATTATTGGTCTCTCAATGAGGTGACAATCAAGAATAAGTATTTGTAACCCCGCATAGAGGATCTATTTGACCAGATGAAGAGAGCTCGAATATTCTCTAAGATTGATCTTCGATCAGGGTACTTTCAGCTAAACATCGGACCTTTGAACATACCTAAAACAACCTTTTGAACCGTTATGTCATTCGGATTGACAAATGCACCTGCTTACTTTCTGTACCTCATGAATAAAGTCTTCATGGAGTATTTAGATCAGTTCTTCGTAGTGTTCATCGATGATATCATGGTATACTTGAGAAGCTAAGAAGAGCATGAAGAACATTTAAGGCTGTCATTGCAAAAATTGCGAGAGCACCAGTTGTATGCCAAGTTTAACAAGTAACAATTCTGGTTAAGAGAAATATCATTCTTAAGCCACATCATCTCCGAAGGAGGATTATCTGTTGATCAAGGAAAAGTAAGAGATGTGTTGAAGTGGGAACCCCCGCAGAATGTGAAGGAAATCCGGAGTTTCTTAGGAATGGCTGGATATTATCGCCACTTCACAAAGGACTTCTCCAAGTTAGCGAAACCCGTGACTGATCTACTATTGAAGGAGAAACCGTTCAAATGGACTTAGGATTGTCAGGACAACTTTGATGAGTTAAGCACTTCTTGAGTTGACAAACATGAAATACATCATGAACATCGAAAAGATGTGCTGGCATCTCCAACTGATATACCACTTCTCCTTGTTTGTCCAAAATCTTGAATAGTCCGATGTAGCGAGGTGCCAACATGTCTTTAACGTTGAATCGCTTATGACCTCATATAGGTGACACTTTGAGATATACGTAGTCTCCCACTTCGAAGGCAAAGTCTCTTCGCCTATTATCCGCATAGCCCTTTTGACCCGACTGAGCAACCTTCAAGTTTTCATGGATTATCTGGACTTTCTTTTTAGTGTCATGTATCACATCAGGTCCAAATACTTGGGTTTCTCCTGTCTCATTCCAAAACAGGGGTGTTCTACACCTTCTTCAAGACAGTGCTTCATAAGGCGACATCTTCAAACTTGCTTGATAGCTGTTGTTGTAGGAGAATTCAGCATATGCAGACTTTTGTCTCAACTTTCTCCATTCTTTAGCGCACACGCTCTGAGCATGTCTTCCAATATCGGATTTTTCCTTTTGGTTTGTCCATCTGTTTGTGGATGATATGCAGAACTAAAATTCATCTGAGTTCCGATAGACTCGTGCAGTTTCTGCCACAACCTAGAGGTAAATAGAGAGCCTCCGTCGGATACTATTTTTTTAGGTACTCCGTGTAAACACACTATTCTCCCATATACAGTTCTGCTAGCTTAGCACCGCTATAGGTAGTCTTGACAGGGATAAAATGCGCTGATTTGGTCAACCGATCTATAATAACCCATATTGAGTCATATCCTGACTGAGTGTGCAGTAATCAAACTATGAAATCCATACCAACTTCGTCCCACTTCCATTCCAATATCTTCAATTGTTGCAATAATCTTGTCGGCCTTTGATGCTCGACCCTCACTTGTTGGCATATATCACATAACGCAACATATTTAGCTATGTCCTTTTTATTCCGTCCCACCAATAACACGTCTTCTGATTCTTGTACATTTTTGTAAAATCGGGATGGATGGAATAAGGTGAGTCATGTGCCTCCTTCAATATCACCTCACGGATATGCTTCACATTAGGCTCAACAACTCGTTTTCCAAGCCGTAGCGTGCCATTGTCATCTTCGTCAAATATCCATTCTCTCCTGCAACACCCTCATTTTCACCCATCATGCATTACATTCATTCTTATACATGTCTAATATAATGCAACACAAAAAGGAGCAAAATTAAAATGAATTAGAGGCAAACTAGCAATTAAGAACAATATTTGGTACGAACTTGTCCGGATTGGACCCCGCACTAGTCCGATATCACTATTGATGTCTCCCGGACCTGTCCGTTAATTGCTATGGATTAATCCGATTTCATTTCTGTTCTCATCCGGACTTGTTCGTTATCGTGTACGGACTATTCCAATGATCGCTACTGAAACTCTAAGGAGTTGTCCGGTGAAATCCCACAGGCTGAACTAGTCTGGGTCAAAGGTCGAACTAGTACGCACTTTTTCTGGTGGCAACGACTATTTGTCGGGACCCCTATAAAAGGGATACCCCGGCCCTCAAAGGGCAACTCTCGAACCCTAGCACCGTCAAAGCCTTCCTAGAGCCTTCCTAGCCCTCTCTCAACCTTTCTTGAAGTCCTAAGAGCGATTCTTCAGGATTTGTGAGTCTTGGAAGAGAAGAGAGAAGGGTTAGCTTGTCTTTGAACTCTTGGTTGATTCTCTCGATTTGATTCATCGATTTGAGTTTGTGTGGGTGTTGATCTCTGATCTTTTCGAGCTGTAATCTTGTGGGAGCCTCAGATTGTGAGTTGCCCAACAAATTTGGTGATTACCCCCGTGATTCAGTGGAAGAGCTAGTCGGCCTCCATGGTGGCTAGGTGAGGAAAGGGTGGAGCGAAACCCAGCCTTCCGTGGGCTCCTCAACGTGGATGTAGGCTTCTTTGTGGAGCTGAACCACGGTATAAAGCTTGTGTCTTGTGCCCTTGATTTACCTTTCGCATTCTTCACTAGATCAAGTTAGAGTTCCACACGTTCTTCATCTTAATCTTGCAATTCACCTCGATCTAGTTGTTTTATATTTGTGCATCTCCATTACTAGATTGTTAGGTTTGTATTCTTCACATTTCATCAAGTAGACTTCACAGAATCGCATAAAAATCTCACCTTTTGTTAAGTTCAACTTCCGGACCGGACTAGTCCGCCCCCAGGCTGGACTAGTCTGTACTGTGTCTACTAATTAGCTTTTATTGATTTAAATTTCAGGTTATCTTCCTATTCACCCCCTCTCAAGGCAACTTTCAATTGGTATCAAATCCTAGCTCTCCCAAAAGCTTAACCGCTTGGAGAGGAGATGGGGGAAAACAACGAGAAGGAGATGCCGATCATCGACACCACCACCATCGGCAAGAACAGCGGCAAAGGCGAGCAAGCCAAATAGATTCGGGACACGCTCAAGATTGAACATAAAGGCAACCGGTCCGCGAGGGAAGCCAAGATTGAGATGATCGAGGGGGAGATTGGAAGATTCACCTTGGAAGAAGGCGAGACCCCTCAAGAGATGTACAACCAACTCAAGACTCTTATCAATAGGAGTCGGGCGTACAGATGAAAGAAGTGGATGGACCATGAGGTGGTCAAGGGGGTGATAAGATCTTTTATGCCTCGCAACGTGATGCTTTGCACACTCATCGGTGAGAGTCCCAACTTCCACAAGATGACTCCAGATGAGAGGCTTGGCAAGATCATCAACCACAAGATGATGGAGATGGAAGCATGCCATGTCAACGACCTTGCCAAGGTCACATACTCCAAGAAGAAGGGAATTGCTCTCAAAGCCTCACCCAAGTACAAAAGCAAAGAGGTGCAAGCTTCAAGCAATGATGATGAAAGTGAAGAAGAAGAGAGCACCGACATGGACGATGAGAAACTGGCCTTCTTCATCAAAATATTCAAAAGGATTATGAAGAAGAGAAGAGGGACAAAGTATGAGAGCAAGGCCAAAGACAAGAGCATGTCAAGACTAAGGAGAGCTTGCTACAACTGTGGTGAGTATGGGCTCTTCACTATGAATTGCCCATACAAAAAGGAATATGACAAGAAGAATAAGAACAAGGATGAGAAGCCTCAAGAGAGGAAAATGTTCAAGAAGAAAGCACATGGGCACACTCATGTTGACAAGGAGTGGGACTCTAACGATGAGTCCTCCTCTGATGATGAAGCAGGAGTGGCAACCGTCGCCATCAAGAAGCCAACAATGAAGAAGACACTCTTACCAAACAAGGAAGAGTGGAAAAGCTCGAGTCACACTTGTTTCGTGGCCAAGGAGGGAAAATGAAAGGTTAATTCTAAACTCTCCTTGCGTTATATTAAAGATGATGACTTTGATAGTGCTAGTGAGAATGAATACATGTTTGAAGGCTTAAGTAAAAGTGCTATAATTAAAATGAAAGCTTTCTGATGAGATTTGAGACAAGGAAGAACTTCTAGAGGAACAAGATGAATTGCTTGTTCATGAGAGACAAAAGAATATTAACATTGAGGCTTCTTGAGCTTGAGAAGGAAAAGAACAAGGCACTTAAACTTGAACTTGTGAAATGCAAGGAGGCTTCCTCATGCCTCAAGCATTCGAATCTTTTGCTCCAAGGTGAACTTGTGAGCTGGAACAAAGCCCACAAGAGCCTTGAGGCACAATTCACAACTATGACACCCGGTTCTGAAAAGAACCAAGTGCAATGCATATGTGTGCCCAGGACGTTCAACACACATACACGAGTGCATCACAAATGATATACAAAAAATTACGACAACAAAAATAATGAAATAAGTACTTTTATTACATTGTTCCAATAATCCACAAATTACATACTCTAATGATCATTATTAATAAATATGAAACTAATGCAAAAGAAATAATCTAAACATGAAGCTAAGCAACTAAGCAATTAAGTAAGGGATATAGTGCGGCTCTAAGTAACACCACATGTAAGTCGATGCCAACACACAACCTAGTACTCAGCATTACCCTCGGGGTATCCCAAACATCACCTGAAACTGTCGGTGGGGAAATTGCAAGGGTGAGCACATGTCGTCCTCAGCAAGTGTGGGAAAATAATAACATATAGCTTAAACAAGTAATGATAGTAAATAATGGCTATTTACTGAAAAGTACATTTAGAACATATAAAAAGCATCTTATATTGTTTATGTGAATTATTCCCATCATAACCCAAACAATTAACAATTATGAGAACAATACCATCAAATACCATTATTTTACATCCATCAATATTTCTACATCCATATACCAAATTCATACCCTCATCATCAACCATATTCACTTATCATAACACAATCCATAACCATAACCAAACCATCCCAAATCTAAATTTACACTCTAATCATGTGAGGGTCCAGGTTGCTCATAACCGAGAACACGACTATTATGATTGTTTTTAACATTCTATAGAGGTTGTACCACTTTATCCACACGTTCATGATTTCATCACCTTTCGGTGACTAAGAACCTCCCTTATGCCATCTCACACTTCCTTACGTGTGTGGCCAAGAGATCACAAAATAGCTTTTACAAAGGGGATTATTAGTATGTACGAACCCACTACGGTTTCACCAGCAGGCTTGAATCTCCATTCTCCCACTCACGGGCCCCCTCATGTGTCATGCGGATCCCAACGTAGCCCTTATCGACTCCCATTCTCCGCACCATCCAATGGTCCATACAATACCAGCAGCACACCTAATTATTCAGCTACGCTACACCCATACTTGGCCTTGTGGTGGCACTGTAAATCCTGGATAGTCACTCCATGAACCGGTCCTTAGATATGAAGCAAGCGAAACCACCATAACATCCAACCCAGTCCACAATCCATGCTTGCTTAGATCTCCCAAGTCCCATCTTCAACAATTAACCACATTCATCGACTCTCATCATATACATGCTCATTAATTCATAGTTCAGCCACTTGGTTGTTTTCCATCACAATTAATTAGAGCGAAGCAAAAAGAAAAAATACCTTTCCCGACTCTCTACAATGTATTCCAAGTGACAAGGATGGTAAAATAAGTCTAGTAATAATGAGGACATGCCTAGCATTCACTCATCTTCAAATGAAAATCCACTTGATATAACTGGTCCAATTACAAGGAGTAGAGATCAACAATTGCAGAAGGAAATTCATTCTCAAGTGAATGCTAACCTTATGTTTAATAATCAGTCTATGTTGAATGAGCCTATACTTTTGAGTTCTTATTTCAATGTCCTTAGGAATGATGGAGTGTATGAAACAGCACGGAATCAAGATGGATTCAAGCCTCTGGACATCTGAACCAAGAAGCCTATGGTGTGCATGAATAAAATGGTGGTTCATCACCTTAGCATGTGAATACAACCAGAAGCTAGATGACTGACATATCACTACAGGAAACTAATCCATAGACGACGGCCAGAAACCGTCGTCAATAAGGACGAAACCGTCGTCTATAAGTTATTGACGACGGTATATCCTTATAGACGACGGTTCCTGGCCGTCGACGACTGATAGTCGTCTATAAACATATAGACGACGGTAACCGTCGTCTATAATCTTGTTGACGACGGCCAGAACAGGCCGTCGTCTGTGGTTGGCCAGTGCCACGTGGCAACCCGGGAGGCTTATTGACGACGGTGCATTATCACTGTCATCTAAAAGGGCCTGCCACGTGGCTCCCCTGCGGGACTTATAGACGACGGTCTGTTAACACCGTTGTCTATTGGGGTGTCCATAGACGACGGTCAGTTAAGACCGTCGTCTATAGATCCTGCCACGTGGCTCCCCCTGCGGGTCTCATAGACGACGGCTTGGTTGTACCGTCGTCTATTGCTTTATAGATGACGGTACTGTATAGAAAACCGTCATCTATGAAGAATAGACGGTACTGTATAGAAAACCGTCGTCTATAAAGCTCTTGCAGACGACGGTTTGGTCATACCATTGTCTACAAGCCTTATAGACGACGGTACTGTATAAAAACCGTCGTCTATAAGGTTAGCAATTTTTTTTAAAAAATAGAAAATGCTACCCGGCTCTATGGCCAGAACAAAGAACATCACAAAATGGATATGTACACTCATCCACATCACAAAACACGCAGAACATAACAAATATCAAAGTCACTCATCCACATCAAACAAATGACACTATCGACACTACATATGACTACTACCCCGACCACTACCGGAGTGAGGAAGCTCCTCGTCGTGCCCTCCATGCGGTGCAACCTGCGGCGATGGTGTGCGAGCCTCCGTCCCCGATGTCTGTGATTTAAAAGTATGATTAGCCAAGTTAATAGTAATAAATACATATTGAACTAAGTTTTAGCAATTTTGACCAAGTTTCATCAATATCAACTAAGTTCAAGCAATTTTAACTAAGTTTGAGATAGTTTGAGCAAGTTTCATCAATATCAACTAAGTTTGAGTAGTTTTCACTAAGTTTTAGCAAGTTTGAGCAATTTTGACCAAGTTTCATCAATATCAACTAAGTTCAAGCAATTTTAACTAAGTTTGAGATAGTTTGAGCAAGTTTCATCAATATCAACTAAGTTTGAGTAGTTTTCACTAAGTTTGAGCAAGTTTTAGCAATATTGACCAAGTTTCATCAATAACAACTAAGTTTAAGCAATTTTAACTAATTTTAGCAATTTTGACCAAGTTTCATCAATATCAACTAAGTTTGACCAATTTTAGCTAAGTTTGAGCAAGTTAGAGCAAGTTCCATCAATATGAACTAAGTTTGAGCAATTTTCACTAAGTTTGAGTAAGTTTTAGCAATTTTGACCAAGTTTTATCAATATCAATATCAATATGAACTAAGTATACTAGTTATGACTAAATTAAAATAGATGTGTACCTGGGCTCCTATCGGGAACTGCAACTGCGGTAGCTCCAACGGTGGCGGCGCCCACTGCGGAAAAACTGCCTGCTGTCCTGCCGCCACAGCCTGCAAAATACAGACCACATCAATTCACATAACATTTTTATATGACAAGTAATAAGTACAATATTCAGAGTTCAGAATTTACCTGAAAGGCAGTTTGCCACTGTAGCATGAACGAGTTTTGATACTCGTCTTGAGCCCTCAACGCCGCTGCCTGCATCGCGTCCCTCGCTACGAGCGTCTCGTCCCTAAGTCTGAGAGCTGCCTGCGTCCTCTGCAACTCCTCACGGACGCTCTGTAGCTCCAGCTCCGCAGCTCTGCTGCTGCTGCTGGATCCACCCTGCTGCGATGAAGAGGCTCTCGAGGCAGAGCGCGCCTCCCTCGAGTACACCACCCCATCGAAGATACCCATCCTATATAATGCAGTAATATGATTATTTTTGTGTATCATTGAAAGTTCATGATAGTAAACAAAAAATAAGAAATCTCACCGTCCATGAGGTTTACCGCCGCCGCTTGCGTACGCAGCTTGACCGTCAATTTCCGGAGCATGCACATAATCAAAAGCATCTCCTCGCAGCTTCCGCACCTCCCGTCCGTAGTTTACCTGGAAATTCTGAAAAATAACATCTTCAGAACTTTCACGAGAGAACGTAATTAACATAACAAATTAACTTACCACCACATCTGTAGCTGCCTGAGAACACAATTGATCAGGCTGCGAGGGGTCATCTCCTGCGTGACCCCTCTGCCACACCTCGATAGGTGTCGGCTGCCGACCAAGCTCTACCTCCTATGGATACGTGTTAGTACAATGAAGATAATATAATTACTTAAATAAAATTCAAATAACACTTACCATCCGTTTAGCCTTACGGACGTATCCTTCCCCACCTAAGCGATGTTGCGATTCCTTCCCTCGACTGTCTCTATGGGTCTGGGACAAGTCTCAGAAGCCATCGCTCGCCCAACGAGCACACAAGGCAGTGTAGGCGTCCGGCCGAGCCTCAAGCCACGCTACGCTGACCTGTACATAATTTATTATTGGATTGAAAACATTTTGCACAATACAATAATGAATCAAAGTGGAATGAAAACATTTACCTCTAAGTACTGCTCCTCCGTCAGGTACTTGTCGGCCACATCCCTGAACTGTCCGGGCTCACCCTCGTCCGGATGCAACTTGAAGTACGCCTTGGTAGCTTGAATGCGAGCCGTCGAAAGCGACTGCGTCACAAGCTTCCTCGCGCAGTTATGCCAGACGAAGCGAGCATGTTCTAGTTGCATGGCCTCATCCTCCAAACGGTATCGTGCCTACAATAGATTTGTATTAAACAAGTATTCTTAATCTATATAATACTACAAATGTATTACAAAAATTTTCATTATACGTACCATGAAGTCATGCCATACGGCCTCCTGATGGTTGCCGTGGGCAAGGTCCACGGCCCTAGCGTAGTCGTCCCAGGACGTAGCAGCTACCCCGTTCATCACACCGGGTAGTGCAACCGAACTAGACGACCCAGGACACCGTTCACTTGCTGGTGGCGTCCCCGACCAGTAAACGAACAGTCATACCAAGACCTGTTAATTGATTCTCAATTATTATTTATATAAGTCTAATAATATGTAAATTGAAATGTTAGAGATTTACTTACCTATCGCCAACCGGGCGAATAACAATCCGATCATCTGGGTTAGCTGGAGCTGGAGGAGGAGCCATGTAGTGACTCTGACGAGTCCGTCGCCTAGGAACCGGTACCTCGTCAGGAGCCGGCTCTGAACCGTGGTCCTGATAAGGCCCGGAAGGAGGCTCTGAAGTGGTCTCCAGCTCAGGCTCTGAAGCAGGCCCTGAAGTGGGCTTCGGAGGATCCCTAGTCTCCGAGTCCTCAGACGTGGAGGAAGCCTAACAATTTATAAGATTCAAAATATAGAATAAAGAATTACTTAAATAAATATTGTCATTAAATGTTCGTTACCTGTCGTGACCGCTGGACAGGAAGATGGCTCATCAACTGAGCCCGTCGAACGCCGGTAGACTGACTGCCCTCGAAAGCCTGGTCTGGCAGAGGACGAGAACCCCGAGTCTCGGAACTCCGTCGTCTGCTCCCGCTGGACTGACTGCCCTCGGCCTGGGCTGTGGGAGGCAGAAAGGCCCGTGCCGGTCATCGTCTGCTACTCGACGACATCCTATTCAAAGCAAAATTTGGTTATAAGTTTTATAGAAAGTTTAGAAAAATAAAGAAGAGATTAAAGAAACGTTACTTGATTTTAAAATTCATCAGTATCACGATTATGTAATCTACTCCATAAACAAGACCATCTATCTCCCGTCGTGCTTGTTTGCCGTTTTCGTTTTCTCATCGCACGAGTCTCTAGATCTTCTACATCTCCAACTAAGTCATCGAATCCTTCACCAGGCTCGACGACAAAATAATCTGGCAACTCTTCTTCTTGGTAAACAACGTCAACCTCATCTTCACGGTACCCGGCATTGTCTTGTGTATATAACCGTTCATGAGGATTCACCTTGTGTACAACCCACCAAGCATTAAGCTTTTCGCATGCATAACGTAGATAATACACTTGTTCGACTTGGTGTGCAAGGACGAATGTGTCGTGACCTCGTAGTCGCTCCTTGTGTTTGACTTCTATCATGCCGTATTGGTTTTGTCGAATTCCAATCGAACCAATCGCAATCAAAGAAGACTACTTTGAGGACTTTATTCCCGGCAAAATTGAATTCAAGGATTTTTCTAATAATCCCATAGTAATTAGTTTCACGTCCCTGTGCATCAATGGCCCTCATCACAACTCCGGTATTACATGTTGCCCTGAGAGGACGAAGAGCTTCAAATTGAGTTGAACAAAATCGAAATCCATTCACGTCGTATCGACCAAAGCTTTTAACTTTAATGGATCCATACGACAATTGTCGCAAATCTTCATGGACTTCGGTTTGTTTTTTGCACTGTCCAACAAATGACGTTAGCATACTTTCATGTCTCAAAAAAACATGTAATTAGTAAGAGAGAACATTACATGATCTCGAAACCATGTTTGAAAGTTCGGCCCCCCATTGACTCCATAATGTCGCATCGATTGTATTTGCTTGCTCGTAGGTTGTTGCTTAGATTTCCAATATTGTCAATCGAACTCCCTATTAAAGAAAAAATTAGAATGATCAACATAGATGTATAACACTACACGTCAATTACTATAGATTTTCGAACAAACACTTACTGGAAATAAGTGTCCATCCCGTCTGTGTTCGCGTACATATACAACAAAGCAGCTGTCTTTTCATCTGTTGAAGCACTGTAGCTCGCCCCACTACCTACAGTGGTGCCCCTCGTCTGAAAAATGTTGAGTTCGCTACAAGGGGGTTCTTCGTCCATATTGTAACGCAACGTGGAAGCATTAACATTGTGTTCTTCTGCAAAATAGACACTTGAAAAGTATCCTATCTCCTGCAGTGTAAATGCTTCAGCAATGCATCCTTCAACCCTTGACCTATTGCGAACCATTGGTTTCAGACGTCCGAGTGCTCTTTCAATGTGGTACATCCATCGATACTGAACAGGACCACCAACCTTTGCTTCATACGGAAGATGGATTAGAAGATGTTGCATTGGATTGAAAAATCCAGGGTTATGCTACCGAAATCTCGCCCAGATCTAGACCCGCGTCTTGTCACAAGTCACGCCCCCTCGGTCACTCCCAGGCTGTCCAAAAAGGGACAATTCCGAACCAGCACGTCTCACATGCCATGGCATGTGAGACGTGCCGATCCGAAACGGGTATACATTGCTATAGGTTACGTTGCTCATTTTCAATTTGAAGTCATTTAAGAGAGAGGAAAGAAGTAGAGAAAGAGAGAGAGGAAAGTTAATCGCGGGTCCAGCTCCACCGTCCACGCAATCGCGGGTCATTGACGTCCTGACAGATCCGTTTGCTTCTGTGCCACCTTTATGAATAAGTTATCACTACAACAGTCTATACGACACGAACGCATTTATTGCGTGTCATGCCGTGTCGGGTCCGGCCAGGCCGGCCTGAAACCCTTTATTTACATATATTAATTAATCACTCAATAGCAGTAACTATTTATAAATAATAAGTACCAATTAATGAACAACATAATAAACTATGTAATAAACAATTATTTATGAACAACATTATAAACTACCTAACTAATGATTACTCGGGGCGTCGATCATGAGCCGCTCCACCTCGAGGAGCGCAAGGAGCTAACTAATGATCTTTGTACGGTCCAAATTAAGGTGAGGAGAGAGCGAGAGACAAAGAGAGAGGGGGTGAGGAGAGAGGCTGAGGGGGAGAGAGAGCTAGAGGGAGATGAAGAGAGAGGGGGAGAGAAAGAGGTAGAGGGAGATGAAGAGAGAGGGACAGAGCTAGAGGGAGGAAGGGAGATGGAACAAGATGAGGAGAAAGAGATGTGCTTGAGATGCTCTTTGACGGTGAGTCTGTGCTCGCGTAGTAGCTGGATCGGCGCCGGCGCCCCTCCATTCTTTTAACCTTGATGTGACGGAATTTCCGCCAAATAGCAGGAGAAAAAAAGGCCATGAAACCATCATGTGTAGGGGGTGATATTAACTTATCTAGCATCTAACAAAAAACATCTAGCATCTAACAATAACATGTACCATCTAACTAGCACTTGAATATAGCATTTGAATCAATTAAATCAATGAATCTAGCATTTAAAAAAAGGCCATGAAACCATCATGTGTAGGGGGTGATATTAACTTATCTAGCATCTAACAAAAACATCTAGCATCTAACAATAACATGTACCATCTAACTAGCACTTGAATCTAGCATTTGAATCAACTAAATCAATAAATCTAGCATTTGAATCAACTAAATCACTGCACGGATGAGGGAGGGAGGGGAGGGAAGAGCGGCGGTGCTGCACAGTGGCCGGCGGTGGGGAGGAGCCGGCAAGGAGGCGGCGCGCGGTGGCAGTGGGGAGGGGTCGGCGAGGAGGGGGCGGTGGCGGTGGGGAGGGGCCGGCGGGGGAGGGCGGTGGTGCGGCCGGCAGTGCCGCCGAGGCCGAGGCGGCCTCTAGAAGGAGGCGGCGGCGGCCAGGGCAGCGCGCGCGACGAGCCGGGGCGGCGGCGGGGAAGCGCGCGGTGGTGCGGGGGCGGGCACGACGGCGGCGGCACGTGGCGAGGTCGGGGGCGGCGGCGCGGGCGCTGCGGGACGGGAGGCGTCGGGGCGGCGCACCGACGAGGGAGGGAGGGCGGCGGGGAGGGCGTACCTGGGCCGAAGGTGGCAGCAGGGTCGACGACGGCGGCGGCGGGCTCGAAGGCGGCGGCGGGCTCCAAGGCTCACGACGAAAGAGAGAAACGCGCGCGCGGGAATGAGTGAGTGAGAGGAAGCCGAAGGGCGCGGCGGCGGTTATTTAGCCTTAATAGACGACGGTTTTCGTCCACCATCGTCTACAAGGCCCTAGTTGACGACGGTTGACCTAGGCCGTCGTCAAGTATTTCCTTGTAGACGACGATTCAGATGGGCCGTCGTCTACAACGTTACGAATGGGCCCGACCCTGGGCCGAAGCAGACGACGGCCCTTGTTGACGACGGCCGGCCGTCGTCAGATACCTAATAGACGACGGTCTAGGTCAACCATCGTCTACAAGGTAATACTTGACGATGGTGCTTTTTAGCCGTCATCTACTACTTACTAGACGACGGCCCCGTCGTCTATTTATTTGGCCGTCGTCTATTCACCTGTTTCCTATAGTGTATGGTATGAATTCCAAGCATCACTGCAGACAGAATACAAGGAGTTACACGGTGTTCTATAAGTGGATGGAAGCGTTTTCAAGTATACTTTCCAGCCCACCAAATGATTCATTATTTGGATGTTTTAATAAGGAGTTATGATCATTTTGGTAACTGCTGCCAGAAGCTGAAAAGACACGCGAAACAGCCACGAAATCCACTAGAGCATGCGCATGCAGCTATTTACTCAAAGCTGAACGTCCCTATCTCTATATATATCTTGTACTAGACAATGTAAAGGAGGGAGCTTATTTTATTGAATTCAGAATACACAAACTCGAGGAGTTTTGTTTATGCGTGAGTCTTTAGAGGCTTACAATACTTGTTCTTTCAATTCCTGAGGGAGTTGTAGAACGCCGAACTGCAGTTCACCCAGTTCGTGCCTTCACGTCTATAGGGTGTGATTGTGTGGGCTGTTTCGTTGAAATGTGGAAGGGTGATTGTCTTGGTAGTTCGTCGCATGGACAACCTCACGGTGCGCTGCCTCTTCACCAGGTCACGCAGCGACAATTTATCAAGTTCGCAGATCCTACGAGAAGCGGGCCACAACAACTTGCTACACGTGCTGCCTAGCCGTGTGCATATCATCTGGTACCAGAGCCTCCGTCTCCTTAGTAGGATTATTCTTGCTTTTTGTAGGATAGATTTTTATATACCTATTGTCCACTAATAGCCAAAAAGAAAACCTATAGCCCAAATTCATACGTGCTACTGATTTTGTAGTTTGCTTTATCGAGTTTTAATCCTTTAAGATTTGTCTAGTTCCTGAATTTTTTTCTTTTCCACATCGTTCTACTTGTTATCTTTGTTCTAATCATCAAATCACTTGCTGCATATACCACCCATCCCACCCTTGTTTTCTACCCGCCACAAATTCACAACCCAAGTTTCTTGTTTTTATGCTGCACCATCCATCTTAGCTAATCCTTATGCGCTCCTTTAGTTGAAAGTTGTGCTGCATTTGTCACAAAGGTTAAAAAAGAGGAAATAAGAAATTAAAAGAGAATTGTGTTCAGCACATCGAAAGGGGTTTGGGCAGCAATAAGTTTCAGTTGATGCACTTGGTGTTCATCTATCCACTTCCTACATCTTGTTTCTACATCTTTGTGCATCTTTTCCTTTATATTCAGCAACTTAGACTTGTGTTTTTGGATTATTATTCGGTTTTGCATTACTACATTTTTCAGCGCATTTCACTTACATATTACGCCACCAAGCTCCAATTAGAATGCACCGTGAGTTGTTGCACCGTTGTCGCTGTTACAATCACTCTTCCACTACAAATTGCAGCCCGGTTCTTGCTCTTTTCAGGGAGAGAAAGAACTTGTTTTGTCAGTGGTGAGGGAGAGATTCCACATATATTTTGTCCAATTACTTTCTTCCTTTGTTACTAACATGGCAGGAAATGAAGATTCCCCTTCTCACACTGTTTCTGGTCAAGAAATTCAGGAAGTGCATGCACAAATGCAACAATTAATGCAGGGGATGCAAGCGCTTTAACGATCACTACAGCAGCAACACGGGGAGATTCCACCTCATGATGATGAACACATTGAGGATGATGATCAACATGCCGGAGGCGGTGGTGGTGGTCGTGGCCGAGGATTCGCTACTGGTTTTGATAACTTTGCAGGTGGCCGTGGCCGAGGATTCGCTGCTGGTTTTGGTCGTGCACGACGTGTTCCTGTTGGGCATCCTCCTGATTTTGATGCTGAAACATTTTCAAATTATAGTGCTGAACATGGAGGTGATCCTTATGGTCGCCGTGATGCATATGATGATCATGGTGGTGACAACTTTGGCCATTTTGGAGCCTGTGGTCGTTATGGTGATCACCGTCGACGTCATCATGAACGACGTCATAATGATGATGGTTTGGGCAAGGTTAAAGTGTCCATTCCTCCATTCAGCGACAAGGAGAATGCTGATGATTACTTTGAATGGGAAACCAAAGTGGAGCAACTATTTGATTTGTATGAATACCTTGCTGAAAAGAAGGCAAAGCTTGCAGCCATTGAGTTTAAAGGCTATGCCATAACTTGGTGGAATCAGGTCCGTACTGAATATCAAAGAGTTGGGCATGTTCGTATAACTTGGGAAGACATGAAGAGGGAAATGTGACGTCGTTTTGTTCCTGCATATTATTCTCGTAACCTACATTTGAAGCTGAAACGTCTTGTGCAAGGTAATCGTACTGTTGATGAATATTTTCAAGAACTGGAAATGTGTTTACTTCATACAGGGATAACTGAAGATGAGGAATCCACAATGGCCCGGTTTATGGTTGGCCTTAATAAATCCATTGCTGATAAAGTGGATATGACAAATTACACTTGTCTCACTGAGTTGGTTTATTTTGCAAAGAGAGCTGAATGGCAAGTTGCTACATCTTACAAATACAATGATTCATGGCGTCATTCCCAACAGCAAGGGGATGTCACTCCTCAATTCCAACAGCAAGGAGCTGCAACGCCCAAATCTTCATCTCGTGGAACAAATAGATCCATTCCACCTTCTTCCAAACAATAAGATGCGAAAGGTAAAGCCGTGAGTTCAAATCAGCCCACTTCTTCTACTGCAGCCACCCAGCGCAAGACAAGCAAGATTGAGTGTTTTAAGTGTGGTGGTCATGGGCATAAACAAGCTGAATGTCCCAATCGCCGTACTATTATTGCCCTTGCTGATGGTTCTTATGATTCACAAAGTGAAGAGGAGGACAAGTTTACCAATGTATTTGCAGATTTTAATCTTGACACTTGTGAGTATTCAGCAGAAGATGGTACATTTGAGCTAGGTCTGAATTGTTTAGCGATTCAACCTATTCCAACTTTTGCTCCCAATGACATGTTACAAGATGTTATTTCTCCATCTTCTGATGAGATTCCTAGTGGTGATTTTGATGAGTTGCTTGCTGATTTCCTTGCTTTTGAGCCTTCTACAATGAATACACCATCTCCTTCTTTGGTGGTTAGGAGAGTTCTTTCCACTTAGTTTGTTGCTGCTGAACAAGGACAACGCCATAATTTATTTCAGTCCCGATGCAAAGTGCAAGGCCAAGTGTGCCGTTTCAACATAGATGCTGGGAGCTGCAATAATATTGTTAGTGCTTTGCTAGTTGAGAAGCTTGGTTTGCAGCCATGTCGCCATCCACATCCGTACCATATGCAATGGCTGAATAATTCTGGGATAGATAAGGTTTCAGCCATGATTCGCTTGTCATTTTCCATTGGTGGTTATCATGGAGAGGTGGATTGTTATATTGTCCCCATGAAATCATGCCATTTGCTGTTTGGTCGGCCCTGACAATTTGATGTGGACTCGGTGCATTTTGGACGGTCTAACAAATACACTTTCATTCACAATGACAGGAATGTGGTTCTTGTTCCATGATCTCCAGAGGAGATATATACTTCAAATATGGCTCGCAAGAAAAGAGAGGAATCAAACAAAAAAAAATTGAACGAGACCCTCAACCCAAGTAAGGGAGAGAGTTCTAACCCATCCAGCCACATAAAGCCTCATGCCAATCCTAAACAGCCACGCCACACTGAATGTATCTTTGTGAGCAAGAGTGATTTGAGAGAAGTGAGAGACACCACAACCCCATTCTTTGTGCTCTTGCACAAGGATATCCTACTTTCAGCTCACGATTTACCTTCATCACTGCCTAGTGTTGTTATTGATCTCTTACGGGACTTTGAAGATATTTTTCCCGATGAGATACCAGCCGGACTTCCTCCACTTCGTGGAATTGAGCATCAAATTGATTTGGTACCAGGTGCTTCGCTCCCCCATCGTCCAACCTACCGCACCAATCCTGAAGAAACAAAGGAAATTCAGCGAAAGGTAAAAGAGCTTTTGGACAAAGGGTATGTTCATGAATCCTTATCACCATGTGCAGTTCCCGTTCTTTTAGTTCCAAAGAAAGACGGCTCTTGGCGCATGTGTGTTGTTTGTCATACTATCAATGCTATAACTGTTCGATATCGCCATCCCATTCCACGACTTGATGACATGTTAGATGAATTGAGTGGTTCTATCATTTTCACCAAGATAGATTTGTGTAGTGGTTATCATAAAATCCGCATGAAACTTGGTGATGAATGGAAAACAGCATTTAAAACTTAATTTGGTCTCTATGAATGGCTTGTGATGCCATTTGTCTTGACAAATGCTCCTTCAACTTTTATGTGCTTAATGAATCATGTTTTATGAGCTTTCATTGGCAAGTTTGTAGTTGTTTATTTTGATGATATTTTGATCTATAGCAAATCATTTGATAAACATCTTGATCATATCCGTCAAGTACTTGCTGTTTTGAGGGAAGAGAAATTGTATGGCAACATTGCTAAATGCATCTTTTGCACAGACCGTGTTGTTTTCCTTGGCTTTGTTGTTTCCACAAATGGTATTCATGTTGATGAAGAGAAGGTTAAAGCAATAAAGGATTGTCCTACATCGGAAAATATGAGCCAAGTTTGAAGCTTTCATGGTCTTGCAAGTTTCTATAGGCGTTTTGTCAAAGATTTCAGCACTCTCACTGCACCACTTAACAATCTCACAAAGAAGGATGTTCTATTCAAATGGGGACATGACGAAGACCAATCATTTCAAACGCTGAAAACAAAGCTTTGTGAAGTACCGCTGCTGCAATTTCCTGATTTTGTAAGACATTTGAGATCGAATGTGATGCAAGTGGTATTGGTATAGGAGGTGTACTGCTGCAAGAAGGTAAACTTGTTGCCTACTTTTCTGAGAAGCTAAATGGTCCACATCTGAATTACTCAGTTTATGAAAAGGAGCTTTATGCGTTAGTTCATTTTGGATGTTTGGCAACATTACTTGTTACCTAAAGAATTTGTAATTCATTCTGATCATGAAGCTTTGAAATATCTTAAAAGTCAAGGCAAGCTGAACTGTCGACATGCTAAATGGATTGAGTTCATTGAAACATTTCCCTATGTTGTCAAACATAAGCGTGGTAAAGATAACATTGTTGCCGATGCCTTGTCTAGAAGATGTGCGTCGATTACACAACTAGATACAAAAGTGCTTGGTTTGGAATCCATTAAAACACTTTATTCTACTGATGCTGATTTTAAAGAACCTTTCTCTCGTTGCATTGATGGAAAAGGTTGGGATAAATATTATACACATGATGGCTTATTGTTTCGGACTAACAAAATATGCATTCCATCCTGTTCGATTCGTCAAGTTCTTTTGCAGGAAGCACATGCAGGTGGACTAGCTGGTCATTTTGGTGTAAAAAAGATATTAGACATGCTCTCTGATCATTTCTTTTGGCCACATATGTGACGTGATGTCCAGCGGCACGTTGGGTGCTGCATCGTTTGCTTGAAAGCTAAGTCCCGCCTAAGTCCCCATGGTTTATATACTCCATTACATATTCCACATGTTCTTTGGGAAGATATATCTATGGACTTTGTTCTGGGGTTACATCGGTCTCAGAGGGGGAGGGATTCTATTTTCTTTGTTGTAGATCGCTTTTCTAAAATGTTATCCCCTGTCATAAGAGCGATGATGCTTCACACATTGCTGATTTGTTTTTCAGGGAGATTGTTCGTTTACATGGAGTTCCAAAGACTATTGCTTCACCCCGGGATACTAAATTTCTCAGCTACTTTTGGAAGACATTGTGGGCTAAGCTTGGCACAAAATTGTTATTTTCAACCACTTGTCATCCACAAACAGATGGCCAAACTAAAGTTGTCAACCGTACCTTGTCAACCATGTTGCGTGCTGTGTTGAAAAAGAATTTGAAGCTCTGGGAAGACTGCCTTCCACATGTTGAATTTGCTTATAACAGGGCAGTCCATTCCACAACAAACTCTTGTCCATTTGAAATAGTTTATGGGTTTAAACCGCATACTCCCATGGATCTTTTGCCTTTACCATTACAGGAACAAGTTAACTTGGATGCCACAAAAGATCAGACTTTATCAAGCGGTTACATGCGGAGACAAGAAAGAATATTGAGAAGAAATCAGCACAATATGCAAAGCAAGCAAACAAAGGTAAGAAGAAGGTTACATTTCAGCCAGGAGATCTTGTATTGTTGCATCTACGAAAGGATAGCTTTCCCCAATAGCATAAGAGTAAGTTATCTCCTCGGGGTGATGGTCCGTTCAAGGTTCTCCAAAAGATAAATGATAATGCTTACAAAATCGAGCTGCCGCCTGAATATTCCAATGTGAGTACAACATTCAATGTCAAAGACTTGCTTCCATTTGTTGGTGAGCCTGAGTCGAGGACGACTCCTTCTCAAGAAGGGGAGGCTAATGAGGACATTCCTAGCATTCACTCATCTTCAAATGAAAATCCACTTGATATAACTGGTCCAATTACAAGGAGTAGAAGGAAATTCATTCTCAGGTGAACACTAACCTTATGTTCAATAATCAGTCTATGTTGAATGAGCCTATACTTTTGAGTTCTTGTTTCAATGTCCTTAGGAATGATGGAGTGTATGAACCAGCATGGAATCAAGATGGATTCAAGCCTCTGGACATCTGAACCAAGAAGCCTATGGTGTGCATGAATAAAATGGTGGTTCATCACCTTAGCATGTGAATGCAACCAGAAGCTAGATGACTGACATATGGTACGAATTCCAAGCATCATTGCGGACACAAGACAAGGAGTTACACAGTGTTCTATAAGTGGATGGAAGCGTTTTCAAGTCTACTTTCCATCCCATCAAACGTTTCATTATTTGGATGTTTTAATCAGGAGTTATGATCATTTTAGTAACTGCTGCTAGAAGCTGAAAAGACGCGCGAACCAGCCACGAAATCCACTAGAGCATGCGCATGAAGCCATTTACTCAAAGCTGAACGTCCCTATCGCTATATATATCTTGTATTAGTCAATGCAAAGGAGGGAGATTATTTTATTGAATTCAGAATACACAAACTCGAGGAGTTTTGTTTATGCGTGAGTCTTGAGAGGCTTACAATACTTGTTCTTTCGATTCCTGAGGGAGTTGTAGAACGCCGAACTGTGGTTCACCCAGTTCGTGCCTTCACATCTATAGGGCGTGATTGTGTGGGCTATTTCGTCAATACGTGGAAGGGTGATTGTCTTGGTAGTGCGTCGTGTGGACAGCCTCGCGGTGCGCTGCCTCTTCACCAGATCACACAGCGACAATTTATCAAGTTCGCAGATCCTACGAGAAGATCGGGCCACAACAACTTGCTACACATGTTGCCTAGGCGTGTGCATATCAAGTAAATATCTATCTTGGGTTTTATATCAATTTGACACAAGCATGCAATTTTTCAAAAAAAACATTTAAAAACATGATTAAAATGTTCAAGGACACTTGCCCGTTGCTCCTGAGACTGGTTTGGATCAAAAGCTTCAAAATTCTGGTGCTGGAGGTCCTCGACAGCACCCTCAAGAGCAACATATTCTATTCCGTGCAATAAGCATACAAAACAAACATTACAATCAATAAATTCTCATATGTTACTCAATATGCCATGACATGCATGAATAAAGCAATTATGTGGTAATGCATGTGAATAGGTTGATATAATTGCTTACTAACTAGTTACAATTAAGTTTCACATGTTTGAACAAGTTTCAAGTAATTTTGGAGGATATTAAAGTAGTTCCAGGAATCTTCAGAATAGGAAACCCAGACTAGTCAGTAGTGAGGCCGGATATGTCTGTTCTGTTACAGAAAGGGGATCGGACTAGTCCGCACAGGGACCGGACAAGTCCGTTGAGGCTAGGTTATTGGCGAATTTTCAACTAGAGCATAGTTAAAGTTAATATGGAACCATAACTTATGAGGAAAGATGCATCTAAGGTATTTACCACAAATTCAAGGGTTCAAGAGTTGAAGACTCGAGAATTTGACGTCTAGATAAAAAGAAGATAAAGAATTGACGAAGAATGATGTTGACATTGAGAGATTGATGATGAATATTGCATCAACGTTGATGATCTTGGTGGATTCTCCTCCTTGCCCCCGTCTCCTTCCCGTCCCTGCAATGGAGTCTCCATGATGGTAGCTCTGACGAACTAGGGCTAGGGCTTTCTTCAATTGTGGCAAAGAGGTGAAAGGGTGGGTGTTGGGGTGTTTGTATAGTTGGAGATGGTAGGGTTTGGATGGATTTTGTGTATAAGGCAGCGGAGGCCAAGTAGGGGTCCCACATGGGCTCCACAGGGGTTGAACACGATGTTCTTGGTCCCAATTAGTGTAAATACCCAAAAACCCATTGGGAAGAAAGAAATAGAATCGGAGTCGGGCACACCAGACTAGTCTGCTCAGGAGCCGAACAAGTTTGATATGGGACAGAAAGTTGAACGGCCAAGTCTGGTGGAAATCCAGCCAAGTCCGAACGGTTCCAGAAAGTTGAACGGATAAGTCTAGTTTCAAGCCGAACAATTCCGTTCAAATTTAAATCGAAGATCCAGAGAGTTAATTGGAGAACTACGGTGCTAGGCCGGACAAGTCTGGGGCATGCCTAAGGTAAATATCAGAAACATTTTTGGACAAGTCCGTAGCATTAACGGACAAGTCCATAGCATTAACGGAAAAGTCCAGAAAACATCAGGGATTTAACCGGACTAGTCCGGGGCAAATCCGGACAAGTCCGCCCCAAGCCAGGGGGAACAATAGAGAGTTGAACAGGCTATTCTGGGGCCATGTTCGGACCAGTCTGCACTAAAACCAGTTTTCAGTGCTGTTTTGGTTCTAACTCATTTAATCTTGTTCCTTTTTGTGTTTCTTAATGTGAACCATCTATAATAATGTATGCAATGCATGATGGATGAAAATGAGGGTGTTACAAACCTACCCCCTTAAAATGAATCTCATCCTCGAAATTCGACGTAGAAGAGAAAAGATAGGAAAATTCTCTGTTGATATCATCCTTCAGCTCCCATGTTGCTTCCTATTCTGCATGATGCTTCCATTGTACTTTGCACAATCGAATCACCTTGTTTCTTGTGACCCTCTGCCTTGTTTCCAATATTTTGACTGGTTGCTCGGCATAAGTCAAATTTTCCTCTAATTCCAATTCTTCCATTAGCACTTGTTCTTCTGGTACCTTAAGCACTTCTTGAGCTGAGAAACGTGGAACACATCATGAACATCGAAAAAGATGTGCTGGCATCTCCAACTTATATGCCACTTCTCCATGTTTGCCCAAAATCTTGAATGGTCCAATATAGCAAGGTGCCAACTTGCCTTTGACATTAAACCTCTTATGACCTCGCATAGGTGACACTTTGAGGTGTACAAAGTCTCCCACTTCAAAAGCTAGGTTTCTTTGCCTGTTATCTGCATAACCTTTTTGTCTTGACTGAGCAACCCTCAAATTCTCGCGAATTGTCTGAACTTGCTTTTTGGCATCCTGGATTACATCAGGTCCAAATACTTGGTCCTCTCCCGTCTCATTCCAAAACAAGGGTTTCCGACACTTCCTTCCATATAGTGCTTCATATGGCGATATTGTCAAGCTTGCTTGGTAATTGTTGTTGTGGGAAAATTTAGCATATGGCAGATCCCAGCTTCCTCCATACTTTAGCGCACAAGCTCTTAGCATGTATTCCAAAATCTAATTCGTTCTCTCGGTTTGTCCTTCCATTTGAGGGTGATATGCGGAACTAAAATTCAATTGAGTTCCCATAGACTCGTGTAGCTTTTGCCAGAACCTTGAGATAAATTGAGAACCTCTATCGGACACCATTTTCATTGGTACTCTGTGTAAGCACACTATTCTCCCCATATACAATTCTGCCAACTTTGCTCCACTATAGGTGGTCTTGACAGGAATGAAATGCACTGATTTCGTCAACCGATCCACGATAACCCATATCGAACCATATCCTACTGATGTGCGAGCTAAGGCAGCTATGAAATCCATGCCAACTTCTTCTCACTTCCACTCCGGCATCTTCAATGGCTGCAACAGTCCAGCTGGCCTTTGGTGTTCATCCTTCACTCGTTGGCATACGTCACACAAAGCAACATATTCAGCTATGTCCCTTTTCATGCCACCCCACCAATAATATGTCTTCAAATCCTTGTACATCTTCGTATAGCCAGAATGGATGGAGTTAAGTGGGTCATGTGCCTCCTTTAATATCGTCTCTCGGAGACGCTTCACATTAGGCACAACATTTCGTTTCCCAAGCCATAGAGTGTATTGGTCTTCCTCGTCAAATCTGAAATCTCTCCCTTCTTGGATCATTTATTTGATTTCTTTGATTTCCTTATCCTTTGTTTGACCTTCTCGATTTTCTTGTTCCAAGGTCGGATTAAACTCCGTTATTCCCATCTCATTTGCAAATCCAAGATTCAACCGTTCAAACTCCTATCATAGCTCGGATGGCAACTACTGAACTGTGATTTGGTGGCTTACTCCTTTCCGACTCGAAGCATCAGCCACTACATTAGTGTTCCCTGGATGATAGTTGATTCCCACTTCATAATCCTTGATGAGCTCCAACCATCTCCGTTGCCTCAAATTCAGGTTCGTTTGTATGAATATGTACTTGAGACTCCTGTGATCCGTATAAATTTCACACCTATGACCAAGAATGTAATGTCTCCAAATATTCAAGGCATGCACTACGGCTGCAAGTTCAAGATCATGCGTAGGATAATTCTGCTCATGTTTCTTCAATTGCCTCGATGCATAGACTACCACTTGACCTTCTTGCATGAGAACACATCCAAACCCTTGTCTTGATGTGTCGCAATAAATATCAAAACTTTTGCTCACATACGGCAAAACCAAGACGGGTGCTATCGTTAACCTTTTCTTTAACTCATCAAAGATGTTTTGACAATCTTGAGTCCATTGGAATGCTTTTCCCTTCATTAAAAACTTAGTCATGGGCTTAGCTATTTTGGAGAAATCCTTGATGAACCGACGGTAATATCTAGCCATTCCGAGAAAACTCCGAATTTCCTTCACGTTTTGTGGCAGTTCCCATTTCAGCACATCCCTCAGTTTCCAAGGATCAACCGATACTCCTGTACCAGAGATGATATGTCCCAAAAATGACACCTCCCTTAACCAAAACTGGCACTTGCTGAATTTGGCATATAACTGGTGCTCCCTCAATTTCTGCAATGTGAGCCTCAAATGCTCCTCCTCGCTTCTCGAGTAGATCATGATGTCATCAATGAACACCATCACAAATTTATCCAACTACTCCATGAATACCTTATTCATGAGGTACATAAAGTATGCTGGTGCATTCGTCATTCCAGAAGACATAATGGTATACTCATAGGATCCATATCATCTGAAAAGTTGTTTTGGGTATATCCGACAGTCTAATCTTCATTTGGAAATAACCTGACGTCAAGTCAATCTTGGATAAAACATAGGCGCCCTTCATCTGATCAAACAAATCCTCTATACGGGGCAACATATACTTGTTCTTGATTGTCACCTCGTTGAGAGCTCGGTAATCCACACACATCCTTTGGGACCCATCCTTCTTATCCACAAAAAGTACTTGAGCTCCCCAAGGTGAAGAGCTTGGGCGAATAAAACCCTTCTCTAGCTGCTCTTGAATTTGCTTCTTGAGCTCTGCTAACTCCATAGGAGGCATTCGATATGGCCTCTTAGCTATAGGTGCAGTTCCAGGTACCAAATCAATAACAAACTCAATATCACGATTGAATGACATACCTGGCAACTCATCCTGAAACACATCTGGCTACTCACAAACAACCATAACGCTTTCCAATGTCACACCTGCCACATGGCTTAGCGTTGCTTTATCCATTGTGGGTTGGGTTGTCTCAACTTCAATATGGGTGCCATGCTCCTTTGTCAATTGCACAATCCTCTCAGCCCATTGAATCACTCCATTGCACTTGCTCAACCAATCCATACCAAGTATTATGTCTATTCCTTCGGAATCCAGGACAATGAGATTCACAAGGAAGTCTACCCCCTTATTTTGATGCTTACTCTCGGACACACTATATTTGTCCTCATCTCTCCTCCAGGAGATTTTACCAACATAGTGTGCTTCAAATGAGCTATAGGCAGATTATACTTGACAACATACTTCGATGAGTTGAATGAATGAGATGCTCCAGAATCAAATAAAATAGTCATGGGGTTGGAGTTGGCGAGGAGAATACCAATTACGATGTCATCCGCTTGCTGGGCCTCTTCAGTAGAGACGTGATTCACATTGCCACGAGTGATATTCTACTGTCCACGGTAGCCTCGTGGCATTCCTCCATTCGGCCGTGGGTTCTGCCTTGGTGCATTGTTCATTGGTCCTTAGCTTCTCTTGGGGCATTGATTTGCAAAGTGTCCAACTTCTCCACAAACATAACACGTCTTGCTACCTGAAGCACCAGGAAAACTCGAGCACTGCAGATTTTGAGAATTAGCCACCATATGAGGGCAAGGTGCATAAGGCACAAGCTGGCGAGGCGCTTGTATAACAGGGCACTGCAGCTGGTTTGAACGTGGAGGATAAGCAACTCGATAAGCAGGAGCGGAGGGGTTGTAATACGGCACAATTGGCGGCGCAAGGTGAGGACTGACATTGCTCCCTTGTGGCTGCCCTTGGTATGGCATCTTCCTCTTATTGTCTTGTTCCATCTCACAAACCTTGTTTTCAACTACAATGGCCTTGTCCACAAGCTTCTGAAATTTTGCATAGTCATAATTGAACAATTGGACTTGAGTCTCATTATTTAGGCCTCTCATGAACAAATATTGCTTGCAGCTATCCCGGTTAACATCATCTAGGGCATACCTTGAGAGTTGAGTGAATTTATTGAGATACTCACTCACACTCGACCTTCCTTGCCTTAAGTTCTCAAATTCCCGCCTCTTCAAGATCATGACACCTTCTGGAACGAAGTGAGAATGGAAGCTCTCCTTAAATCCAACCATAGTGATCCTCTCCTGATTTTCATGGGCATTGCATAGCGAGTACCACCAATCCGTAGCTGCTCCAACTAGCTGATAGGAAGCAAAAAGGAGCTTTTCCCTGTCACTGCACTTGATAATAGCAAGCTTCTTTTCCACAGATTTCAGCCAATCATCAGCTTCCATAGGATCATTGGCTTGTGTAAAAGTAGGCGGCCTAGTCCTCATGAACTCTCCGAACTTGTTATGAGACGGTGGTGGTGGTGGTGGTGGAGGCATATGAGGATGACTCTGGTTATTGACCTGCAGCTATCCCAAAGTTTACATCACAGTCTGCATACGCTGATTTTGCATAGCCAACAATTGCTCAAGGTTGCTAGCCTCAGGTCCAAGTCCATTGTTGTTCTGAGGCGCCCCATTGTTCTTATCATCCTCATTGGCATTCCTTTGGTTGTGAGTCCTCCGCATTTGAAGAAAGAGCAAGAGATAGAAGAATTTAGAGAACGTCCCCAACTATATGCATCAAGGGATAGGAATCTAAGCAACTACCTATAAAAGTCTATATGGATGTGGCAAGCGCTGAAGCACCCCACAATCCTCTACTAAGCACACAAGCAAACAAACAAGCATCACATGGCAAATCAGCACACCAACAAACCTCGACTATTCCTAAGTATTCCTATGTGCTCTAAAGTGTCCATTCTATCTAGGCTGCGTTCTACAGTCAACCTCGCTTCGATACAAATTTGTGATACCCAATTCTGAAAAAGAACCAAGTGCGATGCATATGTGTGCCCAGGATGTTCAACACACATACACGAGTGCATTACAAACAATATACAGAAAATTACGATAGCAATAATTATTAAATAAGTATTTTTATTACATTATTCCAATAATCCTCAAATTACAAACTCTAATGATCATTATTAATCAATATGAAACTAATGCAGCGAAAATAATCTAAACATGAAGCTAAGCAACTAAGTAATTAAGCTAGGGATATAGTGCGGCTCCAAGCAAAACCATAGGCAAGTCGACGACAACACACAACCTAGTACTCCGCATTATCCTCGGGGTACTCCAAAACATCACCTGAAACTATTGGTGGGGAAATTGCAAGGCTGAGCACATGTCGTACTCAGCATGTGTGGGAAAATAATGACATGTAGCTTAAACCAGGAATGACTGTAAATAATGGCTATTTGCTGAAAAGTACATTTAAAACATACAAAAAGCATCTCAATATGTCAATGTAAATTCGTCCCATCATAACCCAAACAATTAATAATTATGAGTCCAATACCATCAATAACCATTATTTTACATCCATAAAAAATTCTCCATCCATATACCAAATTCATACTTTCATCATCAACCATATTCATTTATCATACCCAATCCATAACCATAACCAAACCACCCCAAATCCCAATTTCCACTCTAATCATGTGATGGTCCAGGTTGCTCATAACCGGGAGCACAGCTATCATCATAGTTTTTAACACTCTGTAGAGTTTGTACCACTTTACCCACACGTTTGTGATTTCATCACCTTTGGTGACTAATAACCTCCCTTATGCCGTCTCACACTTCCTTTGGTGTGTGGCCAAGAGATCACAAAATTGCTTTTACAAAGGGACCTGTAGTATGTACGGACCCACTAAGGTTTCACCAGCAGGCTTGAATCTCCATTCTCCCTCCCTGCACCATCCAATGGTCCATACAATACCAGCAGCACACTTAATTATTCAGCTACTCCGCACCCAAACTTGGCCTTGTGGTGGCACTATAAATCTTGGATGGTCGCTCCACGAACTGGTCCTTAGATATAAAGCAAGTGAAACCATCATAACATCCAACACAGTCCACAATCCATGCTTGCTTAGATCTCCCAAGTCCCATGTTCAAAAATTAACCACATTCATCAATTGTCATCATATACATGCTCATTAATTCATATTTAAGCCACTTGGTTGTTTTCCCATCCCAATTAATTAGAGCGAAGCAAAAAGGTAAAATACTGTTCCCGACTCTCTACAATGTATTCCAAGCGACAAGGATGGTTAAATAAGTCTAGTAAACACCTATCTTGGGTTTCCCATCAATTTGACACAAGCATGCATATTTTCAAACAAAACCTTTAAAAACAGGATCAAAATGTTCGAGGACACTTGTCTTGCTCCTGAGACTGGTTAGGATCAAAATCTTAAAAGTTCTGGTGCTGGAGGTCCTTGACAGCACCCTTAAGAGCAACACCTTCTATTACGTGCAATAAGCATACAAAACAAACATTACAATCAATAAATGCTCATATGTTACTCAATAAGCCAAGACATGCATGAATAATGCAATTATTTGGTAATACATGTGATTAGGTTGATATAATTGCTTACTAACTACATACAATTAAGTTTCACATGTTTGAACAAGTTTCAAGTAATTTCGGAGGATATTAAAGTAGTTTTAGGAATTTTCAGAATAGGAAAATCGGACTAGTCCACAGTGAGGCTGGACATGTCCGTTCTGGTACAAAAAGGGGGTCGAACTAGTCCGCACACGGACCGAACAAGTCCGTTGAGGCTAGGTTTTTGGCGAATTTTAACTAGAGCATAGTTAAAGTTAATATGGAACCATAATTTATGAGGAAGGATGCATCTAAGGTATTTACCATGAATTTAAGGGTTAAAGAGTTGAGGACTCGAGAATTTGATGTCTAGATCCAAAGAAGATGAAGAATTGACGAAGAGTGATGTTGACGTTGAGAGATTGATGATGAAGATCGCAGCAACGAAGACGATTATGGGGGATCCTCCTCCTTCCTCCCGTCTCCTTCTTCTCCCTGCGATGGAGTCTCGTTGATGGCGGCTCTCACAAACTAGGGCTAAGGCTTTCTTCAACTGTGGCAAAGAGGTAAAAGGGTGGGTGTTGGGGTGTTTATATAGGGTGGGGATGGTAGGGTTTGGATGGAATTCATGTATAAGGCGGTGGAGGCCAAGTAGGGGTCCCACATGGGCTCCACAGGGGTTGAACACGACGTTCTTGGGCCCAATTAAGGTAAATACCCAAAAGTGCGTCCGGAACAACGAAATAGAATCGGAGTCAGGCACACTAGACTAGTCTGCTCAGGGGCCAGACAAGTCCGATATGGGACAGAAAGTTGAACGGCCAAGTCTGGTGGAAATCCAGACAAGTCCGAACAATCCAGAAAGTTGAACATATAAGTCCGGTTTCAAGCCAGACAAGTTCGTTCGGAGTTAAATCGAAGTTCCAGAGAGTTAATCGGACAATTCCAGTGCTAGGCCGGACAAGTCCGGGGCATGCCTAAGGAAAATATCAGAAACATTTTAGGACTAGTCTGTAGCATTAACGGAAAAGTCCAGAAAACATTAGGGAGTTAACCAGACATGTCCGGGGCAAATCCGGACAAGTCCGCCCCAAGCCAGGGGCAACAATAGAGAGTTGAACGGGCTAGTCCGGTGCCATGTCCAGACAAGTCCGCACTAAAACCAGTTTTTAGTGTTGTTTTGGTTCTAACTCATCTTAATCTTGTTCCTTTTTGTGTTGCTTAACGTTAAACATGTATAAGAATGTATGCAATGCATGATGGATAAAAATAAGGTTGTTACAGCAACTCTCAAGTCAAGTGTTCCTTCTTCTCCCTCAACAAGATCAAACTTTCCTAAAATAGAATCGGACACTAAAACTTGCAAATGTGCTAACCTTGTGCTTCACATGAACAATGAGCTTAACTTGGCAAAGAGCAAGAGCATACCTAAGAGTGGCTTCTCTGACAAAGAGAAGATCAAGTATGCACGTAGTGCATACTCGATCACAAGATCTCCATTGATCAAAGATGGTCTTGGCTATTCAAGGGTAGGAAAGCAAAATTCTAGTATTCCCAAGAATAATAGGATGCAAACTGAGTTTGTCAAGGAAGGTTCATTTCAAGTCAAGAATGAACATCATGCATCTACTTCTCTTGAAATAGTGAAACTTGACAAAATTCCCAAAATGCTAAAAATGTCAACTTAACCATAATTCATGACTTTGATGCATCTTATGTGCTGATGAGAAACAAATTTGGTTATACCTATGCTAAGTATGTTGGACCACACCGCAAGAGCCCAAAGCCTTGTGTGTGGGTGCCCAAATGCCATGTCACTAACCTAAAACCAAAGCCTAAACTTGTTTTGTAGGCTTACTCCTCCGACAATTCAAAATGGGTGCTAGATAGTGGATGCACTAATCACATGACCGAAGCGAGAATAATGTTTGTGGAGTATGAAGAGAATGAAGACCCAAGTCAAGGTATTTACTTTGGCGACAATAGTCAAGGCAAGGTACTAGGTATGGATAAAATCTCTATTTCTCCACAACACCATTTCACAAGTCATGCATGTTGAGTCCTTAGATTATAATCTCTTATCCATTTCTCAATTATGCAAAAAGTAGTATAATTTCTTGTAAAATAATGAGGGTGTGATTGTCACTAGAAGAGTTGATAACTCAATTGCCTTCAAGGTTGTGCTAAAAGGAAAGCTTTATCTCATGGACTTCACCGCGGATAAAACTCAACTTGACACATGCTTGATTACAAAGACCAACATGGGGTGGTTGTGGCACTGTAGGCTAGCCCATGTTGGTATGAGGAATTTTCACAAACTTCTAAAAGGCAATCACATCTGAGGTCTTAAGAATGTTGTCTTTGAGAAAGATAGGCCTTGTAGCGCATGCCAAGCTGGAAAATAAGTCAAAGCAGATCATCCCGCCAAAAATGTGATGACGACAACAAGACCATTGGAGATGCTACCCATGGACCTTTTTGGTACCATTGCTTACATAAGCATTGGCGGTAACAAATATGGTTTAGTTATTGTTGATGACTTTTCCGGTTTCACTTGGGTGTTTTTCTTGCATGATAAAGGTGAAACACAAAGTGTCCTTAAGAGTTTCTTGAGGTGAGCTCAAAATGAGTTCTCCTTGAGAATCAAGAAGATAAGAAGCGATAATGGCACTGAATTCAAGAACACTAAAGTTGAAGAGTATTTGGATGAGGAGGGCATCAAGCATGAGTTTTTGTCACTCTACTCACCCGAACAAAATAGGATGGCCAAAAGGAAGAACTGGACTCTAATAGAGATGTCAAGGATCATGCTCGATGAGTACAAGACTTTTGATCGATTTTGGGCAGAAGCTATCAACACCACTTGCCATGCCACAAACCACCTCTACCTCCATCGCCTATTGAAGAAGACTTCGTATGAACTTCTAACGGGTAACAAACCTAACATCTTCTACTTTAGAATCTTTGGTAGCAAATGTTACATTCTCAACAAGAAACCTCAAATTTCGAAGTTTGCTTTGAAATCCGATGAAGGTTTCTTGCTTGGTTATGATTCAAACACCTACGCCTATCATGTGTTCAACAAAACCTATGGTTGTGTTGAAATCGCATGTGACGTGATATTTGATGAATCTAATGGCTCCCAAGTAGAGCAAGTTGATTAATGTGTGCTAGATGAAGAAGAGGCACCATGTATGGCGTTGAGAAGGATGACACTTGGTGATGTAAGACCTCAAGAGCAAAAAGGCCCAAGTGATCAATCCTCATCACAAGAGGTGCCCCAAACACAATATCAAGTCCAAGACCCCCCAAGATCAACAACAAGATCAAGGTCACAATGATCAAGAAAAATAAGATCAAAATGGTGGCAATGTTCAATGTGGGAGACTATAAAGATGAGGGAAATGAAGAAGTTGACTCAAGACCAAGTGTACCACACCCAAGAGTCCATCAATGTGTTCAACGGGATCATCCCGTTAACAACATACTTGGAGACATCTCCAAGGGGGTAATGACTCACTCTCGTAAGGCTAATGTTTGTGCTCACTATTCTTTTGTGTCTTCTCTGGAGCCATTTAAGGTTGAAGATGCCCTACGAGATCCAGACTGGGTGATAGCCATGTAAGAGTAGCTCAACAACTTCAAGAGGATTAGAGTATGGGAGCTCGTGAAAAGACCAAATGCCAATGTGGTAGGCAGCAAGTGAGTCTTCCGCAACAAGCAAGATGAGCATGATGTGGTAACATGAAACAAAGCTAGACTCGGAGCTAAAGGGTACTATCAAGTCAAAGGTTTGGATTTCGATGAAACTTTTGCTCCCGTAGCTAGGCTTGAGTCTATTCACATACTATTGTCCTATGCTACTCACAATGATTTCAAGTTGTATTAAATGGATATGAAAAGCACCTTCCTCAATGGACCGATCAAGGAGGAGGTGTATGTGGAGCAACCGCCTGGCTTCGAGGACGATATGTATCCTAACCATGTCTTTAACCTTCATAAATCTCTCTACGGCTTCTAACAAGCTCCTAGAGCTTGGTATGAGTGCCTTAGAGATTTTCTTATTGACAATGGTTTTAAGATAGGAAAGGTTGACTAAACACTCTTTACAAAGAACATGTATGATGATTTATTTATATACCAAATTTATGTTGATGACATAATATTTGGTTCTACTAACCAATCCTTTTGTGAAGATTTGAGATGTCGATGATGGGAGAATTGAAGTTCTTTTTAGGTTTCCAAGTGAAACTACTCAAGGAAGGCACCTTCATATGTCAGACCAAGTATACCAAATGCATCCTAAAGAAGTTTGACATGGAGAAAGGCAAGCCCATCATGATGCCACTAGCGACGAATGGACATCTCGATGACAGCCCTAGTGTTGACCAAAAGGTATACCATTCCATGATTGGATCACTTCTTTACCTTTGTGCATCTAGGCCCGATATTAAGTGTATGCATGTGTTCAAGGTTTCAAGCCGCTCCTAAGTAGTATCACTTGACAGCCGTAAAGAAAATCTTACGCTATTTAGTTCATACACCTAACCTAGGGTTGCGGTATCGCAAAGGGTCAAAGTTCAATCTCATCGGATACTCCGATGCGGATTTTGCCAGATGTAAAAGTGGACAGGAAAAGTACCTTCAGGACTTGGCAATTCTTGGGTGGGTCTCTAGTATCATGGTCATCCAAGAAACAAAATTCCATTTCCCTATCCACAGCCGAAGCAGAGTATGTCACAGCTAGAAGTTGTTGTGCACAACTTCTTTGGATGCGACAAACTCTAAGGGATTATGGTCTCAATATGAACCATATTCCACTCCTATGCGACAATGAGAGTGCTATTAATATTGCCATAACCCGTTTGAACAATTCAGAACCAAATACAGTGACATTCAACACCATTTCTTGACAGACAAATCAATAAAGGGGGATATTGTCCGTTCACATGTGAGAACCGAAAAACAACTAGTTGATATCTTCACCAAGCCACTAGATGAAAAGCGCTTTTGCAAACTTAGGAATGAGCTAAATATTCTTGATTCTCGAAATGTGACTTGAGATGTTGCACATCTAATTGTTAGTTGTTCGTTCTCTTCATAATTATGCATGCTTTCAAAAACTTGCCTTCCTCAAATTATTTTTGATTATTGTCTCCCTAAATAATGGTCATTGTATGATTGTCTGTGTGCTTTACTGACCATATTCATTGAGAATATTTGTGAAAACTTAGTCCATATGGATCACTCCGTGCAAATCTCTCAACATATATGAGATTTTGCTGTCTAGGACAAGACTAGTCTGCCCTTGGGGCCGGATCAGTCTGGCATCCTAGATGAGTCCGGTCAGTATCATACAAGTCCACACCGGACTAGTCCGTCCTGTCACCGGACTTGTCTGGATATCCATATTTGGCCGGACCTGGTCCGGCACCCGAACATGTCCGGTGTCCCCACCGGAAAAGTATGGACCTTTGGGGACTTAAACCCCAAACCATCGGGCCCAACCCCTCTCTCTCCTCAACACTTCAAACTCGTGCGCCTCTCTCCTAAACACTGCCCCCATTGGTGATTTTTGAGGTTCTCTACCAAAATCTTTGAGGAATCCGCATGTGAACACCTTCGGAGTGTCGGGAAGGCAAATTCCGGACTACTCCGCTCTTCGATCTGCGGATTTCTCCTCCTCTCTCATCTCAAGGTGACTTTTGGCCCTAACCCTAACTTCTTTGATTCCATCGATTCTAGGTTGGTACTTTTGTAACTTAGAGTCTCTATTGAATGTTCTTCTTCTTGTGACCCTTTCCTTGCAATATTGCACCCTATTATCGAGATTTGTAGAAAAATTGATTAGTTAGGGTTTAACACTAGGTGGTCCGGACTAGTCCGGACATAAAATAGACAAGTCTGTTCCTGACCGAACTAGTCCGGGCACAGGACGTACTAGTCCGACCTAACCTAAGGTTAACTCCTAACTTAGCAAATTTTCTCTTCTAGCTAAATATCTTGTTTGTTCTCATCTCATATCCTCTTGTTATCATCATTTTAGCATGCCTCAGCGCGAAAACTCTCCTCTTTTCGACCCGGAAAAGAAGGCGGACCGTCAAGAATGCTATCATCAAAGAGATGTGGAGCAATCATCCCTCGAAGCGGAGCTTGCTCGCATGAGTGAGGCGAGGACAAAGAAGAAGCATGATCGAGATGCAGCCCAAGCTCAACCCGTTGAAGAGCAAGCGAGTCGAAGAAAAAGGCTTGTGACCACGGGTGAAAAGCAAAGGGCCCAAGTGGCTGATAAAGGAAAATGACCCATGATTGAGAGCAGTACAGCTAAGGCAAAAGGCAAGGCAATGGTTCTAACAAAGAAGGTGCCAGTCAATATGGCACCTCCAAGGAAGAAAGCCCTAGCTAGTAGGGGGTTGGCCAACTGAGATTGTCCTGTGGGGTGAAGTGGACCTCCACGAGGACCTATTGGACCTTTGATGATGACCCCACCTTTGCATGACCCCAACCCGCAACCGGAGCTTGCAAGCAACATGTTTCAAGGGAAAGGCTCAGAAAAGGCAAAGAAATTCAGACTGAATGATCCCTATGAGTATGAGAAGGCCACCGTGGATCATTGCTTTTGGTGTAACTATCATTACGATTATTATCGCTTAGTCTACTTAATAAAGAAGACACCAGTGGCAGCCACTCAGTGGGTGGATTGGGCCTATATGGAGAAGAACCATCAAGTCTTCAATGCAGTGATGCAGTGATTCAGGCTGTTGAGCACCATAGACTCAGGAAGTTGCTTGGATTCAAGTATAACTGGAACAGGGAGGTGGTAGCTCAATTCTACACCACTTGCTACTTCTCCACCTTTGGAGATAGGAGTATCACTTGGTTGACTGACGGAGCCAAATACTCTATCCTCTGTGATGAGTTTACGAGGATCATTGGTCTTGAGGAGTTCCTAAGCTATGATTTGATCATTCACAAGCTCAAGGCTATGGATTTTGGGGAGATAGAGTTCATGTACGAGGTTAGTTTCTACAATCCCCCCACAACCAAGATTCTTTGCCCCTTCTTTACTGTGCTAAATCAGATATTGAGAAAAACTCTAGCACCTAAGGATGGGGACGCAGGCATGATCCAAGGCAACTTGAGGCACTTGATGAAATTGATAGTTGAGAAATTCAATGTCTTTGACTATATCTACAATTACATCTTCAAAATATCCCACACTCCCATCCGCTCGTGTGGATATGTTCCCTTCATCATGTGCTTGATTGAGAAAGTTTCGGGGTTGGAGTTTGTAAAGGACGTCAAGCATAGAGAACTCCACCCTCAAATTCCTCCTCCCGTGCCGAAGATTGGTGGAGTCTCGAGGAGGGGTACCTCTTTTGTTCCTCCTCCTTCTCCCGCTCCTGTCTCTTCCTCCTCCGATGACACTTCTAGTGCCATTCTCAAATTCCTGAAGTCCATATTCACTTCTTGCCGCAAAGTTGAAGTCAAAACTCAGAAGATGGTCTAGAAGCAAGACAAGTACTTGAGAAGACTTTGTGTGAAGGCGGACATTCCCATGTCACCAGAGGCCTCCGAGGATGAAGATATCACACCTTTCCTGGATGTAAAAGCCCTAAATTTTTAGGGTCATCTCCGCTAGGAGAACCAAGTTTAGAAAAGAAATCACAATAGCAAGTGCCAAAAATCAAATCAAGTTCAAACCTATTGGAGGGAATTCAAAAATTTAAACTTAGCTACTGTTCAAACTTGAACAAAATACAAATCTGAATTGACCATTGGATTCCTAATATTTCAAATAGTCTCCCTGCAAATTTTCATAATTGTTGAAGCATGTTTGCTATTTAATTCAAGGGCTACATTGAATTCCACTCAAATTCGAAATCAACTTTGAATTCAAATGAAACTTGGTCAAATCAGTGATTTGAGTTCAGAATCAACTCCTCCATATTCAATTTGGCCTCCCCACAAATATCTAGCAATTTTTGGAACAAATTAGATGAAGGAATTTACTGTTCAGTGAAGATGAGAATGAAAGACCATGGGACCCACCTGTCATTGACTTACTTATCCTCCTCGGTTCTCTATTTTTCTCCACCGTGTGACACCTCTCAGCATGCAAGTGCCACCCGCAGCCTGTGTGCTTACTTCCTCTCTTGCTCAAGAAGCTACACTCCTGCTGCTACATCAAATATCTGAAAGACTTCATCCAGTTCTCCCCTGTCGAGAGCAGAACCAAAACAAGTTCTTGGTGTTCTTTCCTCATCCTCTGTTTTCTCTCTACTCCTCAAAATCAGGTGCAAGCATTGAGTTTGAATCATTTTTCTTCCCCTCTACTTCGTCACAAACAACTTGCGCACCTGCTTAACCAGTTTTCTTACCAGCTCAAGCTTTTCCAAAGTCCAGGGAGGTGAAGAACGTGGCCACCCTTCTCTGTTCCGAGTTGCTGCCCCTCTGCTCCACTGCAGAACTGGAGCTACATCCATTTTCTCACCTCGACCCTTGAAGACAAAAGGTGCACCAACACTCCTAGATTCCGCTCGCAAAGTTTCAGCTCATTTCGTCCCTCCTAGCTCGAGTATTAGCATTTTTCCTGATGAGTTCGTGGTATGAACTGAGCTAGGTCATCCTTTAAATTCCTTTTCCACGTGCAAGTATTCAGCGTGACTGTGAGATTTATTGTACTAGAGGTACATGCTCTTCACCGCAGTGCATAACAATCAGTTCATCAAGCAACCACGCCGGAATCTCAATTTTCCTGGCTGGCGGTGAAACACGGCTCGTTCCACCGTGACTGCAAAGTTTTCCTTCTTTTCATCGAGTTTTTGGCCAGATCATTCCTAATAATTTCCTTGAGCTCCAGTAAAACTTTCAGATCCATTTGAGGTGATTTTAATAGCCAAATGGTGTGTCCAATCTGTATGTACCTAAAAATTCCAAAATGTCCAGAAACTTTTTTAGCAAATTGTTCAAACTTGTAAATTCAATATCTCACAGTAGAATGCATAGAAAATTATGAAACCAAGTTTGTTGGGTCACTTTTGACCTCCTCCGAACATAACACCAACTCTTGGTCAGGTTAAAGTTCCAGATTTACATGGAAATTCTGGGAAGTGTTTAGCTTCTTTGAAATTTAGACAACAGAGACTTCCATGAATTGATCCCAATTTTGGCCAGAACCTCACTCATAGTACCTAATATCCCCTGTAAAATTTCCAGAAATAGTGGCCTTACATTCTTTTATTTAACTATCTTTCCATTGAGCTTTATCATAATACCGATATTGATTCATTTGCATTATTCTTTGCATATCAAATAGTTGCCGTGCTCGAGAGCACCCCGGAGCCACTTGAAGTCACCCCCCCCCCCCAGAGATTAACTTTGACCCAGTCTCGCAGCTAGGCAAGCCCCGGTTTGCATTGCATTTAACAGTGTTTTAAATTTTTGATTTGTATCACACTATATGGGTTAGCATGTATTGTGCATTTGGTCTAGGTTTTCTTGGAGTATCCCACTTGCATGACCAGAACACCCATGAGAGCAGAGTAGTTGGTTAAGTACTCGATGTGTCCATGGTATGCTTAATGTTATAGTTGTTTTGGTAGAAGTCAAGTTGTTGGAATCTACTTGCGAGTTCAGGAATTGGGTTCACACGGGATTGGTCGAGTGAGAGATTCACCATTTGGTTAAATATGAGACTGGGCATGGAGTAGGAGCAGCAGGACATAGGGGCTGTGAGCTGTAGTTGTGCCTGTGTCGGTCAAGGACCGATCCGTGTGTGGCCCTGTTGAGCAAGTTTGAATGTACCGAAAGAATACTGGGTATATGGGACCTAGTAAACCGATGTAACTTGTCTACCTTAGCGTCGAGGCATACCCCACCGTCTTAGAGGTGCGGGTTGAGAGCAGCAAGGTGTAAACCTGCCAGCCGGTACGTCGTACTCCATGTGGGGGCCTCCTGCTCGTAGCGGTGGGACCAGTTCGGTGTGTAGGTAGCGGGTGAAAGGTTGTCGCATACAACATCAGTGGAGTGTGCCTTCGCAGCTCCGAGTGTGGGTGTATGTGTCGTGCTATTCGGGTATCCCTACAGGTGTATATCGATTCGAGTTGCCATCCTACGGTTATTGAGTACCGCTGTGTCGACTGTTGGAGTCGGCAGATCTCCTAACACAGCTAAAGTGTCAAAGGAGTTCGTAGTTCGGTGTGGGCGCGCGGAGACTCAAGAGGGTGAATTGCGGTTTAACACTGGAGACACTAGGATTTACGTGGTTCGGGCCGCCTGAGCGTAACACCCTACTCCACGGGGATGTTGATATTGTATTGGCTTATCACGTATGATCTACCGTCCATGTCTCTCTCTGTATCGTCGGCCTGTCCTTTTATAGTACAAAGACAGGCCGTTACAAGCTACCTGGCCCGACATGTGGCCCTGGCGGTTACTAGTATTGATACACGATTAATTGTTGTTAATGAGCCTGTAACGGGCTTCGACAGTGCTGTTACAGGCGTTAATATCGTCTGTTTAAGTGTCATTAATATGGCATTAATGACATTTAAACAGGTCTTGAAACCCTTGGCTCTCCTTTGAAGATCCGGAGCAGTTACAAGGTCTACCGGAGGTTAGAGGCGGCTTGCTCTGATGTTTAGACATGTGGCAGCTCCGGAGCTTGCTGCGGGAAGCAGGAAGATCCGGGGCTACTTGACACGTGTCAGGTCCGGAGCTTCTCTCGGTCAGGGGTTAGGTCCGGAGGTGTCGTTTCGGTACTCAGTCCGGTGCTTCCCCCTTGTGGGCGGTAGCTCCGGTTCGGCAGTACACGTGGCGACCTAGGGATTAACCATGTTGCAAAAGCTGGTCCGGTCATGTCTGACAAGTGGGCCTCCGAGGGTATTCAACTCGAGTAGTCATCCTTCCCCTGAGATCTTTGTAATCTCAGGGGGTGTACGGTTTTTAGGGTACCGACAGTGGCCCCCTGGACCTACCTCCGAGGAAGGTCACCGGGGTGAAGTCGTTCCATCGGAGGTGGGTCCACCTTTGCGACTCTTGAACTGGGTCTTCAAAGGTCTTCGGAGGTGCCGTTGACAGGATTTTACAGTTAAATCCCGACGCGTGGCACACCTCAGGCGGCAGATAAGATCTTCGGCGTGCGGATCTCATGCAATTGAAGGTCGCCGGTTTCCGATACGAAAACCGTATCGGTTCCGCGTGCCTTGTCAGGCCGCCGCCTTTGGGTTTCCCGCCTCGTGATGACAACCGTTCGCCTGGGTGAGAACCTCGACTTGATCGTCGGGGTGGTCCCGGGCCCCCTTGTCATCGGCTGAATTGAACTCTTGAGTAGTATTTTCGACTCCCCTGCGGTTTCCATCCAAGCATTGCGAGGGCTTACTTAAGAAGGAAAGGGCGTACCATCGGGAGTTCTTTACGCCTCCCATCTGATCTTTCTCTCAAACTCCCGACTCGTACTTTGCTCTTCCTCTCTTGCCTAGCTGTGTTGCGATGGAGTTGGGTCTGCGCGAGAGTCGCCTGAAGACCGACAACGATTTGAAGAAGGTCCGGGCCCTTATGGGGTGGTCCTCGGACTTCTTCAGCCGCTCGGTTTGTGCCGGCGGAGAGCTCCCCTTTGAGAAGGAGCGCGCTGGCGAGATGGTGTACTTTTCTTCGTACGCCATGGTGGGATTGATCCCACCATTTTCTTCTTTCTTCTTGATGCTGCTAGACTTCTATGGTCTGCAGCTATACCACCTTGGACCCCACTCCATTCTCCTTGTGTCCATCTTTGTCCACTTCTGCGAGATGTGGGTGGGCATCCCCCCCTGCGTCGAGCTCTTCCGAACCTTCTTCACCGTTCACACCACCGGCCGGAGCAACGAGTATCTTGGCTTCTACTACTTCGTGAAGCGCAAGAAGTGCCCGTTCAAGTACCTCCGGTCGTTCCCTTCCGGGAAGTGGGATGACTGGAAGAAAGATTGGATTGTCGTCAGGGTGGAAGAGCATGAGCGGTTGGAACTGCCAGACAGTCTGCCCGGCATCGACACGTCGATATGGAGTGAAGTTCCGGTGCTGGCGGAAGTTTTCGACCCTGTCCTGACCAGGATCCGCCGATGTGTGGAGGGAGGATTGACTCCCCAGGCGGTGTTCTGCAACTTCCTGACCAACAGGTGGACGCCGCTGAAGAGGAGGGAGAAGCTCGCCTGGGCCCTCAACAGCGTGATGGATGAGGACCGGGTTGAAACCGGGTTGAAGTCCGACATGGTGGGGAAAACCCTGGAGTTCCACCTCAAGAAATTCCAGCACGGCATCGAGGTCGACGGAGATTACTTGACTCCGCCGCCGGCCTTTCTCCCTCTGAACGTGGAAGTGGAGTTCAGCAGAGAGCTCCGGCGGAAGATGCCTGCGCTTGACGACCTTGGCGTCGTCGAGAGGAGACCAACCACCCGGGTGGTGATCCCTGGGGTGCCCGAAGATGGCTCAGTCCCTGCTCCACAGCCGAGGGTTGAAGTCATCGGCAAGGGCAAGGAGCTGGCGGAGGAGCCGGAGAGTCGGAAGAGGAAGCTGCGGCATGTCGACGAAAGGTCCGTCATGCCCGCTGCTTCTACCTTGGCTCCTTCTCCACAAGGGGGAAGATCTTCTGTTGCCGTGGTTACTGTCCCCGTGGTGGGGTCCTCCCAGAACGAGACTGTTCCTGCAGTGGGATCCTCCCGAAGCGCTTCCGTCTCCGTGGTAGAGCCCTCCGGTGGTGCTAGCTCCGGGTGTACGACTCCGGCCCCCGGGGCGGTTGGAGTCTCCAGGTCCAGGGGTTCCTCCCGATCGAGGAGAGCCTCAACTCGGGAATCTCCCGTGGCTGCGGCGAGTTCTGGGGGGCCTCCTAGAACTCCTACACCGACTCTGGCCAGCCCGGAACGTCCGGGAAAAAGGTTCCGCGCAAGCTGGTGCGGGAGCCTTCCAAGGTAATTTTTGATGTTTACCCTGGTTAACTTTTTAGTTGTAGTGATTGTCTGTTAATTCTCTTTATCCATCCTCTGCAGTGTCCCTAAGAAAGGGGGTGAAGCTCCACCCTCGGCCACGGTTTCTGAGGCTGTGGGAGCTTCCGCTCCTGTCCCGGCTCCGCCCCAAATGGTGGCTGAGGCTGCGACAGCTTCGGCGCCGGCTGTCGTGGTCATGAACCTTGACTCATCCCCAGAACTTCCCGTGGTAGCGCCGGACCACAGGAGTGAAGACATGCCGGCGGCACTTGTCTCGGAGATTGAAGCTCCGGGTCCTTGTGCTGCAGTAATGGAAGTTCCGGCTGTAGAGCCGGAAGAAGTGATAGTCCCGGTCTTAGAGCCGGAACTCGTTGAAGCCCCGGCGATTGAACCGGAGGTGATTGAAGCTCCGGCGTGCGAGCCGGAAGTCGAGGTAGTTCCGACAGTTGAGTCGGTTACCTCCGATGCACCGGTCGCTGAGTCGGTTGTTGTTGGAGCGCCGGTCGCAGAGCCGGCGGTTGAAGAGGCGAGGGAGCTCGGGTCTCCCTCAGAAGAGGTGCCCCGATCGGAGCCAACAGTAGCTCCTGCTCCGAGGGCGACAACATCGATGGTACCTGTGGCAGAGCCAGAGTGCCTAAACGAAGTCGCCGGCCCCCTGCCTGAGGGGGCGAATGAAGACTTGGCGGCGGGGCCTTCTTCGATGGCGACTGAGGCCATCCCGGAGGAAGGCCCTAGCGCTTTGGAAGCTCAGGGTTCCGTTCTCGTAGAGTGGGACCCAATTTTTGTACGTGAAGACCCGCTGGAACCAGCGGAGGAGACCCCAGCAGGTCCGGAGCCCATCCCACTGTCGATGTCTATCGACAACGCCTGCTCCAGTCTACGTCAGGTCCAACTGGCCTTCTTCCACGACTGCAAGGCTCTTGAAGAGGAGCGCCAAACCCTTAGGCGGTGGCGTAATCGGCTCCACTTCGAGACTAAGCTGGCGCAGTCGAGGCATGCGGATGACAAGGAGTGGATCAAGCGGGAGAAGATCCGCCTGGAGTGTTGGGAGAAACTGCTGGATGAGAGGGAGAACATGACCCATGCCCTCGACGCTCATTCTCGGGAGTTCCATGATCAGGCCAAGGCTGCCAATGACGCGGCCAATGCTCGGTTCGAGCAGCTTGAAGCCATCAACGCAGCTCTCATCAAGCGCCGAGAGGCACTCGAAGGGAGGGAGAGACGGCTCGAAGACGAAGAGCAAAAACTCCTGGAGCTGCGGGATGACATCCTAAGAAGGGAAGAGGAGCTCGCCGAGAAAACAGCTCTGGCGGACAAGGGTCTCGAGGAGCGCACTAAGAAGTTGGAAGAGCGCTGCCTCGAGGAAGAGGAGAAGACCTAGGTGCGAGGGCAGGAACTCTACGAATACGAGTGTGCCCTTGTTGCCCGGGAGAAGAAAGTAGAGGCTAGGGAGAAAGACCTGGTCGACCGTCGGAACAAGATCCACCTCCGGGAGGAGGAGCTCGGAAGACTTGAGAGGCGGGTTGCTGCAAAGATTCAGCAGAACGCCAAAGAAGTTGAGCGCCTCGCCCGTGAGAATTCCGAAATGACGGCGGCCAAGAGATCCTTGGAAGAAGTGAAGAGCCTGAGGACAGTGGACTCCCTGCAGATTTGGGAGTTCCTGGGTAAGGCCAACGATGCGCTGACGCCGATGGGTTTCAGCCCCGTGCTCCCGGATGATCTGGAGCCGGAGCCGGACCTCGCGCTGCAAGCGTTGAGCGCAGCAGGCAGCAAGCTCTCCAAGGTGGGTGACGTCATCGCGGACCAACTGGAGGTCGAGGGGCAATCCCTGGCGAGGAACGTCACAGAATACGTGTTGACGTGCTACACCAGCCGGAACCCTCAATTTCCTCTGTACCCGGTGCTTGAAGGCCCCGTCGAAGGAGAAGGCGAAGCTACCCGAGCCAGCGTATCGGAGGTCGCCCAGAAGGTCGCCGAGTTCTTCCATAGGGTCTAGGATCATCTCTTTAACTCCCGCTTGTATTTTCTCTTCTTCCTCAATTTTGTACTCCCTTGTCTCCAGATGTAATCTCCTGTCTCCAGATAAATGAAATCCCCAAATTTTTGCGAATTTCATTTTTTGTCTTCAACATCTTTATCTTCTCTTGGCCCCCTGGTAGATGTACACAATTTGATTGTGAACATGTACCAAAAGGATACTGAGTTTTGTTGAAGACGAATTTGCTTCGAACTTGTAGAATTTGGTTCCGAAGTCTTTGATAGTGAAGGTCCCCTGAAGTTGTCGAAGCTTGGAAGCTCTGGTACTGTCCATCGCTGGAGGTTAGTAGCTCCGGCAATAGCTTCTATCAACACGTAGAGCGTCGATAGTTAGTACTCCAAGGTGTCGGAGCTTAGTAGCTTCGGCAATGACCTTTAGCAACACTTGGTAAGTTGGCAACGGACTCCATGTACGGGGTCTTCTCACCATCTTTTACTCAGCACCGATGGTAGACCCCCTTGAGGGGGTCAGAGCTTGGTTAGCTCCGGCTTTTCTCCATCAACGTATATTTTGTTTTTCCTGCACACTTAAGCCAAGAAAAACGATAAAATTTGTTCCTTGTCTATAATTTCATCGCGGCTTACGATTCTCAAGTAAATTTTAAGTTGAACGCGATTTTAAATACAACTGGAAGCGTTGTCTTTTCTCTTAGATTCAACTGTCCATGGACCTGCCTTACTTTGGCCTGCCGGGGTGTAGGTAGAGTGGCGTACTTAGGGTGCTTGACCAGGCTAAGTCGATAGCACACTCCGGCCCTAGATTGGCTTGGCGGCTTTCAGGCGAGTTGGCCATAAACGATATTTAAATCCAAGAGTTCTGACAATTCAACTCGAGTCGTATATAAACCGGTCAAACTAAAATTTCTTAAGAATTGCACGTTTCTGTTATAGACAAGAAAGAGAAAAATAAAAATATCGAGCCTGCACAAAATGAATGCACGTGGAGTCTATTTCACATGAAGATGTCTTTCATTATAGGTCCGGGGTACAGGGGAAACAAGTACATTCTTAGGGTACGGGACCAGGCCAAGTGTGCTTGGTTTCTCGTTTGACCCAGGGTAGTTAGCCACGCTTTTAGTCCGGGGACTGTAACAAGTGCGGCTTGAGCTTTACAGACCTTTCGGAAAAGGTCCGGCTGCTCTCCCGGAGGAACTACCCGACTCTGTACAATGACTCTATAACATACATCTCAAGTTACTCAAGACTCACCTCCATGGAATTAAGTGTAGAACTTACGGAGGTGCTCGATGTTCCAAGGATTTGGGAGAGGTGTCCCATCCTCAGTAGCCAAGCGAACGCTTCCGGGACGGGATACTTTGATCACTCGGAAGGGCCCCTCCCATCCGGGGAAAGTTTGTTTAGCCCTTCTCTGGATAGTATTCTCCATAGCACCAGATCGCCTTCCTCGAGCTGTCGGTTGTGTACATTCCGATGGTGATAACCCCGTAGAGCCTGGCGATATCTGGCATTCCGAACAGCTGCTTGGCACCTTCCCTCCTCGAGGAGGTCTAGGTCTTCACGTCGGAGCTGGTCCTGCGCGGCTTCGTCGAAGGTCCGGACTCGGAGCGAACCCATGGTGATTTCCGGAGGAAGGATTGCTTCAGCTCCGTACACCAGAAAGAAGGGTGTTTCTCCGGTTGACCGGTTTGGAGAAGTCCTGTTGGCCCATAGAGTGGGCGGAAGCTCTTCGATCCAATTGGCTCCGTGCTTTTTCAAACGCTCATAGGTGCACGTTTTGAGTCCTTTAAGGATTTCTGCATTTGCTCTCTCAGCTTGGCCATTGCTGGCGGGATGAGCTACGGAAGCGTAGCAAACCTGTATGCCGAGGGCTTCGCAATACCCTTGGAATGCAGAGCTTGTGAATTGAGTCCCATTATCAGTGATGATCTTGTTTGGGACTCCGAATCTGCTTACAATGGATTGCAGAAAGTTGATAGCAGATTGCTTGTTGATCGTCACAACTGGAGTTGCTTTCGGCCACTTGGTGAACTTGTCGATGGCGACGTACAGGAACTTGTAACCTCCGACGGCTCTTGGGAAGGGTCCCAAGATGTCCATCCCCCACAGAGCGAAGGGCCATGTAGGAGGTATCATTTGTAAGGGCTGAGCGGGTGTATGAATTTGCCTTGCATGAAATTGGCATGCTTCGCATTTCTTTTCCAGCTCAGTGGCATCCTGGAGTGCTGTAGGCTAGTAGAAGCCATGCCGGAAGGCTTTTCCGACCAGCGTGCGGGAAGATGCGTGGTTCCCACACTCGCCTCCATGGATTTCTGCGAGAAGCTCGCAGCCTTCTTCCCTTGTGATGCACCGCATTAGGATGCCGTTGGCACCGCGCCGGTAGAGATCCCCTTCTACCAGTGTGTATCTTTTAGCCAATCTGACTACCCGGTCAGCGGATACATCATCGTCAGGAAGGATGTTGTCTTTCAAGTAGTTCCGGATCTCCGAGATCCATGCATCGGAACTGACTTGAGTATTTGAGTCTTGCGTGCTGGGTTGCTCGGAGCTTCCGGCAGCACCTACGACCCTTGATGGCTGCCATGGTAACAGGGCCATCGGGACCGTCAGCTTCGGGATGCTGATCTCGCCCCCTTAGTTCAGTTCGGCAGGCTGAACTGTGGGTTTTGACAACCTCCGGACAAAGATTCCGTCAGGAGCTGGAGCTCCGGTTGACGCTTTGGTCGAGAGTTCGTCAGCTTCAGCGTTGTGGGCACGCTGAACATGGTTGAGGTCTAGGACTTCAAAGTCCTTCTGAAGCCTCTGGACTTCAAGGAGGTAAGCAGCTAGCTGGAGATTATTGCAGGAGCATTCACCCTTCACCTGCTTGATGATGAGCTGTGAATCTCCTTTGACCAGCAGTTGCTTGACACCGTATGACAGTGCCACCTTTAGCCCGCAGATGAGTGCTTCATACTCTGCCATGTTGTTGGTTGCCTTGAAGTCAAGGTGTACCATGTATTTTACCTTCTCCCCAGTCGGTGCAAGGAGAAGGATTCCAGCACCGGCCCCCTGCTTCTGCATGGAGCCATCGAAGTAAAGAGTCCAATGAGGCTCGTTGAAGGTTGGAACTTGATGTTCCATCTTCTGCTTGCTGGGGCCCCCAGGGTTTGATGGAGAGGGAGTCCATTCCGCCACGAAATCTGCCAACGCTTGACTCTTGATTGCTTGTCTTGAAATAAATTCGAGATCGAATTCAGCCAATTCCGCTGCCCACTTTGCAATATTCCCAGTTGAATTGGGATTATGCAGGATCGCTCGAAGTGCATAAGAGGTCACCACCGAGACTTTGTGAGCTTGGAAGTAGTGTCGGAGCTTCCTAGAGGCAATAAGAACTGCATAAAGCAGCTTATGCACCTCTAGGTATCGAGTCTTGGCATCATGTAATACTTCACTAATGAAGTATACCGGACGTTGAATGGTCCGGACCCTCCCGGAGGGGTCCGGAGCTTCCTCTCTATTGATCCGGATCCTGTCGGAGGAGTCCAGATTCTCTTCAGGGACCTCCGGGTTCTGGCTGGAGGAACCTGGAGCTTCTTCAGAAATGACTTGGACCCTCTCGGAGGGGTCTGAGTCTTCTGAAGTGACTTCTTGTGGATTTGAGTCTGGGAGCTGGGACCCAGACTCACTTTCAGGGACCTCCGGACCCTCCCGAAGGGGTCTGGATTCCTGATTATGGGATTGTTCTGGTCTCTCCGCAACCAGAACCATACTGACAACCTCGTCAGTAGCTGAAATGTACAGTAGCAAGGGCTCACCAGGGTTTGGAGCTACCAGAATTGGTAGGGTAGTGAGGAACTGTTTCAGCTCCTGGAATGCCTTCTCTGCTTCTTCGGACCATTGGAATGGTCCAGACTTCCTCAACAACTTGAAGAAGGGGAGCGCCCGTTCCGCCAGTCTTGATATGAACCGACTGAGGGCAGCTAGACACCCAGTTAACTTTTGGATGTCTTTGATGCGGGTTGGTGGCCGCATCTCTTCAATGGCTTTTATCTTCGCCAGATTAGCTTCTATGCCCCGGTGACTTACCAGGAACCCCAGAAGTTTTCCGGAGCTAACCCCGAAGACACACTTGTCTGGGTTTAGCTTCGTGCGGGTGGCCCGCAGCTTGTCGAAGACAGCCTGCAAGGTGTCCAATAGGGACTCCTTATTCTTGACCTTGACCACGATGTCATCGACGTACACTTCCACTATATCTCTGATGAGTTCTTCAGAAGTTTTGTACATAGCTCGTACAAAAGTTGAAGCTGCATTCTTGAGACCAAATGGCATGGCTGTGTAACAATACAATCCATCTACTGTGATGAAGGAAGTATGCTCTTCATCCTCCCTAGACATCCTGATTTGATGATACCCAGAATATGCGTATAGGAAACACAGTAACTCACACCCAGAGGTGGAATCCACTATCTGATCTATTCTAGGTAGTGGAAATGGATTTTTTGGACATGCCTTATTTAGTGTGGTGTAGTCGATGCACATCCGAAGCTTCCCGCCGGCCTTGGGCACAACGACTGGGTTTGCCAGCCATTTTGGATGGAAGACTTCTCGGATGAATCCGGCTTCGAGCAACTTCTTCACTTCTTGTCGGATGAAGTTCTGTCGCTCTATGGATTGCTTCCGAGGCTTCTGATGCACAGGCCGAGCATCGGGGTAAATCTTCAGATTGTGCTCAATCACTTCCCTAGGGATCCCAGGCATTTGTGACGATTGCCAGGCAAACACGTCAACATTAGCCCGGAGGAAAGTGATGAGCGCGGGTTCCTATTTGTCGTTCAACCCTCCCGATATGCGGGTGGTTTGAGCAGCATCGGAACCAATTTGGACGACCTTGACGGGAATGTCGGTGTCGCCGCTTGGCTGCACACGTGGTGCAGAGGTTGAGCCCCGTTGACGAATGCTTGGGGGTTTTGGAGCTTGCTCCTGTCTGGAGTCCTCCTCTTGCGCCGTGGTTAATGCATGGAGCTCCTCCAGAGAAGTTACCCCGGCGGTGCGATCTCCGCGGATCCGGAGAACGCCTACTGGTGTTGGCATCTTCAACACCAAGTATCCATAATGAGCAGCTGCCATAAATTTGTATAAGGCAGGTCTACCCAAGATGGCGTTGAATGGTAAGTTGATCTGAGCGACGTCGAAGACCAACTTCTCGGTGCGATACTTCTCCCGTGTCCCGAAGGTAACGGGGAGAGTTATAGCTCCGAGTGGAGTAATGGCCCCCGGACCTACTTTGGAGAAAGGTCGAGAGGGCTGGAGATCCGAAGGTCGGAGCTGAAGCTTGGTAAAAGCTTCAAAGCTTATGAGGTTCAGCCCCGAACCTCCGTCCACCATAACATGATGGAGCTGGATGTTATTAATGGTAGGAGATACCATCAAAGGTAACTGTCCAGCTCCGACCATGCTTCGAGGACAGTCCGAAGCATCAAAAGTGATGGATATGTCCATCCACTTTCGATGTGGCTCCGGTCTAGCTGTAGGAGCTACAGCGGCCATATCCCGCCGCATAGTCTTAATGACGCGACGGGAGGTGATGTCCCATGACCCACCAAAAATGGTGTTCATGGTTTTCCGACGCTCGTTGTCAGAGACGTCAGAGTCGTTGTCGACGGAGGTGTAGACGACCTTCAGGACCTTTTTGGGATCCTGAAACCCTAACTCCTCTTCAGCTGGAGCTTCGTCGACCTTCTGTTTTCCTTCCCTCTGTCGGAAAGGAGATCCTTCCCGGCGCTTGCTGTAGCGCTCGACAAGGTTTTGGACCTCCCGGCAGTCTTCCAAACTGTGGCTGCCCGTTTTGTGAATGGGACACCACACTTTGGGTTTGCCACCATCTTTGGGAGACGGTCGAGGTCGCTTCTCGGGGCGTGGCCCCCGGCCACCAGGAGTTGCAGTAGCTGCAACGTTGGATGTGCCGGCCGACGGCTTCTTCTTGCCGTGGGTCTTCTTTTTCTTCTTGCCACCCTCGGAGGTAGCAACTTCTTCTTTAGAGGATTTCTTGTGATCCTCCGAGGCTGGTTTGGAGTGCATTTCACGGCCCTCCGCAGCTCTGGCACATTTGTCTGCCAGGCTGAAGAGTTCCGTGACGCTGGTGATCTCTTTGATCGCCAGCTTCTCCAACATCTTCTTGTCCCGTACGCCCTGTCTGAATGCCACGATGACAGAAGCGCTTGAGATAGAAGGGATTGTGTTGCGTACCTGAGAGAACCTCTGGATGAAGGACCGCAAAGACTCTCCCCCTTTTTGCACAACCGCAAAAAGATCCAGTTCAGTGCCTGGTCGGGTGTATGAACTCCCGAAGTTGGCAGTGAACTGACGGCACAACTCTTCCCAACTGTCGATTGAGTTGGGTGGAAGGCTCATAAACCAGGACCTGGCAGTCCCGGTTAAGGCCACTGGATAGTAGTTGGCCATTATAGCCTCGTTTCCTCCAGCTGCCAAGATTGCAGTGAAGTATATCTGAAGGAATTCAGCGGGATTGACAGTCCCGTCGAATTTTTCCGGCAGGTGTGGCCGGAACTTCTGTGGCCATCTAACCATGTGCAGGTGCATGGCTAGGGCTGAACAGCCTCCTCCTACTCCTTCCAGAGTAGAAAGGTCCTGAGCTTCCCGTCTTTCACGAGCACGCTCGATGTGGACACGGCCATCCTGTTGGCGGTATCGGCAATCCAACTCCGCCCGAAGGTCATGAGTTGAAAGCCTAGATACCGTATGGGTACGTCGTGCCCCGGAGGGCAACGATGTCACCTGCTGTGACGCAGAACGTCTCCTATTGTTGGAGACGTGCGGACCAAGTCTCCCAGACAAAGTCCGCCGCTGCGACGGGGCTCGTCCGGAAGGAGGAGGTCCTTGGTTGTTGAGGCGTTCGGCCGCTGCTGCGACCAAATGCTCCACATCGGCCCTCCACTGCTCCATTGCATCTCGAGATGCGTCCGGAGGTGGTGGTCATTGGAGAAGAGCACGCGCTGCATGGAGCGCATGTTCCGGGTTGTCATGACTTGCTGACGCAGTCAGTGACGCCGGAGCACCATCGCGTTGTCCAGCACGATTCGCCGGAGAAGACGGTGGTGGTGGGAGAGTGGCTCCTGCTGGTGGTTGCCTGTTGGAGGGATTGCCATCAACAGCTTGAACATCAGGTTGGCCATTAGATGATCCAGCCGCGGAGTTCACCATTCTCGAAAATCTGAGGCGCCCCCCTACCTGGCGCGCCAACTGTCGACTGTTGGAGTCGGCAGATCTCCTAACACAGCTAAAGTGTCGAAGGAGTTCGTAGTTCGGTGTGGGCGCGCGGAGAATCAAGAAGGTGAATTGCGGTTTAACACTGGAGACACTAGGATTTACGTGGTTCGGGCCGCCTGAGCGTAACACCCTACTCCACGAGGATGTTGATGTTGTATTGGCTTATCACGTATGATCTACCATCCGTGTCTCTCTGTGTATTGTCGGCCTGTCCTTTTATAGTACAAAGACAGGCCGTTACAAGCTACCTGGCCCGACATGTGGCCCTGGCGGTTACTAGTATTGATACATGATTAATTGTTGTTAATGAGCCTGTAACGGGCTTCGACAGTGCCGTTACAGGCGTTAAGATCGTCTGTTTAAGTGTACTTAATATGGCATTAATGACATTTAAACAGGTCTTGAAACCCTTGGCTCTCCTTTGAAGATCCGGAGCAGTTACAAGGTCTCCCGGAGGTTAGAGGCGGCTTGCTCCGATGTTTAGACATGTGGCAGCTCCGGAGCTTGCTGCGGGAAGCAGGAAGCTCCGGGGCTACTTGACACGTGTCAGGTCCGGAGCTTCTCTCGGTCAGGGGTTAGGTCCGGAGGTGTCGTTTCGGTACACAGTCCGGTGCTTCCCCCTTGTGGGCGGTAGCTCCGGTTCGGCAGTACACGTGGCGACCTAGGGATTAACCATGTTGCAAAAGCTGGTCCGGTCATGTCTGACAAGTGGGCCTCTGAGGGTATTCAACTCGAGTAGTCGTCCTTCCCCTGAGATCTTTGTCATCTCAGGGGGTGTACGGTTTTTAGGGTACCGACACGCTGGTTCACTGAGTCGGTGATGTAGTTAATTATTTGGAGTCGAATATTATTGAATCATGCTTTATGGAATAACTATGTATTGATACTTGTATGCTTTAGAACAGATTGCTCACTAAATTTCAGATTCGTGAAGTCTTAATTTGCTGCTAAAAGCTGAAAGTAAGGACTAACATTTAGGAGAGTCTTATTGCAAACTGTTGTCCTATATTACGTGTATCCTGCATATAGAGGTCCATGCTTCGTGGAGACGGTTAAGTCTTGCTGAGCCTTTGTGCTCACGGTTGCTATTTTAAGTTTTTGGTGCAGATGATGATCTATATGATGAAGGGTTCACCGGTGAGGCGATGCCCCCATCGGGGTACACGACCGAGTGGGAAACCTGCACGCCGCGTGATGTGATTTGTGTGCTGTTAGTGTTATTCTGTTCGCAGGCGGAACGGAATGACTTTTGCATAGCTTAGGCTTGAGTGTCGAGAGCTATGAACTTATCTTCTGCTGTAGTGTATTTTAAGGTATATTATTTGTAAAAGACAGCTTGGATAACACTATGTTGTTTTATGTAATATGATGTACCTTTTTCTGTGTGCTGTTGGGTGCCGCATCGCACGACACCACCGAATTGCGATTCTTGGAATGTAGGGACTCCGGTCCCCACACCGGAGCTCTTGGAGGCGGAGGCTGCACTTTTAGTGGTGGGGGTGGCCCTTCTAGTGCCGCTCCCGCTGTTGAGGAGGTTGGTGATGATGAAGAAGAAGACATTGCTCAATATGAAGATGATGAGGACACGGAAAGCGACCCATGCTGGAGAGGAGAGCGAGAGTGATGATGAGCCTCTTCTCCCTTAATCTTTTTCCTTTTTGATGTCTTGATGCAAAAGAGGGAGAGATTGAGGGGGAGTATTATATCCATGGACTATGCTTTATTTTGTAAATTTGGGTTGTAATATTAATCATCGCTACTTTTTCATATTTGGGTTATAATGACATTAATGCTATGCTATCTTATCTTATGTTATGTTAATCATATTGAATACCACTCTACATGTTATGATGATCTTATTGAATATCATCTTAGTCTTATATGTGTGATGATGCTTAACTCAAATTGAGATCCATACTTCATTTCATTTTTCACATCTCAACACTTGCATCACACGTAGGCATCCCACCATAACACACAAATATATAAATCTCCCATAGACTTCATTCTTGTGCATTGAAGTTATTGCAAATCTAACATGCACACATTTAGGGGGAGCTCCTTATACACTTGTGTGTTATGAAAATCAACTCAATTATATTTTTATCAAAAACCTCAATGTGTTGTCATCAAATCAACAAAAAGGAGAGATTGAAAGTGCACCTAAGCTAATCCCCATGGGTTTTAATGATTAATGACAACACTTAAGGGACTAATGAGCATTACAAGTGTAAGTACAGGTTCTTGAAAGATGGACGACGTTGGATACACTCAAAAAGGAAAAAGAGGAGAAAAAGGCAAAAAAACTCGAAGAGTAGAATTTAGGTTTTTAAAATCTTTTTGTCAAGTTTAGCCACATAGATTGAGTGTCAATGTGTCAAAGTGTTGAGAATCTTCTAAGAGATCATAGTCCAAGTTATATTAGTTTGAGAGATGAGTTGAGGCTGCCCTAAGGATAGGGCCAGACTTGTCCGTGCTAGAAGGCCGGACTAGTCCAGGGTCAAAGTCCGAACTAGTCCACACTTTTTCTGGTGGCAACAGCTATTTGTCGAGAGCCCTATAAAAAGGGATCCCCCAGCCCTCAAAGGGCAACTCTCGAACCCTAGCGTCGGCAAAGCCTTCCTAGACCCTTCCTAGCCATCTCTAAACCATTGTTGGAGTCCTAAGAGCGATTCTTGAGGATTTGTGAGTCTTGGAAGAGAAGAGAGAAGGGTAAGCCTGTCTTTGAGCTCTTGGTTGATTCTTTCAGTTTGATTCATTGATTTTAGTTCGTGTGGGTGTTGATCTATGATCTTTTCGAGCCGTAATCTTGTGGGAGCCTCAGATTGTGAGTTGTCCCACGAATTTGGAGATTACCCCGTGATTTAGTGGAAGAGCTAACCGACCTCTGTGGTGGCTAGGTGAGGAAAGGGTTGAGCGAATCCTAGCCTTCTGCTAGCTCCTTAACGTGGATTTAAACTTCTTTGTGAAGCTGAACCACAAGATAAATCTTGTGTCTTGTGCCCTTGATTTACCTTTCATATTCTTCTCTAGATCAAGTTAGGATTCCACAAGTTCTTCATCTTAATCTTGCGATTCACCTCGATCTAGTTGTTTTATCTTCGTGCATCTCCATTACTAGATTGTTAGATTTGTATTCTTCACATTTCATCAAGCAGACTTCACAGAATCGCATAAAAATATCACCTTTTGTTAAGTTTAACTTCCTCACCGGACTAGTCCGGCCTAGCAGACTAGTTCGTACTCTGTCTACTAATTAGCTTTTATTGAGTTGAGTTTCAGGTTATCCACCTATTCACCATTCCTCTAGGCAACTTTCATAAATGAATTATGATGGTAATTGAGAATGATGGATATGGATTATGATGTTTACGTGGAATATGATGGGAACTGATCTCACCAAGACATTTTAGGCTGCTTTTACAAAATTATGAATTTAAATGTACTTTTATGCAATTATCCATTTATTATCATCCTTGTTCAAGGTGCATGTCATACTTTCCCACACTTGTTGAGTACGACATGTACTCACCCTTTCCATTCCCCCACCAAAACAGCTACAGGTGATGCTTGGGAGTACCATGAGGATCATGTGGAGTACTAGGTTACGTGATATCGTCAATTGCCTGTGGATTGGAGTCGCACTGCTCAGTTTATTTTTTGCTGCAATAATTAGAGACTTGTAATTTGAGAACCGTTGAGTTATTGTAATAAGGTACCTGCTGGTACCCTAGATACCTGGTACCCCCTGATACCGCACTTAAAACCAAGGAGTTCCTATGTCCGAGTTGAAGACTTTTGAAGGCAACACATGTCTGACAACAATGGGCTCGCATCCCTCGTTTGGGTAGCTCTGGCGCTGCCACGTGTCCTAGGGGACCGGACCTACCCCTCTTCACAGGGAAGCTCTAGTACCGCCACATGTCCAGCAACCCCGGACCTAACCCCTAGTAGAGGGAAGCTCCGGTGCCGCCACATGTCAAGTGGCTCCGAACCTGCCTCCTCACAGAGGAAAGCTCCATAGCTGCCATGTGTTGGACCTCAGAACCTAAGCATGCAACAGGAAGACTATAGGATCTCCAACGGTGCAAACATTCAAGAGGCTATTAAACAGCCGTTACAAGACTTGATTAACATGCCATTAATTTAGTATTAATGACACTCGATTAGAGAACTATCAAGAAAGGTAATGACACCATTAAGGCGTGTTATTGCATTGTTAATCACAGATTATAAATGTAGATTGTGTATAGGTGGTTAATGACAACTGGGGCCACCTGTCAGGCCAGACATAATCTATAACTGCCAGTCTTTAGCATATAAAAGGGTTGCATCGCACGATAGAAGACAACTAAGCTCACACGCATACAAGCAACCACAGACACTCGCCATACAATAAACAACCATCTCGTGGAGTAGGGTATTACGCTCAGGCAGTTTGAACCACATAAAACCTCTCGTGTCACCATGTTGTTCTTGATCTTTCGCGCCCCATCCGAATACGAACCTCCCCGGACTACACTTTAGTAGTACCAGGGGAACTGTCGTTTGCATACTTCGACATTTGGCGCGCCAGGTAGGGGGCTAAGATCTCAAGATGGTGAACTCCACCGTAGCTTCGTCCAACGGTGTGGCTAAGCAGCTTGCTGGAGGAAATCCCTCCAACGTGCAGCAGCCTGCGAACATTGTTGTCCAGTCGGGTGTCGTTCCACTACCACCTCCACCATCTCAGCATGATGGTGTATTCACGTCGGTCACTACATCGATGAACAACCCCGAGAATGCGCTGAACGCAGTGCGGACTCTTCTTTAGCATCCACCAGCACCCGGAGCACCTCAGGGTGCGATGGAACATTGGCGCGCTGATGTGGAGCATTTGGTTGCAGCCGCAACCGATGCCATCAGCAATCAAGGTCCACCCCCTGCTGGGCAGGCACCTACAAGGAACAGAACTTTGTCTGGCAGATTTGGCCTCAGACATCACAACACAGGAGACGTGCACCCTCCCAGCAAGTGAGGTCACTACCCTCCGGGGCATTCCGCACTCATATGACATCGAGGCTCCTGAAGCAGGATATCTGGTTGGAGCTTGATCGCCAATACATGAGGAAAGACGGCCGCGTCCTTATGGAGTGCGCCCGCGAGAGGCGGGGGGCTCGGGAAAACCGTTCTCCTTTGGGAGTGGGGGCGCCTGTTCGGCCCTTGCCATGCATCTTCTCATGGCTAATTAGACACCTAAGTTCTGGCCTCATCTGCCATAGAAATACGACATGACAGTTAACCCCGTCGAATTTCTTCAAATCTACTCCACCGCCATCCTTGCGGCTAGAGGCAATGAGGCCGTGATGACCAACTACTTCCTTGTGGCTCTAACCGGGACAGCAAGGTCCTGGTTCATGAGTCTCCCTTCAGACTTCATCTATAGTTGGGGGAAACTTTGTCGCCAGTTCACTGCCAACTTCGGGAGCTCCTACAACCGACCTGGCATAGAGATGGACCTGTTCGTCATACAACAGAAGGTGGGACAATCGCTGCGATCATTCATCCAGTGGTTTTCTCAGGTACGAAACACTATTCCTTCTATCTCCAACACCTCTGTTGTGGTTGCATTCTGAGAAGTAGTTAGAGATAAGAAGATGCTAGAGAAGCTGACAACCAAAGATGTCAGCAGCGTCATAGAGCTCTTCAGCCTAGCCGATAAATGTGCTAGAGCTGCAGAGGGTCGTGAGATGCACTCCAAACTAGCTGTGGAGGGTGGTAAATCTTCCTCCAAGGCTGAAGCTACTGCTTCCAATAGTGGAAAAAAACAGAAGAAGTCCAACAACAAGAAGAAGTCGTCGGCCAGCACACCTACTGCTGCTGCTACAGCTGTAGCTCCTAGTGGCCGGGGAACACGCCCCAAAAAACGACCTCGACCATCAATTGAGGATGGTCACGGTGAGAAGATGTGGTGTCTGACTCATAAATCTAACACCCATAACCTCAAAGACTGTCGTGAGGTCCAATGGCTTATTGAACGCAGCAATAAGCGCTAAGAAGAAGCCCCATACCTCCAACGAGAGGGGAAACAGAAAGTCGGAGAAGATCCGTCAGAATAGGAGTTTGGCTTCCAGGATGCCAAGAAGTCTCTGAAGGCCGTCTACAACACTGTCCATATGATATATGGAGGGTCCTGGGACATCACCTCCCGGCGTATCCTCAAGACTATGTGTCGCGAGATGGCTACATCAGCTTCCACCGCCAAGGCAGAACCTCATCGGAACTCGATGGATACTGCTATCACCTTTGATGCTTCGGATTGTCCGAAGAACATGACCGGAGCTGGCCAATTTCCTTTGATGGTATCTCTTACCATCAACAACATCCAACTCTATCATGTTCTGGTGGATGGAGGCGCGACTCTCAACCTCCTCAGCTTCATAGCTTTCACAAAGCTCCAACTTAGCCTATCTGACCTTAGGCCCTGACGCCCTTTCTTGGGAGTAGGTCTGGGAGCTATCAATCCTCTCAGATCAATTACAATCCCGGTTACCTTCGGCACCATGGACAATTATAGGTCCGATAAGCTGGTGTTTGATGTGGCACACATCAGCCTCCCCTTAAACGCCATCCTAAGCAGGCCAGCCCTATATAGGTTCATGGTCGTAGCTCATTACGGCTACCCGATGCTAAAGATGTCGACTGATAGGATCTTAGTTCCCGATCTTTCGATGAGAATAGGAGGGTTCGATTTGTGGAGGAGAAGACGTTGGTGATCCGACTACACCGTCCCCAAGACGATGCGCCTTAGCGATCGGTACACCGACTCCAAAGTTGTATTGATCTTGCTGGCACACAATCAACCTGACCACGAGGGCCTTTGTTCCTGCAAGCAATCAAAGAACACGCAAGAACAAGAAGAACAAGCACTTATCAGTTGAATCAATCTGAAGTGGGGTTCTAGATACAAGTAGACGAGCGATATAGTTGACACACGCGTGTACAAGGAAGCAACAGAAGCTAACTTACGAATAAACAAAACCCACCAGCTAGTGTGGGCGGCGACTACTATTTGTTACCTCCCTAGGGTCGTGAGAAACCCTAATCACGAGTTCCTAATGGACTCCAAACGATACATGGGCCATGGGCCCAATTTTGGTGATGCAGCACCATGGACAGAAAAGGTCTTGGTATTAAAATAACGATTGCGGCTGACTCTAATAGCTATCGACATGAGGCCAGATCCGTTTGAAAGTAGACTTGATAATCTTTCCAGGAAGTACTTGAACGCCCAGATCGGAGTCCGTATGAAGTCGTGGTTGCCGTCACTAGTTGGTGTTGTTCTGTTGTCCAAATCCTGTCTGCGCAAATTCCCTTCGCATTGGCTCCTCTCCATTGTTCCTAAGCAAAAAAAGAAAGCACGTAGTTCCATGGTCTAGATAAGATGGACATAAGGCTAAGAACGAGTTCACCTCATAGTTTAGTTGACGTGCACGAGTGCGAGTGATCGGACCAGAAACCGGTAGCTCAGTTGGTGTGGATGTATCGAGGGTGTTGATGTCCTCATCACCGACTCCTTCAGGTGTACTCTGGATCCGTGGGGATCACACTGCTGGGGTCACTGCGCTGGAGGAACTTCATGCGCTTGCAACAGCGCAAGAAGAAGAATCTAGCAAGGAGCGACTGACTCAGCAACCTTTGAGCTTACGTCAGCGTGGCTCAACTTTTGCACCTCGCGTGCAACCAAGCGGCGACACCGACATCCCGATCAAAGTCGTCCAAATTGATTCCGATGCTGCCCAGACCACTCATATATCGGGAGTTCTGAACGACAAATAGGAACTCACGCTCATCACTTTCCTCCGGGTGAATGTCGACGTGTTTGCATGGAAACCGTCACAGATGCCTGGGATCCCTAGGGAGGTGATCGAGCACAACCTGAAGATATACACTGATGCGTGACCAGTACATCAGAAGCCCCGGAAGCAATCTGTTGAGCGGTAGACCTTCATCAGATAAGAAATTAAGAAGTTGCTCAATGCTAGTTTCATCTGAGAGGTTCACCATCCTCTGTGGCTGGCAAACCCAGTCGTTGTACCAAAGGCTGGCGGGAAGCTTCGGATGTGCATCGATTACACCACCTTAAATAAGGCATGCCCAAAGGACCTATTTCCACTTCCTAGAATAGATCAGATAGTGGATTCTACCTCCGGGTGTGAGTTATTGTGTTTCTTAGATGCGTATTCTGGATATCATCAGATACAAATGTCTAGGGAAGATGAAGAGCACACTGTCTTCATTACAGTAGATGAGTTATATTGTAATACGGCCATGTCTTTCAGTCTCAAAAATGTCGCTATAACTTTTGTGTGAACCATGCACAAAACATTTGGAGAGCTCATTAGGCTTGGTGGAGGTCTATGTCGATGACAACGTCATCAAGGTGAAAAACAAGGAGTCACTCCTTGACAATCTGCAAGCCGTCTTCGACAAGCTGCGATTGACGTGCACGAAATCAACCCGGACAATTGCATCTTTGGGGTCAATTTCGGAAAGATCCTAAGTTTCTTGGTGACTCAAAGAGGAATTGAGGCAAACTTGGCTAAAATTATATCCATTGAAGAGATGCGGCCCCCGACCCTTGTCAAGGACGTCCAGAAGCTAATTGGGTGTCTAACTGCACTCAGCTGGTTCATTTCAAGACTGGCAGAGCACGCGCTTCTCTTCTTAAAGCTATTGAGGAAGTCCAGGCCATTTCATTGGCCCGAAAAAGCGGAGAAAGCGTTCTAAGAGATCAAGAAGCTCCTCACCACATTACCAGTTCTGGTAGCTCCGAAGCCTGGTGAGTCTCTTCTGCTTTACATTTCGGCAACTACTGAGGTTGTCAGCATGGTTCTAGTCGCGGAAAGACCGGAGCCATCTTCAACTTAGGAGCCTAGACCCCTCCGGGAGGGTCCAAAGCTACTTGAAGGTGAGTCTGGATCCCAGCCCACAAGCACGGATCCTAAAGGCCATAGGCCTGAGGATCAAACATCCCCAATCGAGGAAGTTCCAATAGCACAAGAAGAAGGTCCAAACCCCTCTAAGGAGGTCTGACCCGAAGAAGAACAAAATTTGGACCCCTCCGGGAGGGTCCGAGTTGCTCAAGAAGAAGATCTGGACCCCTCCGGGAGGGTCCAGGTTGATGGAGAAGAAGCTCCGAGTCCTTCCGGGAGGATCCGGACCGTCCAGAGGCCAGTGTACTTCATTATTGAAGTACTCCATGACGCCAAGACTCGCTACATTGATGTGCATAAGCTGTTGTATGCAGTCCTTATTGTCTCAAGAAAGCTACGTCACTACTTCCAGACCCACAAGATATCAGTGGTAATCTCCTTTACACTACGTGCTATATTGCACAATCCAAATTCTAATGGAAATATAGCCAAGTGGGCTGCGGAGCTGGCAGAATTTGATGTCGAATTCTTGCCTCGACATGCTATCAAGAGTCAGGCGCTAGCTGACTTCGTGGCGGAATGGACTCCTTCTTCATCAACTCCAGGGGCCCTCAGTGAGCAGAAGCTGGAACCTAAGGTCCCGGTCTTCACTGAGCCTCACTGGACACTCTACTTAGACAACTCCGTGCTAAAGCAGGGGGCCAGAACTGGAATCCTTCTCCTCGCTCCGACTGGGGAGAAGGTCAAATACATGGTACACCTTGACTTCAAGGTAACCAACAACATGGCGGAGTATGAAGCTCTCATCTATGGACTCAAGGTGGCGCTATCATATGGCGTCAGGAAGATACTGGTGAAGGGCGATTCACAACTCATCATCAAACAAGTCAAAGGTGAATGCAGTTGCAACAATCCCCAACTTGCTGCTTATTGACTTGAAGTACAGAAGCTGTGGAAGGCCTTCCACGTCCTGGATCTCTGTCATATCCAGCATCTCAATAAAGCTGAAACTGGTGATCTCTCGACAAAAATTTCAATAGGAGCTCAAGCTCCAGACTGAGTTTTTGTCAGAAGATTGTCAGGAAGACCGCCGAACTGAGTGATTAGGGCGAGACCAACACCTCAAAACTGGCGGTCCCAGTGGCCCTATTACCACGGTGCCCACCAAGGATCATAGGCGCTGTAGGAAGCTCCGAGCAACCCAACGGGCAAGATCCAGAAGCTCAAGTTAGCTCCGATGCATGGATCTTGGAGATCCGAAGCTACTTGAAGGACAATATCCTTCCTTAAGACGGTGCTTCCGTTGATCGAATTGCCAGATTGGCTAAAAGATACACGTTGTTAGAAGGGGATCTCCACCGACGTGGTGCCAACGGCGTTCTAATGCGGTTCATTTCCCGAGAAGAAGGCTGTGAACTTCTCACGGAAATCCATGGAGGCGAGTGCGAGAACCATGCATCTTCTCGCACGTTGGTTGGTAAAGACTTTCGACATGGCTTTTACTGGCCTAAAACACTCCAGGATGCAGTTGAGTTGGTAAAGAAACGCGAAGTGTGCCAGTTCCACGCGAAGCAGATTCACACACTGGCTCAGTCACTACAAATGATACCTCCCACGTGGCCATTCGCTGTGTGGGGGATGGACATTTTGGGACCCTTCCCAAAAGCCGTCGGAGGTTATAGGTTCTTGTATGTCGCCATTGACAAGTTCACCAAGTGGCCATAAGCTACCCCAGTTGTGACAATCAACAAGCAATCAGCTATCAAGTTCTTGAAGTCCATAGTCCGCAGATTCGGAGTTCCGGGCAGAGTCATTACTGACAATAGAACCCAATTCACAAGTGCAGCATTTCAAGAGTACTACGAGGATCTCGGCATACAAGACAACTATCCTTTAGTAGCTCACCCGACAAGCAATGGCCAAGATGAGAGAGCTAATGCAGAAATACTCAAGGGGATCAAGACGCGCACATATGAGCGCTTTAAGAAACATGGATCCAATTGGATAGAAGAGCTTTCGTTTGCATTGTGGGCAAGCAGGACAACACCTAGGTGGGCAGCTGGAGAGACACTTTTCTTCTTGGTGTACGGAGCTGAAGCAGTCCTTCCTCCGAAGATCACCTTGGGTTCTCTATGAGTTCAGACCTTCGACGAAGCAACGTAGGACAAGCTCCAGCGTGAAGACTTGGACCTCATAGATGCGGTAAGGTGCCAAGTGGCTATTTGGAATGCACGATACCACCAGGCGCTCCGATGCTATCAACAAAGGTTTGTGCACAATCGATAGCTAGAAGAAGACGATATGGTGCTGCGGAGAATACTGACTCGTGAAGGGATGAACAAACTATCACCAAGCTGGTAAGGTCCCTTTGGAGTTATCAAAGTTTCCCGCCCCGAATGCGTTCGCTTGGCAACAGAGGATGGGACTCCGATTCCCAATCAATGAAATATCGAGCACCTTTGTAAGTTCTATGCTTAGCTGCATGGAGGTGAGTGTGTTGTATAAATTGTATCTCTCGTAGTCCATGGACAGAGTCAGGAAGGGTCTTAGCGCACTTAACTTGGTCCTGTACTTTAGGCGTGTCTCTACCCTCCCCGAGATAGATCAAGACGAATAGCACACTTAACTTGGTCATTGTACTTTGAGTGTGTCTTTGTCATTCCCTGTAATTTGGACCTTAATGAGAAACATTTTATATGGACAGACTCTTCGTGCATTTTAATTGTACAAGCTCAGTACTTTTGTTATTTTTTACCTTCTTGTCTATAACAATGTTGTGCAATCCTTTTGAAATTTAGTACAAGGTATTTATGTGATGTATAAGTTGTATTAGTAATCTTCTTTTGGGTCTTAGCATTGCCGCATGGTCTACTTGCCTGAAAACCAAAGCCAATAACAGGTCCGGAGTGTGCTATTGAGTTAGACTGTTCAGGCACCCTAAGTACGCCACTCTACCTATATCGTGACAGGTCCCAATAGGGCCGGTCCGAAAGACATTCAGACCTAAAGAGATTTAATTAATATACTTATATCGTCATATTAAATTCCTTAGGATCTAAAATTCAAGGAAGGACAATAAGCCGCAAATAAGTTGTAGACAAGAGGACAAACTTTACTATTTTTCTTGTCTTTTATGCGCAAGAAAAAATGAATATTTGAAGGCGATTCGCTCAGTGATGGCTGATGCTACCGGAGCACCGTTGACGGCTGTTATATACCAATTTTACCCGTCAATATAACTTAATTATGTGAAGGAAATATCATTTCTTGCACACATCACCTTTCTATTTAACCTATTTTCGCTTGTACTTGGAGAAATAGGTGCATGCAGGCATTTTACACAGAATTGAAGTGAAACAAGGATATGGATCCTATAAAATATCATCCCAGCCAATCAAACATTGACACGTGGTATCACATGGATCAAATGGCCCACAAACAGAAGTATTCGAGGCGAGATGAAATGTTTCCGAAAGGATGATCATGGTACGCTATGGTTTAACAACTGTATAGTGGTACCCCGTGATATGACACTTCGGAAGAAAATAATCGATGAATCTTACTTGTCCAAGTATTCATTTCATCCAGGCAGCAACAATATGTACCAATATTTAAAGACTAAATTTTGGTGGTCACAGATGAAATGGGAAATAGCTATATACGTATCCGAATGTGATACGTGTCGACTTGTAAAAGCCGATCGTATGAGGAAGTCAGGGTTTCTGCAACCATTGAAAATTCCCGCTTGGAAATGGGAGGATGTGAGTATGGACTTCATTGTCGGATTACCTCTCACATTCTGGAAGCATGATTTGATTTGGATGATCATGGACCGATTAACTAAATCAGCTCACTTCATCCTGGTAAATATTGGATTCAATGCTAAGAAGTATGCATAGTTGTATATTGCACGGATCTTGTGCTTACACGGAGTTTCAAAGACCATTATTTCAGATTGTGTGCTCTGTTCGTCACTCATTTCTGGGAGCAGCTGCACACGTCATTGGGAACCAAACTGATTAGAAGCTTCACATATCACCCACAAACTAATGGACAAACCGAGAGGGTGAACCAAGTTATGGAAGACATGTTGAGAGCGTGTGTCATCCACCACAGTAAAACATGGGATGATCATTTACCATTGGCGGAATTCTCATACAACAATGGTTATCACGCGAGTATCAAGATGGCACCGTATGAGGCTCTCTACGGCCGGAGGTGTCGCACACCACTGAACTGGTGTGAATCCGGTGAACGGGTGATTCGGAATTGATCTCGTTAACGAAGCTGAAGAACGAGTTCGAGTCATCCACGCTAACTTGAAGGTTGCACAAGCACGTAAGAAAAGTTACGCAGATCAGCGACGTCGACCTCTACGTTTCGATGTTGGAGAGCACGTTTATCTCCGTGTGTCTTCGATGAAGGGAATTCACCAGTTCGGTGTGAAGGGGAAGCGCGCTCCCCGTTTTATCGGACCGTTTGTTATCATGGAGAAGTGCGGACCCGTAGCCTACCGGCTGGAATTACCGGTGACCCTCGCTGGTGTACATGACATTTTTATGTGTCACAGCTCCGGAAATATCTCAAGTACACCGCTGCTGTCCGCACTGAAGAAATTAAAGAGTTGCAACCGGATCTCACCTACACGGAACATCCGGTTCAGGTTATTGACGAAACGACTCGCACCACAAGAAACCGGACTTTGTGCTTCTACAAAGTCTTGTGGAGCAACCATACCACTGAAGAAGCGACATGGGAAAACGAGGACTATCTCCGTTCACACTATCCGGATTTACTATCGTCGTATATCCGGTAACCTTCCTTCCTTCATCTCTTTTATTTGTAATCTGGGGACGAGATTCTCTTAAAGGGGGAGGAATGTAAAAGCCTTAGATTTCATATGCTCATCTCAGCTATGAAATGTGATGTTAGAAAAGAAATCAAAATGGCAATTGAAAGATCAAATTAATTAAACCTAAAGTGTGGGGTTAAAATTCAAAATTTACTACTGTTCAAACTTTGTCAAAATAAAGATTTGAGTAGCCCAATAAATTTCTCATAATTCAAAAATCATCTTTGTCGGTTTTCATAATTTTTGAAGTATGTTTACTATTTAATTTAATGGGGACATTGAATTGCCATTGAATTCAAATTAAATTTTGAATTCAGCTTAAACATTGTCAAATGGGGATTTTGAATCCAGATTTAGGTTCTGCATATTTAAATTGAGTTACTAGAAAAGATCTGAGAATTTTTGGACACAACCTGGTAATGGAATTAAGTTACCTGAGATGAGGATGAGAATGGACTTGGTGGGACCCACTGGACAGTGACTCATTTGAGCTGAACCGACTCTGTTCCTCTCTGTTTTCTCTGCTCTTCACGTGGGTGCATGAACTTGAAGGTGGCAATCAGTTGCGTTGCACCCAGTACACTTGAGCAAATCCTATCAGCTTTTCCTTCTCTGCTACTTCACCAAAGGGAGAGAAATATCAGCTTATTTCCTATCAGATTTCTTGCCACAAGAACAGGGTGCTCGCCACTCTCTCTGTCCATTGGCAAGCTCGAGCCTTGACCAGGTTCCCACCGCAGCAAACTACAAAAACGTGCACCAACTTCTTCCCTAACTCATTCTCAGTTTCCTTCCAGTTTTATTCATCGTTTACCCTGCTATTTTGAAGCTGCGCCGGAGCTCATGGGTGTTGCAGCCAAGCATTGCCCTCTGCTTGACAGCGCCAGGACAGAGCAATCCTTGTCGTGCCTACCTTCAAACATCGAAGTGGTGCGTAATTGCTCAATGAACATCCATGCAAAATTTTGTAGATTTTTATGGGGTCTATCTAGATTATTTCCAGATTTCCCATGGCCTTTGTGTAGGTTTCATGCTAGGTCTCCATGTCAATTTGTGTGTTCTAGGTGTAACCACCCTCTAATCCATTTGGATGATAGCTTGCAAACTTCCTAGCTCACCTCCTAGAACAAAATACTGGAATATTATCAAGTGTATGCCTGGGAACCCTAGTTTTCCTAGCCGCCACCCTATTTGAGTTAGGTCCCCATCGATTCTTAATCTGCAGCCATGTTCCGTCTATTTGAGGTTTAAATTTGTGTTCCCCATAGTCCCGGAATGTACCTTGGCAATCTCCCGAGTTGAATTGACCCAGTCGGCGCTGTTTTCCCCGACGCCGGTGAGCTCGCCGCCGCCTTCACCGTGGACCGCCGTGTTCCGGCCACTTCCACACGTCGTGGTGTTGCCCAGAATGTTGACCTTGGATCAGGGGTCCGGATGCCCTATTTTCCTTTGCCTCTTGGCGCCGCCCGGAGTGGGGAACAGAGGGTGCTGCCGGTGGCCAGGCTCCCAGGTCAGCCTGGAAAGAGGCTGAAGATGAGCCCGACATGTGGGTCCATCTTGTCATTGACCCTCTCCTTGACTGGATCTGCACTGGTGCTTTGATCCTTTGTGACCAGGCGTGCGCAACTACGTGGCCTCTGTGTTGCTGAGTACTGAGTGGTTGAGTCAGCCGTGGGTCCCAATGGCAGGAGTTTAAACTTTTCGTTTCTATTTTAAATTTCCAGATTTTGGCCAAAGTTTGAAAATCCATATCTCCTAGTAAAAGTGTACAAAAATTATGAAACAAATTTTGGTGGATTCCTTTTAACCAGTTGATTGCAGTGGTGTAATTGTATTGGTATGAAAATCCCTATGGTTTTCTTAAAAATTCCTTAAAGTCAGAACTTTGGGAATTAATTCCAGGAGATCCCCTATAAGGAAAATTCCCAATATTGTCCAGAGAGTCCTCCATAAATTTCTTGATCTTCAGACAAAATTTCAGATTCATTGGCCCTCATTTGGTGAGTCAAACTGTGTTGCTTTTGCATATGTTCATGAAAATTGTAAAAACAACAGAAACATTTTCAGAATATGGTAAAAAATTGTAAAATTCATATCTCCCTCTAGGTTGCTTAGAAAAATGTCAAACCAATTGTGTTGGACTCTATATGAACCCCTATATCCATAACACCTAGTTTGGACTATGTAAAAGTCTCTGTTTGACCATGAAAATTCAAAGAAGCCTACAGCTTGTTGGAATTTTGTAGACCACAATATTCAATTGCATAAGCTGAAAATTTTCTGGTTGATTATCCGTGAACCTAGAGCTCTACTGTAGAAATTACATTTCCAGTTGCTCTTTTTAACTCAAGTAATTGCATGTCCATTGCCTAAGTCCAAAACTATACCTATTTCATTTCATATCCCCATTTCCTAAGTTCATCTTGTTCTTTCTCTGTGGCTATACATTCCAGTAGCAGAACCTTCATCTCTAGCTAGTATCAATCTTCCTTGAGTTATTAGCAATTACATTTATTACTTTGCTAAGATACATTCTATTTTATGCATATTCATGACGATAGTGACCATGACGAAGGTGGGCAAGAAGCACAACCCAAAGCTGAGGATTTATATATTGAATCTGCTGTGGCATGACCTCTCGGTGTAGTTTATTAACTGATTCGTCACTGATTTTATTCCAACCGAAAGGCAAGCCCCGGTTTGCATTTAATAGTTTTTATAAAATTTTGCTTTGTATCACATTACGTCTTGGAGATGAATTGTGCATTAAGCCTAAATGATTTTGATACACCATTTGCATAACCAGAACACCCATGAAGTATTTGGGTAGCTGTTAAGTCCTCGTGTAGCTGCTGCTATGCAAAATGTTGTATAAAAATCCGGTAGAAGTCGAGTAGTATGAATCTACTTGCAAGATAGGTTTGACCTCACACGGGATTGGTTTAGGGTGGAGAATGACTTATGGAAATGAATATCAGACCGGGCAGCGGGGTAGGATGTGTAGTCCCGCCTGTATCGATTGAGGACCGATCTATGTGCAGCCTTGTTGGACAAGTTTGAGCTGTACCGGATGCATACTGGTATATGGGACCCAGAAAACTGATGTAACTCACAGATCTTGGTGTGGAAACTTCTCTATTGTCTTTTAATGGAGTTGAGAAGGCATAAAGGTGTAAATCTTCTAGCGGGCAACTTTGGCGTGTTCATGTTTGCTCGGGGTGGAGAGTTGATCCCATATTAGGGCCTCTTGTGAAAAGTGGTTGCATATGGCGTAGAGTGAAGCGCACCAATGTGGCTTCTTTGCGGGCATATGTGTCGTGCATTCCGGGTTGTTATTGATTGCAATCGCCGTCGCTCGCAGTTATGGACTGAGCATATTTGTTCGCTGAGTCGTGACGTAGTAAATTGAGAGTAATTGGATTATATGAATTATGCCTTATGCTTAATCACTGTTTTACTACTTTTATGCTCTAGTTATATTGCTAACTAAATTTACCTCTTATGAAACTTTAAATTGCTGCTAAAATCTGAAAATAAAGGACATACATTAGGCGAGTTTCTTTTATGCAAATTCAGCTGCCTATGTAATAGAGTTTCCAGCATGTAGAGTTGCATGTTTTGGTGAGACGGTTAAGTCTTGCTGAGCGTTAAGCTCACAGTTTGTGAATTAATGTTTTGCAGGTAACATCGTATATGACGGGTTATGTAGTGCGGTATCACCCCTCCCGGGCTGTATTGCTGAGCAGAAACCCCACGAGCCGCTGCTTTGCTTCGTGTTGCTAGTGTGAGGTATTCCGGGCTGAATACTCTCGCTTGTGCAATAGCTAGGTTTGAGTGAGTGTATTATGTATCTTCTGCTGCTTATGTACTCCTTATGTACATTATTTTGTAAACTCGCATATCTTATGAAATAAAAATTTGGTATGTTTCAAGTATTATATTTGTGTGTGTTGTTGGGTGTCGCATCGCACGACACCACCCAATGCGATTCCTAGAATGTCGGGACCCCAGTCCCCACAGCCTGGTATCAGAGCCACATTGGGAATAGCACGCGTGAAAAGAGCCTATTTTTGAAAACTTCTAAGTAGTCGAGTGAGAATTAGTGACTATGCCCACATAAGGCCTATTATAGTAATAGTTACTTAAGCAAGCTAACATATGTGTTATCATATTTTGTAACGACGCTCCGACGTCAGGTAAGAGGTAAGGTACGCCACCGCAAGCCGATCAATTGCGGTAAGCTCACCATGCGAGAGGTAGCATGTGATTGTTCCCCATGGCTTGGCACGGGAGTTAATATGAGTCTCTGAACCTTCTCATGGTTCTGAGAACATATGTCAACGTTGTTCTCCAGCGTACTTTAGGCAAAAGCGTGGATAGCCCATCGTGTGGTCAAAAACACGAAGTATGAAACTCTTGGACGTTCAATGTTCAAAGGTCCATACACAACGCTGATCCCTAGAGCAAGAGATAAATTACGTGGCCACCTATTGTGCGGTTGAAATGCACGTAGTGTGTTTTTTAATAAACACACGAAAGCGCCTCCTACTGGTGCAGCATTAGGCAAAGACATGGGACCCCGTCGGGTGGTACATAACCCGATGTGCCTCCTACTGGTGCAGCATTATGCAAAGACGTGGGTCCCCCGTCGGATGGTAGAAGACCCGGTCATGTACCTCGAGACATGGCTCAGCTCGGTGTGGCCCGTATGGAATGATATGGGACGGATGTCTTACTTTCATATATACTATTGTGACTGCCTGAAATGATCGCCCGTGCGGGTCGTGCCGTATGGCACCATAATGAGTGTTTTGTAAATTGAGTGTCTTATGCAGGTACACTAACCGCGATATCGTACTGCACTTATAAAACATTTTTTAGTGACCGTTTATAGTGCCTTCGATTTAGACGTATATGCCGGTATAATCCGGTTAGGATTTTCACTTTTGTGAGGCACGTAGTACCAACATGTATCCCATCAATGCATTATGAAGATCAATGTAATATGAACTCAAGAAGGTGTATTAATACATGTATTAGCCATTCATCTCTGATGTGAACTATGTTTCAAAGTTGTACTAGGTTTAAACTCATATGATTCAAGAAGCAGGGTCTCTGTTTTCTGTCAGAAATTTGACCTGCCTTTAAAAATCCATAACTCCCAGAAGAAAAGTCTAATGAAGGTTTATTTTACATTTATACAAATATTAGTAAGTCTTATACAACTTTTCTGTTGAACTCAAGAGCTGAATCCCCTTCCAACCCATTCAAAAAATCAAAGTTCAAAAGTCTGCCAAACTGGACAGAAACTGGAACCCCTCTCTGTACCTGTTACTATTTTTGTCATATATATTAGTAGAAAAATCGAATGGCTTCATGTGATACATTTATGGAATCCTTGTTATGTTTATTAAAATGTTTTAATTTCAAGTTTTGGCAAATTTTGATATTATCTGTTTGTAAAATTGTGGCCAAATCCACAATATACAAAGGAGGTGCTGTCAAAATTTCCCTGGAAATATGGGAACTTTGTCAAACTTTAAAAATCCATATCTCCTGAACCAGAAATTCTATTGTGGCAAGTAAATACATTCTAGAAAATTTTTCGAGTTTACTACAACTTTGTAGTTCAACTCAGGTCCTGATCTTGCCTCTAACTGGATGAAAATTGCAAATGTCTCCAGACTGTTCGGTTTGAACAGAAACTTGATCGGTTAGGCGTACTTTGAGATGTGTTGTAGCATGAGTATTGTTATACTTTCACAAAGACCATAACATGATAATGTTTTGATTATCTTCACCTTACTTCTGAGTTTGAATTTTAACTCAATTCAAAATCCATTTCGTGCAATGTGGTGCGTACACGTTCTCAACCCGAAGTTGGAGATTCTAGTCAAGGCATGAATGCTGTGACTTCTTCGCAGGCGCCTCCGCCAATTGAATTGAAGGCAATATTATCTAAGATGGAGGAGTCTCTGTGAACCCTTGTACAACACGGTTTACGACTGGAGACTCAACAATGTGCTCCAATAGCGAGCACTTATTTGGATTTTTTGGTGACGCAACCGCCTATCTTCTCGGAAGCAAAAGAACCTTTGGAGCCGAATCATTGGCTCCGGGTTATTGAATCCAAGTTCAATCAGCTCCGATCTGATGAGTATCAAAAGGCGTCACATGCCGCTCAACAACTTCACAGAGCTGCTGGAGCTTGGTGGGTGGAATATCTGGCCACTCTTCATGATGATCATCTTGTGACGTGGGATGAATTTCGGAATGCTTTCCGTGCACATCACGTCTGTTCCAGGATCACTAGAATGAAGTTTGAAGATTTAATGGAATGGTCTATGCGAGCCTTCGTGGTGCTAAGAAATGGTCGCCCAAGGATGAGCGGCATATCCTTCTTGACCTCCATGTCAAGCATCATGAAATCCACGGGTATGAAGCAATTCCGAATTTTTACCGGAACATCTTCAGCGATACCCGCCGGATAACGGACTGAAGAATCAGCCAGTTGGAGCTGCATTGCTGTTGGAGTAAGCTTCGTGAAGTTCAGCTGTTCGAAGACCACCTTGGGCATCACACTCACACTTGCTCTAATGATGAGTAGGGTTAGGCCCGATCTTCCGAAAGGTATGTCGATTGGGGTGGAGAACTCGACGTTGATGATCCGCGGCACTCGAGCGGTTCGAGTACCCCTGCAATCACTACACCACGGCTCCGTTGGTTATCAACCGTGCTGCACACGCTTGACCTCGCCAAGAAGGCTAATCCCTGCAAGTGCAATCGAGAACACGAGCAAGAACGTAGAAGACACGATCGGAAATCGCGAAATTGGGGTCTCACAAACCGTAGAACGGCGATTTTATTGATCTAAGCAAAACCCACCGAATATGACCGGCGGCTGCAGTATTTATAGGCTAGGGTTCGACCAAAACATGATTAGACGCGTCCCTAATGGACTCTTACAGGATACAAGGCCCAAAGGCCCGATTCGGTGGCGCAGCACCGGACAGAAATCTGGACTCGACTTGTTTCGACGATTCCCAATGACTCCGGAGGAATTTTGAGGAGGGACCAGAACCATTGGAAAGTTTATCTTCTCCTCTTTCCGTGCATATGTAGAACGTCGAAAACGGAGTCCGTATGCCTCCTGGGCGTCTGTTTTAAGGTGGACTGCTCCTGGACTCTGAGTTGAACTCGAGTCCGAGTTGTAAACTGTTTCCATCTACTTGTGGACGTCCCAGGTGGTTGTCCACGCTCCCAAGGCCTCCTTCCTTCACTTGTTGATCTTCTCCATTATTCCTAATAACAATTAAATCATCACATAGCAATCTATTCTCAAACTCACATGCAAAAGAAGTTAAGAACGAATTCACCTGCTGATTTAATAACCGTGCCCATGCTCTTGTGATTGGTCCTTGCAGTTCAATGCGCGTCTCTGCTGTTGTGATGTCCTCATCATCCTCCCCCTCTTGAATTGGAGTCGTCCTCGACTCAAGTTCATCTTCTTCTCCCAAGTACGGTCGCAAATCTGAAATGTTAAATGTAGGACTAACCCCAAAATCGGGAGGCAATTCAAGCTTATATGCATTATCATTAATCTTTTCAACGATCTTAAAAGGACCAGCAGCTCGTGGCATAAGTTTAGATTTTCTCAAGTCGGGAAATCGCTCTTTTCTCAAATGTAACCACACCATATCGCCCGGTTCAAGTTTTACTTCTTTTCTACCTTTACTACCTGCAATCCTATACTTCTCATTCATCATTTCAATATTTTTCTTTGTAGTTTCATGCATCTTAAGAATGAATTCAGATCGTTGTGTAGCATCCAAATTTATAGTTTCAGAAGGAGGCAAAGGTAGTAAATCAATAGGAGCACGGGGATTGAAACCATACACTACCTGGAATGGACTTACCTTTGTCGTGGAGTGAACGGATCTGTTGTAAGCAAATTCTATATGTGGTAAACACTCCTCCCACAACTTCAAATTTGTTTTCAAGACAGCCCGTAACATAGTGGATAAAGTACGATTAACTACCTCGGTCTGTCCATCCGTTTGTGGGTGACATGTAGTTGAAAACAGCAACTTGGTTCCCAATTTATACCACAAAGTTCTCCAAAAATGACTTAAAAATTTTGCATCACGATCAGAAACAATGGTATTTGGCACACCATGTAAACGAACAATTTCCGTCATAAATAAATCAGCAATGTGTGAGGCATTATCATTCTTATGACAAGGTATAAAGTGTGCCATTTTGGAAAAACGATCAACAACTACAAAAATACTATCCCTCCCCCTCTTAGTCCTAGGCAATCCCAAAACAAAGTCCATAGAAATATCCTCCCAAGGTACACTAGGAACAGGAAGAGGCATATAAAGACCATGTGGGTTAAGGCGAGACTTAGCTTTGTTGCAAGTAGTGCATCGTGACACGTAGCGCTCGACATCACGCCTCATCTTTGGCCAAAAGAAGTGTGTGGACAGCACGTCTTCAGTTTTCTTCACTCCAAAATGTCCCATCAAACCTCCTCCATGTGCTTCCTGCAAAAGCAATAGACGAACGGAGCTAGCTGGAACGCATAGCTTGTTAGCACGATAGAGGAGACCCTCTCGCAGCACATATTTATTCCATGTTCTTCCTTCTCTACAATTTTCAAAAGCATCTTTGAAATCCAAATCAGTAGGATATAATGCTTTAATTGTTTCCAAACCAAAGATTTTATGATCAAGTTGGGACAACATGGTATAACGCCTAGATAATGCATCGGCAATGATATTTTCCTTCTCTTTCTTATGCTTAATGATGTATGGAAACGACTCTATGAACTCAATCCATTTAGCATGTCGTTTATTCAGATTGGTTTGACACTTAAGATACTTCAATGATTCATGATCGGAATGTATGACAAACTCCTTAGACCAAAGATAATGTTGCCAAGTTTGTAATACACGGACTAAGGCATACAATTCCTTATCATAAGTGGAATAATTCAGAGAAGGACCATGAAGTTTTTCACTAAAGAAAGCAACGGGTTTACCTCCTTGTATGAGAACGCCTCCAATACCAATGCCGCTTGCATCGCATTCTAGCTCAAAGGTCTTGTCAAAATCAGGAAGTTGTAGTAATGGTGCTTGTGTAAGCTTCGATTTGAGAGCATCAAAAGCTTGTTGCTGCTGTTCGCCCCATCGAAATGGAACTCCCTTCTTCGTTAGCTCATGTAGAGGTGCTGCAATGGTGCTGAAATCCCGCACAAAGCGCCGATAAAATCCTGCAAGACCAAGAAAACTACGAACCTGTGTGACGGTAGTTGGGGCTGGCCAGCTGGTGATTGCTTCAATTTTTGCCTCATCCATCTCAATTCCCTGCGAGGAAACGACATAGCCAAGAAACGAGACTCGATTGGTGCAAAAAACGCACTTTTCGAGGTTACCAAACAAACGTGCATCTCTCAAAACAGTAAAAACAGCACGTAAATGATCAAGATGTTCATCATATGACTTGCTGTAAATGAGGATATCATCGAAGTAAACCACCACAAATTGTCCAATGAAAGCACGTAAAACCTCGTTCATTAATCGCATAAAGGTGCTGGGTGCATTAGTTAAACCAAAAGGCATGACTAACCACTCATAAAGTCCAAACTTGGTTTTAAATGCAGTTTTCCATTCATCTCCTAGTGCCATTCTAATTTGGTGGTAACCACTACGCAAGTCAATTTTTGTGAAGATGATAGCACCACTCAATTCATCAAGCATGTCATCTAATCGAGGAATAGGATAACGATATCGAATGGTGATGTTATTAATCGCTCGACAATCAACACACATGCGCCAACTACCATCTTTCTTAGGAACCAAAAGAACAGGAACAGAACAAGGGCTAAGGCTTTCACGAATGTACCCGCGGTCCAAAAGATCTTGGACTTGTTGCTGAATTTCCTTAGTTTCTTGTGGATTCGCCCTGTATGCTGCACGATTTGGCAAACTTGCTCCTGGAATCAAATCGATCTTGTGTTCAATGCCTCTCATCGGTGGTAAACCAGGGGGTATCTCGGAGGGAAACACATCCTCAAACTCCTGCAAAAGGTTAGCAACAGCAGGGGGCAATGCAATAGACAATTCATGAAGTGAAAACATGGCTTCTTTGCAAACTAAAGCATAGCACATCCCCTTAGCATCGAATAAATCAGCAAGTTCAGATTTAGTTGCGAGCAATGATGGTGATTTTAACTTAATAACTTGCTGTTTTTCAGATTCTAATTTAGTTGCTTTGCCCTCACGAATTTTACTCTTCTCAAAAAGCACAATTTCAGCAGGAGTCATGGGGAGCAAAGTGATTTTCTTTCCCTTATGCATGAGAGTATATTTATTGGTTCTACCATGATGAATAGCATCTGTATCAAATTCCCAAGGACGACCCAATAAAAGAGAACAAGCATCCATAGGAACAACATCAAAATCAGCAAAATCATGGTATGAACCAATTGAAAAATGGATTCTCGCTGTTTGTGTTACCCGAACCTTACCGCTGTTGTGGAACCATTGAATGTGGTACGGATGATGGTGTGCTCTTGTTGTCAAACCGAGTTTCTTGACGACGTCCGTGTTTACCAAGTTATTGCAGCTACCTCCATCAATTATAGTGTGTACACGGCAGTCCTTGATGACGAGAAACATGTGGAAGAGGTTGTGTCGTTGTAGCTTGTCGTCGGTCTCCACTTTGGAGCTCAAGGCACGTTGCACAATGATGCTCCTATAGTTCTCCGTCGCCGCTGTACCAAGTACCTCTTCTTCGGTGTGTTCGTCATTTGGATCTATAAAGTCAGTAGCAAGAGAATATTCATCTTCAACATCCGAAGTACTATCATACCCGCCATCGTCGCGTGCTATGTATGCTCGTTTGCTCGGGCAATCTCTCATCATATGACCAAGTCCCTGGCAGCGGTGACACTTAATATCGGAAGTACGACCCGTAGAAGGAGTGGACGACGAAGGCTTGAATGATGTCGCCTTGCTGCCTTCCGACACGCGAGAAGGTGGAGCAGCAGGTATAGTTCGTTGGCCGCCATTGGGTGGTGTAGTCGCTGCACGGGGGGCCGAAGATGGTGCTGTTTTGGATGGTGTAGTTGCTGCACGCGGCGTGAAGTTGCTCCTCATGCGTTGTTGCTGTTGTTGTCGGCCCTGCAATTCTTTTTCTGCCAACATAGCAAGCTGAAACAATCTGTTAACAGTATCATATTCTTTGTAATCAACAATGTCCTGAATTTCACGCCTCAACCCCCCATAAAAACGAGCTATTTTATCATCCATGTCCTCTACTACCCCACAACGCAGCATACCCTTTTGTAACTCTTGATAATACTCCTCTACGGACATGTTACCTTGGTCTAAACGCTGCAATTTTTTGCGAAGGTCCCGCTGAAAAGATGGAGGAACAAATCGAACACGCATAGCTTCCTTTAATCTATCCCATGTTGGAGGATCAGTTCTAGTTTTAACAAGTTCATTCCACCATATGATAGCAAAGTCCTTAAACTCACTAGTGGCTTGACGAACTCTATGTTGTTCAGGAACAAGATGGGAATTAAATTTTTGCTCTACTGTCATCTCCCAATCAAGATAAGCCTCAGCATCATAAGCACCAGAAAAAGAGGGTATAGTAAATTTCACTTTAGCAAAAGGATCATCAGGAGGGCGGTTATAATTGTTATGATTATTACCTCCTATACCTCGACGATAAAGTGGCAGTCTTGGCTGATTACTGTGATCTTCCAGTTCATCATAAGCATTGTCTTCTTGTCTTCCAGCGAGAGGCAACCGAGCCTCAAAAGTATTCATCCGAAGAGCAAGGTCATCCAGTTTGCGAGTCAAGTTCGCCAATGACTCCTCCGTTGATGCGTTGTATTTAGCGAACATATCACGTAACTCAACATGTTGAACACATTCGTCATTATTTTCTTCTCCTGCCATTGTTAGTAGGAAACAAAAGACAACAAAAAAAATGTTATCCCTATCAACTACAGTGACAATGTGGAAGGTGGAAGAAAACAATCTCTCTCGCTCAAGCGTCTTGCCACGCTCTTACAAGTGTTCTTACCGACACAGCAGGTGGTGTGGACGGTGAGACGAACCAATGAAGCGTGTGGTGATTGCAAAGGTACCTGTTATGCTCAAGAGAAAGGTGGAGCTTGGATGGCACAATATGGTGGCTAATAAGCAGAAAATCGTTAACAGCTAAACAAAGTTGAATAAGTATTCAATGTAGGAAACTGTTGCTGGTCAACTGAGTGCCCTAGAGCCTAGCACAACACAAGGAAGTATCAAGGCAAAAGAAAGACAGAATGATATAACCAAACAAACAGCACCAAGTGGTATAGGCCAATTGCTTTAATATGCGTGCTTTTCACTATTTTTTTTCTTTTTTGTAATATTTTTTTGATATTTTTTCTTTACTCAGTAGCACAAATATAGGAAGCACACAAATTTGCAGCTCAATTGGATGTAATATGCGGCCTATAGAAAATCAAGAAGGTTCTTTAAAATTCGTGCTGAAACTTCGGAGGCCGGATAGCCTATCTTCCGAGGGGAATTTGGGCAATCTAATTTCGCCGAACGCGGCTACGCGGCGGAAAATCGGATGCGAAATTTCGCGTAGATGAATTTGAAAAAAAAAATTCGCCCGATTTCGAGTTCGTATGCGAAAGTTATGGCCGTTTTAAGGTAGGCTGTCCGAGTTACGTTTTTTTGGATGTTGATTCCAACTCGGTTTGAGAACAGAACTCGCAAACGGATACGAAAACGATCGGGAATTTGCACAGCAACTAATGGCATGGTGTGTGACGATTCAAGGATGAATGGCACAAAGATTTGTCACCTAATCTAGGGCTGGCGATGCGGGAGTTCACGCAAGGCGGCTAGCTAGGGCAAACCGATGAACGTGGCGGATCGGTTTGTTATTTAGGGATGGTGGAATAGGTGTCGAATAGCAAGAAAACAAGGACGAAACACGATAACTAGGATCAAAAAACACAAAGCTAAACCAGCAACAAGACTCAACCACACGAATGCAAACTCAACAATGCAAACTGAAAAACGAAACTGCAGGCACTATAGTCTGGGAAGCGGTAAAAACGATCTAATATTTTTTTGTGGCTTTTTTGTGGACTCTAGGTACGAAACAAAATCGATCTAATGGAAGGAAGGAAAACAAAGATACCTCACGGGCAACCTGGAAATCTGATACCAATTGATGAGTAGGGTTAGGCCCGATCTTCCGAAAGGTATGTCGATTGGGGTGGAGAACTCGACGTTGATGATCCGCAGCACTCGAGCGGTTCGAGTACCCCTGCAATCACTACACCACGGCTCCGTTGGTTATCAACCATGCTGCACACGCTTGACCTCGCCAAGAAGGCTAATCCCTGCAAGTGCAATCGAGAACACGAGCAAGAACGTAGAAGACACGATCGGAAATCGCGAAATTGGGGTCTCACAAACCGTAGAACGGCGATTTTATTGATCTAAGCAAAACCCACCGAATATGACCGGCGGCTGCAGTATTTATAGGCTAGGGTTCGACCAAAACATGATTAGACGCGTCCCTAATGGACTCTTACAGGATACAAGGCCCAAAGGCCCGATTCGGTGACGCAGCACCGGACAGAAATCTGGACTCGACTTGTTTCGACGATTCCCAATGACTCCGGAGGAATTTTGAGGAGGGACCAGAACCATTGGAAAGTTTATCTTCTCCTCTTTCCGTTCATATGTAGAACATCGAAAACGGAGTCCGTATGCCTCCTGGGCGTCTGTTTTAAGGTGGACTGCTCCTGGACTCTGAGTTGAACTCGAGTCCGAGTTGTAAACTGTTTCCATCTACTTGTGGACGTCCCAGGTGGTTGTCCACGCTCCCAAGGCCTCCTTCCTTCACTTGTTGATCTTCTCCATTATTCCTAATAACAATTAAATCATCACATAGCAATCTATTCTCAAACTCACATGCAAAAGAAGTTAAGAACGAATTCACCTGCTGATTTAATAACCGTGCCCGTGCTCTTGTGATTGGTCCTTGCAGTTCAATGCGCGTCTCTGCTGTTGTGATGTCCTCATCATCTAAGGTCACAAAGGGCCTTGTCAAAGTAGTGAGCCCTAATTGAGCAAGATATTGTAGGACATTCAGGGTCCTTCTGCCAGTTGCCTTCCGTAGAGAAATCATGTTGGCATTTTCCATGGGAGGTTCGGGCTGTCCTGGCATCTTGACATTCTCCATTGGTGGAACAGCAGCTGCAAGTGGAGCCAATTGGGTCTCCAACATCTTGTAGAAGCTTAGTTTATTATTTAAGACCGAGGATAGTCCTTCAATCTTGGCATTAATGCTCTCTAGGGTCTTTCCATTAGCTGATAGTTTATTGGATAGAGCATCATTGATTTTTAGCTGGCTAATGGCAAGCTCTCTCAAGTTGGGCTGATTTCCATTATTGCCATTGTTGTTGTACCCTCCTTGAATGAATGGGCATGGTTGGCCGCACCCCTTACCTCCTGGACAATAGCCATTGTTGTTTCCATTGTTGGCTACGTATAGGGCATCCTCACGGGTTTCTGGGCAGTCATTGCCCAAATGGCCCATGTTGCCATAGACTTCCCATGTGATGTGAGAGTCTAGGGCATAGGCATTATCACACACCTCACCATTGGCTTGTCCATCTATCTTTTTCATAAGGAGGTCCAGTTTGGCAGCAATCATGTCCACCTCCTTTGAGGTGTGCATGTCTCGCTGGCGGGTATGGAGACGTTCGTCGCTCCATCTCATGTTTGACACCATCTTCTCGATTAAGTCTTTGGCTTTGGACACCATCAATGAGAAGAAGGCACCTCCAGCAACAACATCAACATGGTCACGAACAGAAGGGATTGACCTGTTGTAGAAGTTTTGGATAATTAGCCAGTCGTCCATCCCATGGTGGGGACAGACCAGGATGTACTCTTGAAGCCTTTCCCAAGCCTCAGGAATAGAATCCTTAGCGTCTTGTCGAAAGCTGGAAATCCTTCTATGTAGGGCATTGGTCTTGCCCAACGAAAATAACTTGGCGAGGAATGTTGTAGAACACTTCTCCCAAGTGTCTACAACACTTCTGTTCATGTAGAACCACTGTTTCACTCTCCCAATAAGAGAGAATGGAAACAGACTAAGACGGACAACATTAGGAGATACGTCCTTGATCTTAAAAATGTTGCAGATCTCAAGGAACTGTTGCAGGTGGGAACTTGGATCCTTGGTAGCCTTCTCAAAAAATGGGTTGGCTTGCACCATAGTGACCAGGCCAGTATTGATTTCGAAGTTCACGTCTCCTGTGTTAATAGTGGGCCCAACAGACATATTGTTAGCAAAGGGAGCCGAAAACTCACGAAGGGTCTTCTGGGTCATTGGCGTTTCGGTTGTTGGTGCAGTCACACTGGCTAGCTTTGCCGCATGAAGCTTCTGAGGAGTAACGACACGAGGTTGATCTCTTAGAAGGGATTTGGGATCTTCAACAAAGTTTTTCAGCAAGCAGAAACCAGACATAAAATGCGAAAACAAGAAGGGTTATCCTACTAAAACCTACCCAAGGTCCTATCCTAATCATTCCATCATGCAATACTTCAGCTGCCTTCCCTAGCAACGGTGCCAGAAATGCTTGTTGATAGTTCTTAAGTAACACTAACAAATCATTTCTGGCAATAGTGTCAGAAATGCTTGTCGACGACTACTAACGTCACATATACAAATCCACAAGCGCGCGGAAGCTATTGATGTAGCATTTCCCCTTTTTGAGTATTCCCAAAGGGTGTTATTTATATTCTCCCAAAGGAAGGCTAGGTGGAAGCAAAGCAATCATCAAATGGAGAGGATAGGTTGGTCTAGGTAGGGTTCTAGTAAAGATGGGTAAATGATAGTTGGAGGTAGTGTGACACACACAAGAGCATTCTATCTTAAGGGGGTAAATGAGGCAAAGAGGTACTAGGCTAAGAGTTAGGTAGATACTCCTAATGTGCTTCTAATATACATATACATAGTCTAAGTTAGTTACTAATGATCATATTAATTAGGAATTCTCATGCTAAGTTGATTAACACATCGGGCACAGGTTTACCCCTAGCAACACTAGGACGACTCCCGCCAAGAGCATGTGGTATAGCTGAACATGGAGGATTACAAAGGACAGATAGGAATGTCACCACCTACTGCCTACCTCTTCAATTCATGGGTCTACAAGACATTCAACACTACTTATCTATGCTAGCACCATGGTAGCATATTAATTAATTACCTTAAGAGTCTAGGCACAAGCCATCCTAAGGCAATGAACTAAATCATTGTTGAACCGATTTAATACATAGCACAAGTGATTCATATTAACATAATCATGTCATAGCTAATTAGACTATAGTGGGGGTTTGTAGTGCTTATGATGATATAATGGTAATGGTATAGTATAATCATAAATACTACTCCTACCACATATATGGAATCCACAATCAAACAAGAAATGCTTCATCCAAGTATATGAACAATAGAAGACTCAAGATAACATCTTTATAAGAGCAAAGTCACAAATACAAATAGGAATATGAGAGCCATACCTTTCCCAATTAGGAATTGGGAAGAGACATCTCCTACTCCTCTCCTACTTGGACTATGGACTAGAGGCTCTCCTCTCTACAGCCTAAACTCCTCTAGACCTATGGAGAATAGTTGATACAATGGAATGAGTACTCAAGTGGTGTGTGTGTGAAGTGGGGATAGGGGGTCCTATTTATAGGTGGAGAAGGGTCGGTTCCCGCAACTAAAAGCGCGCGAATCAGTCACCATTGACTTCTTCAAGCTGAGAGGAGCCAAAACATGGAAACTGATTGAGTTTGGCATCACGAAGGGGTCGGCCGAACCACCAGGTCAGCCGACCTGGTCTTGGCTCCAAGCGGTCTGTGCTTTCTCCAGGTGCCTTCCAGGTGGGTCCCATTGACTGATATAGGGTGTACACTGTTGGATGGCCTCGAATACTTCTGTTTGTGGGATATTTGATCCATGTGGTGCACATGTCAATGCTTGATTGGATGGGACGATATTTTATAGGATTTCTCCCCCTCTTTTACCTCATTTCCTGCAATAATTTTGTGCATTCACTATTTCTACAAGGACAAGTGGAAATAGGTTAAATAGAAAGGTGATTTGTGCAAGAAATGACAATTCCTTCACATAATTGAGTTATATTGATGGGTGAAATTGGTATATAACAGTCGTCAACACCTCCGTGAAGAGGCAGGGTCTGATGGCGCCATGTGTCCAGAAGGCCCGGACCCCGGTCTTCCTCAGGTACGGGTTTAGGTGCTGCCACATGGACCTCAAGACAGGGCCAGCTCCCCTGAAGAGATGGGCTTCTGAGATGACACGTGTCCAGCGGGACAGGACCCTGCTCCTCCATAGGAGTGGGCTTCGGTGCTGCCATGTGGTCTAAAGCACCAGGTCGGCCACCTCCCACGGAGGCGGGCTCCATCTTCACCACGTGTACTGCAGTCCCGGATCCCCATCTCTCCTCAGAGATGGGCTCCAGGGCTGCCACATGGCCTATAGTACAGGACCCAGCCTCCCTGCAAAGGCTAGCTCCCATGCAACCATTTGTCCTGCAACTTGCCCTGGATGGTGGGTTGCGGGAGTTAAGGGGCGGTGCGCCTTGTCTAAATCGGGCATTGAAGACACGTGCCTTCCCCAGGCGCATGACGTGGCACACGCCTACTGTCAGGTACTACTACGCCCAATCGCATCGCAGTGAAGATGCAGAAGGCCTACCCCACTCTGCCAAGTGGGTATCTTTTAGCGACAAGACTATTGGACGGGACATCCAATGCCATCATCTGAGGCGGCAAGATGGCGGGTCTTCAAGCCATGGTTAGAGGAAGCTGATGCGAGAAGACTCAGATCTTTAGGATAAGATCACCACGTGGTCACCTGTCGGGCCCCAAACCCCACTTGTAAGGCGTCCGACCTTGTCTATAAAAGGACTCGACCGGCACTGTTACACAGGCACGCATCACCACTCAGACAATACATCTCACACCGTGGAGCAGGATATTGCGTTTCGGCAGCCTAAACCACGTAAAACCACCGCCTCACCCATCTCTCATACGCAAAACCTCGCATGAGGACTAAGCCCCGCAGATCAAGAACCTCCGTGAGCTACTCTCAAAGGAGGTCCGGGGGAAGTGTCATGGAAACACTTCGACATTTGGCGCGCCAGGTAGGGGATTTTTCCACTAAAAGGTGGTTGCGCCTTCACCACAATGCTGAACATCAAGCCCATGGATGGTGGTTCCCGTGGTCGTCGTCCAGTGACCAGATCCCACGCCAGGGCACCGTCTGGTCCGTCACGCCCCCTCATAGACGCAGCTGGCCAGGGCAGCATATCTCAGGGCATCCCAGCCAAGTCGGCGCCCCTGGATCCACCGGAAGCAAGTCCAGAGACCGCTCTAGCAGCAGCCAGGGACCTTCTCCACCACCCACCATCCTTGAACTCTTCCAAGATAGCAGCTCAGCAGTGGGTCCACAACATCGACCACCTTGTCGTTGCAGCCATCAACTCCCTCGTCAGAGGGAGACTTACGTGTTGCTGTTGCGCACATCGTCCATCGACCGTTACTCCACCAACACTCGCTCCACCAGTCTTACTAGCGCTAGCAGGATCCCCACGGTCGACATGAGGGTCGAGCTTGACCGCCGTCGAGCTCGTGAAGACAACCGTGTCATCATCGAGTAGCATCAGGAGAGAAGATGCTTGAGACCGAGTACAACCCTCAAGGGCCTGAGCACGAGGCGTTCTCCGTCTGAGGTGCACCTCAGGTAAACCCTCTACCACCTCCTCATCAAGATTATGCTAGGTCGACCACCCCCCAGCAGTACTCTATGCAGCAGGTGCCACAACAGCAGTACTCTGCGCAGCAGGTGCCGCAGCAGTAGTACTCTGCACAGTAGGTGCCGCAGCAGCAGTACTCAGCGCAGCGGATTCCACCACAGGTTTTGCGATAGTAGAATGCTCCGCTGTAAGCTCTGCATCAACCGCACGTCATGCAGGCCGCAGCACCGCATTCACTGTATGGTGCGCAACAGACCCCCCAAGGTATGCCGCACCATACGCTTCTCCGACGAAGGCATCAGAGGGTGAACAGCCGTGGCTCTGTACCTCCGCCTGACGACGTGGCCACGCAAGTTCCAGCCACAACTTCCGGAAAAGTTTGACAGAAGCGTCAATCCCGTCGAGTTCCTGCAAATCTAAACAACTACACTCATTGCTGTGGGAGCGGATGAACTCACCCTGGCGAACTACTTCTCCACCCCCCTGACTGGCTTGGCCCGGTCCTGGCTCATGAACCTGCCCTAGGGGTCCATATCCTCATGGTAAGAGCTATGTCGGCAGTTCACGACGAACTTCGGCAGCTCCTACACGCACCTCGGCACTAAGCTCAACATCCACGTAGTGCATCACCAACCAAAGGAGACACTGTATTCATTCATCCAGCGGTCCTCCCAGGTACGCAACTCCATCCTGAATGCTTCTGTCATAGTGGCATTCTGGCAAGAAGTGCGAGATAGGAAGATGCTCGAGAAGTTAGCCACGCACAACGTGCAAGACGTCTCTGAGCTCTTCTCCATCGCCGACCGGTGCGCAGGGCCGTAGAAGGCTGTGACCAACACTCATAGCCCGCCTCCGGGGCAGGTAAAGCCGACCAGACTGGTGAAGGTGTCGCTACCTAGGGTAGCGGCAAAAAGAAGAACAAGAATCGGGGCAGCGGCCAGAACAAGCCGCTGCAGGGGGCACCCATCACAGGAGCAGCGTACGATAAATGCTCGTTGTCGAAGCGTACGAACGACACTTGCCCCGGTACTACTAAATTGTAGCCCGCGGAGGTTCTTGTATCGGTTTGGGCACGTGGAGATCTTAAACATGATGATGACACAAAGGATTTATGTGGTTCGGGCCGCCTGAGCGTAATACCCTACTCCATGGGGTGTGTGTTGTTGTATTGAGGGTTCGCTGGTGCTTGTATGCGTATCGGCTTGGTTGGCTTGTATTGTGCAGCACATCCCTTTTATAAACCAAGGGATGGCTGTTACATGAGTTGCCTGGCCCCACATGTGGCCCCAGCGGTTATTACTGCCTAATACACAATTAAGTGTGTTTAAGCACCCTAACAGCATGATAACATGTCTTAATGGTGGTGTTACCAGTATTAAGGGTCTTCTAATCGTGCGCCATTAATATTGTATTAATGGCACATAATCAGGCCTTGTAACTGTAGCACTCACTGTCCCTTGAATGATCATGCCGTCGGAGATCCGTCAGTATTCTCGCTGTGTCGTAGGTCCGGAGGCTCAACACGTGGCAGATCCGGAGCTTCCCCTCACGGGGAGGTAGGTCCGAAGCCGCTACACACATGGTGGCACTGGAGCTTCCCTCTACGTCAGGCGCAAGCACTGCTTCAACGATCGGCAGGTCAACCCCACCAAGGGAGGCAGCCACGACCAAGGTAGCCCTCTCCTCGCATGGCACTTCCTCGCCGGGCTCCTCCTCGTTAAGCACCTCCTCGCCTGGCACTTCCACACTTGGCGCCCCTTCTGCCACACCGGCCTCGACAGACTGGGGTGCAAAGTCATTAACGGCACATAAGGCTAACGCACCTCCGGGCATAGGATGCGGCGCGGCAGACCCCGTCCCAGCTCCGGGAACGGCAGGGGCTATCAAACCCACACCTGGAAGCACCAAGGGCACCAAGTCGGCTGACCACGCCTTAAAAAACCGAGATAAAGCTTCATCAAGAACGAAAAAGAAAAGAAGAGAAATAGCAGAAGGGAGAAGTTGCGACTTACCGGCGAGTCAGGCCACTCCAATGACCCTGACTTCCCACCTCGCGTGATAGATCAAGGTCGCGGGACCTGACGACAAGGTCAGCGCCACCGTCTCTGGTATCGACCCCTGATCAACCCGCGCCGACATGGTCATCTACGTAGGCCCCTCGGTGCCTCCTCCGGAACCAGGGCCACTGCTGGAATCGGAGACTAAGTCGACGACAGAAGCTTCAGCCCCTATGGCTCCCTCGTGATGGGAGATGGGAGTACCGCCCCCCCCCCCTGAAATAGCTTCCGCTTCATCGGCATAGAAGTAGCGGAGCTTGCGACCAGCATGAGCTGGCGCCGGCTGGCTGACCCTCGCCCTATCAGAGGTAGTTGAGGGCTCTGCCTCCGCCCTGGCAGAAGGACGCGAGGAATACCCCAACCCTGGCTACGTCGCATCACGACACCGCTTTAGGACCGCCAAGGCCCCAGCCGTATCTTCGGGATGCAGACAAACGAGGCCGAACAAGTTGACCTTTGGCATCGAGCTCTGCTCAACCCTCAAGTTGGTAGTCATGTGGAGCGGCTGGCAGTCATCCAGAATGGAGACGTGCTCATCGTCAACAACGTCAGTGGTCACTGTTTTCAACATCTCCTCTAGCATCTTGGGAGTTGGGGTGTCCAGACACAGCCGGTGTCGCGGGGTCAATGCGACACTTCCCCCGGATCTGCTAAGGAGCAGCCCGCGGAGGTTCTTGTTCATCGGGGCTCAGGCCTCAAACTATTGTTCTAGCAAAAGAGTATGAGACAGTTGTTTTTACGTGATTCGAGCTGCAAGGAGCGTAACACCCTACTCCATAGTGGATTGTATTGCTTGGTGAGTGTGTATGCGTATTTGTGTGTATCAGGGATTCCGAGTCTGGTCCTTGTATCGATGGCAGTCAAGCCCTTTTATAGTCAAGGTTGAATGCCTTACAAGTGGGGTCCCGGGGCCCGATAGGTGACCCCGGGGCGATCTTATCCTAGAAGATCTAAGCCTTCTTCTGCAAGCTTGCTCTGACCGCGGACGTGAGGAGGACTCGTTGCCTTGCCACCCGGGTCGTCAGTAGCCCACGCTCCATTGCTGACATTGGCAGGGAATGTCCCATCCAACTGTCTCTAGCGTCGTAAGTTACCCACATGGCAGAGTCGGATAGGCCTGCGGCACCTTCACTGTCATGCGATTAGTCGCAGCGGTACCTGACATTAGGCGTGCGTTGCGCCTTGCATCTGGGGAAGCCACGTATCTTCAAGGCTTTATGAATACAAGGTGCAACACCCTCTTAACTTTCCTACTATGTGCTCGGGGCAAGTGGATTGACCATACGGCCGGGGAGCTCTCCGCCATGGTGGAGGCCACACCCATCTTGTGGGCCACGTGGCTGCTTGGGAGCTCACCTCTGTGGGGGAGGCTAGTTCTTGACTTCGTGGGCAACGTGGCAGCTTGGGTGCTCACCTTCGTAGGGGAGGCTAGGTCTCAACTTCATGCGCCACGTGGCAGCTTGGGATCCCACTCCTGCGGAGGAGGTCAGGTCCCGTCCTGTTGGACACGTGATTTCCTGGGAGCTTGTTGTCAAGGTGGAGCTGAGCTCCCCCCTTTTGGATGTCTCGTGGGCACCCCGGACTTCCCATCTAAGGCTGGCTGGTACTGGTTTCTTTGAACACATGACGCCCTCGGACCCTATCCCTGTTGGGAGGTGAGGCACCACGATGGCTCTATCTTGTGTGCGAGGGTATCGGGTCTGCTGGGTACCGACAGTGGCCCCTGGGTCCACCTTGGGGTGAGGCGACAAGCCCGACGGTGGGGCCTTATGCTATTTTCCCGCGCGGTCTTTTAACTTTGTCTCTATCAGTCGAAGCGGTGCGCTCTTCTGATGCTATGACCACGCGTCCCTCTCTGGTTGAGGGGTCGTGGCAACGGGATCTTTGCTCGCTACGACGTTATCGCGATGTTTCCCAAGGCGCCTGCTGCACTTCTGCTACTTTCACTTCTGACTTTATGGGAACCGTCGGGTTGCCTTCTCTGGCGGGGAACTGCTCGGACCGGCTTTTCTGACAGGGGACCTGGGTGCGCTCATCATGGATGTCGTGTTACGAGCCGTTGATTTGGAGCCCGCTCAAATTTGCACGGTGCGCCCAAATGCCAATAGGGTGCTTTAAAAAGGTACCTTTGTGGGAAATGGAATTTCCTTCTTTTCACACGTCCCAAGCATTCGAGCTTTCGACTCCCTCCTTGTGTGTCGGGCCATTCTTGAGGTTATCAACCCCCTGCTCCAATGGACTCAGCTCTGCCTCCTTCCTAGATGTAGGATGTCTCACTCGTGAGGCAGCTTTTCGGCTGGGAGGACAAGGAACGATGGGATCTGATCCGTCCCGTCTCCTTGCCACTGGAGTTGGGGGAGAAGGAGATCATCTTCTTCCAGGCATACGCATACTCCGAGTTCGTCCCTCCTGTTTCCTCCTTCCTGGTGATACTCCTGGAAGTCCTTGGGCTCCAGCTCCATCATTTGTCACCGAACTCTCTGGTGGTGGCAGCGGTGTTCTTGCATTTCTATGAGATGTTCGTCAGGGTGTGCCCATGCGTGTCGGTGTTCTGGTAGTTCTTCGTGTTGAGGCGGACCGGGAAGAAGAGCAAAGCCAACTTCCTCGGTGGCTTCTGCTTCCAGCATCGGGCCAACAACCTCATTAAGTGCATTACTCCGCTCTCCCCGACGAAGTGGCCCGGCTGGAGGAGCGACTGGGTGGTCGTACATGTCGATGCCCACGATTGCATGGTCATGCCCACCGGCTGGCCAGTGATTAGGAAGGCGGCCTGGGAGGAACGCCCGGAGCTTGAGGCGGCGTACAAGCCGGTGATGGAGAGGGTCCAATTCCTGGCAGACCATGACCTTTTGGAGTTGTCGGTGATGGCCGACTTCGTTCACCGCCGTTTGGCCCCTCTCCAGCACCGTTGCCGCCCAGCATGGCTCTAATTCGGGCTCCAAGATGGTACCAGGTTGTTGAGGGGTCGCGACATAGAGATGACCCCGAAGGAGGTATTTGAAGCAATGTCCAAGGCGTGCGACGACCTGCTGTCGGGCGACGTCTTCAACCTTCCGCAGGCTTGCCCACCGCTTTGCACGAATCGAGACCTTCGGATGAAGGTTCTGAAGGAGATGCCCAACTTGGACGCGATTGGTTTTGCGCCGCGGCAGGTTGGCGATGAGAGTCGGGGACTGGCCATCGTCGACTCTTTGAAGGAGTCCACACCCTCTTTAGGCTCTGTAGCCTCGGGGGCAGAGGAGGCGCCCGTTGCTGGGGGGAAAGGCAAGGCACTGGTCCCCGAACTAGGTAAGGGGAAGGCACCGGTACCCGATGTAGGCAAAAGGAAAGGCCCTGGTGGTCGAGGTCGTGAAGGAGAAGCGCCCTCAGTCACCACCGAGGGCGTCGCCACAAATGGCCTTTGCTCCAAGTCAGCATCCACCTGCGCGCCCCTCTTCAGTACCTCGCATCGGCTGTTCTTCGGGGGGAGGTTTGGTCTGTCATCCACCATCTTCGTGTAGACGTCGATGGTAAACCCCTTGGGAGGTGCCGGAGCTAGATGCTCCAGCATGTGAGACCTATGTGTGTTGAATACATTGACTATGGCGATAAAAGTTTTGAATACTACCAAAACACCTTTATCATCATAGTCTGACGTAAGGTCCGACTTGCTTTGTCTAGGTCCGACTTCTTTGTCTAGGTCCGACTAGCTTTGGTTAGCTCTGGCACTAGGTTCGGCTAGCTTTGGTAAGCTCCGGTTCAAGGTTCGGTTAGCTTTGGCAAGGTTCGGAGCTTGATCGCAGTGGTTCTGCTTTTATCTTCCAAGTTAAAAACTCATGAAATTGACATAATATCACGTAAGAGCCCCAACAGGTTTATTGATTTTGTTTCTCAACGTGACATGCCTAGCTCCGATCAATCTTCATCTTGTGGTACACTTGCTTTGTTGTCCTCTCTAAACCTTGAACAGATTGAGGAATTTCCAGAGGAGGAGCTAGTACTTCTCTCTACTAGGTTCTCAAAAGCATTGCAAAATGTTAGAACTAGAAGGAGAGGAAGCTCCGGACCTCAACGATGTTTCGAATGTGGTAAGACAGGACATTTTCGTTCAGATTGTCCTAACCTTTCAGGTCCTACTTCCCGGGATGAAAAGAAAACAAGGACGAAGCACTCCTCTGCAAACGATAAGAAGAAAAAGAAAGGTTTTATAGGACATCAATTGGTGAGCAGTTTTATCTTCGCACTTCAAGAACTTGGCTCAAGCGATGTGGACATTGGAAGTGACGAAGATGAAGATGATTTGGCAAACTTGTGCTTCATGGCGGGCAAGTCAAGATCAAGTATGGAGGAGGCTGAACACAACAGCGATAATGAAGAGGTATGTCCTACTTGTGAAGAATTGTGTGATGCTATTTCTCGTGCCATCATTATAGTTAAGAAAAAGGACAAAAAACATAGGGACAATGCTGTTAAAATTGAGTCACTAGAATCTGAAATTAATTGTTTGAAATCCTTGATTCCTAGTGATGATTCTTCTTCCTCATGTGATTTAATATGTGAACAATTGTCCTCATTAAGAAGTATGCACACCTCCACACTTGATAAACTTGAGTCAGAAATTGAAAAGAATAGAGAGCTTGCTGTACTTAATGATAAAAACTTGAAAGATGCTAGCCGTTCTACAATTGATTTACATTGTTCTACTTGTGATGATCTTCATAAGAAACTACAAGATGCTATGAATGAAACTTCTATATTGAACAATGCTTTACGTTCTCATGAAGTTAAATTTTGTTCCAATTGCAAATTAAAAGTAAAAACTTCATGTGAAAATTGCCTTGATCTGTCCAATAAACTTGATAACATGCATAGGACATTAGATCGGTTTTGTAATGGGAATAAGAACCTAAACTTGCTGCTGAATTCTTCCAAGTCTTGCAATGATAAAACTGGTTTAGGTTTTGATTCTCATGCTCATGCTAAGGCACATCCACCTAAAATTGTAAAGTCATTAGGAAGTGGTTTGATTCAAACCGTTCCTAAACAAAAATAAGAGTTTTCAAATCTGCAGGAGTGTTGTCTCATTCGGTTTCAAATAAAAATGTTGCTTGCTCATCTAGACATGAACACAAAGTTAAATTTCATCGTACCTACTGTGGTAGAGATGGTCATGTCATAGATTTTTGTTATAGACTAGCTAAACAATAGAAAAAGAAAAGAATAATTGATAGATCTCATAACTATCATGCAAAATTTGCTGCACTTGCTAAACCGAATGATAGGAAGATGCAATCTGCTGTAATGAGTCGAAAACATGCAAAGTTTGCTCCCAAACCTACTGTTTTTATGCTACACATGTAACATCTCGAGAACAGTAGTTGGGTACAAAAATCCTCATGCTTTGGCACATAAACCTGCTGTTTTATCTCAGCTTTCGCGTGTTATTCTTGTTGGACGTCATGTGACTCAATACTCGATTCCTAAATGCCTTTTGACTAACCCCAATATTGAGTCATCGACGTATTGTGCTTCTATGTAGGTTACACGCTTGAGGAAGGAGAACATTTGTACTGTGGATTCAGGTTGCTCACGCCACATGACCGGTAACAAAGAATGGTTCTCCTCCCTCTCTTTTGTGTCACGTGTAGAGAATGTTACTTTTGCCGATAATTCTTCAACTCCTATAATTGCTAAGGGTTCGGTTAGAGTAAATAATCACTACAATTTGAAGGATGTGGCACTTGTTAAAAATTTGAAATACAACTTGCTTTCTGTTTCACAACTACTAAATGAAAATCTAGAAATTATTTTCACTAAAAATTGTTGCAAAGTTGTAAATTCAAATAGTGAGCTTATTTTTAACATGTCTCAGTTTGGAAGAGTTTTTAAAGTTGATTTTGATATGTCTTCCTCTAAGCATAGGTGTCTAGTTGCTAATGATTGATTCAAAGAACTTATATTTTTGGCATCGTAGACTTGGTCACGTAGGCCTTGATCATCTAACGCGTGTTAGTGCTCTTAATTGCATACGTGGGCTGCCTAAGCTTAAAGGGGACAAAGAAATTGTGTGCTCTTCTTGTAGACATGCTAGGATGGTTGCAGGTTCACATACTCCTCTCACAATGATCATGACAGCTGAACCGGGTCAACTTTTGCACCTTGACACCGTAGGACCTTCACGTGTTCAATCCTTCAGAGGTAAATGGTATGTTCTTGTGATTGTTGCTAATTATTCTAGATACTCTTAGGTTTACTTTATGGCATCTAAGAATGAAGCTTTTAGTCACTCTAGAACTTTATTTCTTAGATTATCAATTGACCATGATCTTTAAAAGCAATTAGAAGTGATAACGGAACCGAATTTAAAAATCAATCTTTTGATCACTTTTGTGCTAAAAATGTAATAGATCATCAATTTTCTTCACCATATGTACCTCAACAAAACGGTGTTGTAGAAAGAAAGAACAGAACCTTAGTTAAGATGGCTAGGACTATGCTTGATGAATATCAAACTCCTAGGAAATTTTGGGCTGATGCGATTGCAACTGCTTGTTATGTCTCAAATCGTGTTTTCTTGTGCGCTAAGCAAGGTAAAACACCATATGAGCTTCGGTTTGGAAATAGGCCTAGTGTTACACACTTTCGGGTCTTTGGTTGCAAATGCTTTGTTAAGAAACATGGTAATCTTGATAAATTTGAACCTAGATCTGTTGATGGAATGTTTCTTGGTTATCCATCTCAAACGAGAGGCTACCGTGTGCTTTTACTTGACACTAACAAAATTGTGGAGACTTGTGAGGTGTCTTTTGATGAAGCTAGCCCAGGTACTAGCTCAAACATTGCAGGTCCAGATCCATATCCGCAGGGGGAGAGAATTTTCGTTGAAGATGAGTAAGAGGTTGAGCTGCTGCCCGAAAATTCAGCAGTTAATGACATTGTTCCAGCTCCTGATTTTGATTCATATCCAGCACCGACGACCACCATTGCTGGTCCAGATCCTCCTCAAGTCACAAGCTCATCAATTTGTGATGAACATGAAGAAGAAGAAGCTTGTGAAGTGTCCACTCCCCTCCGGGTTCTCAAAATTCATCCTCCACAACAAATTATTGGAAGCTTGCACGAGCGAGTCACACGGTCTAGGTTTTGCGATCCAAACTCTCATGCTCATTCTGCTTTTGTGGCTTCTTTTGAACCCAAAGATATATCACACACACTCACTATGAATCTTGGATTATTTCCATGCAAGAAGAGTTAGAAAATTTTAAAAGAAATAATGTTTGGAAACTTGTACCTCCACGTCAAGGTCACACTTTAATTGGAACTAAATGGGTGTTTAAAAATAAAGAAAGTGAGGATGGGGTTGTGGTTAGGAATAAAGCTAGGTTGGTTGCTCAAGGTTTCACTCAAGTCGAAGGTCTAGATTTTGATGAAACTTTTGTTCATGTTGCTAGATTAGAAGCCATAAGAATTTTGTTAGCTTTTGCTGCATCTAAAGGTTTTAAGCTATATCAAATGGATGTTAAAAGTGCTTTTCTTAATGGCTACATAGATGAGGAGGTTTATGTCAAACAACCACCATGTTTTGAAAATCCAGATTTTCCTAATCATGTTTTCAAACTGTCCAAAGCCTTGTACGGTCTCAAACAAGCCCCTAGAGCATGGTATGATAGGTTAAAAACATTCTTACTTGAAAAGGGGTTTAACATGGGCAAGGTTGATAAAACTCTTTTTGTGCTTAAGCATGGCAATGACTCATTATTCGTTCAAGTGTATGTGGATGATATTATCTTTGGTTGTGCTTCTCATGATTTTGTGTCCAAGTTTTCAGCTATGATGAGTTCAGAATTTGAGATGAGTATGATGGGAGAACTCACGTACTTTTTGGGGCTGCAAATCAAGCAAACCAAGGAGGATACATTTGTGCATCAAATGAAGTATACAAAAGACCTTCTAAGGTGCTTCAACATAGACAAAAGCAAGCCTCTTCGGACACCAATGGGAACAGCAACAACACTTGAACTTGATGAAGATGGTGAACCCGTGGATCAAAAAGAATATAGAAGCATGATCGGATCACTTTTCTACCTCACAGCAACAAGACAGGACATACAATTCAGTGTATGTTTTTGTGCACGGTTTCAAGTATCCCTACATGCTTCACATCGTCAAGCCCTCCAAAGGATTCTCAGGTACTTACATGGAACTCAAGAATTTGGCATTTTTCTTCCTTCTTCCTCAACCGTTACTTTGAAGCTTTTTCTGATGCTGATTTTGGAGGTTATAGGATTGATAGGAAAAGTACTTTCAGTGCTTGTCATTTTCTTGGTAATTCACTATTTGCTTGGTCCTCTAGAAAACAAAACTCAGTTGCACAATCCACAACCGAATCTGAATATGTAGCTGCTGCTAGTGCCTGCTCACAAATTCTTTGGATTGTTCAAACACTTAAAGACTATGGTGTTGATCTAGATAGTGTTCCACTGTTTTGTAATAACACTAGTACCATTTGCATTGCTAGAAACCCCGTGCAACATTCTAGAACTAAGCACATTGACATTAGGTATCACTTTCTCTGTGATAATGTTGAAAAAGGAAACATTGTGCTTCACCGTGTACATACTGAACAACAATTGGCTGATATTTTTACAAAACCTTTGGATTTCACTCATTTTTGTTTTATTCGTAGTGAAATAGGGGTTATGTATCCTCATGGATTACATTGAGGGGGAGTTTTGAAACTTGAGAAGTCTATGTGTGAATCTAAAATTAAAATAATATGAGCATAGTATTTCATACATATATGACTTTGTGATTCCTTTTACATGCTGAAAGTTCTTACTACATTACTCGTGTTATACATTTTGTAGTTTTTGCCATGTCTAATAATTAGAATAATTACTTACACTAAATCTGATCATGGTCGAACTTTCTTGCTATTTTGAACTTGTTGCATGCTCACATGTGCTTTTAATCATAAAGAATTAATCAAGTAATCAACTCACATTTTGAGTTTTTATGAACAAATATAAGTTGAGAAAAGATCAATAGAATATACATGCATCGCACTTCTTCTTTTGAGATGGCTTATCATTGCACTTAGATATGAACTTGGAAGAAGTTGTGTATGACTAAGACCATGTCCTTAAGCTTCTGATTGTCAAATGACATAGGCTTGTCTTGGTTGGTTAGAATAAGGCAGATGCGCATATAATCTCTTGCAAATATCATATGATCTAAATTTGTGCATTGAAAAATAATAAAATGCAGCAACAAGTGTCATGCTTTCAGGTTTTGAAATAGTTAAGTTTCTGAGATCATGACTTGTTTAAATTGAAAATTACATTTGATCTCTAGCATGACTTACACTACTTTATGTATCTCATTGATGTGATGGTGTAAGTTACTTGATAGTATGACTTGGATGAGCTTTGTTTATATGTATATGTTATAATATGCTCATAACATTTGAAATTTCTCTTTTGAACCTTGCTGGATACATTGTCAAAGGGGGAGAGATAATATGTGAATTTTTAACAACATTTTTAAAAATAAGTATGCAAGCACGATTCTTCTCGGGGGGGGGGGGATTTGTTTTTCTTCTCATTTTATTTGTGTTTTAGAAAGGGGGAGAAATTGTTTTCAAAACTTTTAATGTGGATAAGCCAATGTTCAGATTTTGAATGGTGTTGCCAATGCATTCATCAAGGGGGGGATTGTGAGACCTATGTGTGCTAAATACATTGGCTATGGTGATAAAAGTTTTAAATACTACCAAAACACCTTTATCATCATAGTCTGACGTAAGGTCTGACTTGCTTTGGCTAGGTCCGACTTCTTTGTCTAGGTCCGACTAGCTTTGGTTAGCTCCGGCGCTAGGTTCGGCTAGCTTTGGTAAGCTCCGGTTCAAGGTTCGGTTAGATTTGGCAAGGTTCAGAGCTTGATCGCAGTGGTTCGGCTTTTATCTTGCAATGATTCGTACTTGCTTTACATTGATGGAAAGATTTCTTAGTATTCATTTCCTAAGTTTTTGGTGTGTTTTGGTTGATATGGCTGATATCATTTTGCTATGGTTTGCAACATGCTTATGTGAAGTGCTCACGTAAGATGTTGTAGCTTCAGAACTAACGGGAGTCAAGTTGAGGACTTGTGCTCGGAAGTATTGGTTGTTTGTTCATGTGCAGGTGTTGCTTGAGTTCAAGACATGGCTGGTGACGGGATCCATTGAACTAGTCTTAGGGAGAAGATGAGGTTCAACAACCAAGTTCGGGAGGAATAGTAGTCGAGTTGATCGGGAGGTCGCGCAACATGTTTGAATCAAGAACAATGCATATGGAGGTATTGTGGACGTCATTGGAAGATGTTTGCACGTGTGCAAGGAGTGCAGGGACGTGGATGCATGGTTCCAAGACGTGATGAAGAGGTGTGGATGTAAAGATTTGGTCGGAAAGGTCCAACCGACTAGGTTATGGACTCAAGCTGCGGCTGAGTCGTGTTTGACTCAAATATGGAATGATTTGAGTTGGTTATGATAGGATTTCTTGTGGGTCAGGAATTTGAGTTGTTTTAGGAATGTGGGATACATTATTAAGGTGTTTGTAAGTCTTAAGATTGCTTCTATCTGCGTATAGAAGAGTCCTAATCAGTTATGGAAAGTTTAGATTCGTGATTTGAGTAGGATTAGAGTCCTAGTTGAGATTGGGTTGGCCTAAGGGCTTGTTATATAAGCAAGGGAGGCCAGAGCTCGTGGTAGATGACATTGGGGTTGTTCCTCTTGTGTTCTATTGAATAAAATTTGTAGTTGAAAGGAACTTTTGTGCCTTGTTCATTCGAACTGTTCTAGACAAGTTTTTCTCGTCGAGTTTCTGCACAACACTACTTTTCTTTGGTGGTTTTATCATAACTCGCGTTTTACAGATCTAATTGACGTGATTCTTTCTGGGTTGTCTTCACAACTTGATTATCTATATATGTCGAAATTTCTCGGTCATTGGATTTGTGGTTTTTGATCTACACGAGTTTCTTTGCAGTATTACACATCTGTTTTTTTCTCAGGTAGGACAGATTGATCTTTGTTCGATCCTTCGATCGTAACTTGAGTTTCTCTCAATGGATTTGATGATTCTTGTTGTGTCATCTTCGTGACTTGATTCTCTCTGATATCTACCACTTTTGTCATGGTGGAACACGTTTAGATTAGTCTCACACACAATTTCTTTAACATATCATTTTTCTGCTGAGGGGTTTTCATTGCTTCCGCTGAAAAAGTTTTAAATATACCATTCACACCCCCTCCGGTAGCTTTTCACGTGCTGTTCGATCCTACACAGCATTGTCCACCATCTTTGTAGAGATGTTGATGGTAGGTCCCTTGGGAGGTGCTGGAGCTGGATGCTCCGGCGTTGACCACCATCGTCGTAGAGACGTCGACAACAGGCCCATTGGGAGGTGCCAGAGCTAGATGCTCCGGCGTCGTCCACCATTGTAACACCCTCATTTTTATGCATCATGCCATACATACATTCATATACATGTTTAACATTAACCCACATAAAGAGGAACGAGTTTAAAATTGATTTGGAGCATTTAAAATTAATTTGGAACAAAACCGCACTTAAAATGCAGGAAAGTGTGGCCTAGTCCGATTTTACCGAGGACTAGTCCGATTTCTATCTGACTAAAAATGGACTTGTTCGTTTTTGCTGCGGACTAGTCCGATTTTCAGCACTGGAAACTTTCGGACTTGTTCGATTTTGTGCGGATTATTCTGATATTCCAAGAATCCTTGAAAAATTGCTAAGTCCTTGGACTTTTCCGGACTAGTCCGGTGTTCCAGCGAACTTGTCCGATTTCCTCTCTGTTTAAAGTCGGACTTGTCCGATGTTTGGCCAGACTTGTCCGATTTTCTCTCTGGATGACTTCGGACTAGTCCGGTCCTTTCCGGACTTGTCCGATAGTTCGCGACTCCGAATTGATCTTTTGTTTTATGACTTGTTTCTTGGGTTTCACGTTAAGTGGCCTAGGGACGTCGTGCCTAACTCTTTTATATCCCATGTTGGACTCTAAATCGGCCTCTACTCATCCCAAACTCGAAATCCATCTAACCCTAGCCTCCACCTCTATATAAACAACCCCACCCCTTGGGCTGACATCTATTTGCCACTTTTCCACCCACCTAAACCCTAGTTCGTGGGAAGCCACCATCAAGGAGGGAGGAGAAGATCCCAAGCAAGAATAAGAAGAGGAGGAAACGAAAGAGGATCAAGATCTCCACCAAGTTTCGTTCTTCACCACCAATTCATCCCCAAGTTCATCACCAACCCTAGATCATCAAGATCCAAGTGTTACCTCCAAGTTTCTTGATTCATTGGAGTTCTAAACACCTGGTATACCTTCTATTATCTTTTCCTTACGAGAATTCAACCCCTAATCTACAAATTCATGTCGATCTAGAAAACCCTAATCTGCTGATCTCGTAGAGGGCGGACTTGTCCGGTCTCTAGCGGACTAGTCCGATCTTTCTGGTTAAATTGTGTTGAATTAATTCTAAAATTTGATCTAATCAACTCCAAACCTCTATAAACTTGTTAAAAGCTATTGGAACTAGTTAGTGAATCATTAAAAGCAATCTGTTAACAAGTTCTACCTTGCATTTGCATCAATCATGCATGTCATGTCATATTGAGTAATATTTGTGCACTCTTTGATTGTGTTTCTTGTCTTGTATGTTTATTGTCTGGATTAGACGGATTTGCGCTAGAAAGTGCCGCGGAGGATCTACAACACCAAGAGTTTGAAGGCTTTGACCCTAATCAACAGCAAGAGCAAGGCAAGTGTCCTTGAAGCATATTGATCCTATTTTAAAATAAATGTTTTGTTTGCAAAACTGCATGCTTGTGTCAATTTGATGGGAATCCTATGGTAGGAAGTTGACTAGCTTTGTTTAACCACCCTTGTCACCTTGAATTTATGGTAGAGAGTCGGGAAGGGTTTTTACCTTTTGCTTCTCTTAATCAACTGGGATGGGAAACAACTATACCACTCAATTTAATTATGCATGGATGAGATTATGATTAACATGAACTGGATAACATGATATGGTAATGGGTGATCTAAGCAAGCCTGGTATGTGGATGGGTTGGATGTTATGGTGGTTTTGCTTGCTTTAGATCTAAGGACCAGTTCATGCGAGAATAAGCCAGGATTACAGTGCCACCACGAGGGCAAGTATGGGTGCGGCATAGCTAATTAATTAGGGCTTTGCCAGTGCTATTTGGACCATTAAGGATGCTCGGGGAAGGGGTAGTCGAATTGGGTTTGTTGATGATTGGTGGGACTACCCTGGGATCCGAATGGCTCAAGAGGGGGCCCTTGGTTGAAGATGTGCTCTGCGGGAGACATCGCCACCGGTGAAACCTCAGTGGGGTCTAAATAGGCTAGTAATCTCTTTGTAAAGGCTATTTTGTGATCTCTTGGCCACACACCAACGGAAGTGTGTAATATGACCGACGGGTCATGGGCATAAGGGAGATTCTTAGTCACCGAAAGGTGATGAAATCACGAACATGTGGGTAAAGTGGTACAAACTCTGCAGAGTTAATTAAAACTATCATGATAACCGTGCTCCCGGTTATGAGCACCTGGACAACTTCCATGATTAGAGGGAAATTGGAATTTGGGATGGTTATGGTTTGGTAATGGTTATGGATATTATTTCTGGTATTGAATATGGTTATTGGCAAATGGTGAAATCTGGAATTATTGATGAGGATGCTGAATTGTGGACTGGTATTACGGTATTACTTATGATTATGATGGGTTTACTTCACATACATGTAATATATTGCTTTTCAAACGTTTTAATGTACTTTTCATCACTTAACCATTATTATTGTCGACATTTGAATAAGCCACATGTCATACTTTCCACACTTGCTGAGTACGACATGTACTCACTCTTGCAATCCCCCCCCCAATAGTTGCAGGTCAGGATTGGGAGTTTAATGGTGATAATGCGGAGTTCTAGGCCGTGTCTACCGTCAGCTTTGCATGTGGTGTTATTGGAGCTGCGCTATACCCTATTGCTTATGATGCCTAGCTGTTTAGTTTGCTTAATTAGTTTATTTCCGATGCATTAGTTGAACTTGTCATAAATATTCATTAGAGTTTGTAATCGAGGATAATATGGTTTGTGTAATAAAATTTGGTTAATTAATCTTGTTCTGTGGTAATTATTTGTATATCATTTGTGATTGCACTCGTGTATGTGTGTTGAATATCCTGGGCACACATATGCGTTAGCTTGGTTCATTTTCAGAACCGGGCGTCACAGATTGGTATCAGAGCCACAGGTGTTGACCGTAGGACGCAGCCTAGATAGAATGGACACTTTAGAGCACATAGGAGCACTCAGGAATCGATGTATTTTGGTTGGTGTGTTGTTTGCTATATATATTGGTTGCTTGTGTGCTTAATAGAGGATTTTGGGATGCTTTAGCATTGCCATGTCAACCTAGGCTAGTGTAGCTAGCTGTTTAGTTTCATATCCCTTGATGCATATAGTTGGGGACGTTTTCTAATTCTTACCTATTGCTTTTCTTCAGATGGTGAGGACTCGCAACCAAAGGGATGGCAATGATGAGGAGGAGAACAATGGAGTACCTCAGAACAACAATGGGCAAGGACCTACTCATGGAGCTATCAACATTGAGCGGCTTTTGGCTATGCAAAACCAGCTCATGCAGACCATGATACAAACAATGGGACAGCTACAGGCTGGCAACATCAACAATCAGCCCCACATGCCTCCACCGCCACCCCCGCCTCCTCATAACCGATTGGGAGAGTTTATGAGGACTAGGCCGCCAACCTTTGCTCAAGTTGCTGACCCTATGGATGCGGATGATTGGCTCAAGTCCGTGGAGAAGAAACTTGCTATTGTCCAATGCAGTGACCGGGAGAAGGTCTTGTTTGCTTCTCATCAACTAGTTGGAGCAGCTGCGGATTGGTGGGATTCTTATTGCAATGCTCATGAGAACCAAGAGAGAATTACTTGGGCCGAATTCAAGGAGAATTTCCGTTCTCATTATGTGCCGGGGGGAGTTATGATCTTGAAGAGGCAAGAATTTGAGAATTTAAGGCCAGGAAGATCGAGCGTGAGTGAATATCTCAATAAGTTCACTCAACTCTCAAGGTATGCGCCCGAGGATGTTAGTCGGGACAGCCGGAAACAATACTTATTCATGAGGGGCTTGAACAATGAGATCCAAGTGCAACTACTCAACTGCGATTATGCCAATTTTCAGAAGCTTGTGGACAAATCAATTGTGGTTGAGAACAAGATCCATGAGATGGAGCAAGAAATCAAGAGGAAGGCGCCATATCAAGGACAGCAACAAGGAATTAATGTGTGCCCTCGCCTTGCACCACCCAATGTGCCCTATTACAGCTCCCCTATTCCTGCTCCCCACCACGCCCAACTCAGTTTGTGCAGCAGCGCCCTGTTATGCAAGCACCTAGGCCTCCAATGCCTTATGCACCTCGTGCTAATTTTCCTGCTGCAAATGTTCAAAACCAAGCTCGTCCCAATAATTCTGGTGGAGTTAAGAAGTGTTATACTTGTGGAGAAGCTGGACACTTTGCGCATCAATGTCCTAAGTCAGACCTTGGTCAAGGAAGCAATGCACCGAGGCAAAATCCAAGACCCAATAAAGGACAACCACAAGGGAACCGCAGACACCAGAATTTTGCTCGTGGCAACGTGAACGATGTCTCTACGGAGGATGCTCAACAAGCGGATGATGTGGTCATTGGTATGTTTCTCGCCAACTCCAACCCCGCGACTATGTTATTTGATTCTGGAGCATCGCATTCATTCATTGCATCGAAGTATGTTGCCAAGTATAGTTTGCCTATCTCTCATATGAAGTTTACTCTATTGGTTAAGTCTCCTGGAGGAGAGATGAGGATAAATATAGTATGTCCAAAAGTAAGCCTTAGAATAAGGGGGGTAGACTTCTCCGCCAACCTCATTGTTTTGGATTCTCAAGGGTTGGACATTATACTTGGTATGGACTGGTTGAGGAAGCACAATGGAGTTATTGAGTGTGCCACAAAGACGGTGAAGTTGACCAACGAAGAAGGGATCACCATAGAATTTGAAGCATCTCAAACCGCACCGAAGCAATTGGAGTTGAATCATATGGCCGGTGCCGCAATTGAGGAGATTCCGGTGGTGTGTAAATTTTTTGATGTTTTTCCGAACGAGTTGCCAGGTATGCCACCTGATCGAGACATTGAGTTTGTTATTGATTTAATACCTGGAACTGCACCTCTAGCTAAGAGGCTGCATAGGATGCCTCCTATGGAATTAGCGGAGCTCAAAAAGTAGATTCAAGAGCAATTAGAGAAGGGTTTCATTCGCCCAAGCTCTTCGCCTTAGAGGGCGCCCGTTCTATTTGTGACAAGAAGGATGGATCCCAAAGGATGTGCGTGGATTACCGAGCTCTCAACAAGGTAACAATCAAGAACAAGTACACCTTGCCACGCATAGAAGACTTGTTTGATCAGATGAAGGGTGCTTGTATCTTCTCTAAGATTGATTTGAGGTTGGGATATTTTCAAATGAAGATTAGACCATCGGACATACCCAAGACAGCTTTTAGGACATGGTATGGATCTTATGAGTACACCGTGATGTCTTTTGGATTGACAAATGCGCCTGCCTACTTTATGTACCTCATGAATAAGGTCTTCATGGAGTACTTGGATAGATTCGTTGTGGTGTTTATTGATGACATTATGATCTACTCGAAGGATGAGAAAGAACATGAGGAACACTTGAGGCTTACATTGCAGAAATTGAGGGAGCATCGATTGTATGCCAAGTTCAACAAGGTCAGTTTTAGTTGAAAGAGGTGCCATTTTTGGGTCATATAATCTCAGGAGGAGGAGTATCGATTGACCCCGGGAAAGTGAGAGACGTGTTGAAGTGGGAACCACCGCAAACTGTCAAGGAAATAAGAAGTTTTCTTGGGATGGCTGGATATTACCGTCGATTCATCAAGGACTTTTCCAAGATAGCCAAGCCAATGACGGAGTTGCTAATGAAGAGAAAGGCTTTCCAATGGACCCAAGCTTGTCAAAATAGTTTTGAGGAGTTGAAGAAGAGGTTGACAACAGCCCCAGTTTTGGTATTGCCAGACGAGAGCAAGAGTTTTGACATTTATTGCGACGCATGAAGACAAGGACTTGGATGTGTATTGATGCAAGACGGTCAAGTGGTCGCCTATGCATCAAGACAATTGAAGAAACATGAGCAGAATTACCCCACGCACGATTTGGAACTCGTGGCCGTGGTACACGCATTGAAGATTTGGAGACACTATATCCTTGGACATAGGTGTGAAATTTATACGAATCATAAGAGTTTGAAGTATATTTTCACACAAACGGATCTGAACTTGAGGCAACGAAGATGGTTGGAGCTCATCAAGGATTATGATTTGGGGATCAACTATCATCCGGGAAAGGCCAATGTAGTGGCCAATGCTTTGAGTAGAAAGGGAGTAAGTCACCAACTCACAGTTCGAGAGTTACCATCCGAGTTATGCAAGGAGTTTGAACGGTTGAACCTCGGGTTTGTAAATGAGATGGAGATGATGGAGTTAAACCCAAACTTGGAGCAAGACATTCGATAGGCACAAACCGCAGATGAGGAGATCAAGGAAATCAAGGAAAGAATCGAGGAAGGGAGAGAATTCAGATTTGATGAAGACGAACATGGTACCTTATGGCTTGGAAAGAGGATCGTTGTACCTAATGTAAAGCATATTCGGGAGACAATATTAAAGGAGGAACTTGACTCGCCTTACTCAATTCACCCTGGTTGTACAAAGATGTACAAAGACTTGAAGACTTGCTATTGGGGGGATAGCATGAAGAAGGACATAGTTGAATATGTGACATTGTGTGATGTGTGCCAACGAGTGAAGGCGGAACATCAAAGCCAGCCGAATTATTGCAACCGTTGAAGATTCCAGAATGGAAGTGGGAAGAAATTGGAATGGACTTCGTAGTTGGGTTACCACGTACTCAGTCCGGGTATGACTCAATTTGGGTAATTGTGGATCTCTTAACCAAGTCAGCTCATTTTGTCCCTGTGAAGACCAAATATACAGCTGCACGATTGGCCAAAATATACATGGAGCATATTGTGTGTCGACATGGAGTCCCTAAGAAGATAGTCTCGGATAGAGGTTCTCAATTTACCTCCAGATTTTGGCAAAAATTGCATGAAGCTTTTGGGACGAGGTTGAATTTTAGTTCAGCATATCATCCTCAAACGGATGGACAAACCAAGAGGACCAATCAAATTTTGGAGAACATGTTAAGAGCTTGCGCTTTAAAGCATGGTAAAAGTTGGGACAAAAGCTTGCCATACGCGGAATTTTCATACAACAATAGTTACCAAGCAAGTTTGAAGATGGCACCATATGAAGCGCTTTATGGGAGGAAGTGTAGGACACCTTTGTTCTGGAATGAGGCAAGAGAAACTCAAGTATTTGGTCCGGATGTGTTGCAAGAAGCCGAAAAGCAAGTCCAAATAATTCGTGAGAACTTGAGGGATGCCCAATCAAGGCAAAAAGGCTATACGGACAATGGGAGAAGGAAATTAGCCTTTGAAATAGGAGATTTTGTTTACCTCAAGGTGTCACCAATGAGAGGTCATAAGAGGTTTAACATAAGGGGCAAGCTCGCACCTCTTTATATTGGACCATTCAAGATTTTGGACAAAAGAGGAGAAGTAGCGTATAAGTTGGAGATGCCAGCTCATCTTTCAGACGTACATGATGTCTTTCATGTTTCCCAGCTCAAGAAGTGTTTGAGAGTACCGGAAGAACAAGTGCCAATGGAAGGATTGGAATTAGAGGAAGATTTGACTTATGCCGAGGAACCAGTCAAAATCTTGGAAACTAAGGAGAGGGTCACAAGGAACAAGGTCATTAGATGGTGTAAAGTTCAATGGAAGCACCACACCGAAAAAGAAGCAACGTGGGAATTGGAAGATGATATCAAGAAGGACTTTCCCTATCTCTTCTCTTCCGCGTCGAATCTCGAGGGCGAGAATCATTTTAAGGGGGGTAGGTTTGTAACACCCTCATTTTCATGCATCATGCCCTACATACATTCATATACATGTTTAACATTAACCCACATAAAGAGGAATGAGTTTAAAATTGATTTGGAGCATTTAAAATTGATTTGGAACAAAACCGCACTTAAAATTCAGGAAAGTGCGGACTAGTCCGATTTTACTGAGGACTAGTCTGATTTCTCTCTGACTAAAAACAGACTTGTCCGTTTTTGCTGCGGACTAGTCCGATTTTTGGCACTGGAAACTTTCAGACTTGTCCGATTTTGTGTGGACTAGTCCGATATTCCAAGAATCCTTGAAAATTTGCTAAGTCCTTGGACTTTTCCGGACTAGTCTGGTGCTCCAGCGGACTTGTCTGATTTCCTCTATGTTTAAAGTCGGACTTGTCCAATGTTTGGCTAGACTTGTCCGATTTTCTCTCTGGACGACTTCGGACTAGTCCGGTCCTTTCCGGACTTGTCCGATAGTTCGCGACTCCAAATTGATCTTTTGTTTTACGACTTGTTTCTTGGGTTTCACGTTAAGTGGGCCTAGGGGCGTCTTGCCTAACTCTTTTAAAGCCCATGTGGGACTCTAAACCGGCCTCTACTCATCCCAAACTTGAAATCCATCTAACCCTAGCCTCCACCTCTATATAAACAACCCCACCCCTTGGGCTGACATCTATTTGCCACTTTTCCACCCACCTAAACCCTAGTTCGTGGGAAGCCACCATCAAGGAGGGAGGAGAAGATCCCAAGCAAGAAGAAGAAGAAGAGGAGGAAACAAAAGAGGATCAAGATCTCCACCAAGTTTCGTTCTTCACCACCAATTCATCCCCAAGTTCATCACCAACCCTAGATCATCAACATCCAAGTGTTACCTCCAAGTTTCTTGATTCATTGGAGTTCTAAACACCAGGTATACCTTCTATTATCTTTTCCTTACGAGAATTCAACCCCTAATATCCAAATTCACATCGATCTAGAAAACCCTAATCTGCTGATCTCGCAGAGGGCGGACTTGTCCGGTCTCTAGCGGACTAGTCCGATCTTTCTGGTTAAATTGTGTTGAATTAATTCTAAAATTTGATCTAATCAACTCCAAACCTGTATAAACTTGTTAAAAGCTATTAGAACTAGTTAGTGAATCATTAAAAGCAATCCGTTAACAAGTTCTACCTTGCATTTGCATCAATCATGCATGTCATGTCATATTGAGTAATATTTGTGCACTCTTTGATTGTGTGTCTTGTCTTGTATGTTTATTGTGTGGATTAGACAGATTTGCGCTAGAAAGTGCCGCGGAGGATCTACAGCACCAAGAGTTTGAAGGCTTTGACCCTAATCAACAGCAAGAGCAAGGCAAGTGTCCTTGAAGCATATTGATCCCATTTTAAAATAAATGTTTTGTTTGCAAAACTGCATGCTTGTGTCAATTTGATGGGAATCCTATGGTAGGAAGTTGACTAGCTTTGTTTAACCACCCTTGTCACCTGGAATTTATGGTAGAGAGTCGGGAAGGGTTTTTACCTTTTGCTTCGCTTAATCAACTGGGATGGGAAACAACTATACCACTCAATTTAATTATGCATGGATGAGATTATGATTAACATGAACTGGATAACATGATATGGTAATGGGTGATCTAAGCAAGCCTGGTATGTGGATGGGAAGGATGTTATGGTGGTTTTGCTTGCTTTAGATCTAAGGACCGGTTCATGCGAGAATAAGCTAGGATTACAGTGCCACCACGAGGCCAAGTATGGGTGTGGCGTAGCTGATTAATTAGGGCTTTGCCAGTGCTATTTGGACTATTAAGGATGCTCGGGGAAGGGGTAGTCGAATTGGGTTTGTTGATGATTGGTGGGACTACCCTGAGATCCGAATGGCTCAAGAGGGGGCCCTTGGTTGAAGATGTGCTCTGCGGGAGACATCGCCACCGGTGAAACCTCAGTGGGGTCTAAATAGTCTAGTAATCCCTTTGTAAAGGCTATTTTGTGATCTCTTGGCCACACACCAACGTAAGTGTGTAATATGACCGACGGGTCATGGGCATAAGGGAGATTCTTAGTCACCGAAAGGTGATGAAATCACGAACACGTGGGTAAAGTGGTACAAACTCTGCAGAGTTAATTAAAACTATCATGATAGCCGTGCTCCCAGTTATGAGCACCTGGACAACTTCCATGATTAGAGGGAAATTGGAATTTGGGATGGTTATGGTTTGGTAATGGTTATGGATGGTTATGGATATTATTTCTGGTATTGAATATGGTTATTGGCAAATGGTGAAATCTGGAATTATTGATGAGGATGGTGAATTGTGGACTGGTATTATGGTATTACTTATGATTATGATGGGTTTACTTCACATACATGTAATATATTGCTTTTCAAACGTTTTAATGTACTTTCCAGCACTTAACCATTATTATTGTCGACATTTGAATAAGCTACATGTCATACTTTCCACACTTGCTGAGTACGACATGTACTCACTCTTGCAACCCCCCCCCCCCAACAGTTGCTGGTCAGGATTGGGAGTTTAATGGTGATAATGCGGAGTTCTAGGCTGTGTCTACCATCAGCTTTGCCTGTGGTGTTATTGGAGCTGCGCTATACCCTATTGCTTATGCTGCCTAGCTGTTTAGTTTGCTTAATTAGTTTATTTCCGCTGCATTAGTTGAACTTGTCATAAATATTCATTAGATTTTGTAATCAAGGATAATATGGTTTGTGTAATAAAATTTGGTTAATTAATCTTGTTTTGTGGTAATTATCTGTATATCGTTTGTGATTGCACTCGTGTATGTGTGTTGAACATCCTGGGCACACATATGCGTTAGCTTGGTTCATTTTCGGAACCAGGCGTCACAACCATCTTCGTAGAGACGTCGACGGTAGGCCCCTGGTTTATAGGCAATTGCAAGGGAACCTTGTTAGCAACAAGAGCGGGGCAAGAGAGTTTACTCACTTATTCGTGCTTGGTGTTGTCGTTGACATTCTTGGACATCGACAGCAAGCCCCTTGTGAGGTGCAGGAGCTGGATGCTCCGTCGTCGTCCACCATCTTCGTGTAGACGTCGACGACAATCCCCTTGGGAGGTGCTGGAGCTAGATGCTCCGGCGTCGTCCACCATCTTCATAGAGACGTCGATGGTAGGCCCCTTGGGAGGTGCCGGAGCTAGATGGTCCGCCGTCGTCAACCATCCTCTTAGCGACATCGACGGCAGGCCCCTTGTGAGGTGCCGGAGCTGGATGCTCTGACGTCGTCCACCATCTTCATGTAGACATCGACGGTAGGCGACTTGGGAGGTGCCAGAGCTGGATGTTCCGGCGTTGTCCACCTTCTTCGTAGAGACGTCGATAGTAGGCCCCTTGTGAGGTGCCAGAGCTGGATGCTCCGGCGTTGTCCACCATCTCTGTGTAGACGTTGTTGTCACTCCCCTTGGGAGGTGCCGGAATTGGATGCTCCGGCATCGTCCACCATCTTCGTAGAGACGTCAATGGTAGGCCCCTTGGGAGGTGCCGGAGCGGGATGCTCCGGCGTCGTCCACCATCATCGTAGAGACGTCGACGGCAGGCCCCTGGTTTACAAGCCATCACAAGGCAACCTTGTTAGCAACAAGATTGGGACATGAGAGTTTACTCACTTATCCGCGCTTGGTGCTGTGGTTGATGTTCTGGTACATTGACGGTAGGCCCCTTGTGAGGTGTCAGAGCTGGATGCTCCGGCGTCGTCACCATCTTTGTGTAGACGTTGACGGCAGGCCCCTTGAGAGGTGCCGGAGCTTGATGCTCCGGCGTCGTCCACCATCTTCGGAGAGACGTCGACAGTAGGCCCCTTGGGTGGTGCCAGAGTTGGATTCTCCGGTGTAACCCACCATCGTCGTAGAGACGTCGACGGCAAGCCCCTTGGGAGGTGCTGAAGTTGGATGCTCCGGCGTCGTCCACCATCTTCATAGAGACGTCGATGGTAGGCCCCTGGTTTACAGGCCATCACAAGGGAACCTTGTTAGCAACAAGAGCGGGGCATGAGAGTTTACTTACTTATCCGCGCTTGCTGTTGTCGTTGACATTCTGGGATGTCGACGGCAGGCCCCTTGTGAGGTGTCGAAGTTGGATGCTTCAGCGTCATCCACCATCTTTGTGTAGACATCGATGGCTGACCCCTGGGAGGGTGATAGGGCTGGACGCTCCGTTTGTTTGTCCTGCATATAGGAAGAGGGGGCTAGCCTTGTTCGTCAGTTTATACCTGTTCCTCTCCTTAGCTCTGCCATGTCTTACAGTCAAGGACTGACGTACAGGGCTTGGCTAATTCGATGCATCGGTGCTCTGGGGTGCGGCTCCTGTCGTCTTTAGGGTGTGAGCTCTCTGGATCCAGTACTCAGCTGTAGCGTTGGGAGGCAGGGTGTGTTTGCTTAGGGTGCAGGACCAAGCTAAGCAATTTGCACCCCCTGGGCCTCCTGCTCGGCACAGACCTTTCCTGGGGAACCTTTTGGAGCCACGGGTCCCTAGTGATGAGAGCAGCCGGGAGAACCTTTCACACACTCAGGTACCTCAAGTTGGCCCGCCTGTTGCTGGATTGCATGACTTTAGCTAGGGCGAGTTATAGAGTATGAGACGGTGAATATGAAGGTAAGTCATGGTAAACCAGGTTATCATGGCATGGTCATAAAATTAATGCATAATTAAATGAACAAAGTTTTTAAGAAGCCTTTAAGTAAAACAGTGAATTTCTGATAGGAGTTTGTAGGAGGAGACAATCTTTTACAAAAGAGGGCAACGGCTTGCCTCCAGATGACGAGGGAGGTAGGGTGCACATGCTTAGGGTTTGGAACCAAGCTAAGCTGACTGCGCACTCTGGACCTAACCCTCCCGGCGTTCGGTTGTCCTTTGTGCTGCTCCTAAGCCCTACAAATCATTTACACTATTCTACTAAGCCTAGTATTTACAATAGGGGCGCTCAAAGATGCATGGGTAGTTGCAATGGTTGGTGGGCAACCTTGCTTTCAACAGCTACTTAGAGGGGTGATGAGCGAGTTATCCCTATTTCCCGCCTTGACCGCTCGTCTTGCGAGTGGTCCGAGTAGAGCCGGCACTAGGCTTGGCAGCTTTGACGGAGGTGTCGGTGGTGTCGGGGGGCTGCAGCTGAGGCGCGGCGGGTGCTCTGCGCTGACGCAAGATTGGCGGAGGTCGACTCAATCTAGCACCGCCTAGGACAGGTGTTGGGTCTGTTGTGAGTGCTTGGAGCTGCTCCAAGGCTAACACTACAGCGGTGCGATCTCCGCGGATCCTGAGGACGCTGGAGGGGGTTGGCATCTTCAGGACGAGGTAGTCGTAGTGGGCTACGACCATGAACTGGTAGAGAGCGGGCCTACGCAGGTGTATGTTTCCATACGGGATGATACTCCCAGGTGCCACCCCCGAGAATGGGCTCGAGGGGGCAAGCTTGGACACCGGGATCTCCAGCTGCTCGAATGCTGCCCGGCTGAGGAGGTTGAGGCTGGCCCCACCATCTATCAACACGTAGTGGAGCTTGACGTTTGCTATGGTGGGGGCGACTAGGAGAGGTAGTACCCCTGCCCCGGCCATGTTCTTGGGGCAGTCAAAGGCGTCGAAGCTGATAGGTGTCTCCTTCTAGCGGTGGTGCTGCGCCAGAGTGGGTACGGGGGCTATCGAAGGGTCAATGCGACACTTCCCCCGGATCTGCTAAGGAGCAGCCCGCGGAGGTTCTTGTGCGGTGGGGCTTAGGCATCAAACTAGTGTTCTAGCAGAAGAGTATGAGACAGTTGTTTTTACATGGTTCGGGTTGCGAGGAGCGTAACACCCTACTCCACGGTGGATTGTATTGCATGGTGAGTGTGTATGCGTATGTGTGCGTATCGGGGATTATGAGTCTGGTCCTTGTACCAGTGGTCGTCCATGCCTTTTATAGCCAAGGTCGGACGCCTTACAAGTGGGGTCCCAAGGCCCGACAAGTGGTCCCGAGGTGATCTTATCCTAAAGATCTAAGGCTTCTTCTGTAAGCTTGCTGTGACTGCGGACTTGAGGACTCGCCGTCTTGCCGTCCGGGTCGTCAATAGCCCACGCGCTGTTGCTGGCATTGGCACGGAATGTCCCATCCAACTATCTCTGGCGTCGTAAGCTACCCACTTGGCGGAGTTGGATAGGCCTGCGGCGCCTTCACTGTGATGCGATTAGTCGCAACGGTACCTGACATTAGGCATGCGCCGCACCATGCATCTGGGGGAGCTGTGTATCTTCAAGGCTTGACAGAGATAAGGCATACCGCCCTCTTAACTTCCTCACTATCCGCTCAGGGCAAGTGGACTGACCATGCGGTCGTTGGGGAGCTCTCAGCCATGGTGGAGGCCACGCCCGTCTCATGGGCCACGTGGCAGCTCGGGAGCTCACCTCCATGGGGGAAGCCAGATCTCCCACCAGCTTGGGCGCTTGCCTTCGTGGGGGAGGTCGGGCTTGACTTTGTGTGCCACGTGGTAGCTTGGGAGCTCACCTCCGCGGAGGAGGTCGGGTCCCGTCTCGCTGGATACGTGGTTGCCTGGGAGCTTGTCGTCAAGGTGGAGCTGAGTGTCACCTTCAGAATGTCTTGTGGGCACCCCGGACCTCCCATCTGAGGCTGGCGGGTTCGGGTCTCATGGACACGTGGCACCCTCGGACCCTGTCCCTGCTGGGAGGCGAGGCACCTAGGCGGCTTTAGCCTGTGCGTGAGGGTACCCGACATGTCGGGTACCGACAGTGGCCCCTGGGTCCACCTTGGAGTGAGGCGACGAGCCCGAGGGTGGGGCCTTATCCTGCTTTCCCGCACGGTCTTTTAATTTTATCTTGATCAGTTGAAGCGGTGCACTCTTCTACTGCTGTGATCACGCGTACCCCCCTGGTTGAGGGATCGTGGCGACGGGATCTTTGCTTGCTACGACATTATCACGACGGTTCCTGAGGCGCCTGCTGCACTTCTGCTGCTTTCACTTCCGTCTTTATGGGAACCACTGGGTTGCCTTCTCAGGCGAGGAACTGCTTAGGCCGGCTTCTCTGACGGGGGATCTGGGCCCGCTTTTCATGGTCGCCGTGTTACAAGCCGTTGATTTTCTACATGTGAACCCCGTTAGAAGGCCCCTTGGTAGGTGTGGTTAGTTGGCTTCCCACATCTACCACTTGACCGCAGAATGTCTTGGACTGGCCCCCAATGGAGTGGGGGAGTTTGGGGCGTCTTAGCGCCACCATCTGCCATAGCTGGATGCTCCGGCATCGTCCACCATCTCCGTGTAGACGTTGACAGCAGGCCCCTTGGGAGGTCCTGGAGCTGGATGCTCCGGCGTCGTCCACGATCTCAGTGTAGATGTTGACGACAGGTCCTTTGGGGGGTGCTAGAGCTGGATGCTCCGGCGTCGTCCACCATCTCCGTGTAAACGTCGACGACAGGCCCCTTGGGAGGTGCCGAGGCTAGTTGCTCCGGCGTCGTCCACCATCTTCATTTATCTGCGCTTGGTGCTGTCGTTGACGTTCTGGCACGTCAACAGTAGGCCCCTTGGGAGGCGCCGAAGCTGGGTGCTCTGGCGTCATCCACCATCTCCGTGTAGACGTCGACGACAGGCTCCTTGGGAGGTGCCGGAGCTGGATGCTCCAGCATCGTCCACCATCTCCCTGTAGACATCGACGACAGGCCCCTTGGGAGGTGCCGGAGCTGGATGCTCTGGCGTCATCCACCATCTCCATGTAGACGTCGACAATAGGCCCCTTGGGAGGTGCCGGAGCTGGATGCTCCAGCGTCGTCCACCATCTCCATGTAGACGTTGACGGCAGGCCCCTTGGGAGGTTCCGGAGCTGGATGCTCCGGGGTCGTCCACCATCTCTATGTAGACGTCGACGGCAGGCCCCTTGGGAGGTACTGGAGCTGTATGCTCTTGCGTCGTCCACCATCTCCGTGTAGACGTCGACAGCAGGCCCCTAGTTTACACGCTATCGCAAGGGAACCTTATTAGCAACAAGAGTGGGCAGTAGAGTTTACTCATTTATCCACGCTTGGTGCTGTCGTTGATGTTCTGGTACGTCGATGGCAGGCCCCTTGGGAGGTGCCGGAGCTGGATGCTCCGACGTCGTCCACCATCTCCGTGTAGGCATCGATGGCAAGCCCCTGATTTACAGGCTATCGCAAGGGAACCTTAATAGCAACAAGAGCGGTGTAGTAGAGTTTACTCATTTATCCGCGCTTGGTCCTGTCATTGACGTTCCGGTACATCGACGGTAGGCCCCTTGGGAGGTGCCGGAGCTGGATGCTCCAGCGTCGTCCACCATCTCTGTGAAGGCGTCGATGGCAAGCCCCTGGTTTATAGGCTATCGCAAGGGAACCTTATTAGCAACAAGAGTGGTGCAGTAGAGTTTACTCATTTATCCGCACTTGGTGCTGTTGTTGACGTTCCGGTACGTCAACCGCAAGCCCCTTGGGAGGTGCTGGAGGTGGATGCTCTGGCGTCGTCCACCATCTCTGTGTAGACGTCGATGGCAGGCCCCTTGGGAGATGCCGGAGCTGGATGCCTCGGTGTCGTCCACCATCTCCGTGTATACATCGACGGCAGGCCCCTGGTTTACAGGCTATCGCAAGGGAACCTTATTAGCAACAAGAGCGGTGCAGTAGAGTTTACTCATTTATCCGCGCTTGGTGCTATTGTTGACATTCCAGTACGTCGACAGCGGGCCCCTTGGGAGGTGCCGGAGCTGGACGCTCCGGCGTCGTCCACCATCTCCGTGTAGACGTTAACGGCAGGCCCCTTGGGAGGTGCCGGAGCTGGATACTCTGGCGTCGTCCACCATCTCTGTGTAGATGTCGATGGCAGGCCCCCAGTTTACAGGCTATCGCAAGGGAACCTTATTAGCAACAAGAGTGGGGCAGTAGAGTTTACTCACTTATCTGCGCTTGGTGCTGTCGTTGACGTTCTAGTATGTCGACGGCAGGCCCCTTGGGAGGTGCCTGAGCTAGATGCTCTGGCGTCGTCCACCATCTTCGTGTAGACATCGACGGTAGGCCCCTTGGGAAGTGCCGGAGCTGGATGCTCCGGCGTTTGTCTTACATATAGAAAGAGGGGGGCTAACCTTGTTCATCGGTTATACTTGTTCCTCTCCATAGCTCTGTCATGCCTTACAGTCCTGGCCTGACGTACGGGACTTGGGTAATTCGATGCACTGGTGCTTCGGGGCCCGGCTCCTATCGTTTTTAGGGTGTCAGCTCTCTAGTTCCAGTACTCAGCTGTAGCGCTGCGAGGCAGGGTGTGTTTGCTTAGGGTGCAGGACCAAGCTAAGTAACTTGCACCCCCTGGACCTCCTACTCGGCACAGACCTTTCCTGAGGGAACCTTTTGGCTCCACGGGTCCCTAATGATGAGAGCAGCCGGGTGGACATTTCACACACTGTAAGTACCTCAAGTTGGCCTGCCTGTAGCTGGGAGAAACGCTGGATGAATGACCATAGTGTCTCCTTGGGTTGCTGTTGCACGGCGTGGAGGTCGAGCTTGGTGCCGGGGCGCGTGTAGGAGCTGCCGAAGTTCGCCGTGAACTGCTAGCACAGCTCATCCCAAGAGGTAATAGACCCCTCGGGAAGGTTCATCAGCTATGAGCGGGTTGACCTAGTCAGGGCGACTGAGAAGTAGTTGGCCAGGGTGGTCTCATCTGCTCCCGCAGCAAGGAGCGTCGTGGTGTAGATCTACAGGAACTCTGTTGGATTGATGCTTCCGTCAAACCTCTCCGGGATATGTGGTCGAAACTTGCACGACCACATCGTAGTGCGGAGGTGTTGGGCCAACGCTGCACAACCTCTGACGGGCTTCGTTGGAGAGGCATATGGGACAACATACCCCGCGGGTGTCTACTGCCCGATGTGCGACACTTGCTGGACCTGCTGCTGTGGCACTGGTTGTGCCATGCACTGTTGGAACGGTACTGGTTGTGCCAAGTACTATTGCTGTACACCCTGTTGCACCGAGTACTACAAGGGGGTTATCGAATCGATGTGCTCCTGATCAAGTGGAGGAGGGTTTACCTGTGGTGTACCCTGGACGGAAGATGCCTCGTGAACAGGGCATCGAGGTTGTGCCGCCTCTCTTGCTGCCGCTCGATGATGACGCAGCCGTCCATGTGAGCTTGACGACGGTCAAGCTCGGCCCTGAGGTCCTCCATGAGGAGTCGACCAATGCTCGTAGGCTTGCAGGAGCGGGAGTTGGCGGTGTGATGGTCGATGGACGGTGTACGCTACAGCGACACGAGGCGCCTTCCCCTGTTGAGGGAGTTGATGGCTGTGACGACGAGGTGGCCGATGTCTTGGACCCACTGCCGAGCCTCCCCCTGTGAGGCGTTCAGCGACGGTTGGTGGTGGAGGAGAGCTCTGGACGCTGCCAAAGCGTTCTCCGGGCTCGCTATTAGGGGAGCCAACTGAGCCAGGGTGTGTCCCGACGTGCTACCTTGGCCAGTCATACCTGCACGGGGGCAAGATGGACCAGAGAGTCCCGCACGAGCGACGGATCTGGTTACCGGGTGACGGCCTCGGAAACCTCCTTCCACGGGCCTGATGAACTATCGAAGGGTCAATGCGACACTTCCTCCGGATCTGCTATGGAGCAGCCAGCGGAGGTTCTTGTTCGGCGGGGCTTAGGCCTCAAACTAGTGTTCTAGCAGAAGAGTATGACACATTTGTTTTTACGTGGTTCGGGTCGCGAGGAGCGTAACACCCTACTTAGTGGATTGCATTGCTTGGTGAGTGTGTATGCATATGTGTGTGTATCGGGGATTCTGAGTCTGGTCCTTGTACCGGTGGTCGTCCAGGCCTTTTATAGCCAAGGTCGAACGCCTTACAAGTGGGGTCCTGGGGCAATCTTATCCTAAAGATCTAAGGCTTCTTCTGTAAGCTTGCTCTGACCGCGGACTTGAGGACTCGCCGTCTTGCCGCCCGGGTCGTTAGTATCCCACGCGCCGTTGCTGACATTGGTAGGGAATGTCCCATCCAACTGTCTCTGGCGCCGTAAGCTACCCACTTGGTGGAGTTGGATAGGCCTGTGGCGCCTTCATTATGATGCGACTAGTCGCAATGGTACCTGATATTAGGCATGCGCCGCACCATGCATCTGGGGAAGCCGTGTATCTTCAAGGCTTGATGTAGATAAGGCATACCGCCCTCTTAACTTCCTCACTATCCGCTCAGGGCAAGTGCACTGACCATGCTGCCGCTGGGGAGCTCTCCGCCATGGTGGAGGCCACACTCGTCTTGCGGGCCACGTGGAAGCTCGGGAGCTCACCTCCGTGGGGGAAGTCAGATCTCCCCCCAACTTGGGCGCTTGCCATCGTGGGGGAGGTTGGGCTTGACTTTGTGTGCCACGTGGTAGCTTGGGAGCTCACCTCCGCGGAGGAGGTCGGGTCCCGTCCCGCTGGATACGTGGCTGCCTAGGAGCTTGTCGTCAAGGTGGAGCTGAGTGTCACCTTTGGGATGTCTTGTGGGCACCTCGGACCTCCCATCCAGGCTGGCGGGTCCGCGTCTCATGGACACATGGTGCCCTCGGACCCTATCCCCGCTGGGAGGCGAGGCACCTAGGCGGCTTTAGCCTCTGCGCGAGGGTACCCGGTATGCCGGGTACCGATAGGGGCTATCGAAGCCACCGCACGATGAAGGGTCTTGACCGCATTCCGGGACGCGGGATCCCAAGATCCTCTGAAGATGACATGAAGGATCTTGTGACGCTCGTTGAAGCTGCCCGCGTCGAAGTCCTCATCTTGGTGGACCACTTTGATGGCCCGCTCTTGCTTCTGGTACTCCAACTCCTCGTCATTGTCGACCTTGGGTTCGACCTTCAGCTTGCCCTCCCGTTGGCAGAAAGGGGTGCCGTCCGGGCGCTGCTGCGCCCGTTCTTGATAGCGTTCAGGGCACCTTTTTATCTCATGTCACTCGCTCGCGGTGTGTTCACGAGTCTTGTGCACCGGGCAGGGCTCGACGTCTTTGTCAGCGGCTGGTGGCTGACGAGGAAGCTTCTCCGGGCATGGCGGCTTGCCTCCTCCGGTTGCGGCAGCTGCCGCGACGGGGGATCCATGCAGCGGCTTGTTCTGGCCGACATCCCGATTCTTGTTCTTCTTTTTGCCGCTATGAGGGGTAGCGGCTCCTCCCCCGGTCTGACCAGCCCCGCCCGCTTTGGGGGCGGGCTGAGCATGCCAGTCGCAGCCTTCTGCCGCTCTGGCACAACGATCGACGATGGAGAAGAGCTCAGAGACGTCTTGCACGTTGTGCGTGGCTAGTTTCTCGAGCATCTTGTAGTCTCGCACTCCCTGGCGAAATGCCACTATGACAGAGGAATTTGGGATGTTGGGAATGGAGTTGCGTACCTTGGAGAAATGCTGGATGAATGACTGCTTCATCTCCTTGGGTTGCTGTTGCACAGCGTGGAGGTCGAGCTTGGTGTCGGGGCGCGTGTAGGAGGTGCTGAAGTTCGCTGTGAACTACCGGCACAACTCATCCCAAGAGGTTATAGACCCCTCGGGAAGGTTCATCAGCCATGAGTGGGCTGACCCAATCAGGGCGACTGGGAAATAGTTTGCTAGGATGGTCTCGTCTGCTCCCGCAGCAAGGAGCACCGTGGTGTAGATCTGCAGGAACTCCGCCGGATTGATGCTTCCGTTGAACCTTTCCGGGATATGTGGCCAGAACATGCACGGCCACATCGCGAAGCGAGGTGCGGAGCCAACGCCTTGCAGCCTCCGACGGGCTTCGTCGGAGAGGCAGATGGGAAAGCATACCCCAAGGAGGTCTGCTGCACGACGTGCGACACTTGCTGGACCTGCTATTGTGGCACTGGTTGTGACATGCGCTGCTGCAATGGTACTGGTTGTGACATGCGCTGCTGCAATGGTACTGGTTGTGCCAAGCACTATTTCTGCACACCGTGCTGCACCGAGTACGTGCTCCTGATAAGGTGGCGGAGGGCTTACCTGCGGCGCACCTTGGACGGAGGATGCCTCGTGAACAGGGCATTGAGTGCCATATTTGGCATCTTGGTTGCGCTGCCTCTCTAGATGTCGCACGATGATGACACAACCGTCCATGTGAGCTTGGCGATGGTCAAGCTCGGCCCCGAGGTCCTCCGTGGGGAGCCGACCAACGCTCGTAGGCTTGAAGGAGCGGGAGTTGGTGGTGTAACGGTTGATGGACAGCGCACGTGACAGCGACACGAGGCGCCTTCTTCTGTTGGGGGAGTTGATGGCTGCGACGACGAAGTGGTCGATGTCTTGGACCCACTACTGAGCTGCCCCCGGAGAGGCATTCATCGATGTTGGGTGGTCGAGGAGAGCTCCGGCCGCCGCCAAAGCACTCTCTGGGCTCGCTGTTGCGAAAGCCGATTGAGCCGGGGCGTGTCCCGGTGTGGTATCTTGGCCAGCCACACCTGCACGGGGGCGAGACAGACCAGAGAGTGCTGCTCGAGCGACAGATCTGGTCACCAGACGACGGCCTCGGAAACCGCCTTCCACAGGCCTGATGAACACCATGGTGGTCACTTTTTTGAGGGAAAAAGCCCCCTACCCGGCGCGCCAAATATCGAAGGGTCAATGCGACACTTCCACCGGATCTGCTAAGGAGCAGCCCGCGGAGGTTCTTGTTCGGCGGGGCTTAGGCCTCAAACTAGAGTTCTAGCAAAAGAGTATGAGACAGTTGTTTTTACGTGGTTCGGGTCACAAGGAGCATAACACCCTACTCCACGGTGGATTGTATTGCTTGGTGAGTGTGTATGCGTATGTGTGTGTATCAGGGATTCTGAGTCTGGTCCTCGTATCGATGGCAGTTCGGGCCTTTTATAGTCAAGGTCGGACGCCTTACAAGTGGGGTCCCGGGGCCCGACAGGTGGCCCCGGGGCGATCTTATCCTAAAAGATCTAAGGCTTCTTATGCAAGCTTGCTCTGACCACAGACATGAGGACTCGCCGCCTTGCCGCCCGGGTCGTCAGTAGCCCATGCGCCATTGCTGACATTGGCAGGGAATGTCCCATCCAACTGTCTGTGGCACCATAAGCTACCCACTTGGCAGAGTTGGATAGGTCTACGACGCCTTCACTGTGATGCGATTAGTCGCAACAGTACCTGACATAAGGCATGCGCCGCGCTATGCGTCTGGGGAAGCCACGTATCTTCAAGGCTTGATGGAGACAAGGCGCACCGCCCTCTTGACTTTCCTACTATCTACTCAGGGCAAGTGGGCTGACCATGCGGCCACCGGGGAGCTCTCCGCCATGGTGGAGGCCACACCCGTCTTGTGGGCCACATGGCAGCTTGGGAGCTCACCTCCGTGGGGAAGGCTAGGTCTCGACTTCGTGGGCCACGTTGTAGCTTGAGAGCTCACCTTTGTGGGGGAGGCCAGGTCTCGACTTCATGGGCCACATGGCAGCTTGGGAGCCCACCCCTGCAGAGGAGGTCGGGTCCCGTCCTGCTGGACACATGGCTTCCTGGGAGCTTGTTATCAAGGTGGAGCTGAGCTCCCCCCTTTTGGATATCTCGTGGGCACCCCAGACTTCCCATTTGAGGCTGGCTGGTCCAGGTTTCTTTGATAACGTGGTGCCCTCGGACCCTGTCCCTGTTGGGAGGCGAGGCACCTCGACGGCTCTAGCTTGTGTGCGAGGGTACCCGGTCTGCTGGGTACCGATAGCCGACATTGGTTGTATTCGCCGTTGTAGACCCAGACCCTATACAGATGATGCTGGAGAGGGGCGGTACGGCAGAGCAAGAAGTCTGTTAACACCATCATGGAGGTCAAGCCCTTGCCGACAAAGAACCAGATCCTCCTCAGGGCGGGCTTATACTCCTCTGGCTACCTCTGGGTTGCTTCCCAGGTGGTAGGGTCGGAGCCTGGACCGTCGGACGACATCTTCAGTGAGGGATGCGGGTCTGTCCTCACAATCGCCTAGTCTTCCCTCCAGTTGCTTCATTTGCCCCCTCTGAAGGAGACAATGTAACCCCGGGAGGTCTTGTCCCGATGGCGGAAGTAGTAGGCCCCCACTTGGGTCGTCGCACTCCTTCCATTTGTCTTCATCACGAAGAAATGTCGAAACAACTCCAGGCGACCAAGGCGATGGAGTTGGGTGACAGGTGCTGAAGTTGCAATCATACTCCCCCAGCACTGCAAGGAAGAACCTTGACAACGGGAGCGCGAGGCCAGCAGTGGCGTATGCGACGAAGAGAACAATCTCGTCCTCATAGAGATCCGAAAGATCGAGAGACCCACAGTGGATCATCCATCCGCACTCTGAAGCCGCCCAGCCAAGAAGCCGTCTCATTGGCACAGATCTTCGGTCGATCGGAAGCGAGAAGGAGGCAACAGAGAAGCCATTGGAGCAAGCTAAGTTGAGACCTTTGGCTAAGGGGTGAAGAAGGTTCGGTCGCTTGAGGAAGAAGGCGAAAACTTAGGCTACGGGGTTCGAATAAAGAAGGAACCGTTCCCTCTAACAGAGGTTTCCTTTTTGATCACCCCTGCGACGTTTGAGTACTCCGAGTGAAGGTTCAGACCGCATCGCTCAACACACGACACCCATGACAATGGGTCCTAAGTCCCCTCTCTGACGCACTGGCCGAGTCGGTCAGCTGCCTGAGGAAGCCGCTGAAGTGACTCCCATAAAGGCGAAGCGAGCAAAATAGCTAAAACTGCATCGGGAACCATCGCGGTTGAAGGCGCCACAGAAGACAGAGATATTACAGCAAGCAAAGATCCTATCGACGTAGTCTTTCAACCAGAAGAGGACGCATGGCGACGTTGGCAAAAGCGCCCTCCGCTTCAGCTGTCCAAGACATAATTCAAAGCATAGTGCGGGAAAACATGGAAAGGGCTCCACCTTTGGGCTCTTCACCACGCCCCAAGGTAGACCCAGGGGCCACTGTTGGTACCCTGCAGATGGGGTACCATCGCACACAGGATGAAGACGCTAAGACACGTCTGAAGCCACCACGTGTCCCGTAGGAGCCAAGAACTTTGCCTCCCTCAAGGATCGAGCTGCGATACTGCTATGTAAGCCTTGAAGGTGGGACTTGGCCCCTCCGGTGTGACGGGCTCCCGAGATGCCCCTGGTACAGCCAACGGAGCGCAAGGACCAGCACCCCCCAAGAGAAAGAGCCTGGAGCTACCACGTCCCCTGACGAGCCCCGGAGCTGCCACGCGTCATGGAGGACCAGGTCTGACTTGCCAAGCGGAGATCAGCCCTGACGCTGCCATGTGTCCCGCGGCTCGCCTCAGACGTTAAGATGTGGGAGTCAACGGATGGTGCACCCTGCTCAGGTCAAGCATTGAAGACGGCACCCACCTCCGACACCCAACGCGGAGCACACCAATGGTTAGAGACCGCTATGACTAATTGCGTCACAGTGATGGCACCATAGGTCTTTCACACTTGGCCAATTGGGTAGCTTGCGGCAACAAGACAGGCCGACGGGACACCTTCTGCCACCGTCAGCAACGGTGCATGGGCTACTGACAAGAGAGGAGGCAAGACGGCGAGTCTTTACTGCCTCGGTCAGGCAAGCTTATGCAAGAAGCCATAGATCCTTATGATAATATCGCCCCGGGACCACCTGTCGGGCCCTGAGAACCCACTTGTAAGGCGTCCAACCTTGTCTATAAAAGGCCCGAACCGCCACCATTACAAGGACCAAACATTAAATCCCCACATCACACATGCATACAAACATACTAGCAATACCATCCACCGTGGAGTAGGGTGTTACGCTCCTTGCGGCCTGAACCACGTAAAAAACACCGTCTCATATCTCATCCACTAGAACACTTGATTGAGGCCTAAGCCCCGCCGAACAAAGAACCTCTACGGGCTGGTCCATAGCAGATCCGGGGAAAGTGTCGCATTAACACTTCGACAGCCGCCTCTTCACGGGCCGCAACAGGCCCGTCGACTATTGGGTCCACAGGTATCTCCGGGTACCAAATCCGGTAGCACACCACAATGTGGGATGCCACTGTCTCCGCCAACGCTCTCCCCTCGTCTTCCAGACAGCGGGCAAGTTGTCGCTGCTACAGATCGAGCTCCTGAGCGCGGTGCTTCGAAGTCTGCTCCCGAGCTCGAACGTCAAGCTCTAGCACGAGGAGTTTCTAGCGTTATGCTAAGTGCTGCACCTGATCCCGCACCAGGTTGCTCTCGCGGAGCTCAAGATCTCCGATGCGGGACTGCAGCCTCACGATCTACCTCAACCCGAGTCTTCATCTCCCAGGTCGCCGCCTCTTGCTCAGCAACAGCAGCCTCCCGCTTAGCAGCAGCAGTCTCGCGGCATCCCAGGGTCACTTGAAGCCCTTCAAGGGCACTGAGGTGGGCGTCAGCCGCCCGACCGGTTGCCTTAGCAATGTCCAGAATCTTCTTGGACACCGCATCCATGGCATTCGCTAAGCGGCGCCTCAACTACAGCTCCTCATCCTCCTTCCGGTGCTTCTTCTTCACCTCATCGATCCTGAACCTCAGAAGGTCCTCCCAGGCCACGAGGCGTCCATCCTCTGCTCGCAACTTCTCCCACTCTGTGGCGAGAGCGCGCTGCGCTCTGCGGAGGTTGGACTGCACTAAGTTGATGCTAGACTGCGTCGAGTCGATGACGTCGGAGAGGCGCTCTGGTTCCGCCGAAGCTATGGAGGGCCAAAATGGCTAAGGACCCTCCCAACCTGTGGAGGCGAGCTCCGGTGCTGCCACATGTCCAGCGGGCCCGGACCCCGCCTCTCCTCGGCAGGACGACGAGTCTTTAAGCCACGATCAGAGGGAGCAACAAGTAGCCATAATGTCTTAGATTTTGTATAGGGTTAAGATCTCCTCGGAGCCAACTGTCGGGCCCCGGGACCTACTTGTAACTGCCCAACTTTGGACTATAAAAAGACCAGACATCCATCAACATAGACAACTCCAACTCATCTTCATTCAAGCTTACACAAAGCACATAGGCATCACACAAACAAGCAAGAGCAATACAACACACTCCCGTATACGTAGGTTATTACGCTCTGATGGTCCGAATCATGTAAATCTTCTTTGTTTACCATCTTCACCTTCTCCTTTTCGTTTGACTACTTCAATGTCATTAGCTCCTTCGATGAAAAAACTTCCGCGGGATGCTCCATAGCAGGTCTTGTAGATGTTTCATTTTCACACTTGATAAACTGCTTGATGATAATAGTGACTAGCAGGAAGGTACTGATAATCTTAACCTCGTGATTTCTCACTACAGAAAAAACGAATTATTTTATGGATCCAAATTATTTTCATGAGCTGAAGTAAGATCATGAAAATAATTAATATTTTTGTGGGCTGTAGACCGAGCTAAAAAAATAACTGCATTTTCTAACTGGGCTCATGAAAATATAAGATATTTTCGTAAAATAACTTGCAAAAATAATACTCCCTCCTTTCTCAAAAGATTGTCACCTTCTAGTTCATTTTTGTACTAGAAGGTGACAATCTTTTGAGAAAGGAGGGAGTATGTATTTTCGTGAACCCGAAATTAGTCCCACGAAAATAGTTCCCATATTACCAGTTCCAGACCTCACACGGTTCTAACCTAGCGCAACTGCTCCTCCGGGCCGCCTCCGCCTCGTCGTCATAGTGCCTCCGCCTCTTCCCGCTGGAATCCGCCCCGCGCCCGCCTGCCTTCCGTCCAGACCCCCCTCGCCGCACAGCTCGGGCCGGCCGGCCAGCGACACACCTTCTCGCTACTCGTCCCCAACATCAGCTTCCGTGAGCGAGACCTACCTAGCCCCCATTTCTGGCACGCGCCTCTTCTCTAACAGCTTCCTTTTCCTCCTGCGCTTCCTTTGCTTGGCAGGCACCACGGCGGACGACCTCTACCCGCTCTTCGAGTGCTACGGCAAGGTTCGTGCGGATACGGCTCCTTGGCCGCCGGCGACCTCCTCGCCGCCGCGGCAGGCCCCGCGCTGTACACGGGCGGCGTCGGTTGCGGCGCGTGCTACCAGGTGCAGTGCACGGACGCGGAGCTCTGCGGCGCCGCGCGGGGCGGCGAACCGCACGGACGACCTGGTGCTAAGCGGCGCGACGTACGCGGCCGTGGCCCGCGACGGCGAGGCCGCCAGCCGGCTCAGGCTGCAGCGCGTCGTCGACGTCGAGTACAAGAGGCCAGGTACTGCTCGTCTCGTCTCCCCGTCGTTCCGTCCGTCCTCTCCAGCCTTGAACACACCCGCCTCCCTCTCGTCCGATATTGTCTGGCCAGGCGCGGCGACTAGCACTCGAGACGGACTCATCTTCTTCGCGCCTACCCAAGTACGTCGTTGCGGTGTATTTGGTGATCGGGAATTCGGGATGATGGGATCGGTCACTTCTATGGCCCTGTCCCGGTTATTTCAAGCATTCTAGTTTGATCTGCGCTCGGAATTGGGTCCTTAAGTTCTATCAATCACCTTACCGTCATCGTGTGTCATCGGACTGGTTCTCCGGCACCTGTTGGCGTAGGTTGCACGCCAACTGTTCAACAGAATGCCTCTTTTGTTTTTCGACCCATCTGTTTGATTGCGTGTTCGTGTTTGTAACAGCAATGGCGGCCCAGACCTCCGCTGAACAGTCAATGCGGATTGCTCTGCTGTTGAGCAACCGTATGGACATTTAATCATTCTATAATGGTTGTATCATCTTCTCGCATGTTCTGCCTGTGAAAACGTTGGCATGTGTCATTTTTAGGTTTACTTTCTGTATGGTAGATTATTCTATAAGAATGCAAGGCTTAGATCGCAACAAAAGTTTTATATTCCTTGAACTTAACCCAGCAGGGGATAATTGTAAGCATAATACTTATGCGTTGCGTGTTCAGAAATTTCATTTGGGATATCTGAGATGGATTCAAATGCTTTAGATATAGTATTTGATAGACATCAGGAAACAGGTTTTATATTTCTTAACCACAAACCTGCTGTCTCCTTCACGTTATAGGTATTGTTCAGTTAGTGTTATTAGAAACCATTTGATTTTTTGATAAGACAAGCTATGCTCTTCTCAATTCTTACATCTGGTACCTTTTTTCAGGATGTCCAAGGTTGCCTGCAGTTAAGATGTCATGTTTTGGTCAACAACGAACAACTGCTGCATGACCTTATCAAAAAATGAATTTCAGCCGTGTAAGTTACATTTTTGGCTTCTGTACATTCATCCTGATTTGAAGTGCAATCTTTTCATCTAGTCTACATCGGAATAAGGGTTCACGTTCTTCTGAAAACAAGATTAGAAGAATGAAAAGGATTATCCTATGTGCTCGTATATACTACCTCCAATCTCGTTTTTCTTGTTTTCAGTGCAAGATACTTACCAGTACTAATTTGAACTAAGCATATTGTCTAGTAAAATATTTGAGTAGCTTTTGGACCTGCTATCATGTAGGTTATTTTGAACCTGCTATCATGTGTCTTGAGAATCTAGAAACAGGTAATCTCATCAGTTCCTTGTTTTCTTTATGATGCTAGTAACTCTGCTGGGATTAACAAAAATTAAAAATGTGCTGTTTAGCTCCAGTAATTTGGCCATACTAGTTGTAGTATTGCTAGTTACAAAATTTTAATTCCAAAGAAACATTCATAATTCTTGGCCATATGTGGAATTGTGGATGGACTGTGATGAGCACATCACTTCTATAGATACAAACAACACTCCATTGAACATACAAGATGCAATCAATAGAGTTCATACACAACAATTAATTTCAGAGGTGAACTCGTTCTTATATATTTCCTTATATGTTTTTGAGCATAGATTGCTACTTAATGATTTATTTGTGATTATGATCAATGGAGTGTTGTTTGTATCCATAGAAGTGATGTCCTCATCATTCTCCCCTTCTTGAAATGGAGTCGTCCTCGGCTCAAGTTCATCTCCTCTCATGTGTTGGTCGAAATGTTCAACACCATCAAATCTTCTTGTATGCAAGAACGGAGGAGGCCAAGGTGGTGGACGACATAGTGCGCCATCTTGATCTTGTCCATCAAATAAGAGTGCACATTCACTTGAGCCAGGATCCCAAACAAATAAACATTGTGTCATGTTTATAGGTGCAATAATAATGTGCATGATCACATCATTCTCCCCTTCTTTATGACAAGCCGTCCTCGGCTTGCTTGTATGTCCAGCAAAGAGGCTTTTGAGGATAGAGTGAGCACTGTCCATATTGCACAACCGCAGTGAGTAATGCTTTTGTTGTCCCTGTTGCAAGGAAAAAATACTAGAAAAAATTGACAAGATATTATTAGCGTTAGTACATTCATTTACTTGACTATGTTGTTGCAGCACAAAAGGAGCTTCGTCATTTGAACATATGTAAACTTTATGCACCATAAACGTAACACTATGTTCATATTTGCCTATAGCATGAAAAATATTTCTACTTAACAAAGGCAATTCAGATTGAGAAAATATTATCTTCTCTACGATATTTAGATCACAAAGAGTGTCAAATTCAATATAGCCCGAAGTATTTAGAGAAGATAACAATTTCAGCTCATCCTTTTCACAAGTAATTGGAATCAAATTCTTAATTTCAGCACATGTGGGTGATAAAGTATCAAATTCATTCAGTTGTTCTAGCATAGGTACAATATAATTATTAGCACACAACTTATTTTTAACAGAAGGATCAGCAGAAAAATAAACATGTGGCAATGGTGTATCAATAAAAGATTCTACTAGTCGCTCCTCGACAATAGCATGATTGGTGAAAAAATTCAGAACATCCAAAAACTTCTCACCTTCAACAAGTGTATTGTGATATTCGTTACCTTTATTCTCATTTTCAGCAGTAATTGTGGGTGAAATATGAATTGATAGATTTGAATTTTCACAGGAGTTGTTGAACACCTCATTCGCTTTTGAATTTTCTACAATTATTGATTCTTGTTCTTGCAAAAGGTTAGGCATAGGAGGAGGTACAAAAAGAAAATTCTTCTCAAACTCATGTATTTCATCTTTGCAATTGGATACACTAGTAAATGTTTCTCGCATAAGAATTTTCATATCTTTCCATGTTCGAGGTTTTTCTAATTCATTTAAATTGTTCCACCAAGTTAATGCATAATCTACTAATGCACTTGCAATATTTCTAATCTTTCTCCTCTCACACATATGACATTTTCCAAAAAATTTATCCACCTCTATTTTCCAAGTAATATATTCATCATAACCAAAACCATCGAAGGAAGAGATGGGACAATGTAATTACTTCTTATGGAAGGTGTTGTAAAGGTGGTCTGAATGTCATGTGAAACCTTGGTCGATGTTTGATTTTTAGTGAGCAATTCCATCGCCTTCTTCATCATGTCCATCATCTCAGCATATAATGCATGATTCTTGCTTTAACCTGATATTGTTAGTAGCAAACAGATGACAACAAAAAAATATGTTATCCCTATCAACTACAAAGGATAATGGCAAAGTGGAAGTGACATCACACATTCTCAAGCATCTTACCACGCTCTTACAAGTGTTCTTACTGACACTGCAGGTGGCAAACGGTGGACGGTATGAAAAAACCAATGAAGTGTGGATGATTGCAAAGGTGTATCGATTCTGCTCAAGAGTAAGGTGTAGCTTGGATGGCACTTTCTATGTAGCAAGGATTAGCAACAATGAAATCAGATAGTAAAGTTGAATAAGTGTCCAAAATATTTGTCAAAGTTGCTGGCCTAAATGTGTTCCTAGTAGTTCAAGCTAGCAAGACATGAGACAAAACTAGATGATACAAAGAATGTAAGCACTTCTGTTTTTTGTTGTTGTTTTTTTCCTCTTTTTTTGTGTGGCTTTTCTTTCTTGTTTTGCACTTGCCTTTTTCTTTTTTCTTCTATTTTTTTAAAATGTGCTGCAAGGGAAGAACACAATGAAAATCAATCCAAGATATCTCGTGTGTCTGTCGCAGATTTTCTGCTCAATCTTTCAAGGACAAATAGACACACTTATAGGCTCTAAATTGGAAAACTTAGAACAGCAAGATTGTAGATATATCTCTCCTCTTTAATTTCAATATATGGAAGACCTATTTTGGGAAAGAACAATAGGAGATATTGCCTCCGAAATACAGACTGTTCAGAATTTTTAAGTCAATTAACAGATTCGGATCCAATGCAATTTAGACATCGATAACTATATTTTCTGGGCAAATGATGAATATGAAAGTTATAGAGCACTTCTTAAGCTTTCCAGAAAGTATAAGAAAACCAAAATCTGAGTTCGTATGCGCGAGATATGATGAAAATACCAAACTGGACAGAGGTGAATCTAATCTGGACGTGATGACGTGATTCAAAAGGATGAATCACACAATGCAAAACTCAAACTAAGACCAAAAACACTTTCTAAACCAGCAATATGACTCAACGACGAACACAAACTCAACAAAACCAAACTGTATAACAAAGTTGCAAAGGCTCAATGTGGTTTGGACAAAGTAATGAACAGATCTACTAAACTGCAAGTTTTTTTGTGGCTTTTTTTGTGGACTCTAGGTATGAAAAACAAAACTAATGTAATGGATAGATGAATTACCTAACGGGCAATCTGGCTCTGATACCAATTGATGAGTGGGTTTAGGCCCGATCTTCCGAAAGGTAATGGGTAAGTCGATTGATGGAGATCTCGACGTTGATGATCCGATGCTCTCGAGTAGAACACGAACAGCCCCTGCAATCACTACACCACCGCTCCGTTGGTTATCAACCGTGCTTCACACGATTGACCTCGCCAAAAAGGCTAATCCCTGCAAATGCAACCGAGAACACAAGCAAGAACAAGGTAGACACGATTTGAAATCGCGAAGTTGGGGTCTCGCAAACCGAAGAACGGCGATATTATTGATCTAAGCAAAACCCAATTGTTCATGGCGGCTACTATGGAGTATATATAGGTGGGAGGACGTCCAAGGGGGTGTTGGGGTCGTGACCTAACCCTAACACACGAAAATAATGGACTTAGACTTGATACAAGGCCCAATGGCACAATACGGTGGCGCAGCACCCTGACAGATTCTGTACTTGATTTTGTTTCGGCGATTTCCGTCGACTCCGAAGGAATTTTGACATGGAACCGGCGCCATTGGATAGGTTATCCTCTCCCCCTTTTGTGCATATGTAGAACGTCAAAAACGGAGTTCGTATGCGTCCTGGGCGTCCGTTTTAGTGCGTACTGCTCCTGGACTCCGAGTTGGATACGATTTCGAGTTTGATTCGGTTTCCATCTTATTTGAACGAATTCTCTGGTCTTCCACGTCTCTAATACTCCCCCAAGTACTCCTTGAACCTCTATGGATCCTAATCACAAATAAATCATTAAGTAGCAATCTATGCTCAAAAACATATAAGGAAATATATAAGAACGAGTTCACCTCTGAAATTAATTGTTGTGTATAAACTCTATTGATTGCATCTTGTATGTTCAATGGAGTGTTGTTTGTATCCATAGAAGTGATATCCTCATCATTCTCCCCTTCTTGAATTGGAGTCGTCCTCGGCTCAAGTTCATCTCCTCTCATGTGTTGGTCGAAATGTTCAACACCATCAAATCTTCTTTATGGAGTACTTGCCATAAAGAAGGAGAGAATGATGAGACCATACATGTTATCATTGCACCTACAAACATGACACAATGTTTATTTTTTTGGGATCCTAGCTCAAGTGAATGTGCACTCTTATTTGATGGACAAGATCAAGATGGCGCACTATGTCGTCCACCACCTTGGCCTCCTCCATTCATGCATACAAGAAGATTTGATGGCGTTGCACATTTGGACCAACACATGAGAGGAGATGAACTTAAGTCGAGGATGACTCCAATTCAAGAAGGGGAGGATGATGTGGACATCAGTTATATGGATACAAACAACACTCCATTAAATATACAAGATGCAATCAATAGTGTTCATACACAACAATTAATTTCAGAGGTGAACTCGTTCTTATATATTTCCTTATATGTTTTTGAACATGGATTGCTACTTAATGATTTATTTGTGATTAGGATCCATGGAGAGGTTCAAGGAGTACTTGAAGGGAGTATTAGGGACGTGGAAGACCAGAGAATTCGTTCAAAGAAGATGGAAACCAAACTAAACTCCAAATCGTATCCAACTCGGAGTCCAGAAGCAGTACGCACTAAAACGGACGTCCAGGACGCATACGAACTCCGTTTTGGACGTTCTACATATGCGCGGAAAGGGGAGAGGATAAACTTTCCAATGGCGCCGGTCCCATATCAAAATTCCTTCGAAGTCGACGGGAATCGTCGAAACAAAATCAATTACAGAATCTGTCAGGGTGCTGCGCCACCGTATTGGGCCATTGGGCCTTGTATCAAGTCTAAGCCCATTATTTTCGTGTGTTAGGGTTAGTTCACGACCCCAACACCCCCTTGGACGTCCTCCCACCTATATATACTCCATAGTAGCCGCCATGAACAATTGAGTTTTGCTTAGAATAATCTGTTATACACAGTTTCGCCGTTCATCGGTTTGTGAGACCCGAACTTAGCAATTCAGATTGCTTCTACCTTGTTCTTGCTTGTGTTCTCGGTCGCACTTGCAGGGATTAGCCTTCTTGGCGAGGTCAATCGTGTGAAGCACGATTAATAACCAACGGAGCGGTGGTGTAGTGATTGCAGGGGCTGTTCGTGTTCTACTCGAGAGCCTCGGATCATCAACGTCGAGATCTCCACATCAATCGACCTATCCATTACCTTTCGGAAGATCGGGACCAATTTTCCTATCAGACTGTGCACTTCATTTTTCGTATTATTCTCAGCTCTATTTATTCTGTGACCCTCACTCTTTGCTTTGTGTTTGTAAGCAAGAAATCATCCATCTGTTGCAGTGCTCTGTTTAGTTCTATGACCTTGTTGACAGGATTTATTATTATTTTTTGCTTGTTGGATGCCACAGAAAAATGTTTAATTTCATATTGTAATGATGATATGGTTTCGGGTGGTTGGTTGTGTCGTGTTATGGTGATGCGACACGAGGCATTTTTCTTCAATCTTTATGAAAGCGCAGAATGCTACCTCATATGAACCTATCTATACACTAAAATTAAGGTACATGATCATAATGATGTGAACAACGACATTTGTGAAGATGTTTCTATCAATAGACCTAAAAGAATTGAATTTCGAAGATTTTGGGGTTAAGTCAAGAATACCTCTTCAAATCTTCGATTTGACGAAATGTGGGTGAGTAATTGGCCTGCGATGCTCGGGGAAGAGTTCTCATGCTCCCTTGGACTTCAATCCACGGATTGGAATCGAGATTCGGTGGTTGGAATAAAAGATCGCCGATTTGGGGTGGTTTTTGAGCGTTTGAAGTGAGAGAGTTTGAATGGAAGTGGAGAGGTCGAGGGCTTCTTGGGGAGGTTTCACACTCTCATTTTTATCTATCATGCATTGCATACATTCTAATACATGTTTAACATTGTTCACATAAAAAGAAATAAATTTAAAAATGAATTAGAAGCAAAACCGCACTTAAGAATTTGGGAAGTGCGGATTAGTTTAATTTTTGTACGGACTAGTTTGATTTCTCTCTGACCTTGCTGGGACATTTTCGTTTTCGTGCGGACTATTCCGGTTTTTGCCTCTGGACACTTTCGGACTTGTCTGGTCCATTTCGGACTAGTTTGATGTTCCAAGAATGTTTGAAATTTTGCCAAGTCTCTGGACTTGTCCGATATTTTAGCAGACTTGTCCGTTTTTCCTCTGAATAAAATCGGACTTGTCCGGTTTTGGCCATACTTGTCTGAGTTTCCTCCGATCAAGTTCGGACTTGTCGGATGTCTAGTCTGGACTTGTCAGTTTTCACCTCTGTCAATCTTCGGATTGGTCCAACCCTTTTCTAACTTGTCCGGTAAATCGCGATTCCGAGTTGATCTTCTGTCCCATGATTTGTTTTTGGGTTTTACCTTAAGTGGGTCTAAGGACGTCGTGTCTAAATCTTTTTGGAGCACAGGTGGGACTCCAAACCAACCTCAACCCTCCCCAAACTCGAATTCATTGAAACCCTGGCCTCCACCTGTATATAAACAACCGTACCCCTTGAATTTATATCCTTTTGCCTCAATTGAAGTCCACAAAACCCTAGTTCATGGAGAGCCGCTATCAAGGAGGGAGAAAGAGATCCCAAGCAAGAAGAGGAAACAAAAGAGGATCAAAATCTCTATAAAGTTTCGTTCTTCATCACCAATTCAACTTCAAAGTTCTCTATCAACTCTAGATCATCAAGATCCAAATGTTGCCTCCAAAGTCCTTGATTCATTGGAGTTCTAAGCACCTGATATACCTTCTACTCTCTATTTCTCACGTGAATTCAACATCGTTTCTCTAAATTCACGTCAATATAGAAAACCCTAGTTCGCTGTTCCTGCGACAGGCGGACTAGTCCGGTCCCAAGCGGACTAGTCTAATTTTGCGATCTATTTACTATTGAATTAAATCTAAATTGGTTCGAATCAATTTCACACCCGTTCAAACTTGTTAAAAAAATATTAGAACTAGTTAGTAAATATCATTAACAACTCATTAACTAGTTTTGCTTTGCATTTGCATTAATCATACATGTTATGACATGTTGAGTAATATTTGTGCACTTATTGATCGTGATTCTTGTCTTGTATGGTTATTGCGCGGTTTAGACGGATTTGCGCTAGAGAGTGTTGCGGAGGATCTCCAACACTAGTAGTTTGAAGTCTTTGACCCAAACCAAGCCCAAGAGCAAGGCAAGTGTCCTTAACATATTGATCCTGTTTTCGACAATAAATGTTTTGTTTGCGAAATTGCATGCTTGTGTCAATTTGATGGAAATCCCTATGACAAGAAGTTTACTAGTTTTGTTTAACTATCCTTGTCACATGGAATATATGGTAGATAATCAGGAAGGGCTTTTTACTTTTTTGTTTCGCTTAATTAATTGGGATGGGAAAATAACTATACTAAAATTATGCATGAATAAGATTATGGTTATATGAACTGGTTAATATGGTATAGTAATGGCTAATCTAAGCAAGCCTGGTATGTGGATGGGTTGGATGTTATGGTGGTTTGCTTGCTTTAGATCTAAGGACCGATTCATGCGAGAATAAGCCAGGACAATAGTGCCACCATGAGGCCAAGTATGGGTGCGACGTAGCTGATTAATTAGGGTATTGCTAGTATTGAATGGATCATTTGGCACACCGGGTAAGGAGAGTCGGATTGGGTTTGGATATGGTTGGCGGAACTCCCTGGGATCCGAATGGCACAAGAGGGGGCCCTTGGTTGAAGATGTGCTCAGTTGGAGACATTACCACCGGTAAAACCTCAGTGGGTCTGTACATGCACCTATATAAAGGCTATTTTGTGATCACTTGGCCATGCACCTATGGTAGTGTTTTGACATAATGGAGGTTTTCCTTTAGTCATTGACGGGTGATGAAATCACAAACATGTGGGTAAAGTGGTACAAACTCTACATAGTCTTTAAAACTATCATCCGTGCTTTCGGTTATGAGCACCTAAACAACTTCCATGATCGGAGGGGTTTTAGTTATGGATGTGGTTTGGTATGGGATGGTTGGTACTGGTTATGATAATTATTATAGTTTATAGCAATAGATATGGTTAATGGTAATGAGAAATTTGGAATATGAATGATGGTAATGAAATATGGACTGATATTATGATATCTATATGGTTTATGATGGATTTACTTCACATACATATAATATATTGCTTTTCAAATGTTTTAATATATTTTTCATCACTTAGCCTTATTATATTCGTCATTTGAATCAGCTACATGTCATACTTTCCACACTTGCTGAGTACGACATGTACTCACCCTTGTAATTCCTGCACCAACAGTTGCAAGAGTATAATAGTGATAATGCGGAGTTCTAGGTCATGTCTGCTGTCAACTTTGACTGTGGTGTTGATCGGAGCTGCACTATCTCTTTTGCTTAGTTGCTTAATTAGTTATTTACGCTACACTAGTTCAACTTGTCATTAATATTCATTAGAGCTTGTATTTGAGGATATTATGAATTCTGTAATAAAAGTGGTTAATTAGTCTTGTTCTGTGGTAATTTTCTGTATATCCTTTTGTGAATGCACTCGTGTATGTGTGTTTAACGTCTTGGGCACACATATGCGTTCACTTGGTTCATTTTCGGAACCAGATGTCACAAATTTGTATCAGAGCCACAAGTTGACCGTAGGACGCAACCTAGATAGAATGGACACTTTAGAGCACATAGGAGCACTCAAGAATCGATGTGTTTTTGCTTGGTGTGCTATTTGCTATGTTTAGCTGTTTGTGTGCTTAGTAGAGGATTTTGAGTTGCTTTAGCATTGCCATGTCCATATAGGCTATTATAGGTAGTTGCTTAGTTTCATATCCCTTGATGCATATAATTCGGGAGATTTTCTAAATTTTGAGATTTTCTAAATTTTTATCTCTGCTTTTCTTCAGATGGTGAGGACTCGCAACCAGAGGGATGACAATGATGAGGAGGAGAACAATGGAGCACCTCAGAACAACAATGGACAAGGACCTGACCTGGGAGCTATCAACTTTGAGCAGCTATTGGCTATGCAGAACCAACTCATACAGACCATGATAAAGACAATAGGATAGTTGCAGGCTGGTAACAACAACCATCAGCCCCACATGCCTCCACCCCCACCCCCACGTCCTCGTAACCGGTTGGGAGAGTTTATGAGTACCAGGCCGCTAACTTTTGCTCAAGCTGCTGACTCTATGGATGCTGATGATTGGCTCAAGTCTGTGGAGAATAAGCTAGCTATTGTCCAATGCAGTGACCAGGAGAAGGTGCTATTCGCATCTCATCAACTTGTTGGAGCAGCTGCCGATTGGTAGGGTTTGGTATGCAACGCTCATGAGAACCAAGAGAGAATTATTTGGGCTGAATTTAAGGAGAGCTTCCATTCTCATTATGTGATGGAAGGTGTTATGATTTTGAAGAGGCAAGAATTTGAGAACCTGAGGCAAGAAAGATCGAGTGTGGGTGAATATCTCAACAAATTCACTTAACTTTCAAGATATGTACATGAGGATATGAGCCCGGACAACCGAAAACAATACTTGTTCATGAGGAGCTTGAACAATGAGATTCAAGTGTAATTGCTCAATTGTGATTATGCAAACTTCCAGAAGTTTGTGGACAAAGCAATTGTTGTGCAGAACAAGGTCCGTGAGATGGAGCAAGACACCAAGAGGAAGGCACCATATCAAGAAATGTGCGCCCTCGCTCTGCACCACTAAATGCGCCTTATTACAACTCTTATGCGCCTGCTCATCACCCTGGTTATGCATCGCGTCCAGCTCAGTTTGTGCAGCAACGCCCCATCATGCAAGCACCTAGGCCTCCAATGCCTTTTGCACCTCGAACTTTCCTAGTGCTAATGCGCAGAATCAAATCCGTCCAAATTCTAGTGCGGTAAGGAAGTGCTATACATGTTTAGAAGCATGACACTTTGCATATTAATGTCCTAGGTCAGACCTTTGTCAAGGAATGCGCCGAGGCAGAACCCAAGACCCAATGGAGGACAGCTGCAAGGGTATAGAATTTTGCTCGTGGTAACGTGAACCATGTCTCTACGGAGGATGCTCAACAAGCGGATGATGTGGTGATTGGTATGTTTCTCGCAAACTCCAACCCGACGACTATGTTATTTGATTCTGGAGCATCGCATTCATTCATTGCATCGAAATATGTTTCCAAGTATAGTTTGCCTATCTCTCATATGAAGTTTACTCTATTGGTTAAGTCTCCTGGAGGAGAGATGAAGATAAATATAATATGTCTAAAGGTAAACCTTAGAATAAGGGGTAGACTTTGTCGCCAACCTCATCGTCTTGCATTCTCAAGGATTGGACATTATACTCAGTATGGACTGGTTGAGGAAGCACAATGGAGTCATTGAGTGTGCTACGAAGACAGTGAAGTTGACCAATGAGGAAGGGATTACCATAGAGTTTGAAGCACCTCAACACGCACCGAAGCAATTGTAGTTGAACCACATTGATGGTGCCGCAATTGAGGATATTCCAGTGGTGTGTAAACTCTTGGATGTGTCTCCTGATCGAGACATTGAGTTTGTTATTGATTTAATACCTAGAAATGCACCTATAGTTAAGAGGCCCTATAGTATGCCTCATAAGGAGTTAGCGGAGCTCAAGAAGCAGATTCAAGAGCAACTAGAGAAGTGTTTTATTCATCCAAGCTCATCACCTTAGGGAGCGCCTGTGCTGTTTGTAGACAAGAAGGATGGATCCCAAAGAACGTGTGTGGATTACCGAGCTCTGAACGAGGTAACAGTAAAAAACAAGTACACTTTGCTCCGCACAGAGGATTTGTTTGATCAGATGAAGGGTGCTTGTGTCTTCTCCAAGATTGATTTGAGGTCAGGATACTTTCAAATGAAGATTAGACAATCGAACATACCCAAGACAGCTTTTCGGATACAGTATGGATCTTATGAGTACACTGTGATGTCTTTTGAGTTGACCAATACACCTGTCTATTTCATGTACCTCATGAATAAGGTCTTTATAGAGTACCTGAATAAGTTTGTTGTGGTGTTCATTAATGACATTATTATCTACTTGAAGGATGAGAAGGAGCATGAGGAACACTTGAGGCTTACTTTGTAAAAATTGAGGGAGCATCAATTATATGCCAAGTTCACCAAGTGCCAGTTTTGGTTGAAAGAGGTGTCGTTTTTGGGTCATATCATCTCGGGAGGAGGAGTATCGGTTGACCCCGAAAATGTGAGGGACGTGTTGAAATGGAAACCCCCGCAGAATGTAAAGGAGATCCGGAGTTTTTTTGGGATGGCTGGATATTATCGTAGGTTCATTAAGGACTTTTCAAAGATAGCCAAGCTAATGACGGAGTTGTTAATGAAGGGGAAAGCGTTTCAATGGACTCAAGAGTTTTGCCGAACGTGAGCAAGAGTTTTGATATTTATTGTGATGCATCGAGACAAAGACTTGGATGTGTATTGATGCAAGAAGGTCATGTGGTTGCATATGCATTGAGGCTGTCGGTACCCTACGTACCGGATACCTTTTGGGACTGCAAAGAGCACAAAGAAACTCAACCTGTCTGAGTTGAAGACCTCCGAAGGCCACACGTGTCATACGAAACTGGACCTGCCTCCCTTCTATGGTTAGTCCTAATGCCGTCACGTGTATCATTAAACTGGAGCAACATTCCCTACACGCAAAAGCTCCGAACTAGATACTTGTGTAGCATCCCCGGACCTAACCCCCGACATAGGGAAGCTCCGGTACCGACACATGTACAACGGCATCAGACCTACTCGTCTAAGATAGTAAGCTCCGGAGCTGCCACGCGTCTAACCGCCGAACCTTCAACCTCAACAGGCTTATTGGTGGACCTCCAACGGCTTGGACCTTCAAGGAACAATTAAAGCTTCAAGACCTGATTAAGTGTCATTAATGCTATCTTAATAACACATGATCGGAGGACCCTTAATACCAGTAACGCCACCATCAAGGGGTGTTACCATGCTGTTAAGGGTAATTAAGTACATTAATTGTGTATTAAGCATCAGTAACCGCCAGGGCCATATGTCGGGCTAGGCTAACGATGTAACGACCAGTCCTTGTACTATAAAAGAACTGGTCGAGCGATACACAGGGGGGAGGGACACACACCCATACGTGCTCAAGACACTCTGGTCTTACACACAAGCGCTCAGACGCTCAATACAGCAACAACACACCTCGTGGAGTAGGGTATTACGCTCAGACGGCCCAAACCACGTAAATACTCGTATCAACTTGTCATCTTGTTCTGAATCTCTGCGCCCCCGCAACCGAACTACAAACTCAGCGGGCTGCTAACGGTAGTACCGGAAGAATTGCCGAAATCACACACCGACAGTTGGCGCGCAAGGTAGGGGGGTCCGAGATTCAAACATGGTGAACTCTACTGCTGGATCATCTAACGGTAACCATGCTGTGCAACCTGCTGGAGGCAATCCCTCCAACATGTAGTAGTCAGCAAGTGGTGTGACTCCAGCAGGAGTCATGCCACCGCTGCCACCATCTGCTCCTGCGAATCAAGCTGAATGTTGAGATGGGGCGTCTGCGTCGGTCACTGCATTGGCGAACAACAAGCGCTTCTGTTATTGTCATTCAGACAGGGCGTTCGAGACAAGAAGATGCTAGAGAAGCTGACGACCAAGGAAGTCACCAGCGTCACGGAACTCTTCAGCTTGACAGACAAGTGTGCCAAGGCTGCTGAGTGCCGTGAAATGCACTCCCAACCACCTCCGGAGGACAACAAAAAGTCCTCCAAGGGTGAAGCCGCTACCTCTGGGAGTGGCAAGAAGAAGAAAAAGTCCAACGGCAAGGAGAAGCCGTCAGTCGGTACACCTACTGCTGCAGCTGCTGCAGCTTCGGGTGGCTGGGGGCCACGCCCCGAGAAATGACCTCGGCTGTCGTCTAAAGACGGTGGCAGCTCCAAGATGTGGTGTCCCATACACAAGACAAACAGCCACAACCTGGAAGGTTGTCAAGAGGTCCAGAACCTTGCCGAGCGCTACAACAAGCGCCGGGAAGAAGCTCCTTTCCGTCAAAGGGAAGGAAAACAAAAAGTCGACGAAGCTCCGGCTGAAGAGGAGTTAGGCTTTCAGGACCCCAAAAAGGTCTTGAAGTCTGTCTACACCTCCGTTGACGACGACTCCAACGTCTCCGACAACGAGCGTCGGAAGACTATGAACACCATCTTTGGTGGTTCGTGGGACATCACCTCCCGTCGTGTCCTCAAGACCATGCGGCGGGATATGGCCTCTGTAGCTCCCACCGCCAGGGCGGAGCCTCATCGGAAGTGGATGGATACAACCATCACTTTCGATGCTTCGGACTGCCCGCGAAACATGATCGAAGCTGGTCAACTTCCACTGATGGTATCTCCGACCATCAATAACATCCAGCTCCATCACGTAATGGTGGATGGAGGTTCGGGGCTGAACCTCATAAGCTTCGAAGCCTTCGTCAAGCTTCAGCTCCGACCTTCGGACCTTCGCCCCTCCCGACCTTTCTCTGGAGTAGGTCCGGGGGCCATCACTCCACTCAGTGCCATTACTCTCCCGTTGACCTTCGGGACTCGGGAGAATTTAAGGACCGAGAAGTTGGTCTTCGACGTGACGCAGATCAACTTACCATTCAACGCCATCCTGGGTAGGCCAGCCTTGTACAAATTCATGGCTGCTGCTCATTATGGCTACTTGGTGTTGCAAATGCCAACACCATCAGGTGTTCTCCGGATCCGCGGAGATCGCACCGCCGGAGTTACTGCTCTTGAAGAACTCCACGCGCTTGCTACAACGCAGGAGGGAGAATCCGGAAAGGAGCAAGCTCCAAAGCCTCCCAGCATTCGTCATCGAGGCTCAACCTCCGAACCTCGCGTGCAACCAAGTAGCGACACCGACATTCCCGTCAAGGTCGTCCAAATTGGTTCCGATGCCGCTCAGACCACCCGTATATCGGGAGGCTTGAACGACAATTAGGAACTCGCGCTCATCACTTTTCTTCGGGCTAATGTGGACGTGTTTGCCTGGCAACCGTCACAAATGCCTTGGATCCCTAGGGAAGTGATTGAGCACAATCTGAAGATTTATCTCGATGCTCGGCCTGTACATCCGAAGCCTCGAAAGCAATCAGACAGAACTTCATACGTCAAGAAGTGAAGAAGTTGCTCGAAGCTAGATTCATCCGAGAAGTCTTCTACCCAAAATGGATGGCAAACCTAGTCGTTGTACCTAAGGCTGGCGGGAAGCTTCGGATGTGTATCGACTACACTACGCTGAATAAGGCACGTCCAAAGGATCCATTCCCACTACCTAGAATAGATTAGATAGTGGATTTCACCTCCGAGTGTGAATTACTGTGTTTCCTAGACGCATATTCTGGGTATCATCAAATCAGAATGTCTAGGGAAGATGAAGAGCATACTTCTTTCATCACAGTAGATGGATTATATTGTTACACTGCCATGCCATTCGGTCTCAAAAATGCTACTTCAACGTTTGTGCGAGCTATGTACAGAACTTTTGGAGAGCTCATCAGAGATGTAGTGGAAGTGTACGTCGATGACATCGTCGTCAAGATCAAGAACAAGGAGTCATTTCTTGACACCTTGCAAGCTGTCTTTGACAAGTTGCGAATCACACGCATGAAGCTGAACCCGAACAAGTGTCTTCGGGGTTAGCTTTGGAAAGCTTCTTGGATTCTTGGTGAACCACCGAGGAATAGAAGCAAATCCAGCGAAGATTAAAGCTATCGAAGACATGCGGCCACCACCCCGCATCAAGGACGTCCAGAAGCTGACTGGCTGTCTAGCTGCCCTCAGCCGGTTCATCTTAACACTGGCGGAACAGGCGCTACCCTTCTTCAAATTATTGAGAAAGTTCAGACCATTCCAATGGTCTAAAGAAGCAGAAAAGGCTTTTCAAGAGCTAAAGCAGTTCCTCACCACTCTACCAACTTTGGTAGTTCCGAATCCTGACGAGCCACTTCTGCTTTACATTTCGACAACTAACGAAGTTGTCAACATAGTCCTGGTTGCGGAAAGACCAGAACCATACCCACTTCAGGAGTCCAGACCCCTCCGGGAGGGTCCGGAGCTACCTGAAGGCGAATCTGGGTCCTAGCTCCCGGACCCGGATCCTCAAGGTGAGACACCAGAGGATCAACCTCCTTCAAGTGGAGTTACTGTTGCCAAACAAGAAGATCCGGATCCCTCCGGGAAGGTCCGGGTCACTTCAGAAGAAGCTCTAGGTTCTTCTGACAAGAACCTGGAGGTCCCCGAAGAAGGTCCGGACCCTTCCAGGAGGGTCCGGGTTGATGAGGAGGAAACTCCGGGCCCCTCCGAGAGGGTCTGAACAGTCGAACGCCCAGTGTACTTCATCAGTGAAGTACTCCATGACGCCAAGACTCGGTATCTGGAGGTACATAAGCTGCTCTACGCAATTCTTATTGCCTCTAGGAAGCTTCGACACTACTTCTAAGCTCACAAGATTTCAGTGGTAACCTCCTATCCACTACGTGCAATCTTGCATAACCCCAACTCTACTGGGAACATTGCAAAGTGGCAGTGGAACTGGCCGAGTTCGATCTTGAATTTGTCTCAAGACAAGCGATCAAGAGTCAAGCACTGGCGGACTTCGTGGCGGAATGGACCCCTTCTCCATCAAAAATCCTGGGGGCCCCAGTGAGCAGAAGACGGAACCCAAGGTTCCGGTCTTCACCGAGCCTCACTGGACTCTCTACTTCGACGGCTTCGTGCAGAAGCAGGGGGTCAGAGCTGGAGTCCTTCTCCTCGCTCCGACCGGAGAGAAGGTCAAATACATGGTTCACCTTGACTTCAAGACGACCAACAACATGGCGGAGTATGAAGCACTAATCTATGGGCTCAAGGTGGCACTATCATATGGTGTCAAGCAGCTGTTGGTAAAGGGTGACTTGCAGCTCATAATAAAACAAGTCAAAGGTGAATGCTGCTGCAACAACCCTCAATTAGCTACATATTTACTTGAAGTCCAGAAGCTTTAGAAGGACTTCGAAGTCCTGGATCTTTGCCATGTCCAGCGTCTCAACAACGCTGAAGCTGACGAACTCTTGACGAAAGCTTCAACCGAAGCTACAGTTCCCGACGGAACCTTCGTCCGGAGATTGTCAAGACCAACAACTCAGCCAGCCGAACTGAGCGAAGGGGGCGAGACCAACACCTCGAGACTGGCGGTCCCGATGACCCTGTTACCGTGGCGTCCATCAAGGGTCGTAGGTGCTGCAGGAAACTCCGAGCAACCCAACATGCAAGACTCAAATGCTTAAGTTAGCTCTGATGCATGGATCCCGAAGATCCAGCGCTACTTGAAAGACAATTTCCTTCCTGAAGACAATGTATCTGCTGACCGGATAGTTAAATTGGCTAAACATACACACTGGTAGAAGGGGATCTCTACCGGCGTGGTGCCAACGGCGTCCTAATACGGTGCATTACAAGTGAAAAAAGCCGCGAGCTCCTCGTGGAAATCCATGGAGTCGAATGTGGGAACCACGCGTCTTCCTGCACGTTGGTCAGTAAAGCCTTCTGGCATGGTTTTTACTAGCATACAACACTCCAGGATGCAACCGAGCTAGTGAAGAAATGTGAAGCATGCCAGTTCTATGCAAATCAAATTCACACACCAGCTCAACCCTTACAAATGATACCTCCCACATGGCCATTCGCTGTGTGGGGGATGGATATCTTGGGACCTTTCCTAAGAGCTGTCGGAAGTTACAAGTTCCTGTACGTTGCCATCGACAAGTTCACCAAGTGGTCGGAAGCAACTCCAGTTGTGACAATAAACAAGCAATCATCTATCAATTTCTTGCAGTCCATAGTATGCAGATTTGGAGTCCCAAACAAGATCAAAACTGACAATGGGACCCAATTCACAAGCTCTGCATTCCAAGGATATTGCGGAGACCTCAGCATCCAAGTCTGCTACGCTTCCGTAGCTCACCCGGCAAGCAATGGCCTGGCTGAGAGAGCAAATGCAGAAATCCTAAAAGGACTCAAGACGCGCACATATGAGTGCCTGAAAAAACATGGAGCCAACTGGATCGAAGAGCTTCCGCCCACCTTGTAGGCAAACAGGACAACTCCCAACCGGTCAACTGGAGAGACACCCTTCTTCCTGGTGTACGGACCTGAAGCCGTCCTTCCCCCGGAAATCACCTTAGGGTCACTCTGGGTCCGGACCTTCGACGAAGCCACGCAGGACCAGCTCCGGCGTGAAGACCATGACCTCGTTGAAGAGGGAAGGTGCCGAGCAGCTATTTGAAATGCACGATACCGCCAAGCGCTCCGGCGCTATCACCAAAGGCATGTGCATAACTGACAGCTCGAGGAAGGCGATCTGGTGCTTCGGAGAATACAAACTCGAGAAGGATTAAACAAACTTTCCCCCAGCTGGGAAGGACCCTTTCGAGTGATCAAAGTATCTCGTCCCAGATGCGTTCGCTTGGCAACCGAGGATGGGACACAACTCCCTAATCCTTGGAACATTGAGCACCTCTGTAAGTTCTACGCTTAATATCACAGAGGTGAGTATGTAATTACATGTGATGTATGTTATAGCGTCATTGTACAGAGTCGGGTAGCTCCTCCGGGAGAATAGCCGGACCTTTCCCGGAAGGTCCGCAAGGTTCAAGCAACACCTGTCACAGTCTCAGAACTAAAGGTGTAGCTAGCTACCCTGGGTCAAACAAGAAATGCAACATTCTTAGCCTGGTCCTGTACCCTAGGAGTGTACTTGTTTCCCCTGTATCCCTGACCTATAATGAAAGACATCATTATGTGAAAACAGACTCTACGTGCATTTACTTTGTACAGAATCATTCTTTTTTTATTTTTCTCTTTCTTGTCTATAACGAAATTGTGCAATTCTCAAGAAACTTTAGCTCAAAAAATTCATATATAATTCGAGTTGCATTGTAAAATCTTTCGGGTCTTAACATTGTTGAATGGCCTACTTGCCTGAATGCCGCCAAGCCAATCTAGGTCCGGAGTGTGCTATCGACTTAGCCTGGTCTTGCACCCTAAGTACGCCACTCTAGCTACACCCCGACAGGCCGAAGTAAGGCGAGTCCAGGAACGATTGGACCTGAAGAAAACAAACAAATGCGCTTGATTGTATACAGAATTGCCGTCGATCTAAAATTTCTTTCGGGAATAGTAAGCCGAAATTGAGTTATAGATATAAAATGGATTTTACTGTTTTTCTTGACTTCAGTGTGCAGGAAAAATAAAGATCTCATGATGATGGTGAATGAAGTCGGAGCTACCAAAGCTCCGACACCCCCTAAGGTAGTCTGCTATCGATGTTTCAAACATTGATGTTCCGACAAATCCAGTGGGCCAACTGTCAACATGAAGAAAAGATGATAGAAGGACACCCTAATGGGGTCTGCTGTCGACGCTCTACGTGTTGACAGTGGATGCTGCCGGAGCCACTAAGCTCCGACAACCTCAGGGGGCCCTACTATCGACGACTTCGGACCTACAAACTACAAGTTCGAAGCATGCAAGTCTTCAACAAAATGCTACATCCTCTTGGTACATGTTCACAATCAAATTGGGTACATCTGTCAGGGGGCCAAGTGGGACAAAGGTGTTGAAGACAAAAAATGAAGTTCATAAAATCCTTGGATTTCATTAATCTGGAGACAAGAGATTACAAAATTGAGGAAAGGAAGAGAAGATACAAGCGGGAGATACAAGGAGAAAGTCCTAAATCCTATGGAAGAATGAGGCGACCTTCTGGGCAACTTCCGACACGCTGGCCTTGGCAGCATCTCCCTCTCCGTCGATGGGACCTTCAAGCACCGAATCTAATGGGAAGTGAGGATCCCGACTTGTGTAGCACGTCAGCATGTACTCCGCGATGTTCTGCGCAAGAGATTTCCCTTCAGTCTCCAATTGATCCGCGATGACATCGCCTATCTTGTTGAGTTTACTGCCCGTTGAGCTCAACGCCTTCAACACCAGGTCCAGCTCCAGCTCCGGGTCGTCCGGATGCACGGGACTAAAACCCAGCGGCGTCAGCGCGTCATTGGTTTTGCCCAAGAAGTCCCAAACTTGTTGGGACTCCACAACCCTTGAGCCTACCACCTCTTCTAAGGACCTCTTAGTCGCCACAAGCTCCGAATCCTCCCGGGCAAGGCGCTCGACCTCTTTGGCGTTCTGCTGAATCTTTTCAGCAACTTGTCTTTCGAGTTTAGCAAGTTCCTCCTCCCTCTTCACGAGGTCATCCCGCAGCTCCAGGAGTTTTTGCTCTTCATCTTCGAGCTTTTTCTCCCGCTCCTCAAGAGCCTCCCGGCGCTTGACGAGGCTGTCCTGGATGGCGCTGAGCTTCTCCTGGCGATCATTCGCTACTTCATTAGCAGCCACAGCCTGTTCATGGATGGCCCGGGACTGGTTGTCAAGGGATCGCACCATGCTTTTCCTCTCATACAGCAGCTGACCCCAGTACTCCAACGGACCTTCTCCCTTTTCACCCACTCCTTGTCGTCGGCTAGCCTCGTCTGCGTCAGCTTGGTCTCGAATTGGAGCGCCACCTCCTAAGGGTTTGGCGCTCCTCCTCGAGGGCCTTGCTGTCGTGGTAAAAGGCCAGCTGAACCTGACGAAGGCTGGAGCAGGCATTGTCGATGGACAACGACAGGGGTATTGGCTCCGGACCTGCCGGGGTCCTCTCCGCTGGCTCCAACAGGTTCTCCATAACAAAAATCGGGTCCCACTCTACAAGAGCGGTCCCTTGAGCTTTCGCGACACTAGGGCCACCCTCCGGGATAGCCTCGGTCCCCGCCTAGGAAGGTCCTGCAACAGAAGTTTCCACCTCCGGAGTCAGCTCCGAAGGTCCCGCTGCCAGGTCATCAGCAACTGGTCCCTCAGGCGGAGGACCGACAACTTCGTCTTGGCACCCTAGCTTGGGCACGGGTACCTCCAGGACCACCACCTCCTGGGCAGGCGTTGAAGATTCGATCGGAGCTGAGGCTACTTCTGGCTCCGGTGCTGGTGCCTCCCCCACCGCCGGTTCAGGCGCCGGCTCTTCGACCTCTACCGGTTCGGGGGCCGGCACCTCCACGACAACCGGCTCAGGCGCCAGAATTTCATCAACCACCGACTCCACCATGAGGGTTTCAACAACGTCCGGCTCTAGGGTCGGAACTGCAGCTAGCTCCGGCTTTGAGGTCGGAGCATCTATCATCACAACATCCAAAATCGGAGCTTCAACCTCCGGAGCTGGTGCCGCCAGTACATATTCATTCCTGTGGTTCGGCGCTACCACGGGAGCTTCAGACGATGACTCGAGGTCAAGGACCACGACAGCTGGCACCGGAGCTGCAGCGACCTCAGCCACCACCCGGAACTGGAGACAGAGCCTCCGCCTGCACAGCATCAGTTGCTGTTGCAGGAACTGGAGCTTCAACCCCTTTTTTAGGTACCCTGTGGATGAAGGATGAAGAAACTCAAAATATGATTACAACAAAAACAATCAACTGAGGTAAAAAATCAAATTTACCTTGGAAGGCTTCCGCTCCACCTAGCGCGGAACCTCTTCACCGTACGCTCAAGACCGGACCCTGTCACCACTGGTGTAGTAGCTCCGGAAGGCTCCCCGGAGCTTGCTGCCGCTGCCTGCGACGTCTTGGTTGAGGCCCCCCTCGACTGAGAAGGACCCTCAAGCCTAGATCCCTAAGCAGGCCGTCGTACCGGAGTCACATGGCCGGAGCTGGCATCCCGGGGAGACGTCGAGCCTGGAGTAGGTGTCCCCATTGAAGACCTCCCCCGCCGGGGAGAAGGAGGTGTTGAGGAAGGAGCAGACCTGACGGACCTCCCGTCAGAGTGCTTCAACTTCCTCTTACGGCTCGAGGGCTCGACCAACTCTTTGCCCTTGCCCACGACTTCAACTCTCTGTTTTGGAGCAGGAGCAGGGCCACCCTCAAAAGCTCCGGGGATCGCCATCTTAGTGGTCGTACGCCTCTCAACTTCTCCGAGGTCGTCAAACACCAGCATCTTCCGCCGGAGCTCCCTGCTGAACTCCACCTCCATGTTCAGAGGAAGGAAAGCCGCCGATGGATACAAGTCATCGCCCTCGACGTCGATGCCGTGCTGGAACTTCTTGAGATGAAGCTCCAAATCTGCGCCTTCCAGGTTGGACTTCAAACCGGTCTCAACCCGGTCATCGTCCATCACGCTGTTGAGGTCCCAGACGAGCTTCTCTCTCTTCTTCAGCGGAGCCCACCTTTTGACCAGGAAGTTGCAGAAGGCCGCATGGGGAGTCACCCCTCCTTCCACACATTGGCGGATCCTGGTCAGGGCAGGATTGAAGGCGTCCGACAGCACCGGAACTTCGCTCCAAGCTTCAGTGTCGACGTTGGGAAGGCCTTCGGGCAGTTCGAGCTTCTCGTGCTCCTCTGCCGTGACGACAATCCAATCCTTCTTCCAGTCATCCCACTTGCCGGAAGGGAACAACCTCAAGTACTTGTACGGGCACTTCTTGCGCTTCACAAAGTAGTAGAAGTCAAGATACTCGTCGCTCTTGCCGGTGGTGTGGATGGTGAAGAAGGTGCAGAAGAGCTCGACGCAGGGGGGAATACCCACCCAGATCTCGCAGAAGTGGACGAAGGTTGACACGAGAAGAATGGAGTGGGGGCCAAGGTGGTACAGCTGCAGACCATAGAAGTCTAGCAGCATCAAGAGAAAAGTAGAGAAAGGTGGGATTAGTCCCACCATGGCGTACGCGGAGAAGTACACCATGTCACCGGCGCGCTCCTTCTTGAACGGGAGCTTGCCGGCGTGCACCAGGTGGTTGAAGGAGTTACTGGACCACCCCATGTAGGTCCGGACCTTCTTCAAATCGCCGTCGGTCGTGAGACGACTCTTGCGAAGACCCAACTCCATCGCAGCACAACGGGGCGAGAGAGGAAAAATAAGCGAAAGTTTGGAGGATTCGAGTGCAAGTTCATATGAAAGCGTAAGGAATCCCCAAACAATGCGCGCTTTCCTTCTTAAGTAAGCCCCCGCAACGCTTGGATGGAAACCGCAGAGGAGATGACGATACAGTTCAAAAACTTCACACTGCCAATGACAAGGGGGCCCGAGGCCACCCTGACGATCAAGTCGAGGTCCTTACCCCAGGCGAACAGTTGTCATCATGAGAGGCAGGAAGCCCGAGGGCGGCGGCCTGACAGGGCGCACGAAACTGATACGGTTTTCGTATTGGGAACTGGTGACCTTCAATTGCGTGAGATCCGCACGCGCAGATCTCACCAGCCGCATCCTGAAGGCGCCACACGGCGACAGTTTAACTGCGAACCACCACCTCCACGACACATTTAAAGACCCTTGAAGACACGACGCAAAAATCGAAAAATGGACCCACCTCCGGCAAACCGACTTAATCCAAAAAGTCTCTCCCAGAGGTGGGCCCAGGGGCCACTGTCGGTACCCTGCGTACCGGATACCCTTTGGAACTGCAAAGAGCACAAAGAAACTCCACCTGTCTGAGTTGAAGACCTCCGAAGGCCACACGTGTCATATGAAACCGGACCTGCCTCCCTTCTATAGTTAGTCCTAATGCTGCCACGTGTATCGTTAAACCGGAGCTACATTCCCTACACGAGAAAGCTCCGGACTAGATACCTGTGTGGCATCCCCGGACCTAACCCCCGACAGAGGGAAGCTCCGGTACCGACACGTGTACAACGACACCAGACCTACTCGTCTAAGACAGTAAGCTCCGGAGCTGCCACGCGTCTAACCGCCGGACCTTCAACCTCAACAGGCTTATTGGTGGACCTCCAACGGCTCGGACCTTCAAGGGACAATTAAAGCTTTAAGACCCGATTAAGTGTCATTAATGCTATCTTAATGACACATGATCGGAGAACCCTTAATACCAGTAACGCCACCATCAAGGAGCGTTACCATGCTGTTAAGAGTAATTAAGTACATTAATTGTTTATTAAGCATCAGTAATCGCCAGGGCCACATGTCGGGTCAGGCTAACGATGTAACGACTAGTCCTTGTACTATAAAAGGACTGGTCGAGCGATACACGGGGGGACGGACACACACACCCATACGTGCTCAAGACACTCTGGTCTTACACAAAAGCGCTCATACGCTCAATACAACAACAACACACCCCGTGGAGTAGGGTATTACGCTCAGGCGGCCTGAACCACGTAAATACTCGTGTCAACTTGTCATCTTGTTCTGAATCTCTGCGCGCCCACAACCGAACTACAAACTCCACGACCTGCTAACGGTAGTACCGGGAGAATTGCCGGAATCACACTCCGATAGAGGCAATTGAAGAAACATGAGCAGAATTATCTAACACATGATTTGGAACTTGCAGCTGTGGTACACACATTGAAGATTTGGAGACATTATATTCTTGGGCATAGATGTGATATTTATACGGATCATAAGAGTCTCAAGTACATATTCATAGAAATAGATCTGGATTTGAGGCAACGAAGATGATTGGTTCTCATCAAGGATTATGATGTGGGAATCAACTATCATCTGGGTTCGAGAATTGTCATCCGAGTTATGCAAGGAGTTTGAACGGTTGAATCTCGGATTTGTGAATGCGATGGGAATAATGAAGTTAAATCCGACCTTGGAGCAAGAAATTCAGGAAGGACAAACCAAGGATGAGAAAATTCAGGAGATCAAAGAAAGGACCCAGATTGGAATGGAATTCAGGTTTGATGAGGACCATGGTACTTTATGGCTTAGAAAAAGGATTGTTGTGCCTAATGTGAAGCATATTCTTGAGACGATATTAAAATAGACACATGACTCGCCATACTCATTCCATCCCAGTTGTACAAAGATGTATAAAGACTTGATCGGGCACTGGATAGCCCGGTCCCTCCCTGGGGAATCCGACGCACCTTCTTCCATCTGCTCCTGGTCCAGACTCTGCGTTCCCTGAACCAATGGCGTCCTCTAGGGGCTGGGACCCAGAGGCTTCTTGGCTAGGAAGACTCGGCTACCCTCCAGGGGGCTAGGAACCGAAGGCATCTTGGTTGTCAGGGCCCGCTACGGTCTCCAAGCCCTGGAGCTCGGCATGAGCAGCAGGTGCCCCGTCTATCTCTTGAGGTTGCTGGGTACCAGGTTGCTCCGCCACCAAGACCATGCTTACTACTTTTGTCGTGGCGGCGATGTAGAGGTATAGAGGCTCATTGGGCTTCAGGGCCACCATGATAGGCAGCGACGTGAGTTGTCGCTTCAGCTCGTGGAACACCTTTTCTGCCTCCTCTGTCCAGATGAACGGTTCAGACTGGCACAACAGTTTGAAGAACAGGAGGGCTCGTTCAGCCAGTTTAGAGATAAACCGCCTGAGCGCTGCTAAGCAACCTACAAGCTTCCGTACGTCCTTGACGCGGGCTGGAGGCTGCATCATCTCTACCGCCTTGATCTTCTCCGGGTTCGCCTCGATCCCTCGGTGTGAGACCAAGAAACCAAGGAGCTTCCCGGCTTTGACTCCGAACACTCACTTTTCAGGGTTAAGCTTTGTGCGTGTGGTACACAATCTATCAAAGACTAGGGCGCGATTGTTTAACAATGATGTATGTGTTTGGATTTTGACAACGATATCATCGACGTACACCTCTACTAGGTCTTGAATGAGATCCCAAAATGTTTTATGCATGGCACGTACAAAAGTAGGGAGGACATTCTTAAGGCTGTAAGGCAAGGAGACATAGTAGTAGAGGCCATCTACGGTTATAAATGTGGTATGCTCTTCATCCTCTCTAGACATGGGGATTTGGTGGAACCCTGAGTAAGCGTCTAGAAAGAAGAGCAAGTTGCATCTCGAGGTTGAATCTACAATCTTATCTATCTTAGGGAGAGGGACATTATCTTTAGGACGTGCCTTGTTGAGGTTGGTGTAGTCGATGCACATCCAAAGCTTCCCACCATCTTTGGGGATGACGATAGGGTTGGCCAGCCACCTGGGATGATGGACTTTCCAGATGAAGCCAGCATCGAGCAACTTCTTGATCTCTTGACTGATGAAGTTCTATCGCTCGATGGACTGCTTTCGTGGCCTCTATTGTTCCTGTCGGGCATCGAGGTAGATCTTCAGGTGGTGCTTGATCACCTCGCTGAGAATGCCGGACATTTGAGACGGTTGCCAGGCAAATACATCGACATTAGCTTGCAGGAAGGCGATGAGTGTCGATTCCTGCTTGCTATCTAGACTACCCACAATGCTGGTGGTCTGGGCAGCATTGGAGCCGATTTAGATGGTCTTGATGTGTATGTCGAAGTTGTCGGAGGGCTGCACCCGTGGTGCAACGACGTACTCACACTCGCGCGAGCTCGACGAAGGCTAACTAGATCCAGCATCGCCCGAGGTAGCTGGGGTTGCTGGCTTAGAGCTCCTCCAAAGCAGATACTGTCGCTGTGCGACCTCCACAAATCTTGAGGATGCCGGAGCGAGTCGGCATCTTGGGGACGAGGTAGCCGTAGTGGACTATGGCAATGAATCAATACAGGGATGGCCTACCGATGATGGTGTTGTAGGGGAGGCTGACCTCTGCGACATCAAAAAGGATATTCTATGTCCTGAAGTTCTAGGGCGTTTCGATAGTCACCCAAAGGTGGATGCTGTCGTATAGGATAATCTTCTCTGGCCCTATCCCCTAGAATGATCTCGATGGGGCGAGTGTGGACACAGGGATCTTTAGCTTGTCGAAGGACGCACAACTGATGAGGTTGAGGCTGGCCCGACCATCTATCAAGACGTGATAGAACTTGATGTTGGCGATGGTGGGGGCAACGAGGAAGGGCAGAAGCCCGACTCTCGACATGTTCTCAGGGCAGTCGGAGGCGTCGAAGTTGATCAGCGTCTCCATCCATGTGTGATGTAGCTCCGAGGTCAGTAGGATCCAGCGATGCTACCGCTCGACGCAGGGTGTTGACCGCATTCCGGGACGCAGGTTCCCAAGATCCCCCACATATGATGTGGATTGCTTTGCGACGCTCGTGGTCATCGTTGAGGGCGAGGTTCTTAGCCTGATGGACTGTTTGAACGGCCCGTTCAAGCTTTTGGAACTCCATCTCCACGTCTTTGCCGACCCGGTGGTTGATGTTTTGCGACTTGATCTTGCCGTTGCTCGCAAGCTTGATGCTTACCATTGCGATGGAAGCGAACCACTTTTTTAAGGGAAAAAGCCCCTTCCCGAGGCACCAAATGTCGAAGTGTTAATGCGACACTTCCCCTAGATCTGCTAAGGAGCAGCCCGCGAAGGTTCTTTGATCGGTAGGGTTTAGTTCTTAATCTAGTGATCGCACGTATGAGAGTATGAGACGGTAGTTTTTACATGGTTCGGGCTGCAAGAGCGTAACATCCTACTCCACGGTGAGGTTGTATTGCTGGTGTGTGTGTGTGTGTGTGTGGTATCGATTGGCTGTCCTATGTAACAGTGGTGGTCTGGTTCTTTTATAGACAAGGCAAATCGCCTTACAAGTTGGGTTTGGGCCCAACAGGTGGCTCCGGGGCAATATTATCCTAAAGATTTAAGGCTTCTCGCATAAGCTTCCTCTGGCCAGGGCTTGAAGACTCGCCGTCTTGCCGCCTCGGTCGCTAGTGGCCCATGCGTAGTCGCTGATGGTGTTAGGGGATGTCCCGTCCGTATACCTAGTCGCCGCAAGCTACCCACTTTGTGGGGCAGGTTAGGCCTGCGGGGTCTTCACTGTGATGTGATTGGGCGCATCAGTCTCTGACCGTTGGGGTGCTCCGCGTTACCCACCGGAGGTCAGAGCCTGTCTCCAATGCTTTATTTAGACGGGGCGCACCATCCGTTAACTCCTAAACTCACCGCCCAAGGTGAGTTGCGGGACACGTGGCAGGTTTGGGGCTGGCCTCCAACGGGGGAGGCCAGGCTTGGTTCTTTGGGGCACGTGGCAACTCCGGGGCCCTTTGGTGCATGCGGCAGCTCCGAGTCCCTTCGTGACATGTGGCAACTCCAGAGCCCTTCTTTGAGAGAGGTGTCCAACCTGGTGCTTCGAGCCATGTGGTTGCGTCGGATCTCGCCCTATAGTAGGATGTGGTCCCGCCCGAACACGTGACATCTTGGGAGCCCGTCCCTCCCGGGGAGTCGGGTTCCATCTTTTTGGTCCACGTGGCGGTGTTGGATCCCGATCTTGAGGATGGCCGGTGTCGACTGTTGGAGCCGGCAGATCTCCCTACACTGCTAAAGTGATTGGGGAGTTTGAAGTTCGGTGTGGGAGCGCGGAGATTCAAGAAGGTGAATAGGAGTTTGACACAGGAGACACAAGAATTTACGTGGTTCGGGCCGCCTCAGCGTAATACCCTACTCCACAGGTGTGTTGGTGTTGTATTAGCGGTAAGAGCTTGCCACGAACGTGTGGGGAGTGTATGATCGTCCGTGCATGAACGTCCCTGAGTGTATCATCGACCTGTCCTTTTATAGTACAAGGACAGGCCGTTACAAGCTAGCCTGGCCCGACATGTGGCCCCGGCGGTTACTAGTATTGATACACGATTAATTGCTCTTAATGATCCTATAACGGGCTTTGACAACACCGTTACTGGTGTTAAGATCGTCCGATTAAGTGTCATTAATATGGCATTAATGGCACTTAATCGGGTCTTGAAGTCCTTGGCTCTCCTTTGAAGGTCCGGAGCCGTTACAAGGTCTTTCGGAGGTTAGAGGCTGAAAGGTCCGACGATTGGACACGTGGCAGCTCCGGAGCTTGCTGTGGGATGCAGGTAGCTCCGGGGCTACCAGACACGTGTCAAGTCCGGAGCTTCTCTCGGTCTGGGGTTAAGTCCGGAGGTGCCGTTTCGGTACGTGGCCTGGAGCTTCCCCCTTGTGGGCGGTAGCTCCGGTTTGGTTGTACACGTGGCGACCCAGGGATTAACCATGTTGGAGAAGCGGGTCCGGTTATGTCTGACAAGTGGGCCTCCGAGGGTCTTCAAACCAAGTAGGTGACTTTCCTTTGAAATCTTTGTAACCTCAAGGGGTGTACGGTTTCTAGGGTACTGACAGTGGCCCCCTGGACCTACCTCCGAGGAAGATCACTGGGGTGAAGTCATTCTGTCGGAGGTGGGTCCATCCTTGCGACTCTTGTACTGGGTCTTCAAGGGTCTTCGAAGGTGCCGTTGGTAAGGATTTACAGTTAGGTCCCGCCGCGTGGCGCACCTCGTGCGGCAGATGAGATCTTTGACGTGCGGATCTCACGCAATTGAAGGTCGCCGATTCTCGATACGAAAACCGTATCGGTTCTGCGCGCCTTGTCAGGCCGCCGCCTTTGGGTTTCCCGCCTCGTGATGACAACCGTTCGCCTGGGTAATAGCCTCGACTTGATCGTCGGGGTGGTCCCGATCCCTCTTGTCATCGGCTGGGTTGAATCCTTGAGTGGTATCTTCGACTTCCCTGCGATTTCCATCCAAGCGTTGCGAGGGCTTACTTAAGAAGGAAAGCGCGCACCGTCGGGAGTTCTTTACGCCTCTCATCTGATCTTGCGCTCAAACTCCCAACTCGTGCTTCGCTTCTCTTCTCTTGCCTAGCTGTGCTGCGATGGAGTTGGGTCTTCGCGAGAGTCGCTTGAAGACCGACGGCGATTTGAAGAAGGTCCGGGCCCTCATGGGGTGGTCCTCGGACTTCTTCAACCGCTTGGTCCGTGCCGGCGGAGAGCTCCCTTCGAGAAGGAGCGCGCCGGCGAAATGGTGTACTTTTCTTCGTACGCCATGGTGGGGTTGATCCCACCTTTTTCTTCCTTCTTCTTGATGCTGCTAGACTTCTATGGTCTGCAGCTATACCACCTTGGCCCCCACTCCATTCTCCTCGTGTCTATCTTTGCCCACTTCTGTGAGATGTGGGTGGGCATCCCCCCTGCATCGAACTCTTCCGGACCTTCTTCACCGTCCACACCACCGGCCGGAGCAATGAGTACCTTGGCTTCTACTACTTCGTGAAGCGCAAGAAGTGCCCATTCAAGTACCTCCGGTCGTTCCCTTCTGGGAAGTGGGATGACTGGAAGAAAGATTGGATAGTCGTCAGGGTGGAGGAGCACGAGAGGTTGGAGCTGCCCGACGTCCTGCCCGGCATTGACACGACGATCTGGAGTGAAACTCCGGTGCTGGCGGAAGCTTTTAACCCCGCCTTGACAAGGATCCGCCAATGCGTGGAGGGAGGATTGACTCCTCAGGCGGTATTCTGCAATTTCGTGGCCAACAGGTGGGCGCCACTGAAGAGGAGGGAGAAGCTCGCTTGGGCCCTCAACAGCGTGATGGACGAGGACCGGGTTGAGACCGAGTTGAAGTCCAACATGGTGGGGAAAACCTTGGAGTTCCACCTCAAGAAATTTCAGCACGGCATCGACGTCGACGGTGATGACTTGACTCCACCGTCGGCCTTTCTCCCTCTGAACGTGGAAGTGGAGTTCGGCAGGGAGCTCCGGCGGAAGATGCCCGCACTTGACGACCTTGGTGTCGTCGAGAGAAGATCAACCACCCGGGTGGCGATCCCCAGGATGCCTGAAGACGGCTCCGCCCCTGCCCCACAGCCGAGGGTCGAGGTCGTCGGCAAGGGCAAGGAGCTCGCGGATGAGCCGGAGAGCCGGAAGAGGAAGCAGTGACATGACGACGGAAGGTCCGACAGGCCCGCTACTTCCGCCTCGGTCCCTTCTCCCCAGGAGGAAGATCTTCTACCACCGTGGCGGCTGTCCCCGTAGTGGTGTCCTTCCGAAACGATACCGTTCCTACAGTGGGATCCTCCCGGAGCGCGTCTGTCCCCATGGTGGAACCCTCCTGGGGTGCTAGCTCCGGGCGCACGACTCCGGCACCTGGGACGGTGGGAGCCTCCAGGTCTAGGGGTTCCTCCCGATCGAGGAGAGCCTCGACCCGGGAAACGCCCGTGGCTGCAACAAGTTTCGGGGGGCCTTCTGGAGCTTCTACGCCGACCGTGGCCAGCCCGGAACGTCCAGGAAAAAGGTTCCGCGCAAGCTGGTGCGGAAGCCTTCCAAGGTAATTTTTAATCTTTACCTTGGTTAACTATTTAATTGTAGCAACTGTTTGTTAATTTTCTTCGTTCATCATCTGCAACGTCCCCAGGGAGTGAAGCTTCACCCTCAGCCACAGTGTCTGAGGCCGTGGGAGCTCCTACTCCTGTCTCGGTGCCACCCCAGGTGGTGGCTGAGGCTGCGACAGCTTCGGCGCCGGCTGTCGTAGTCATGGACCTCGACTCGTCCCCAGAAGTTCCTGTGGTAGCGCCGGACCACGGGAGTGAAGACACGCTAGCGGCACCTGTCCCGGAGGTTGAAGCTTCGGGTCCTGGTGCTGCAGTGATGGAAGCTCCGGCTGTTGAGCCGGAGGAAGTAGTAGTTCCGGCCTCAGAGCCGGAAATTGCTGAAGCCCCGGCGGTTGAGCCGGAGGTGACTGAAGCCCCGGCATGTGAGCCGGTAGTCGAGGTAGTTCCGGCAGTTGAGCCGACTACCTCCGAAGCACCGGCCGCTGAGCCGGTTATTGTTGGAGCGCCAGTCATAGAGCCGGTGGTTGAAGAGGCGATGGAGCTCGAGCGTCCCTCGGAAGAGGTGTCCCGGCCGGAGCCAGTAGCAGCTCCTGCTCCGGAAGCGACGATGTCAGAGGTACCTGCGGCAGAGCCGGAGTGCCCAAACGAAGTCACTGGCCCCCTGCTCGAGGAGGTGAACGAAGACTTGGCGGCGGGGCCTTCTTCGATGGCGACTGAGGCCATCCCGGAGGACGACCCTAGTGCCTTGGAAGCTCAGGGGTCCACTCTCGTAGAGTGGGAACCAATTTTTGTGTGTGAAGACCCGCTGGAACCAGCGGAGGAGACCCCAGCAGGTCCGGAGCCCATCCCGCAGTCGATGTCTATCGACAACGCCTGCTCCAGTCTGCGTCAAGTCCAACTGGCCTTCTTCCACGACAGCAAGGCTCTTGCAGAGGAGCGCCAAACCCTTAGGCGGTGGCGTAACCGGCTCTACTTCGAGACCAAGCTGGCGCAGTCGAGGCTAGCGGATGACAAGGAGTGGATCAAGCAGGAGAAGATCCGCCTGGAGTACTGGGGCAAGCTGCTGGATGACAGGGAGAGCATGACTCATGCCCTCGACGCTCAATCCCGGGAGATCTACGATCAGGCCAAAGCTGCCAATAACGCGGCCGATGCTCAGAACGAACAGCTTGAGGCCATTAACACCGCACTCATCAAGCGCCGAGAGGCACTTGAAGAGAGGGAGAAACGACTCGAGAATGAAGAGCAGAAACTCCTTGAGCTGCGGGATGATGTCCTGAGGAGGGAAGAGAAGCTTGCCGAGAAGATAGCTCTGGCTGACAAGGGCCTCGAGGAGCGCACCAAAAAATTGGAAGAGCGCTGCCAAGAGGAAGAGGAGAAGACCTGGGTGCGGGGGCAGGAACTCTACGAATACGAGTGTGCCCTTGTTGCCCGGGAGAAAAAAGTGGAGGCTAGGGAGAAGGACCTGGTCGATCGTCGGAACAAGATACACCTCCGGGAGGAGGAGCTCGGAAGACTCGAGAGGCGGGTTGCTGCAAAGATTCAGCAAAACATCAAAGAAGTTGAGCGCCTCGCCCGTGAGAATTCCGAACTGACGGCAGCCAGGAGATCCCTGGAAGAGATGAAGAGCTTGAGGACGGCGGACTCCCTATAGATTTGGGAGTTGCTGGGCAAGGCCAACGACGCGCTGACGCCGATGGGTTTCAGCCCCGTGCGCCCAGATGATCCGGAGCTGGAGCCGGACCTTGCGCTGCAGGCGTTGAGCGCAGCAGGTAGCAAGCTCTCCAAGGTGGGCGATGTCATCGCGGACCAACTGGAGGTTGAGGGGCAATCCCTGGCGAGGAACGTCACAGAGTATGTGCTGACGTGCTACACCAGCCGGAACTCCCAATTTCCTCTGGACCCGGTGCTTGACGGCCCCGTCGAAGGAGAAGGCGAAGCTACCCGAGCCAGCGTATCGGAGGTCGCCCAGAAGGTCGCCGAGTTCTTCCATAGGGTCTAGGACCATCTCTTTAGCTCTCAATTGTATTTTCTCTTCTTCTTCCTCAATTTTGTAATCCCTTGTCTCCAGATGTAATCTCCTGTCTCCATATAAATGAAATCCCCAAATTTTTGCGAATTTCACTTTTTGTCTTCAACATCTTTATCTTCACTTGGCCCCCTGCTAGATGTACACAATTTGATTGTGAACATGTACCAAAAGGATATTGAGTTTTGTTGAAGACTCATTTGCTCCGAACTTGTAGAATTTTAGGTCCGAAGTCTTCGATAGTGAAGGTCCCCTGAGGTTGTCAGAGCTTAGAAGCTCCGGCATTGTCCATCGCTGGAGCTTGGTAGCTCCGGCAATAGCCTCTATCAACACGTAGAGCGTCGATAGTTAGTCCTCCGGGGTGTCGGAGCTGAGTAGCTCCGGCAGTGACCTTTGCCAACACTTGGCTTGTTGGCAGCAGACTCCATTTACGGGGTCTTCTCACCATCTTATACTCAGCGTCGACGGCTGGCCCCCTTAGGGGAGTCGGAGCTTAGTTAGCTCCGGCTTTTTCTCCATCTACATAGACTTTATTTTTCCTGCACACTTAAGTCAAGAAAAATAGTAAAATTCGTTCCTTGTCTATAATTTCGTCGCGGCTTACGATTCTCAAGAAGATTTTAAGTTGAACGCGATTTTAAATACAACCGGATGCGTTGTCTTTTCCCTTAGATTCAACTGTCCATGGATCCGCCTTACTTCGGCCTGCCGGGGTGTAGGTAGAGTGGCGTACTTAGGGTGCTTGACCAGGCTAAGTCGATAGCACACTCCGGCCCTAGATTGGCTTGGCGGCTTTCAGGCGAGTTGGCCATGAACGATATTTGAATCCAAAAGAACTGACAATACAACTCGAATCGTATATAAACCGGTCGAACTAAAATTTCTTAAGAATTGCACGTATTTGTTATAGACAAGAAAGAGAAAAATAAAAATGTTGAGCCTGTACAAAATAAATGCACGTGGAGTCTATTTCACATGAAGATGTCTTTCATTATAGATCTGGGGTACAGGGGAAACAAGTACACTCTTAGGGTACGAAACCAGGCTAAGTGTGTTTCATTTCTCGTTTGACCCAGGGTAATTAGCCGCACTTTTAGTCCTGAGACTGTGACAAGTGCTGCATGAGCTTTGCGGACCTTTCAGGAAAGGTCCGGCTGCTCTCTCGGAGGAACTACCCGACTCTGTACAATGACTCTATAACATACACCCCAAGTTACTCAAGACTCACCTCCGTGGTATTAAATGTAGAACTTACGGAGGTGCTCGATGTTCCAAGGATTTGGGAGAGGTGTCCCATCCTCGGTAGCCAAGCGAACGCTTCCGGGACAGGATACTTTGATCACTCGGAAGGGCCCCTCCCAGCCGGGGGAGAGTTTGTTTAACCCTTCTCTGGATAGTATTCTCCGTAGCACCAGATCGCCTTCCTCGAGCTGTCGGTTGTGTACATGCCGCTGGTGATAACGCCGTAGAGCTTGACGATATCGGGCATTCCGAACAGCTGCTTGGCACCTTCCCTCCTCAAGGAGGTCTAGGTCTTCATGCTGGAGCTGGTCCTGCGCGGCTTCGTCGAAGGTCCGGACCCGGAATGAACCCAAGGTGATTTCCGGAGGAAGGATTGCTTCAGCTCCGAACACCAAGAAGAAGGGTGTCTCTCCAGCTGACCGGTTTTGTGATGTCCTGTTAGCCCATAAAGTGGGCGGAAGCTCTTCGATCCAGTTGGCTCCATGTTTCTTCAAGTGCTCATAGGTGCGCGTTTTGAGTCCTTTAAGGATTTCAGCATTTGCTCTCTCGGCTTGGCCATTGCTGGCTGGGTGAGCTACGGAGGCGTAGCAAACTTGTATGCTGAGGTCTTCGCAATATCCTTGGAATGCGGAGCTTGTGAATTGAGTCCCATTAGCAGTGATGATTTTGTTTGGGACTCCAAATCTGCTTACAATGGATTGCAGAAAGTTGATAGCAGATTGCTTGTTGATCGTCACAACTGGAGTTGCTTCCGGCCACTTGGTGAACTTGTCAATGGTGACGTACAAGAACTTGTAACCTCCGACGGCTCTTGGGAAGGGTCCCAAGATGTCCATCCCCCACACAACGAAGGGACATGTAGGAGGTATCATTTGTAAGAGCTGAGCTGGTGTATGAATTTGCTTTGCATGAAATTGGCATGCTTCACATTTCTTCACCAGCTCAGTGGCATCCTGGAGCGCTGTAGGCCAGTAGAAGCCATGCCGAAAGGCTTTTCTGACCAGCGTGCGGGAAGATGCGTGGTTCCCACACTCGCCTCCATGGATTTCTGCGAGAAGTTCGCAACCTTCTTCCCTTGTGATGCACCGCATTAGGATGCCGTTGGCACCGCGTCGGTAGAGATCCCCTTCTACCAACGTGTATCTTTTAGCCAATCTGACTACCCGGTCAGCGGATACATCATCGTCAGGAAGGATGTTGTCTTTCAAGTAGCTCCGGATCTCCGAGATCCATGCATCGGAGCTAGCTTGAGCTTTTGAGTCTTGCGTGTTGGGTTGCTCGGAGCTCCCGGCAGCACCTACGACCCTTGATGGCTGCCATGGTAACAGGGCTATCGGGACCGTCAGCTTCGGGATGCTGATCTCGCCCCCTTCGCTCAGTTCGGCACGCTGAGCTGTTGGCTTTGACAACCTCCGGACAAAGGTTCCGTCAGGAGCCGGAGCTCCGGTTGACGCCTTGGTCGAGAGTTCGTCAGCTTCAGCGTTATGAGCACGCTGAACATGGTGGAGGTCTAGGACTTCAAAGTCCTTCTGAAGCCTCTGGACTTCTAAGAGGTAAGCAGCTAGCTGGAGATTGTTGCAGGAGCATTCACCCTTCACCTGCTTGATGATGAGCTGTGAATCTCCTTTGACCAGCAGTTGCCGGACACCGTATGACAGTGCCACCTTTAGTCCGTAGATGAGTGCTTCATACTCTGCCATGTTGTTGGTTGCCTTGAAGTCAAGGTGTACCATGTATTTTACTTTCTCCCCAGTCGCTGCAAGGAGAAGGATTCCAGCTCTGGCCCCCTGCTTTTGCATGGAGCCGTCGAAGAAGAGGGTCCAGTGAGGCTCGGTGAAGGTTGTAGCTTGATGCTCCGTCTTCTGCTCGCTGGGGCCCCCTGGATTTGATGGAGAGGGAGTCCATTCTGCCACAAAATCTGCCAAAGCTTGACTTTTGACTGCTTGTCTTGAAGTAAATTCAAGATCAAATTCAGCCAATTCCGCTGCCCGCTTTGCAATATTCCCAGTTGAATTGGGATTATGCAGGATTGCTCGAAGTGGATAGGAGGTCACCACCGAGACTTTGTGAGCTTGGAAGTAGTGTCGAAGCTTCCTGGATGCAATAAGAACTGCATAGAGCAGCTTATGCACCTCTAAGTATCGAGTCTTGGCATCGTGTAATACTTCACTGATGAAGTATACCGGGCGTTGAATGGTCCGAACCCTCCTGGAGGGGTCCGGAGCTTCCTCTTCATTGATCCAGACCCTCTCGTAGGGGTCCGGATTCTCTTCGGGGACCTCCGGGTTCTGGCTGGAGGAACCCGAAGCTTCTTCAGAAATGACCCGGACCCTCCCGGAGGGGTCTAGGTCTTTTGAAGTGACTTCTTGTGGGTTCGAATCTGGGAGCTGGGACCCAGACTCGCTTTCGGAACCTCCGGACCCTCCCGAAGGGGTCTGGATTTCTGAGTGTGGGGTAGTTCCGGTCTCTCCGCAACCAGAACCATACTGACAACTTCGTCAGTAGCTGAAATATAAAGCAGCAAAGGCTCACCAGGGTTCGGAGCTACCAGAATTGGTAGGGTGGTGAGGAACTGTTTCAGCTCCTGGAATGCCTTCTCTGTTTCTTCGGACCATTGGAATGGTTCGGACTTCCTCAATAACTTGAAGAAAGGAAGTGCCCGTTCCGCCAGTCTTGATATGAACCGGCTGAGGGCTGCTAGACACCCAGTTAACTTTTGGACGTCTTTGATGCGGGTTGGTGGCCGCATGTCTTCAATGGCTTTTATCTTCGCCGGATTAGCTTCTATGCCCCGGTGACTTACCAGGAAACCAAGAAGTTTTCCGGAGCTAATCCCAAACACACACTTGTCCGGGTTTAGCTTTGTGCGGGTGGCCCGCAGCTTGTCGAAGACAGCCTGCAAGGTGTCTAGGAGTGACTCCTTGTTCTTGACCTTGACCACGATGTCATCGATGTACACTTCCACTATGTCTCTGATGAGTTCTTCAAAAGTTTTGTACATAGCTCGTACAAAAGTTGAAGCTGCATTCTTGAGACCAAATGGCATGGCTGTGTAACAGTACAATCCATCTACTGTGATGAATGAATTATGCTCTTCATCCTCCCTAGACATCCTGATTTGGTGATACCCAAAATATGCGTCTAGGAAACACAGTAATTCACACCCGGAGGTGGAATCCACTATCTGATCTATTCTAGGTAGTGGGAATGGATCTTTTGGACATGCCTTATTTAGTGTGGTGTAGTCGATGCACATCCGAAGCTTCTCGCCGGCCTTGGGCACAACGACTGGTTTCGCCAGCCATTTTGGATGGAAGACTTCTCGGATGAATCCAGCTTCGAGTAGCTTCTTTACTTCTTGTCGGATGAAGTTCTGCCGCTCTACGGATTGCTTCCGAGGCTTCTGATGCAAAGGCCGGGCATCGGGGTAGATCTTCAGATTGTGCTCAATCACTTCCCTGGGGATCCCAGGCATTTGTGACGGTTGCCAAGCAAACACGTCAACGTTAGCCCAGAGGAAAGTGATGAGCGCGAGTTCCTATTTGTCGTTCAACCCTCCCGATATACGGGTGGTTTGAGCGGCATCGGAACCAATTTGGATGACTTTGACGGGAATGTCGGTGTCGCCGCTTGGCTGCACACGGGGTGCAGAGGTCGAGCCTCTTTGGCGAATGCTCGGGGGTTTCGGAGCTTGCTCCTGTCTAGAGTCCTCCTCTTGCGCCGTGGTGAGTGCGTGGAGTTCCTCCAGAGCAGTTACTCCGGTAGTGCGATCTCCGCGGATCCGAAGAACGCCTACTGGTGTTGGCATCGTCAACACCAAGTATCCATATAGGCAGCTGCCATGAATTTGTACAGGGCAGGTCTACCCAAGATGGCGTTGAATGGTAAGTTGATCTGAGCGACGTCGAAGAGAAACTTCTCGGTGCGATACTTCTCCTGGGTCCCGAAGGTAACGGGGAGAGTAATAGCTCCGAGTGGGGTAATGGCCCCCGGACCTACTCCGGAGAAAGGTCGAGAGGGCTGGAGATCCAAAGGTCGGAGCTGAAGCTTAGTGAAAGCTTCGAAGCTGATGAGGTTAAGCCCCGAACCTCCGTCTACCATGACATGGTGGAGCTGGATGTTATTGATGGTAGGAGATACCATCAAAGGTAGCTGACCTGCTCCAACCATGCTCCGCGGGCAATCAGAAGCATCAAAAGTGATGGAGGTGTCCATCCACTTTCGATGAGGTTCCGGCCTGACTGTAGGGGCTACAGCGGCCATATCTCGCCGCATAGTCTTGATAACGCGACGAGAGGTGATATCCCATGACCCACCGAAAATGGTGTTCATGGTCTTCCGACGCTCGTTGTCAGAGACGTCAGAATCATCATCGACGGAGGTGTAAACGTCCTTCAGGACCTTTTTGGGATCCTGAAATCCTAACTCCTCTTCAGCCGGAGCTTCGTCGACCTTTTGTTTTCCTTCCCTCTGTTGGAAAGGAGATCCTTCCCGGCGCTTGCTGTAGCGCTCGGCAAGGTTTTGGACCTCCCGACAGTCTTCCAAACTGTGGCTACCCGTTTTGTGAATGGGACACCACACTTTGGGTTTGCCACCGTCTTCAGAAGACGGTCGAGGTCGCTTCTCGGGGCGTGGCCCCCGGCCACCCGGAGTTGCAGCAGCTGCAACGTTGGATGTACCGGTCGACGACTTTTTCTTGCTGTTGGTCTTCTTTTTCTTCTTGCCACCCCCGGAGGTAGCGGCTTCTTCTTTGGAGGATTTCTTGTGATCCTCCGAGGCTGGTTTGGAGTGCATTTCACGGCCCTCCGCAGCTCTGGCACATTTGTCTGCCAGGCTGAAGAGCTCCGTGACGCTGGTGATCTCCTTGATCGCCAGCTTCTCCAACATCTTCTTGTCCCATACGCCCTGTCTGAATGCCACAATGACAGAAGCGCTTGAGATAGAAGGGATAGTGTTTCGTACCTGAGAGAACCTCTGGATGAAGGACCGCAAAGATTCTCCCCCTTTTTGCACGACCGCAAAAAGGTCCAGTTCAGTGCCTGGTCGGGTGTATGAACTCCCGAAGTTGGCAGTGAACTGTCGGCACAGCTCCTCCCAACTGTTGATAGAGATGGGTGGAAGGCTCATAAACCAGGACCTGGCGGTCCTAGTTAAGGCCACTGGAAAGTAATTGGCCATCACGGCCTCGTTTCCTCCAGCTGCCAAGATTGCAGTGGAGTATATCTGAAGGAATTCAGCGGGGTTAACAGTCCCGTCGAATTTTTCCGGCAGGTGAGGCCGGAACTTCTGTGGCAATCTAACCATGCGCAGGTGCATGGCTAGGGCTGAACAGCCTCCTCCTACTCCTTCCAGAGTAGAAAGGTCCTGAGCTTCCCGTCTTTCACGGGCACGCTCAATATGGACACGGCCATCCTGCTGGCGGTATCGGTGATCAAGCTCCGCCCGGAGGTCGTGAGTCGAAAGCCTGGATACCATGTGAGTACGTCGAGCCCAGAGGGCAATGACGTCACTTGTTGGGATGCTGCACGTCTCCTGCTATTGGAGGCATGCGGACCAAGTCTTCCGGACAAAGTCCGTCGCTGAGACAGGGCTCGTCCCGAAGGAGGAGGACCCTGGTTGTTGAGGCGTTCGGCCGCTGCTGCGACCAAATGCTCCACATCGGCCCTCCACTGCTCCAGTGCATCCCGAGATGCATCCGGAGGTGGCGGGCGCTGTAGAAGAGCACGCTGCATAGAGCGCATGTTCCGGGTTGTCATGACTCGCCGACGCAGTAAGCGATGCTGGCGCACCATCACGTTGCCCAGCACGATTTGCTGGAGAAGACGGTGGTGGTGGGAGTGTGGCTCCTGCTGGTGCTGAGGCTCCTGCTGGTGGCTGCCTATTGGAGGGATTGCCTCCAACAGCCTGAACAGCAGGTTGACCATTGGATGATCCAGCAGCTGAGTTCACCATTCTCGAAAATCTTAGGCGCCCCTACCTGGCGCGCCAACTGTCGACTGTTGGAGCCGACAGATCTCCCTACACTGCTAAAGTGATTGGGGAGTTTGAAGTTCGGTGTGGGCGCGCGGAGATTCAAGAAGGTGAATAGGAGTTTGACACAGGAGACTCAAGAATTTACGTGGTTCGGGCCGCCTGAGCGTAATACCCTACTCCACAGGTGTGTTGGTGTTGTATTAGCGATAAGAGCTTGCCACGAACGTGTGGGGAGTGTATGATCGTCCGTGCGTGAACGTCCCTGAGTGTATCGTCGGCCTGTCCTTTTATAGTACAAGGACAGGCCGTTACAAGCTAGCCTGGCCCGACATGTGGCCCCAGCGGTTACTAGTATTGATACACGATTAATTACTCTTAATGATCCTATAACGAGCTTTGACAGCACCGTTACTGGTGTTAAGATCGTCCGATTAAGTGTCATTAATATGGCATTAATGGCACTTAATCGGGTCTTGAAGTCCTTGGCTCTCCTCTGAAGGTCCGGAGCCGTTACAAGGTCTTCCGGAGGTTAGAGGCTGAAAGGTCCGACGATTGGACACGTGTCAAGTCTGGAGCTTCTCTCGGTCTGGGGTTAAGTCCTGAGGTGCCGTCTCGGTACGTGGCCCGGAGCTTCCCCCTTGTGGGCGGTAGCTCCGGTTTGGTTGTACACATGGCGACCCAGGGATTAACCATGTTGGAGAAGCGGGTCCGGTTATGTCTGACAAGTGGGTCTCCGAGGGTCTTCAAACCAAGTAGGTGACTTTCCTTTGAAATCTTTGTAACCTCAAGGGGTGTACGGTTTCTAGGGTACCGACAGCCGGGGTTTGACACCTTCTGGACACTTGGCGCCAGTGAACGTACGTTGGCATTTTTAGCATATGTGCGAGGGTATCCTGTATGCGGGGTACCGATAGTACCTTATTACAAACCAAATAGTCTCGAATACAAGCTCTAAACAACTGCAGCGACAAACACTAAACACTAATACCCCCAAACTCCACAAGCAAGCTTGACGATATCACGCACGCCTAGAACTCTTAAAGACCTCCTCGTACTCCACGTCGACTCCTGCATCTGAATTCGTTGGGGAATAGCAAGGGTGAGCACATGTCGTACTCAGCAAGTGTGGAAAAGTATGACATGTAGCTTAAACAAGGAATGATAAATGAATGGGCTAACTGCATAAGAAGTACTTTCAAAAGAGTTGAAAATGCAATTATATCAGCATTTAGTGAGGTCCTTTCCAAAATAACCCAAATGACATTAATTTCAGCTTAGATAACCAATACCAACAATAATAATCCATAATCAACTCACAATTGCGCATATGTCTCATTTTCATCAATGTCATATACCAAAGCCAATTACTGAAGCAATACCAATTCCCATTTCAAATCCATGCATTAAACCATGTTCAAGGTCCAAAACTCTAATCACGTGCGGGTCCAGGTTGCTCATAATTGGGAGCACGACTATCATGATAGTTTTTAACACACTCTGCAGTGGTTGTACCACTTTACCCACAAGTTTGTGATTTCATCACCTGTCGATGACTATGAAATCTCAATTATGTAGTCTCACACTTCTTTAGGTGTGTGGCCAAGAGATCACAAAATAGCTTCTACAAAGTGATTACGCATATTTAGACCCCACTGAGGTTTCATCAGTGGTGATGTCTTCAACTGAGCACATACAACCAAGGGTGTCCTCTTGAGCTATTTGGATCCCAGGGTAGTCCCCCCATCACTGCAAACCCATCTGACTACCCCTTTCTTGAGCTTTTCTAATGGTATAAATAGTATTGGCAATACACTAATTAGTCATCTAAGCCGCACCCATACTTGACCTTCTTCTGGCACTGTAAATCCTGGATGGTCGCTCTACGAACAGGTCCATAGATCTAGAGCAAGCAGAACCAACAAAATAGTCTAACCCATTCCACATAACCAACTTGCTTAGATTTATAGGCACCATGTTGCTAAGAGTCATTAATATCAATTCTCATCATTCTTGTGTTCAAGAGTTCATAATTAAACAATGTGATTATTTTCCAAACCCAATTGAGTATAGTGAGGCAAAAGTGTAAAATACCCTTCCTGACTCTTTACATTGTGTTCAAGCGACATGTGAGGACTAGAGTTCCAACATTCTAGGAATCACAATTGGATGGTGTCGTGCGATGTGACACCCAACAACATACACAAAAGGTACATCATATCACATAAAACAACATAGCGTTATACAAGCTTTGTCTTTTACAAATAATATACATTAAAATACACAGCAGCAGAAGATAAGTTCATAGCTCTCGACACTCAAGTCTAAGCTATGCAAAAGTCATTCCGTTCAGTCCGCGAACGGAATCAGACTAGCAGCACATAAGTGAAACTCACAGCGGCGTGCATGGTTCCCACTCGACCGTGTACCTCGACGGGGGCAACGCCTCACCGGTGAACCCTTCATCATATACGTCATCATCTGCAGTAAAAACTTAAAAAAGCAACCGTGAGCACGAAGGCTCAGCAAGACTTAACCGTCATCACTAAGAATGAAACTCTATATGCAGGATATACTTAATATAGGACAACAGTTTGCAATAAAAGACTCGTCTAAATGTTAATCCTTACTTTGAGCTTTTAGCAGCAAATTAAGGCTTTATGAATCTGAAATTCAGTGAGCAACCTATTCTAAACATACAAGTATCAATACATAATTATTCCATAAAGCATGATTCAATAATATTCAGCTCCAAATAATTAACTACATCACGACTCAGTGAACAAGCAGTCCTCAATAACTGCGAGAGACGACAACTCGAATTGACATACACCTATAGGGATACCCGAATAGCACGACACATATACAACCACACTCAGAGCTGCGAATGCACACTTCACTGATGTTGTATGCAGCAACCTTTTACCCACTACCTACACGCCGAACCGGTCCCACCGCTAAGAGCAAGAGGCCCCCACACGGAGTACGACGTACCCGCTGGCAGGTTTATACCTTGCTGCTCTCAACCCGCACCTATAAGGTGGTGGGGTATGCCTCGACGCTAAGGTAGACAAGTTACATCGGTTTACTAAGTCCCATAGATCCAGTATGCCTTCGATACATTCAAACTTGCTTAATAGGACCGCACACAGATCACTTCTTGACCGACATAGGCATAGCTGTAGCTCACAGGCCCTTATGTCCTGCTACTCTTACTCCATGCCCGGTCTCATATTTAACCAAATGGTGAATCTCTCACTCAACCAATACCGTGTGAACCCAAATCCTGAACTTGCGAGTAGATTCCAACTACTCGATTTCTACCGAAGCAACTATAACATTAAGCATAGCATGGACATATCGAGGACCTAAATATCTACCCTGCTCTCATGAGTACTCTGGTCATGCAAGTGGAAAACTCCAAGAAAACCTAGTCCAAATGTACAATACATTCTAACCCTTCTAGTGCGATACAAATAAAATTTCAAAACCCTGTTAAATGCAAACCAGGGCTTGCCTGGCCACAAGACGGGGTTAAAGTTAGTCTACGAGTTAATGACTTCCAGTAGCTCCGACAACTATTCGATATGCAAAGAATATGTAAAGTGATTCAATAGTGATATTATAGCATAGCCGAATGGAAACACAGTTAATTATGTGAAATTAAACACACTGGTTCTGGAATTTTTACAGAGGATACTAGGTACTATGGGTGAGGTTCTGACCAAAATTGAGCTAAGTTAATGGAAGTCTCTATTGTCTAAACCTCAATGTAGTTAAACACTTTCCAGAATTTTGACAGGCAATCTAGGACTTTAACATGGCCAAAAGTTGGTGTTCTGTTTAGAGGAGGTCAAGAGTGACTCAAAAAAATTGGTTTCATAATTTTCTAAGCATTCTACTTAGAGATATTAAATTTACAAGTTTGGACAATTTGCTAAAAAAGTTTCTGGAAATTTTGGAATTTTCAGGTACATATAGATTGGAAACACCATTTGGCTATTCAAATCAACTCAAATGGATCTGAAACTTTTACTGGAACTCAAGGGAATTATTTGGAATGATCTGGCGAAAAGCTCGAGGAAAAGGAGGGAAACACTGAAGTCACAGTGGACCGAGTCGCAGTTCACAGCTGGCCAGGGAAATCGAGATTCTGACGCGGTTGTTTGATGAAATTAGATTGATAAGCATCAAGGTGAAGCGCCTGTACCTCTAGTACAATAAAGCTCACAGTGAAGCTGAATACTTGCACGTGGAAAAGGAATTTAAGGGATGGCCTAGTTCAGTTCACACCACAAAATTATCGGGAAAATTGCTAATACTCGAGCTAGGAGGGACGAAATGAGCTGAAAATTTGCGAGCAGAATCTAGGTGTGTTGGTGCACCTTTTTGTCTTCAAGGGTCGAGGTGAGAAAATGGCTGTAGCTCTGGTTCCGCGGTGGAGCAGAGGGGTAGCAAATCGGAACAGATAAGGGCGTCCATGTTTTTACGTCCCTGGACTTTGGAAAAGCTTGAGCTGGTAAGAAAACTGGTTAAGCAGGTGCGCAAGTTGTTTGTGATGAAGTAGAGGGGAAGAAAAATGATTCAAACTGACTGCTTGCACCTGATTTTGAGGAGTAGAGAGAAAACAGAGGATGAGCAAAGAAGAACACCAAGAACTTGTGTTGGTTCTGCTCTGGACAGGGGAGAACTGGATGACGTCTTTCAGATATCTGATGTAGCAGTAGGAGTAGCTTCTTGAGCAAGAGAGGAAGCAAGCACACAGGCTGGTGGTGGCACTTGCATGCTGAGAGGTGTCACACGGTGGAGAAAAACAGAGAACAAAGGAGAAGTAAGTCAATTACCGGTGGGTCCCATGGTCTTTCATCCTCATCTTCACTCGAAAGTAAATTCCCTCAACTAATTTGTTCCGAAATTGCTAAATATTTTTGGGGAGGCCAAATTGAATATGGAGAATTTTATTCTGAACTCAAATCACTGATTTGACGAAGTTTCATTTGAATTCAAAGTTGATTTCGAATTTGAGTGGAATTCAATGTAGCCGTTTAATTAAATAGCAAACATGCTTCAAAAATTGTGAAAATCTACAGGGAGACTATTTGAAATAATAGGAATCCAATGGTCAACTAGGATTTTTATTTTGTTCAAGTTTGAACAGTAGCTAAGTTTAAATATTTGAATTCCCTCCAATGTGTTTGAAATTGATTTGATTTTTGGCACTTGCTATTGTGATTTATTTTCTAAACTTGGTTCTCCTAGCTGAGATGATCCTCTAAAATTTAGGGCTTTTACATTCCTCCATCCTTAAAGGAATCTCGTCTCGAGAATACAAAGAAGAGACGAAAGTAAGAGAGAAATTACCAGATATGAGACGATAGAAATCCAGATAGTTGGAGCCGATATATTCTTCACTTTCCCATGTCGCTTCCTTAGCGGTATGGTTGCTGCATAACACTTTATAGAACCATAGTGTGCGGTTCCGTGTTGTTCGAGCCTTCTCATCGAGAATCTGAATTGGATGTTCAGAGTATGTGAGATCCGGTTGCAACTCGCCGATTTCATCTGTGTGGACTGTAGCTGTGAACTTGAGACATTTCCAGAGCTGAGATACGTGGGAAATGTCGTGGATACCAGCGATAGATGCCGGCAATTCCAATGTATATGCCACAGGTCCGCACTTCTCCGTAATAGCAAACAGACCAATAAACCGGGGAGCTAGCTTTTCTTTTACTCTGAACCGGTGAATTCCTTTCATCGGAGACATGCAGGTATACGTGATCCCGGGCATCCAACTGCAGCGGGCAACGCCACTTGTCCACATAATTCTTCTGTCAAGATTGAGCCGCTCTCAAGTTTGCTTGAATGATCCGAACTTGTTCCTCGACTTCATTGACTAGATCAATCCCGAAAGTCACTCTTTCGCCGGGCTCGCACCAATTCAGCGGGGTACGACATTTCCGGCCATATAGAGCTTCATATGCTGCCATCTTGATACTCGCTTGATCACCATTGTTGTACGAGAATTCCGCCGACGGTAAATGATCATCCCAATTTTTACCGTGGTGGATGGCACATGCGCGTAACATTTCTTCGAGTACTTGGTTCACCCTCTCGGTTTGTCCATCAGCCTGTGGGTAATATGCGGAGATCCTAATCAGCTTAGTACCCAACAAGGCGTGCAGCTGCTCCCAGAAACAACCAACGAACATCGAGCCTCCATCTGAAATAATCGTGCGAGGAATGTAGTGTGGGCACACGATTCTTGATATGTACAACTCTGCATACTTCTTGGCATTGAATCCTACATTTATCGGAATGAAATGTGCTAATTTGGTTAGTCGGTCGACTATTACACAAATTGAATCATGCTTCCAAAATGTGAGTGGTAATCCGACAATGAAATCCGTACTCACATCCTCCCATTTCCATGACGGAATATTCAGCGGTTGCAGCTGTCCCGCTTTCTTCATATGGAAGGCCTTAATTCGCGGACACATATCGCACTCGGATACATACTTAGCAATCTCACGCTTCATCCGTGTCCACCAAAACTTAGTCTTCAAGTCTTGATACATTTTATTGCTGCCCGGACGAATGGAATTTGGACAAGTGAGCTTCGTCCAAAATTTTCTTTCGAAGTTCCATGTCACGGGGCACTATGATCCAATTTTTGAAGCATAGAGCACCATGCTCATCTCTTCTAAAGCACTTCATCTCACCGCTGTCCATTCTCTTGAGTATGTAAAACATACCCTTGTCCTTCTTTTGACACTATGTAAGAAACCCAAATAGGAAACAAAGATAGGCAACATGCTAAAAGGAGAACGTCTTGGAAAACCTTAAGCGAGACGACCCCGCTTCAGCGAGGATCTGACATGGCTCGGTTGAACGTACAAGGAGATGTGTTACAATACAACACGTCTCAGTTAAGTAGGTATCCGAGACGCGCCCTCTACTCTGACAAACAGGAGACACACTTTCGTTGAGCGCGACTCATGTTTGTTTCGTAACTAAGAAGGACTTCCCTTGCAGTGCGTCTCCTTTCATCACCGAATCTAGCGCGTCTCCCATACTCACCGGTCACACGTGTCTCCTTTTGTTATGGAGGCGGGCTCGTCTCCCATTCCCTCTATAGAGAGACGTGCTTTATATCGGCTCCTCTCGACTTTTTGTTGCCCTTCTATGACCTCCCAGCTGTGGCAGAACATGTGGCTACCAGATCTGCGCTATTCTTGCCCTGTTCTTTCCCTCTTTGGAGGTGCCGTTCTAAAAGTCTTGCGGTGATTATCAGTGGATCTTAAAACAAAGGGTTAGTCCTCTTCTCCTATTCCTTACTATTTTTTATCCCTTTAGATCTTGACTATCAGTGGCTTCAAATTTCTTTGATTTAGCTCTTCTTTTCCGTACATAGATGTCGTCGGATCGCAGTTGGATGTATGGGCCGCACCGTTGCAATGAATATATCCAAGGGGTAGATCCATTTATGGATTTCCGAAGAAAGACATGTTGGACAACATTAGAGAGACTATTTGTTGTCCTTGCAAACACTGCAAGAATGAGAAGAGATATCACATAGATGAAGTGTTGAGGTCACATTTGATCCAGCATGGATTCATGGTGGAATATCGATGTTGGAACAAACATGGGGAGGAGGGGCTTAATGAAGCAGATATGAGAGATTCATGTATGGAGGGGGACGTCCCTACCAGTGTCGAACAAGATCACGATGGGGATGTGAACAAGCCAGATATATCAGGGTTCACTGATGACGAGATTGAGTTTTAGGTGCATAACATAGAGGAGATGGTACGCAATGTTGAGAGAAATAACGACGATGATCGGTACAGTAATGGTGAACTTGCAAATTACAAGAAGATGATCGAAGACTCAAAGAAGCCATTGTATCATGGTTGTGCGGCTAAGTACACCAGACTATTCGCGATGGTAAAACTTTTCCATTTGAAGGCGAGCAACAGATGGAGTGAGTGTAGTTTTAAGGAATTGTTGATGCTCCTTAAGGACATGTTACCCCATGGTAACACAATCCCTACGACAGTTTATGAGAAAAAATAGATAATCTGTCCAATGGGTTTGGAAGTGGAGAAAATCAATGCATGCAAGAATGATTGCATTTTATATCGTGGAACTGAGTACGAAAACCTCAAGAAATGTCTTATTTGTGGAATGGACCGATTCAATCATAGGAAAGACGACGGTGATGACGAGAACTGCAATAGAAGAAAAAGAGGGCCTAAAAAGGTGTTTTGGTACTTTCCTGTCATTCCTCGTTTGAAGCATTGGTTTGCAAACAAGGAGTCAGAATTCCTGCGATGGCACAAAGAGAAGCATAAGTAGGATGCTGGAATGATAAGACATCCTGCTGATGCCACATAGTGGTGAAACATTGATTCACAAAATCCTGAATTTGCCATTGATTCGAGGAATATTAGGATCGCAATGAGTATCGATGGCATGAATCCTTTTTTGAACAGTAGCACACATAGAACATGGCCAATTGTGCTAACAATTTTGAACCTTCCTCCTTGGTTGTGCAATAGACGGAAATATATTATGATGTCAGGACTGATTACGGGGTTACAACAACATGGAAATGATATCAAACTTATTTCAGGCCTCTGGTTGAACATCTAAAGCAGTTGTGGTACAACGACGAAGTGCAGAACTGGGATGACCACAAGCGTGAGTACTTTCGCCTCAAAGCCATTTTATTTGTGACTGTTAGTGATTCTCCATCGGCACGTAACTTTTCTGAACAGAGTAAGAAAGTAGGTTGCAGAAGTCCACATTGTTTGAGATAAATAGACTCACAATACTTGAGCAAGTAACGAAAAATAGTGTACATGGGACATCGACGCTACATTCCAATGAAGCACCCGTTTTGGAGTATGAAGGACAATTTCAATAGTGACACTGAGAAGAGGAGTCCTGCACCTCATATCATTGGTCATGAAGTCCATGAAATGGTCAAGGATATCATCCTTCAAACCTCGAATGTGATCTCCCTTGTGCAGTTTTTGAAGATTCCTCATACCAACATGCGCTAGCCGTCTATGCCACAGCCAACCCATGTTGGTCTTTGCAATCAAGCATGTGTCAAGTTCGACTTTATCTTGGTTGAAGTCAACAAGGTAAATCCCTTTAACATACCCTTGAATGCAATGGAACCATCACCCCTTCTAGATACGGTCACACCCTCATTAGTCAACAAGCAATTATAACCTTTGTCACATAATTGAGATATGGACAATAGGTTACAATCTAAGTAATCAATATGTAACACATGAGAAAGAGTATGTTGAGATGATATGGCAATTTTACCGGTACCGAGTACTTTTTCTTGACTATTGTCTCCAAAATAGATGCCCTCGCTTGGATCCTCATTTTCTTCATACTCAACGAACATCCTTCTTTCTTCGGTCATATAGTTGGTGCAACCACTGTCTAGCACCCATTTCGATCCACCGGAGGAATAAGCTTACAAAAACAAATCATGCCTTGGTTTTAGGTACCCAAGCTTGCTTGGGTCCTTTGAGGTTAGTTACAAGAGGTTTGGGCACCCACACATGAGACTTGGTGTTCCCATGGCGTGGCCCAACATAACGAGCATAAATTTACCAAAATTACTTCTAATTAAAACATAAGATGCATCAAAGGTTCTAAATAGCAACTGTTGTTGTTTATATACAGGACTAGTCCGGGAAATCGGACTTGTCCGGCGGACCGGACTTGTCCATGTCCGGACTGGACTGTTCGGTGATCATATGTGTTGAATGTGTTAACTTTGGACTTTCCAGCTTGAGAGGGTTTTCCCTTTACAAAGGCAATGCTTTCCTTGTTATCGTTATAGCTTCTAGCATTTTGCTTTTCACCATAGGAATACCCAATGCCATATTTGACATTAGGAGGTCTTGTGGCCAAGTATGCACTATGTGCATATTTGACCTTCTCCTTGTCAAATATGCCACGTTGGGCAGGATGCTTATCCTTGATAGATGTTGACTTGTCTTTCAAGCCAGTGTCAACTTTACCACATGCACAAGTAGAAGCAGTTTCAGTTTTAAGGGGTTCAGAAGGCGAGCTTGAAGAGGATAAAGGGTCACTTTGCTCGAGTGACTCAACTTGTACCTCAAGGATCTTGTTAACCTTGATTAGGATAGCAAGTTCGTCCTTGATTGTAGCATTTGAGCCGCTTAACTCCAAGCAATCTTCCTTGCTTGAAGCTAACTCAAGCTTTAGTGACTTGCTTCGCTCCTTTTCAAGTTCAAGAAGCTTGTCAAGTTCGAAATATTCCTCCTTTTGGGAGATAATCATATTTTCTTGACGGTTTATCAACTTCTCCTTCTCAACGAGCTGATCAAGTAGAAATTTCATTTTTGCAGCTGTTTTCTTATCTAAGCCGATGAGCACATCTTCAATATCACTAGCAATTTCACTATCACTAGAATAGGAATGCAAGAAAGAGGATTTGGTTGTTACCTTTCGTTTACCTTCCTTTGCCATGAGGCAAGTGTCGTTCCCCTTCCATGCGCCGAGAGTGGGGAAGATACTGGACTTCTTGGATGTCTTCTCGATGGCTATGCTAGCCATCTCCTCCTCTTCTTCGGATGAGGACTCATCATTTGAGTCCCACTCCTTCCCTACATTCACTTGTTCAGCTTGCTTCTTCTTCTTGAAGAATTTATTGGGTTTAGGTTTTGTTTCCTTGGTCTTCTTCTTGTTTTCTTTATATGGGCAATCAACTATAAAGTGGTAATATTCACCACAGTTATAGCATGCCCGCCTCAACTTCGGTCCTGATTTTTTCTTGTACTTCCTTTCACTTGATTTAGCCTCTTGTCTTTTCTTTATCATTCTTTTGAATTTCTTCATGAATAGTATCATGTCATCTTTATCCATGTCGCTGCTCTCATCGTCGTTGTCCTCTTCTTGTTGGGCTTCTCGAGCTTCTTTAGACAAGGGCTTGAGAGTGGACTTTAAAGTGACCCATTTCTTCTTTGCCGAGGTGAGATCGGCAATCTCTTTGACATGCTTTGCCTACTTTTCCATCATCTCAAAATTGATGATCTTCCCAATAGCTCATCTGGGGTCATTTTCTTGTACTCGGGGCTTTCTCTAATCATTGAGCATAAGGTGACATTGCGAGGCATGAAAGCGCTAAGGATGAGCTTCACCACCTCGTGATCGTTCGTCTTCTTGCTTCCGTATGCTCGAACCTTGTTGATGAGTGTCTTTAAGCGGTTGTACATATCTTGCGGCGACTCATCTTCTTCAATGGTGAATCTTCCCAATTCGCCTTTAATCAATTTAATCTTCACTTCTCGCACATGACGATCGTCTTCATGTGCGGTTTGCAATGTATCCCATATCTCCTTTGTAATCTCGAGTCCATCCACCTTTGTGAACTCGTCCCGACTAAGTGATGAGGTGATGACTGCAGCAGCTTGGGCATTTCGATGGATTGCTTGCTCTTGGCTAGGTGTGAGCTCCTCATCATCGTTAGGGATATCTATTCCTATAACCACAATGTGCCACAAACTTGGACTGAGTGAGATCAAGTGCATTTTCATGTTTTGCCTCCACATTGAGTAGTCATTGCCATCAAAGTGTGGGGCTTTTCCAAGTGGAATAGATAGATAATGATTGTTGTTAGAATTTAAGCGATCATGGTTAAAAGGATATCGGGAGTTGTCGGTGTGACTACTCCCCTTCTTCTCGTCTTCGATCTTCATTTTTCCCTTAGAGAGGGTTTTCTTTCTTAGGAGCGCCTTGAGTTCCAGCGTCTCCTCATCGTCATCCTCGAGTAGCCTCTCCAATTTTTGGTTCTTTTCTTCTTCAACCTTCTCTTGGTTGATGCTCTTGTGTACGTCCTTCATGTCTGACATGTTCTCTTCGAGCGATTAGTCTCCTTTTGAAGAGTCTTGCTCTGATACCAATTGAATGTGGCCTAGAGGGGGGGGGGGGTGAATAGGCCTTTTTGATTTATAGTCAGAACCTGCAACACTTAACAAACTTATCAAATCCCGAGATATCGGACTAGTCCGGTAGAGTGCGGACTAGTTCGGTGCGTGCGAACTAGATTGATCAAGTTTGATCGATTATCTTGATCCTAGGATGTATGCAGCGGAAATATACTTGTAATTGGAGTGTCACACTACTATGAATTAGGATGTAGCACAGGTTAATCTTATATTCAAAGTTTCAACGTAAGTAAACAAGATTAATTGAAACCCTAGATAGATATGAAGAGTAAGAACAATATGCACAAAGTAAGAACACAAGCTCTTTATCCCGTGGTTCGGTTCCCACAGAGGCAACCTACATCCACGATGAGGAGTCCACAAAAGGACCGGGTCTTCTCCAACCCTACCCTCGTCACATTGCCACGGAGGCCAATCCTTTTCACTAATCACAAAGGGTAAATAACCGAATTCAAGTGGCCTTCTCACAAGTCGGCTCCCCAAGATTACAAGATGAACACCACCAAGAACACACTCTTAAGATTACAATGAAAACCACAAGAGTGTGTTATGGAATCAAACCAAGAGCTCAATGAGTGAAGAACCGTGTCTCTCCTTGGATCCAAAGTGTATCCTCAAAGGATTAAGATTTCTTGCGTTGGATAGCATTGAGAGATGAGTTTTCTAGGCTCTTGGAGGGTGTGACGGCGCATGGTGTCGAGAGATGTGAAAGATGGGTCGTGCACACCTATTTATATGGGGTTTCCAAAAGTTACTGTTAGGGTTTAGAAAGATCGGACTAGTCAATGGTGGACACCGGACTAGTCCGATGTGCTGCGTGTAGGAAACCCTAGGTGTCCCGAAATATCGGACTTGTCCGAGGTGAGAGCGGACTACTCCGATTTGGTTATGGAAATCTTTGGACCCGTTCCATGAATATCGGACTTGTCTGGATAGGTGAAACCTTAAGTGAATTTGAGGAACAAGTCCGCACTTAGAGGACTTGTCCGATTTAGGTTAGAGGGATTTCAGACTAGTCCGTGCTAACATCGGACTTGTCCGATTGACATCAGAAAGATATCGGACTAGTCCGTGGTGTTATCAGACTTGTCCGATTTCGTGCAACTTGTGATGTGTTTGGGGGACTAGTCCGCACTGGGGAGGACTAGTCCGATTCTAGTCAGAGAGATATCAGACTAGTTCGTTGTGATATCAGACTAGTTCGGTCTGTGAAAAAATGGACTATGAGGACAAGGCTGCATTGTGAGGACTTGTCCGATCCGGTACAGAAAGATATCGGACTAGTCCGGGGTCAGTCGAACTAGTCCGCTCCTATATAACTTTGTGCAATATGTGAGATTATTTGTACTTGAGCTCTTGGGATGTGTTTCCTTAACAAACTCCATACACAATGATCTACTACACTTGGTTCTTGAGCTCTTTTCCACATTGCTTCTCATTCTCCTTTCTTTTTGGCGTTTTCTTTATTCTTTCATTAGAACCTATGCTCATCTCAACAATGTGGTTAGGATCTCATTTGCTTGTCATAAATCAACCAAAACCCACAAGAGATTCCTAGATGCACTTTCATGTCATGTTTGAAGGCAAGCTGGACTTAACGGAGACTTAAACAGGCGTTGTATATAGACAACGCCAAAGAAATTGGCTCTGAACCAGCCTGAATCTCTTCTCCCGGCTCCATCGGTTCTTCCAAGATGACTGAGGGACCCCAAGGCACGAGCTCCCTCTCCAGCAACTCCACATCGGCTGGACCGATTGACAGAAGCTCCTCCATCTCCACAGCATCCGAAACCGATGAGGAAGGTCCCCCTGCCAGGCCTTCAATTGTTGGCTCAGTGTGTGGAGGACCCTCAGTCGCCTCCTCTGGGTGCTCCGGCTCGGATATGGAAACCTCCGGAGTAATCACCTCCGGGGTGGGCATTGTAGCTCCATCTGGGGCCCCCACCACCTCCGGCTCAAACACCAGAACTTCATCTGCTTCCGGCTTAGGTGTCAGAGCTTCAACTGCTTCCGGCTCAGGTGCTAGAGCTTCAGCTACTTCCGGCTCAAGTGCCGGAGCTTCAGATACCTCCGGCTCAGATGCCGGAGCTTCTGCTACCTCCGGTCCCGATGCCGGAACCTCAGCTGCCAGCTCTGAAAGTGCAGGCGCTTCTTCACGAGTCTCTTTCCCATGGTCTGGCGCTACCACGGGGACTTCTGGCGATATTACTAGACTTGTTTCCACAACAGCTAGTGCCAGAGCTGTCGTGTCCTCAGCCACCACAGGAGGAGGCACAGGGGTCGAAGTAGGAGCCTCAGCCTTCATAGTCTCAGTTGCCGCAGCAGGTGCCGGAGCTTCACTTTTCTTTTTTGGCACCCTGAAAACAAAGAATCAAAAAATTCAAAACATGGTAAAGACACAAATAGCAACTCAAGGTGAGAAGATGATGCTCACCTTGGGGAGTTTCCGCTCTAGTCGCTGCGGAACTTCTTCTTCTGTGGCCCGGAGTCAGAGGCCACCGGACCTGGTGAGCAGAGACTCCGGACCCAGGCCGGGAGCTTGCCGCAAGAGTTGGAGTCGCCTTAGATGGAACCTCCCTCGGCTGGGAAGGACCCCCAGACCTGGAGCCTATAGCCGACACTGGGGTCGGGGTTGATTTACAGAAGCTAGCGCTCCTTGTGGATGCCGGCTCCGAAGAAGGTTTGGTTGCTGAAGATCGGCTTGGTTAGGGAGAAGATGCAGCTGGACAAGGAGTCAACCTAACAGAGCTCCTATCAGCGTGTCTCAGCTTTCTCTTCCGACTAGAAGATTCGGCTAGCTCCTTGCCGTTGCGCTTGCCCTTGCTGGCATCATCGACCCTCTTGCTTGGAGTGGTGGGAGCCCTCCTTTCCGAAGCTCCAGGAATAGAAATCCCGGCGGTCCCGCGTTTCTCTGCCAAGCCGAGGTCGTCCAGCTCCGACATCCCCTTTCAAAGCTTCCTCCTGAACTCAGGAACCATGTTCAGAGGGAGGAAGTCCGCTGGTGCAGTCAAGGCGTCCTGGGTGATGGCTCCGTGTGAAGGCTTCTGGAGATGGAGCTTCAAAGCCTCATCATCTAAGTTAGTCCGAAAACCAGCTTCGATTCCGTTGTGATCCATCTCGCTGTTGAAAGCCCATGCAGGCCACTCCCTCATCTTCAGCAGAGCCCACCTGTTGATCAGGAAGTTGCTGAAGACCATCTGAGGGGTCACTCCAACCTCCACACATTGGTGGATCCTGTTCAGGATAGGCTTGTACGCTTTAGACAACTCAGGAGTTGCATTCCAGGCATCGGTGTCAACATTGGGGAGGCTTGTAGGCAACTCCAGCCTGTCGTGATGATCCACCGTGATGACCAGCCAATCCTTCTTCAAGTTGTCCCACTTTCTGGAGGGGAAGGTCTTCAAGTACTTGAAAGGACAATTCTTGCGCTTCACGAAGTAGTAGAAGCTGATCAACTCAGTCCTCTTTCCAGTAGTGTGGACCATGAAGAAGGTCTGGAAGAGCTCGATGCTTGGTGGCACGCTCACCCACATCTCGCAAAAGCGGATGAAAGTAGCCACTAGCAAGAATGAGTGAGGGCCGATGTTATTAAGATGGAGCCCGTAGAAGTCCAAAAACATTAGAAGGAAGTGAAAAAAGTGGGATCAGCCCCACCATGGTGTACGCCGAGAAGAAGACGATCTCTCTAGAGCTTTGCTTTTTGAAGGGAAGCTTGCCGAAGCAGATCGAGTTGTTGAAGGAGGCGCTAGACCACCCCATGTAGGCCCGAACCCTCGACAAATCTTCATTGCTCTTGATCTTGCTGCAGGGAAGACCCAACTCCATCGCGGCAAAGCGGAGCGAAAGTTGGAAAAGCGATGCAAGGGCGGAGAGATTCTGAGCGTAAGTTCAAATGAAGGCGTAAAGAGTCCTCTAACTGTGCATGCTTTCCTTCTTAAGTAAGCCTCCACAACTCTTGGATGGAAACCGCGACGAGACCAAAATCTCATTTCAAACGTTTACCCTGTCAATGACAAGCGGGCCCGGGTCCACTCCGACGAAAAAGTCGCAACAGGTGAACTGTTGTCATGATGGGAAGTTGGAAACCCAATAGCAGCAGCCTGACAGGACTGCAGAGAGGGCGCTTAGAACCGATACATTTTTCGTGTTTGAAACCGGCGACCTTCAATTGCCTGAGATCTGCACGCAAGGATCTCACCTGCCATATCAAGAGAGGCCACGTAGTGGTGGTATAACTGCAGGCCGTCACCCCAACAACCCAGGAAAAGAACTTTGAAGCTGCAGCACGGGAATCAAAGATGGCCCCACCTTTGGTAGATAAACATCACCCAGAGGGTTTCTCCCAGAGGTGGGCCCGGGGTCCACTGTTGATACCCTGCGTACTGGGTACCCCACGATACGCAAGAAAAGCCAAAGATTTCCCACGTCCGACTTGAAGACTTTCGAACGCTCCACGTGTCCTGCGGCACTGGAATTGCCTCCCTCATTTGGGTAGCTCCGGCGGTGCCACGTGTATCGTAGGGTCAGACCTGACTCCCTTCATAGGGAAGCTCCGGTCCTGCAATGTGTCTAGTGGCCCCGGACCTAACCCCTAGTAGAGGGAAGCTCTGGTGCTGCCACATGTTTGATAGCTCCGGACCTGCCTCCCTACATAGGGAAGCTGTGGAGCTGCCACGTATCGAGCCTCCGGACATAAGCATCCAACAGGAAGACTGTTGGATCTACAACGACACAGACATTCAAGAGGCTATTAAAGAAGCCGTTACAAGACCTGATTAATGTGTCATTAACTAAGTATTAATGACACACGATCAAGGGACCTTCAAGGCTGGTAACGCCGCTATTAAGGTGCGTTATCACAATTAATCACAGTTTATACATGTAGATCGTGTATAGGTGACTAATTACAGCCGGGGCCACCTGTCGGGCTAGGCTAACCATGTAACGGCCATACCTTAGCATATAAAAGGGTTGAGCTGCACGGTAGGAACCAAGGCTGACTAAGCCTAAGCAACCTCACACGCATACTACACACTCAAATTCATCAACAACCACTCCGTGGAGTAGGGTATTAAGCTTAGGCGGCCCGAACCACGTAAAAATCCTCTTTGTCACCATCGCGCACAAAATCTTACGCGCCCCAACCGAATACGAACCTCCGCGGACTACGTTTTAGTAGTACCGGGAGAAGTGTCTTAGTCTACACTTCGACAGTGACATTACTGGTTCTTGCAGTATTATCGCCACCGTGCCGAGGTGAAGCTCATCTTCCACTATTCACCATCGCCCTGCCTCTCCGGTGCTGTTCTCGCATCCCTACCACCGCCAAAAGGTTCCCCAACACTCCACATCTCACCCATATGTGCTTCTCCTTGTGTCACGCCTTGAAGCCACTGTATCACTCGTTCTTCCGCCCACAAGTTGAACCGTAGGAGATCTTGCTAGAAATTCATCTTGCACACATCGAATCTTTCTAATCCAGTTAGGTAATAGTTTCCAGAGCTCCCCACAAATCTTCTTCAAGTAGAGCTGAAAATAATCAAGTCTAGGCCCCAGGAGGCGATTTTCCCCACCGACGGCCATGAAACCCTAGCTCCACCGATAAAGAAATTTTCTATTCGATATCATCTCGATTTGAATCCAAAAGTTGCTTCCTCAACTCTCACTAATGCTGAACGAACCTTTTCTGAGCTTCAAAACCCATCCATGTGCCATTTCACTGTCACCGACGAGCACCTTGCCGCCGCCGCCATTAGTGAGACTCCTCCGGCCACTTTTGTCCCTCACTCATTGCACCATGGTCTTCACTTCCTACATGAACCCTCCTATGTTTCACCTAGCTTTTTCCTCTATTTCTCCACACAACAGAAGCATACCTGTCCATCCTAGTTATACTTCCTTGTTCTTAAATTTGTACAACTGCACCTATCATTTGCTAAGTTGCATTCTTGTCTGGGGCACATTGTACTTCATCTCAAATAGTCCCTATGTTCATATGGTTTTTTTCTCTCTCGTTGCCACACATTCCAGCAGAAGATTTTCCCCTCCTATCCAGTTAATTCCTCTCAAGTTATAACAACTTCATTTGTAATTACTAAGTTGCCATATCCTCACATATGCATATTCATATCGATAGGGATCACGATGACAACATTCGACCAGCGGAGATGGGTGATGAGCACCGCTTGGAGGAGGAGGCAAAGAAGGACTTCACTACGAGAAAGAATTGCCCAAGCAACAATAAAGACAAGCAAAAGGAGGAAAGCGATAAGAAGCTGCATTCAAATGATAAAGCCGCTGACTATATTGAAATTTACCTAGTTGCAACCTAAGGCAAACCCTGATTTGCATTTAAGTGCCTTTTTAAAGTTTTGCTTTATACACAATGTATTGAATAGACTTGATATGTGCATTAGGTCCATGTTGATCGAATACTTCACATGCATGACCAAATAATCCTTGGAGTAGCTGGGTAGTATAAGACTCCATCATATTATTGTTGCTATGCTTAATGTTAATTTAGAAGATCGGTAGAAGTCGAGTATGTTGGACACTACTCGCGAGATTGTCACATTTTATCGACCACAAGTAAAGTAGTTGAATTCTACATGCGAGAGAAGTCGAGTGAGGGAAACCTACTCGCGAGATGCTACTACAATGTTCACTCTTTAATATGAGACATGGACGGGGATTTGTGTAGGTTGGTTTGCCCACATCATGCCTGGGTCGGTAATGACGAGACACGTGTTGGAAGGTGGATTGGTAGCCCCGTCTGTGTCGGTTAAGGCCCATCTCGTGCTGGGCCCTGTTGAACAAGTTTGAACTGTATCGGGAAGCATACCGGCTATATGGGACCTAGGAAACTGATGTACCTTGAGGATCCTATGTTGGAACCTTTTCAATCGACTTAAGCTGTCGGTTGTTAGTACAGTGGGAGTCAACTCACTCATGAACATCTCACAGTGGAGGTGCACCTTGAGGGGAGCTCACTGTTCGGGTCGATCGAGCTGTTTCAATGTGGTTGAATCTAGGGAAAGGTAGCTGTGCGTGACATCTACGGAGTGTGCTGATGCAACTCCGAGTATGGGCGTACGTGTCGTGCAGACATGGTGTTTTTGGATTCGAATCACCATCACTCGCAGTTATGGATTGAGCATACTGGTAACTAAGTCCGGGCGTAGTAATAAAGAGTAGTTAAAGAACCATGAATATGCTGCTATGAATAATTCTTTGTATTGTAACCTTGGCTGCTATAGAGATAACACAATTAAATTTACAATTTCAAAACATTTAACTTGAATAAAGCTTATGCAACCTTGAGCAAGTATCATTGTGGATGAAGCGTTTCTTGTTTGATTGTGGAATTCACAATGATGCTATTCCCATGGATAACATATGCTACTTTAAAATTGACCACTAAGGATTTACTTTCCGCAATTTCATTTCTGCAACTTCAACTTTATAGTCTTTAAAGTTTCCAGCAAGTAGAGTTCCATGCCTTAGGTGAGACGGTTAAGTCTTGCTGAGCCTTGTCTCGCGGTTGCTATATTGTGGTTTTGTATGTATTACTTATGCTTATGTTGAGGGTTGTTCATGAGACCTTGAGTTTTTCAAGTGTATCTCTCACTGGATAACCTTGCTACTGCTTATCTGTTTCGTGTTGCTAGTGAGAAGCATCTGCGGGCATGGACAGCTTCTCTTGTGCATAGCAAGTTGAGAGTATGAGTATGTATATTCCGCTGCGTTGTATATTGTGTTGTAAAAGATATATTGTGAAATAAAAGATTTGTGTTGGTTATTTCGTGTTGCTTTTTATGTGTGTTGTTGGGTGCCGCATCGCACGGCACCGCCCAATGTGATCCTGGAATGGCGAGACCCCAGTCTCCACACGTCTGGTTAACTGGAGAAGTCCGCACCATGAAATCGTACAAGTCCGGCCCCTTGACAGTTTGAACTTCTAAACTCCTGTCTCCACAAAGTCTAATTCCCATTCTTATCACACCTTGTCACCCTGTATCAGGCACGATGTCGGCCACATAAGATGACAACATGTTTGATTATGAAGCTGAGCATGACCGCGAGAGACTGGCCAGGGCAAAAGAGCTAAGAAGCAATAAGCGCCATGACCATGATGCAAATGATTCTCCTCCTAATGATGTGCTTCCAAGAAAGAGGAAGGTGGTAGCCAAGAAGTCATCTAGCAAGAATGGTGCATGTGCCAGCTCTACTGCACAAAGAAGAAACATAAGCAAGGGCAAAGGACTTGCAAGTGGACCCATTGGTCCACTAAAGATGAAACCTCCTGTACAACGCAACATGCAGCCTTCAGAAGATGATTTCATGGGCAAAGGAAATGACTTAGTTGACAAGCTCTGAAAAGTTGAAGTCTTTGAGCAGCCAAAGCAATCAGCTGACCAAGGTTTTAGAGCCACTCCCATGCTGATTATGATGAACATTCTACAGGAAGATGAGAAATTTAGTGGTTGCCAGCCAATGGGTGGACATGACTTATCTACAATCCAAGAACTGTCAAGCATATCATGAGGTCTTGGAGTAATTGGAGAGGCATGGCTTGAAGAATCTTCTATCCTTCCGATATAATTGGAACATTGAAGTCATAACTCAATTTTACTCTACTCTCTACTTCGCCCGTGATGATGGGGATGAGATGATTTGGATGACACATGGATCCAAATATACTGTCACTTATGAGAAGTTTGCCAGGATACTTCATCTTGAAGACACTTTGAAAAATGAGCTTTTGATTCACAACTTCAAGCCTTTGGAGAAGGATGAGCTAGCTTTCCTCTATGACACAAGAATGGCATACAAGGCACCTACCACAAAGTACTTGAATCCATTCTTTGCGGTGCTTAACAGAGTTTTGAAGAAGACTATTGCTCCAAAGGATGGAGATGCAGGGATAGTTCAAAGAACTCTAAGGACCTTGATGAAAGTGATAAACAAGAAAAGGACTTTCAATGTCTTTGAATGTATCTACAATGACATTGTGAACATCTCAATCACTCTGAATAGGTCCTGTGGCTATGCACCTTACATCATGTTCATGATTGAGAAGGTAACCAGCCTTGAGTTTGTCAAAGATGTTGAGCATGCCCGCCTCAAGCCCCAGAAGCCACCAGTCTACAATGTTCCCAATGCCCATGCCTCACCTGCAGTAGAACTAAGATCAAAGCAAGCAGATGAAGGCACAAGGACTCCAGATGCTACCTCTGCTTCCCTTCCTCCAAAGAGCCCTCTAGTGGTGTATTGAAGATGTTTTCCTCCATCTTTGCATCCTGCCGCAAAGTGGAGGTTAGGCAACATCAGGAAAGCTTGGCCAGGAAGAGGCACCAGTGGTATAGAAAGGCAAACATGATATCCTCAAATTTCAGAGGATTTCGAAAAAATATCACAGAGATTGTGCCTCTCGCGGAACAAGAATTGACCACCTTTGGACTTGCAGGTGTCACTGTTCTTCCTCCTCCTCCTCAGCACGCTCATGAGACTGGAGATGAAGACAGGACTGAGAGTGTGAGAGCGAGTGATGGAGAGTGATTCCCCTCAATTTTTCCCTTTTTGGTGCCTTGATGCCAAAGGGGGAGAGATTGAGACTAGATTAAGACTATTTGTCTGTCTATTTATGAGCCTTAAGCTAGTGATCTTGGACATTTATCTTTTGTGTTTGTTAAGTTTCAAACTATTGTAATCTCTATTTGGATGCCTATTTTGTTTAAATATGAATGTGTGATGCTCATTATATTCTTGTAATTGTAATTGCTGTGTTTTTCATTATGCACGTAACAATATCTGTTTGTACACACATTTCAGGCACCCCACCATAAAGAGTGCATATACATGAGACATTTTTTGTTGTTGTTCATATGTCATTCCCATATATGCACATTTTATGAAAATCAATGTTTACTCTTAGTTATGAAATCTCAATTGGTTGTCATCAATCACCAAAAAAAGGGAGACTGAAAGTCCATCTAGGCATTCCCTTGTGGGTTTTGGACAATTGATGACAAACAAATGAGATCCACATAAATTCATTGAGATGAATGCAGGCCTATAAGGACTAGAACTTATGGTGCACTAAAAAAGGTGAAAATGAGGAATGAGAAAAGTAAAAGCTCAAATGATCAAGGAAGCGCAAAGTAGATATCAATGTATAGGATGTGTGTGAGAGACACATCCCAAGAGCTTATATCTTTGTGTAGAGGGTAAGGGCTAAAATCAATTAATTAAGCAATTCACTGAAGCACCAAACAAGTCCGTTCACCAGCGAACTAGTCCGTTTTACTTACTGTTCTCACACGGACAAGTCCAAAACAACACCGAATTAGTCCGTTCAACTCACTGACCTCACTCAGACCAGTCCGTACAGGTGCCAGACAAGTCCATTCAACTTTCTGTTATTCACTCAACACATATCACCATGCACCGGACAAGTCCATCATGTTGCGGACTAGTTCGATTGAGTCTCTGGACCCGTCACGAACTAGTCTGGATAACTTTTTATTCCAATACGGACATGTCTGGTAACCTCACACAAATTAGGGTTTTAGGTGTGCTGCACAATTCACACAAAGTTTACACAGCACAACGGACTAGTCCGGTCCCCAGAGCGGACTAGTCTGGCCGTCAGGATCCCTAACAGTAACTTTTTTAGAAACTCTATAAATAGATGATCCATGACCCCACAACAAAAACACCATACACAACATTGAACCACTAAGGACCCTAGCGCCACCACTTGTTCCAAGAGCACAAAAACACCTCTTTCCACACATCTAAAGCCCTTAAAAGTTAAATCTTTTCGGAATCCAGATTTGGGATAGGGAGATTGTCTTCTACGCATTGCTAAGCTCTCGGGGTTTGATCTCTTATACACTCTTGCATTTCTTGTAAATCTTTTGAGTGTATTCGATCAGTTTTCCCACTATAATTTTGTGGGAGCCCTCAATATGTGAGGTTGCCCCACCGACTTGGTTATTTTCACCCTTGATAGTGGATCTCAAGTCGGCCTTCGTAGTGACTTGAAGAGCTAATGGGTTGATTGAGACCCGACTCTTTGTGTGCTCCTCAACGAGGACGTAGATCTCTTTGGTGAGATCGAACCTCGATAAAAATACTTGTCTTGTGTGTTCTTGTTATTTACTTTTGAAATCATCATCATCATCTAGGGCATATGGTTGATTAATCTTGCAACTTATATTAATCTTGTATTCATCATTCAAATTAATCATCCAAAAACTTACACAAGTTGTCAGGATAATTTACTCAATTCCATTGCTATAACATTTGAGAAGAATACATTAAAGAATCTAACTTTTTGTAGGTATAACTAGCGTACCGGACTAGTCCGTACCAATACCGGACCAGTCTGGCACTCCTGTATTTGACGAATTTGTTAAGTGTTGCACGAAAAGTTTTCAACGCCTATTCACCCCCCCCTCTAGGCCACATTCACTCTTTGTTTCAATGAATAAAATTCGTAGTTTTAGAGGAGCTTTTCCTCCTTGTTCGTCCTACTTGTTTTTGACAAGTTTTCTCGGCGAGTTTCTGGACAGCCAATGTTGCTTCGGTGTTTTAATCATAACTCGCGTTTACAGATCCAATCGATGTGATTCTTTTTGTGTTGTCTTCACAACTCAATTCTTACCATATTTGAAAATTCCAGTCATTGGATTTGTGATTTTTGATCTACACGAGTTTCTTTGCAGTGTTGCAGATCTGTTTTTCATGGTTGAACATGTCTAGATTAGTTTGTTTATCATATTGCTTTTCTACCAAGGGTTTTTTTTAGCTTCCACTGAAAACATTTAAATCTACCATTCACCCCCTTATGGTAGCTTTTTTGTGCTCTTCGGTCCTACAATTGGTATCAGAGCCACGATGCTCTAATAATTGTGATTAGCATGTGTTTTGACAAATCAACATGAAGAAATACTCCGCAAAACCTTGTGGGTTCGATGGCGTTGATTTTCAGGTTTGGAAGGCTCGCATGGAGGCTTGCATACAGGTGCAAGGCTTCACCATATGATAAGAGGTCTTCAAGCGCTTTGTGATGCCTTCAAACTAAGAAGTTACGGCTGGAACATGAGAGATGTCGACAACAACAACAAGGCGTGCAACCTGATTATACAAGGATTGACATAAAGTGACTTTGATCGTGTTGCACACCTCCAATCTGCGTATGACATGTGGAAAGAAATATGCGATTACCATGAAGGCTCCAATATGATCAAGGAGGTAAGACAAGATATGTTCAAAAAAGAATACATGCGCTTTGAGATGCAACCCGGTGAGTCAACCCATGATCTCTTTGCTCGCTTTAACGAAATTCTCAGCAATCTGCGTATTGTCAATGTTAAATTTTCAGATATTGAAAATGCTAGGAAATTTTTAAGTGCATTAGAGATGTCAATTTGGGAGATGAAAGTTACATCCATTCGTGAATCCACCGTCATGAGTACATTTACTTTAGATGTGTTATATTCAAAGTTGAAAACTCATGAACTTGACATAATCTCACATAAAAAATCCGAACGAGTCTTTTGCATTTGTTTCACAATGTGACATGCCTAGTTCTATCCAATATTCATCACGTGGTACACTTGCTTTGCTTACTTCTCTAACCCTTGAACAGATTGAAGAGTTTCTAGAGGAGGAGCTAGCACTTTTCCATACTCAGTTCTCAAAAGCATTGCAAAATATGAGAACTAGAAGGAGATGAAGTGGTAGTTCTAAACGATGCTTTGAATGTGGTAAGACAAGACATTTCATATAGATTGTTGTTACCTTTATGGTCCTACTACCCATGATGAAAAGCAAACAAAGTACAAGTCATCTTCTGGCAATAACAACAACAAAACGAAGAATTTTACAAAACGGAAAGTGATGAAACACATTCTCTCCGCACTCCTAGATAACAACTCGAGCGATGTGGACTCTAGAGGTGATGAAGATGAAGACAATTTGGCAACTGTGTGTTTCATGGTGGGCAACTTAAGATCAAGTATTGAGGAAGCATAACACAACAACGACGATGAAGAGGTACGTCTCACTTGTGAAGAAATGTGTGATACTATTTCTCGTGCCACTATTGTACTTAAGAAAAAGGACAAAAAACTTAGAGACAATGATGTTTAATTTGAATCACTAGAATCTAAAATTAATCTGTTAAAATATTTGATTTCTAGTGATGATTCTTATTCCTCATGTGAACTCATATATGAAAAATTGTCCTCTTTAAGAAGTGCGCACACCTCCACACTTAATAAACTTGAAATTGAAATTGAAAAGAACAGAAAGCTTGTGCACTTAATAATAAAAACTAAAAAAAATGCTAGCTGTTCTAAAATTGATTTGCATTGTTCTAGCTGTGATGATCTTAACAAGAAACTACATGCTGCTAGGAATGGGATTTCTGTCTTGAACAATACTTTACGTTCTCATGACGTTACATCTTGTTCTAATTGCAAACTACGAGGAAGAAAATCATGTGAAAACTGATTAGACTTGTCTAATAAACTTGATGACATTCATAAGACACTCGAGCGGTTTTATAGTGGGAATAAAAATCTAAACTTGCTACTAAATTCTTCCAAGACTTGCAATGATAAAACTGGTTTAGATTTTGATTCTCATGCTCATGCTAAGGCACATCCACCTAAGGTTTTAAAGTCACTAGGAAGTGGTTTGATTAAATAGTTCTTAAACAAAAAGAGGTGATTTTTAAGTCTGCAGGAATATTGTCTCATTCGGTTACTAACACACATGTAGATTGCTCTTCTAGACATGAACATAAGGTTAAATTTCATTGTATCTATTGTGTTCGAGATAGTCAAGTCATAGATATTTGTTGTAGACTAGCTAAACAACAAAAGAAGCAAATAATGCTAGCTAGATTATGTAACAACAAAGCAAAATTTGCTGCACATGCTGAATCGAATGTTAGAAACATGCAACCTGTTGTCATGAGTCAAAATCATGCAAAATTTGCTCTCAAAACGACTGTTATTCGTGCTACATATGTCACACCTCGTAGGTCAGTACTTTGGTGCAAAATTCTCAAACTTTGGCTCTTGAACCTGCTGTATTTTCTCAGCATTCGCATGTTATTTTTATTGTACGTTTTGTGACTCAGTACTAGATTCCTAAATACTTTTTGACTGACCCCAATATTGAGTCATTGAATTATTGTGCTTCTGTGTATTGGATTCCTAAATACTTTTTGTCTTGTGGATTCAGGTTGCTCACGCCACATAGCTGGTAACAAAGAATGGTTCACGTCCCTTTCTTTTGTGTCCCGTATAGAGAATGTTACTTATGCCGATAATTCTTCAACTCCTAATTGGTGAGGGTTCAGTTAGAGTTAACAATCAGTACACTTTAAAGGATGTGGCACTTGTTAAAAACTTAAATAAAACTTGCTCTCTATTTCACAATTGCTAGATGATAATCTTGAAATAACTTTCACTAAAAATTGCTGCAAGGTTGTAGATTCAAATGGTGAGCTTATGTTTAACATGTCTCCATTTGACAAAGTTTTTAAAGCTGAATTTTATATGTCATCCTCTAAGCATAGGTGTCTAGTTGCTAATTATTCAAAAGACTTATATTTTTGACATCATAGACCTGGTCACATAGGCTTTGATCACCTCACACATGTTAGTGGTCTTGATCGCATACGTTCGTTATCTAAGCTTATATTGGACAAAGAAATTGTTTGCTCTTCTTGTAGACATGCTAAGATGATTGTAGGTTCACATGCTCCACTCACAATGACCATGACAACAGCATCGGCACAACTTTTACACCTTGACACCATAGGTCCTTCACGTGTTCAATCTTTTGGAGGTAAATGATATGTGCTTGTAATTTTTGATGATTATTAGATACTCTTGGGTTTACTTTATGGCATCTAAGAATGAACCTTTTAGTCACTTTAAATTTTTGGTTCTTAGACTTTCACTTGATCACCCAAGATCTTTGAAAGCAATTAGAAGTAATAATGGAACCGAATTTAAAAACCATTTTTTGATCACTTTTGTGGTGAAAATGAAATACATCATCAATTTTCTTCACCATACGTACCTTAGCAAATTGGTGTCGTAGAGAGAAAGAATACAACCTTAGTTGATATGGCTAAGACTATTCTTGATGAATACCAAACTCCTAGGAATTTTTGGACAGATGCAACTGCAACAACTTGTTATGTCTCAAATCTTTTTTCTTCCGAGCTAAGCTAGGAAAAACTACATATGAGCTACGGTTTGGGCATAGGCCTAATGTCACACACCTTAGGGTTTTTGGTTGCAAATACTTTGTTAAAGAATATGGTAAACTTGATAAATTTGCAACTAGATTTGTTGATGGCATGTTTCTTTGTTATCCATCTCATACCAGTGGCTACTGTGTGCTTTTACTTGACACTAACAAGATTGTGTAGACTTGTGAGATTTCTTTTGATGAAGCTAGCCATTGTACTTAGCTCTAATATCGCATATCAAGATGCATATCCGCAGGGCGAGAGTATTTTCGTTGAAGATAAGGAAGAAGTGGTGCTGCTGCTCAAAAATTCAAAAGCTAATAACACCGTTACTGCTCCTGATTTTGATTCACAACTAGCGCCAATAACTATCATTGCTGATCCGGATCATCCTCAAGCCACAAGCTCATCGATTGGTTATGAACATGAAGAAGAAGAAGAAGCTTGTAAAGTGTCTACTCCCCTTCGTGTCCTCAAAGTCATCCTCCACAACAGATTATTGGAAGCTTGCACGAATGAGTCAAACAGTCCAGATTTTTTAATCCATACTCTCAGGCTCATTCTTCTTTCGTTGCTTCTTTTGAACCCAAAGAGATATCACACGCACTCACTAATGAATCTTAGATTGTTGCCATGCAAGAAGAGTTAGAAAATTTTGCAAGAAATATTGTTTGAAAACTTGTACCTCCACCTCATGATCACACTTTAATAGGAACTAAATGGGTGTTTAAAAATAAACAAAGTGAGGATGAGGTTGTGGTTAGGAATAAAGCTAGGTTGGTTGTCAAAGGTTTCACACAAGTTATAGGTTTATATTTTCATGAAACTTTTGCTCCTCTTGCTAGGTTAGAAGCCATAAGAATTTTGTTAGCATTTGCAACACCAACCGGTTTCAAGTTATATCAAATGGATGTTAAAAGTTCTTTTCTTAGTGGCTACATAGATGAGGAGGTTTATGTTAAGAAACCACCTGATTTTGAAAATACAAATTTTCCTAATCATGTTTACAAACTGTCCAAAGCTTTGTATGGTCTCAAACAAGCCTCTAGAGCATGTTATGATAGGTTAAAAACATTCTTACTTAAAAAGGGGTTCACCATGGGCAGAGTAAATAAAACTTTTTTGTACTTAAGTATGGCAATGATTCACTATTTGTTCAATTGTATGTGGATGATATTATCTTTGGTTGTGCTTCTCATGATCTTGTGTCCAAATTTTCAACTATGATGAGTTCAGAATTTGAGATGAGTATGATGGGAGAACTCATGTACTTTTGGGTTCGCAAATCAAACAAACCAAGGAGGGAACATTTGTGCATCAAACGAAGTATACAAATGACCTCCTTTGGCATTTCAACATGGAAAATAGCAAGCCTCTTTGTACACCAATGGAAACAAGGACAACACTTGAACTTGAAAAAGACAGTGAAGCCATTGATCAAAAAGAATTATAGAAGCATGATTGGGTCACTTTTGTACCTCACAATATCAAGACTGGATATACAATTCAACATATGTCTTTGTGCACGATTTCAAGCTTCCCCACGCGTTTCACATCGTCAAACCATCAAAAGGATTCTCAGGTATTTACATGGTACTCGAGAATATGACATTTTTATTCCTTCTTCCTCAATTGTTACATTAAAAGCCTTTTCATATGCTGATTTTGGGGGTTGTAGGATTGATAGGAAAAGTACATCGGGTTGGTAATTCACTAGTTGATTAGTCCTCTAGAAAATAAAGTTCAGTTGCACAATACACGACCGAATCTGAATATGTAGCTGCTGCTAGTGCTTGTTCACAAATTCTTTGGATTGCTCAAACACATAGGGACTATAGGTTAGATCTAGATAGTGTTCCCCTGTTTTGTGACAACACTAGTGCCATTCAAAAAACCCCGTGCAACACTCTAGAACAAATCACATTAACATTAGATATCACTTTCTTTGTGATAATGTTGAAAAAGGAAACATTGTGCTTTACCATATAGATACTGAACAACAATTAGCTGGTATTTTCATGAAACTGTCGAATTTCACTCATTTCTCGTTCAGTCGTAATGAAATAGGGGTTATGCATCCTCATGGATTAAATTGAGGGAAGTCTATGTGTGAATTTGAAATTAAAAGATAATATGAGCATAAGTGTTTGATACATATATGACTTTGTGATTCCTTTTACATGCTGAAAGTTCTTACTGCATTACTCATGTTATATATTTTGTAGTTTTTGCCATGACTAGTAATTTGAATAATTACTTACACTAAATCCGGTCATGATTGAACTTTCTTGCTATTTTGAAGAATTAATAAATCAATAGCCCACATGTTGAGCTTTCATGACCAAATGAAAAATAAAAAAAAGATCAAGAGAATATGCATGTATCGCACTTCTTCTTTTGAGATTTCTTATGATTGAACTTTGATATGCACTTGGAAGGAGATGTGTATGACTAAAACCATGTCCTTAAGCTTCTAATTGTCAAATGACATAGGCTTGGCCTGGTTGGTTAGAATCAGGCGGATTTTGCATATAATCTATTGCAAAGTTTATATGATTCAAATTTGTGGTTTAAAAGATAATAAAAAATAGCAACATATGTCATGCTTTAAGGTTTTGAAATAGTCAAGTTTGTGAGATCATGACTTGCTTAAATTGAAATTACACTTGATATCTAGCATGGCTTACACTACTTTATGTATCTCATTGATGTGATAGTGCAAGGTACTTGATAGTATGGCTTGGATGAGCTTTGTTTTATATATATATGTCATATTATGCTCATAATCAGATCAAATTTCTCTTTTGTATCTTGCTGAATACATTGTCAAAGGGGAAAAATATGTCACACATTGCACATTCAAAATTTTTTTGCACGATTCTTCTCCGGGGGAGTGAACATTCTTAGGGGGAGAATTTTTTGGTTTCTTTTCATTTGATTTTTGATTTTTCAAAAAGGGGGAGAAAATTTCTTTTGTCAAAACTCTATATGAAATGTGAATGAGCCAATGTTCCATTTCGTAGTGGTGTTGCCAATGCATTCATCAAGTAGGAGATTGTGAGACCTATGTGTTGAATACATTGACAATTATGTGCTTAATACATTGGCAATTATATGTATATGTCATATTATGCTCATAATCAAATCAAATTTCTCTTTTATTTTGCTGAATACATTGTCAAAGCGGGAGAAATATGTCACACATTGCACATTCAAATGTGTTTTGCACGATTCTTCTCTGGGGGAGTGAACATTCTTAGGGGGAGAATTTTTTGGTTCCTTCTCATTTGATTTTTGATTTTCAAAAAGGGGGATAAATTTTCTTTTGTCAAAACTCTTCATGAACATGAATGAGCCAATGTTCCATTGTGTTGCCAATGCATTCATCAAGGGGGAGATGGTGCAACCTATGTGCTGAATACATTGGCAATTATGTTGAATGTGAGGGTTAACATGTAAAGTTTTGAATATACCTGCGAAGCCCACTTCGGATTGTCTGAACTTTGCGGCACGTGAGTTGCATCTGAGTCAATCTTTGAAGTGTCCGAACTTTTCCTTTTATAATACATAGCGGCTGTTCGGACTGTCCGAACTTTCTACGTGCTGAAACAATCGTCTAGCTGCTATATTTTTAACTTGCAATGTTTCAAACTTCTTTTTTTTTTTGCTAATGGAAGTTTGCTTATGGTTCGTTTTGGCTGATCATGCTGGATATCATTTAGCTAGGTTTTGCAACATGCTTATGTGAGGTGATCACATAAGTTGTTGTGGTTTTTGGACTAATGTGAGTCAAGTCGAGGACTTGTGCTCAGAGAAGTTGCTTGTTTGTTTATGTGCAGGTGGTGCTTGAGGTCAAGACATGGCTGGTGACGGTGATTCATTGAACTAGTCTTAGGGAGAAGATGAGGTTCAACAACTAATTTTGGGAGGAATTGTGGTTGAGTTGATCGGGAGGTCACGCAACATGTTTGAGTCAAGAACAATGCATATGAAGGTATCATGGACGTCGTTGGAAGGGAATTTTAAGTGTACAAGGGATGCATGGACGTGGCAATACGGTTCCAAGACGTGATAAAGATTTATGGACGTGAAGATATGGCCAGAACGGTCCAACCAGCTGGATTATGCCTCAAGCTGCGGCTAAGGTGGTTATGGTTCAAATATGGAATGTTTTGAGTTGGTTATTGTTAGATTTTGTGTTTATCAAGAAATTGAGTTGTTTTATGAATGTTGGGACATTCCAAAAATGTTTGGAAGTCTTAAAATTTATTCACTCTGTGTATGGAAGAGTCTTGAGCAGTTATGGAAAGTTTCGGTTGAAACTGAGTATGAGTAGGAGACCTAGTGTTGATTGTGTTGGTGTAAGGGCTGGTTATATAAGCAAGGAAAGCCAGGTCTCATGGAGAGATGAATTGTGGCTGTTCCTCTTGTTTTTTGATTGAATAAAATTCATAGTTTTAGAGGATCTTTTGTGCCTTGTTCGTCCTACTTTTTTTGGTAAGTTTTTCTCAGCGAGTTTTTGGGCAGCCAATGTTGCTTCACTGTTTTGATCATAACTCGCTTTTTACAGATCCAGTCGACATGATTATTTTTGTATTGTCTTCACAACTCAATTATCTATCATCTGTGAAACTTTCACAGTTATTGGATTTGTAATTTTTGACCTACCCGAGTTTCTTTGCAACGTTGCAGATCTGTTTTTCCTCCGTTAGAACAGATTGATCTTTGCTCGGGGTTTCGGTCATAACATGAGTTTTACTCAACATATTCTCATGATTCTTGTTGTCGTGTCTTCGTGACTTGATCCTATACAATCTCTATTACTTTTTTCATGGTTGAACTGAAAAGCCCTATATTTTAGATGAGCATCTCAGCAAGGAGACCCAAGTTTAGAAAAGAAATCAAAATAGCAAGTGCCAAAAATCAAATCATTTCAAACCTATTAGAGGGAATTAAAAAAACTTAGCTAGTGTTCAAATGAGATTAACATGAAGATTTTAGTTGACCATTCGATTCCTAATATTTCAAATAGTCTCTCTGCAAACATTCATAATTTTTGAAGCAAGTTTGCTATTTAATTCAATGGCCACATTGAATTCCATCCATATTCGAATTCAAATTTGAATTGGAATGAAATTTAGTCAAATCAGTTATTTGAGTTCAAAATCGAATTATACACCTTTGAATTGGTCACTTTGATCTAGAATTTAAGTAACAGAGAAGTAGATGAGGGAAAGGAAGTGGGACCCATTGTCCAGTGAAACTCAACCTGGAAATTGCCTCTGTTCTCAGCTCGACACCTCCCCAACATGCAATCCATGCAGCAGGGAGCCTGCTTGCTTCCTCTCTTGGACACCAAGCCACCCAGGCAGTTGCAAGGTTGATCTTACCACTCATTCTCTCACCAGTGCACAACACAGCACCCTCCTCTGTTTGTTCTTTAACCAGCGGCCTTCTCCTCTGCACCACCCCAAGGTCAGCAGTAGGAGCCGAGTTCCATTCACTTCTTAACAGCAAAAAGTTGCACAACGTCTTGCTCTACCTTCCTCTCCATTTTTCTCGCTGGTTCCTCAATCGTATGCTTGTTATTTTGAAGTTTGGCGGCAACGAATTCTGGCCACTGTGGAAGCTCCACTCTGTTCCACCGTTAACCCCTTGCTACAAGAAATTTCTCACCTCGGTCCTTGAAGACAAAAGGTGCGCCTAGTCATCCCCTAGCTGCTGGTAAAGTTTCACATCATGGCTTGGACCGTAGCTTCCCTATTTCAAATTCTTGTGACGAGCTTCGTGGGTGAGTTGAGCTTGGTCTCATTCAAAATTTGTTTTCAGCGTGAAGGCATAGCTTGTGCTAGTTAGATTTTATCTTGCCCTTGTCCTGGCGCACCACCTAGACAAAAAAAAAACCAATGGATTTCATTGAGGAAGGATGCCGGAATCTCAATTTTCCTGGCCGGAGGCGAACAGCGGCTCGGTCCACCCTGACTGCAGTGTTTCCCTCCTCTTCATCTAGTTTTTGAGGCATAATCATGTTCCCCAGGTCATGGAAAAATTGTAGATCAATTTTCCATGCGAAATAATCCACCGTAGGGCCTGGCCGACATGGCCGGAACCCTAGGTTCCACCATTGCTGTGGGAGGCTCATCTCCGGTCATCTATCGCCGGCGGGAGCTGCACCATGGTTTTCCACGTGTGAAATAAGGCGGGGGTGGCAAGTATCAAGGTATGCCATGCCCTGGCACGGGCGCTGGCGAGCAGCTGCCGACAGGCGCTGCCCGAGCGCCGCTGGCGCGAGGTTGAAGACGGTCCTGATGGGGCCCGACCATCAGTGTCTATGGCGCATATCCCGGATCTAATGCGGCCATTCGTTTTGATGTGACAGTGGCAATGTTTTCTGTAGCCCCGTGTGGCTTGAATGCTACTGGTCCATTTTAAAACTGTGGGCCCCCTTCTTTATTCAAACTTTACTATTGAAATTTAATTCCATATTTTGCTCCAACTGTGAAAATCAATATCTCTTAGCATAGTTTTACAAATAAATTCTCAAATAAATTTTTTTACAACCAGGATGATTTCTACTCTCAAGTGATGCACTTGGATACATATGAAAATCCCTAATTTGTCCTCAATAATGCCATGAAGAAAAATGTCTTTGGAAATAATTCCTGATTCTCCATTCCTTCAAAAATTCCCAAACTTGGCGGGATCATTCCTCATAATTCCCTTGAGACCCAGTAAGAATTTCACATCAATTTTAGTTGATTTGAATGGCCAAATTGTGTTCCCAATCTGAATGTACCTAAAAATCCCAAAATATCCAGAAACTTTTTCAGCAAATTGTCCAAACTTGTAAATTCAATATCTCATAGTAGAATGCTTAGAAAATTATGAAACCAATTTTGTTGAGTCACTGTTGACCTCCTCTAAAGAGAACTTCAACTTTTGGCCATGTTAAAGTCCCAGCTTTTCCATGAAAATTCTGAGAAATGTTTAGCTACATTGAATTTTAGACAACAAAGACTTCCATGAACTTAGCCCAATTTTGGCCCGTATCAAACTCATAGCAACTAGTGTCCACTGTAGAATTTCCAGAACCATTGGCTATTATTTAATATATCTAACAGTGTTTCCATTCAGCTATGTTATATTATCACTATTGAATCACTTTGCATATTCTTTGCATATCGAATAGTTGCCGAGCTCAAAGAGACCCTGGAGCCACTAGAAGTCATCAACCCGGAGACTAATTGTAACCCCATCTTGCAGGCCAGGCAAGCTCCGGTTTGCATTTAACAACGTTTTAAATTTTTATTTGTATCACACTATATGGGTTAGAATGTATTGTGCATTTGGTCTAGGTTTTCTTGGAGTTTTCCACTTGCAGGACCAGAGCACCCATGAGAGCAGGGTAGATGTTTAAGTCCTCGATGCGTCCATGCTATGCTTAATGTTATAGTTGCTTTGGTAGAAGTCGAGTAGTTGGAATCTATTCGCGAGTTTAGGAATTGGGTTCACATGGGATTGGTCGAGTGAGAGATTCACCATTTGGTTAAATATGATATTTGGCATGGAGTAGGAGCAGCAGGGCATAGGGGCCTGTGAGCTATAGTTGTGCCTGTGTCGATCAAGGAACGATCCGTGTGCGGCCTTGTTGAGCATGTTTGAATGTACCAAAGGCATACTGGATATATGAGACCCAGTAAATTGATGTAACTTGTCCACCTTAGTGTCAAAGCATAACCTACCATCTTATAGATGTGAGTTGAGAGCAGCAAGATGTAAACCTGCCAGCGGGTATGTTTGTACTCAGTGTGGGCGCCTCCTGCTCATAGCGGTGGGACCGATTCAGCATGTAGGTAGTGGGTGAAAGGTTGCCGCATAAAACATCATTGGAGTGTGCCTTCGCAGCCCCGAGTGTGGGTGTATATGTCATGCTAGTCTAGTATCCCTGCAGGTGTATATCGATTCGAGTTGTCGTCCCTCGTGGTTATTGAGTACTGCTTGTTTACTGCGTCGTGATGTAGTTAATTATTTGAAGCTAAATATTATTGAATTATGTTTTATGGAATAATTATGTATTGATACTTGTATGTTTAGAATAGGTTGCTCACTGAATTTTAGATTCATGAAGCCTTAATTTGCTACTAAAAGCTGAAGGTAAGGACTAACATTTAGGCGAGTCTTTTATTTCAAACTGTTGTCATATATTATGTATATCCTGCATAAAGAGTTTTATGCTTTGTGGAGATGGTTAAGTCTTGCTGAGCCTTCATGCTCACGGTTGCTATTTTTAGTTTTTGCTGCAGATGATGACGTATATGATGAAGGTTTCAATGGTGAGGCATTGCCCCGTCGGGGTACACGGCCGAGTGGGAACTCTGCATGCCGCCGTGATGTGATTTGTGTGCTGCTAGTGTGATTCTGTTTGTGGGTTGAATGGAATGACTTTTGCCTAGCTTAGGCTTGAGTGTCGAGACCTATGAACTTATTTTCCACTGTAATGTATTTTAATATATATTATTAGTAAAAGACAAAGCTTGTATAACACTATGTTGTTTTATGTAATACGATGTACCTTATTCTGGTGCTGTTGGCTGCCGCATCACACAGCACCACCCAATTGCGATTTCTGGAATGTCAGGACCACGGTCCTCACATGAACATGTCTAAATTAGTCGCACACATGATTTGTTTTCAGATTGGTTTTCTACCAAGGGATTTTTGTAGCTTCCGCTAAAAAAGTTTAAATCTACCATTCACCCCCTTTGGTAACTTTTCACATGCTCTTCGATCCTACAGTTAAAAGTTACATCGGTTTCCTGGGAACCATACAGCCATTAAGCAATCTGGTACAACTCAATACTTGTTCAGCAGAGCCGCACACGACTCAGTCCTTAAACGACACAGACGGGGCTACCATACCAACCTCACCCACCTTCCTCACCATTGCCAACCTTGGCACGATGTGGTCACAAGCATTCTTCACCCTTCGACCTGAGATCAACCTTGTGCGTCCCCTCCTACAAAAATCTTCGTCCACATCTCAACTTTAAGAGTGAACATTGTGGAGAAGTGAGTAGGTTTCCCTCACTAGACTTTTTCGCAGGTAGAATTCAACTACTTGACATGTGGTCGATAAAATGTGACCATATGCAAGTAGATTCCAACTACTCGACTTCTACCAGTCCACTTATTCCTAACTCTTTAGCATGCCATTAATGACACAATGAAACCTTAATCTACCCAGACACTCCCATGTTCACTTTGTTCATGCAAGTGGTGTTTTCATCCAACATAGACCTAATGCACATATCAAGTCTATTCAATGATGTGAATACAAAAAAACTTTTATAAAAGCTCTTAAATGCAAATTGGGATTCCTCACGTCATGGCAGCTCCGAGATGGGATTCCTCACGTCCGAGTTGTACTCCAATCAAGCTCAATTCGCCATTGCATGATTATCGATGTGAATAAACTACACATAACAGAAATGTAACTTAGGAAATTAATTTATGAATATTCTTATAATTCATAGTATAATCAAGTGCTAACAGGAGAAGTAGGTTATGCTGCTATTGTTTTACAGCACTAAGGAGAGGCCAACCTAGTTAATTGATTTATGTACAAAGGCAACTATGCAATATTGGACATATGGACATATGGGCAGTAATGAATCCTTAAAGTTCAAATCCTATGCATAAGGTTAGAAGAGTCCCTGCTGCTTTCTTTAGAGTTCAAAGAAAGATTTAACCTCAGTCCAATTGATTTATGAAAAGGTTCTATAAGCTTGAATATAGACTTTCATGTAAAGAGGCAACAACAGTTTTAAACAAACTGTAAGAACTTGTCTAATGGAGCTCATATTTTTACAGTAACTCAAGGAGATGAAATGAGATCTACCTGAAAAATTTCAGATTTTTAAGCATAGTATTTTGGTCAGCATAATTCTCTAAGTCTTTTCCATTCTATCAATTTCCAGGTAAAATTATTATCTTTGCCATACTAAATAGTAGGTTATTCTTGTTGGAATGGTCATAAGGAACTCAATGGAATTTGTTTCATAATTTTTTGACAATTCTATAGTGAGTTATGAATTTTCCATGTTCATACTATTTCCTGAAAATGTTTCTGTTATTTTCTGGTAGTTTTCATGGACATAGGCAAAGTCACAACATTAGACATACTTATTCATGTACAATGATGTTGGTATTTTTACTTGAAGTGATATGGAACCAATGGAACACTCTCGCCAAGTTACACATATTTCCCTTCAGTAGAACTCCTATAATAATTTCCTTCATGTTTATGCCTAAAGATTCTTATATAAATTCCAATGCTGCTCATATCAAATACTTCAATCCAATGAAAAGTTCTGGTTATAAATAATCTACCAAATTTGGTTTCGTTATTTTTGGAGTCTTCTACAATTATGTACCAATTTTACAACTTCTGGGCCATTTATTGGAATAATAATGTTCTTTTCTGCAATTTGAATTACCCTAGGAAATAATCAATATTTAAACTAATTTAAACATCTGAACATAGTATACAAATTTTACTGGGGATTATAGGTTATCAAAGGAAGGTCTAGGCCAAGTTTTAGAATTTTCTATTTATAGGATCTTCTATAATTATTTTATAAGGATTCAAGAATCAAATAATTCTACAGAAATTTATGAACATTATCTTGTCCATGGTAAATTACTGGATGAGATGAGACTAACAAAATTTGTTTGGCTATTTTTGGAAATGTATACAAGGAGATATGATTTTTGCAAAGTGGAGCATTTTCTGTATTTATTTGTTTTATGTAAATTCTATAAAAAATTCTAGGGCCAACGGAAATGAGACAACAGGATGGCCACAGGCTACATGTGTGCAGTCACACGAAATCCGTAGAACCCAGAAGATCCTATTGCCTTTAGGTTATGAGACCGACACGTGGGCCCGTACCATGGTCATCTTCTACATCAGAACATCCAGGCTCGGGCGGCAGCGCCCTGGTCCCTCACCGGAGGGTGGTCTCAAGTGGCAGGAGATAGGGCAAATCAACCTACGGTCACTGGTGGACACACCTGCAGCATTTTAAGGCGCGGCGGCTAGTGAAACAGGTATGTCGACGGCGGCGGCGGCGGCTACCTCAACGGCGACCTTACACAGCTCAAAAACTATGGAACACACTTAGATTTCTGATCCTAAAGTACAACTGCACGATGGTGAATCCTAATCTACTACCTAATTGCAGGCAACCTAGGCCTTCAATGGTGGCGGTGGGGATTTTTAGGGTTCCAACTTGACGACTTAACCATAATATAATTTTATTGCTCGAGGAGACGCAATAGGAGCTCTAGAAAATAATATCGAATTGTAATGAAGTTTGGTCAATGAGGTACGGTGAATTTCATCGCGGACAGGTTTGGTACAATGAAGCTTGCCAGTGCAAAATGAAGAAACTCTGTGAAAGTAAGCAATGACAGGCCAAACGGGTTTGCAGACACACTCAGTAGAGTAGGTCGCATCTTCATGACAATGTAGTGGCACACGATATGGCTGGAGTCATCAGGAACACGGGTGACACACGCGGACAGAATGATCGTCGCCATGGCGGTCATAGAAACTTCAACTTGGCGATGAGGAAGCTCGGACGGGGCACAAAAATAATCAGGGAGATGCGCAAAACACCAAGGAACCACAAAACATGATGAGCAAGGGCTAAACTCCACCTGGTTGCGTTGGTTTGGCTGGAATGGAGATGGTGATGTGGAACTCGTCTTGCCACCGCGAGGAGAGGAAGAACCAACATCGTGGCGGCTCGAGGAGGATGAAGTGATGCTTGGGCACACTTTTGTGACCTTCAATCACCAGGGACGCGCCAGCACACATCGGCCAGCGCCTGCAGCAGGAGCGGCTATGAGCTGTTGGGTTGTTGTGCAGGGGAGGCCAAAGGAGGAAGCTAGGTTTTGCCTGGTTCAAAAATATCAAGCAGAGATGGATATGGGCAAGCAATGCTGTGGGAAAGAGCAGGAGAGCCAAGCAGCTATGTGGAACATTTGCATGTAATCGTGGTGCTTGCTTGTGGAACAGAGCAGTCGGTTCCTTGCTTAAGTTCAGTATATGGACGGTTAGATTGCCTCCTCACAGAGAGGATCCCGCATTTACTCGTACCGTGGACTTTGGCCCAGCCAGCTCACACAAAATCACCTCCCCTTTCAATACCCCGCAAGAGATATTCCCGCCGTCATGACCATCTGTGACACACCCAATGCCATCGCCAACTCTTCCCTTCCCAACACTGTCACATCCTTCTACCACCCGAAGTAACTCCACCCGGCGCCGCTCCCCCCCCCATTAATCCCTCATGGATGATGTTTCCGATGCTTTATTCCCAACCACTTTGCCAAAACATGTCGTGGTAGCCCTCGATGCTCCCGTTGCCTTCAACCAGACCACAGAGTAGCCACCTGCTCCTCTCCCTGCGCGCGCTATCTTGTCTGAAAGCCCAAGAGCTCTAAACCGCCTCCTCCCAGGATCCTCTAATGGGTCTACCTTGCACTGACGGAATTCAACAGCCAGTCTGCTCCCCCACTCTGTAGGACCCACTCACCTCCATTTCCAGCATCAGCTCCGGCCCCCATGTACGCCATCACATCCCCACCTCGCCCTGCCTGGCTTTCTTCCTCCTTGATCCTCTTATACCCCCCGAGCAGACACCGCAACCCACCCCCGCGAATAACAACAAACAGATCCTCGCACTTTGCAAAACCCCTCCACCGACAATGGCGAACTTCCCCATTGATCCGCCATGCATCCTCCCCCATGGCCACCTCTTCGCACTCGATGGCGGTCCAGCTATGATCCCTTGCCTCTGCCACCACCTCTAAGTGTTAGCACTCCGCACCCATGAGAGCTACATCATCACCGAGGACCGTGATGGACACATCAACCATGCAGACTACAACTGGTTCAGCAATCGCATCTCTCATGTTCTTGATCAGGAGTTTGGGCTCAGGGTTTGCTCCTGTTGCATCACCCCGTGGGCATCACCCTCTTCCAACTGGAATCGGGCTACCACCATGACATCCTCCTCCGGAAGGAGCCCATTGTCATCGACAACCACCACATCGCCTTCTCCCGTCATGACTTTGGCATCAACCATCGCACCGCGAACTACAACCACTGTGGTTGGATCCTCATACTCGACTTCCCTCTCAACTACCAGTCTGTGGAGCACGTTGATGCGGCTGTGGCCACCTTCGACCATCTTATCTCTTGGCACAACGTCTCGAGGCAACTTGAGTACGTACTCTGTAAATGCCTCTACAATGGCACTAGGTCTGTCTCGCGTAGCCTAGTGCTTCACCATGGCGATACCATGGGACAAGCCTGGTCCTGGACCTGTCTTGTGGTCGTCCTTAATGGGGCTTTCATCCGGCCTCAGCACCCTCCTAGTGAAGATGACGTTCCTCCTGTGGGGAACTATCGGTACCCTGCATACCGTATACCCCTTGGGACTACAAAAGGACCAAAGGGACTTCACCTATCGGAGTTGAAGACCTGCGAAGGTCCCACATGTTATACGAGACTGGACATGCCTCCCATCTATGGTTAGCTCCGGTACTGCCACGAGTACACTGTAGCCGGAGCTATACCCCACACATGGGATAGCTCTGGGCTAAACACTTGTGGGGCATCCCCGGACCTAACCTCCGATAGAGGGAAGCTCCAGTATCGACATGTGTACATCTACACCGGACCTACCCGTCCCAGACAAATAGCTCTAAAGCTGCCATGTGTCCGAACCGCCGGACCTTCAACCTTGGCAATCAAGCTGGTGAACCCCAATGGCTCGGACCTCCAAGGGGCAATCAAAGACTTCAAGACCTGATTAAGTGTCATTAATACCAAATTAATGACACACAATTAGTAGGCCATTAATACTAGTAACAGCACTGTCAGGTCCCGTTACCACGCTATTAAGAGTAATTAATCTCATTAATTATGTATTAAACATTAGTAACCGCCGGGGCCACATGTCGGGCCAGGCTAACTATGTAACGACCAGTCCTTGTACTATAAAAGGACTGATCGATGATACATAGGGGGACACTTACGCTCTCTGACACATACATAGTCTATGGGCTGAAGCTCTTAGACGCTCAATACAACAGCTACACACCCCGTGGAGTAGGGTATTATGCTCATGCGGCCCGAACCACGTAAATCCTTGTGTCCATTCGCCATACTCTTCAGAATCTCTGCGCACCCAATATCGAACTATAAACTCCGCGAGCTACCAACGGTAGTATCGGGAGAATTGCAGAAAAACACTCCGACAGTTGGCGCGCAAGGTAGGGGGCTGCCCGAGATTTCAAGAATGGTGAACTCAGCTGCTGGATCGTCCAACGACAACCCTGCTGCGCAACCTGCTGGAGGCAATCCCTCCAACATGCAACAACCAGCAGGTGCCGCGGCTACAGCAGGAGTCATGCCTTCGCCGCCACCGTCTACACCAGCAAATCAAGCTGGACAACGGGACGGAGAATCTGCGTCGGTCACAACGTCGGCGATTAACAACAATCTTGAACACGCGCTCCATGCAGCATGTGCTCTCCTCCAACGCCCACCACCTCCGGGGGCATCCCAGGGTGCAATGGAGCAGTGGAGGGCTGATGTGGAACATTTGGTTGTAGCAGCAGCTGATCGCATCAGCAACCAAGGTCCTCCCCCCTTGGGGCAGGCCCCATCGCAGCATCAGACTTTGTCGGGCAGACTTGGTCCACACGCTTCCCAAAGTAGGAGGCGTGATGCGTCTCAACAAGTGACGTCGCTGCCTTCCGGGGCGCGACGCACCCATACAGTAACCAGGCTTTCAACTCATGACATTCGGGTGGAGCTTGATCGCCGTTACCGTCAACAGGACGACCGCGTCCATATTGAGCGTGCTCGCGAAAGGCGAGAAGCTCGAGATAGTCCTGTTCACGAGGGAGTAGGAGGAGGCTGTTCTGCCCTGGCCATGCACCTACGCATGGTCAGATGGCCACAAAAGTTCCAGCCTCACCTGCCGGAGAAATTTGACGGGACTGTCAATCCCGCTGAGTTTCTCCAGATTTACTCCACTGCAATCCTTGCGGCCGGAGGTAACATGGTCATAATGGCCAACTACTTCCCCGTGGCTTTAACTGGGACTTCTAGGTCCTAGATCATGAGCCTTCCGCTCAACTCTATCAATAGTTGGGCGAAACTGTGCCAACAGTTCACCGCCAATTTTGGGAGTTCATACACCTGACCAGGCACCAAACTGGACCTTTTTGCTATCACGCAGAAGGGGGGAGAATCCCTGCATTCTGTCATCCAAAGGTTCTCCCAGGTACGAAACACTATTCCTTCTATCTCTAGCGCCTCTGTTATTGTGGCATTTAGACAGGGCGTACGAGACAAGAAAATGTTGGAGAAGCTGGCAATCAAGGAGATCACCAGCGTCACGGAGCTCTTTAGCTTCGCAGACAAGTGTGCCAAAGCTGCGGAGGGCCATGAAATGCATTCCAAACCACCTCCGGAGGATAATAAAAAATCCTCCAAGGGCGAAGCCACTACCTCCGGGAGTGGAAAAAAGAAGAAGAAGACCAACGGCAAGAAAAAGCCATCGGCCAGCACACCTACTGCTGCAGCTGCCGCAGCTCCAGGTGGCCGGGGGCCACGCCCCGTGAAACGACCTCGTCCATCATCAGAAGACAGCGGCAACTCAAAAGTGTGGTGTCCTATTCATAAGTCGAATAGCCACAACTTGAAAGACTGCCGAGAGGTCCAGAACCTTGCCGAGCACTACAACAAGCGCCGGGAAGAAGTTCCTTTCCGGCAAAGGGAAGGAAAACAGAAAGTCGAGGAAGATCCGGCTGAAGAGGAGTTAGGCTTTCAGGACCATAAAAAAGTCTTGAAGGCTGTTTACACCTCCGTTGACGACGACTATGACGTCTCCGACAATGAACAACGGAAAACCATGAACACCATTTTTGGTGGTTCGTGGGACATCACCTCCCACCGTGTCCTCAAGACCATGCGGTGGGACATGGCTTCGGTGGCTCCCACCGCCAGGGCGGAGCCGCACCGGAAGTGGATGGATACTGCCATCTCTTTCGACGCATCAGACTGCCCGCGGAATATGATCGGAGCTGGTCAACTCGCATTGATGGTATCTCCGACCATCAACAATATTCAACTCCACCATGTAATGGTGGACGGAGGTTCGGGGTTGAATCTCATAAGCTTCAACGCTTTCGTCAAGCTTCAGCTCCGACCTTTAGATCTTCACCCCTCCGGACCTTTCTCTGGAGTAGGTCCGGGGGCCATAACCCCACTTGGTGCCATTACTCTTCCCGTGAACTTCGGGATTCGGGAGAAATATCGCACTCAGAAGTTGGTCTTTGACGTTGCTCAGGTCAACTTACCCTTTAATGCCATCCTGGGCAGGCCAGCCTTGTACAAGTTCATGGCTGCTGCTCATTGCGGCTACTTGGTGTTGAAGATGCCAACAACAATTGGTGTTCTCCGGATTTGTGGAGATTGCACCGCCGGAGTGACAGCTCTGTAAGAACTTCACGCGCTTGCCACAGCGCAAGAAGAAGAATATGGAAAGGAGCAAGCTCTGAAACCCCCGAGCATTTGTCATCGAGGCTCAACCTCCGCACCTCACGTGCAACCAAGCAGCAACACCGACATTCCCGTCAAAGTTGTCCAAATCGGTTCCGACGCCGCTCATACCACCCGCATATCGGGAGGTCTGAATGACAAATAGGAACTCGCGCTCATCACTTTCCTCCGGGCTAATGTCGACGCGTTTGCCTGGCAATCATCACAAATGCCTGGGATCCCTAGGGAAGTGATGGTGCATAATCTGAAGATCTACCCTGACGCTAGGCCTGTGCATCAGAAGCCTCGGAAGCAATCAGTAGAGTGACAAAACTTCATACGACAAGAAGTGAAGAAGTTGCTCGAAGCTCGATTCATCCGAGAAGTCTTTCACCCAAAATGGCTGGCAAAACCAGTCATTGTACCTAAGGCTGGCGGGAAGCTTCGGATGTGTATCGACTACACAACACTGAATAAGGCATGTCCAAAAGATCCATTACCACTACCTAGAATAGATCAGATAGTGGATTCCACCTCTGGGTGCAAATTACTGTGTTTCCTAGACGCATATTCTGGGTACCATTAAATCAGAATGTCTAGGGAAGATGAAGAGCATACTTCTTTCATCACAGTAGGTGGATTGTATTGTTATACTGCCATGCCATTTGGTCTCAAGAATGCGGCCTCAACATTTGTACGAGCTATGTACAAAACCTTTGGAGAGCTCATCAGAGACGTAGTGGAAGTGTACGTTGATGACATCGTCGTCAAGATTAAGGACACGGAGTCACTTCTTGACACCTTGCAAGCTGTCTTCGATAAGTTGCGAGTCACTCGCACGATGCTGAACTCGGAAAAATGTGTCTTCGGGGTTAGCCCCGAAAAGATTCTTGGTTTCCTGGTAAACCACCGAGGCATAGAGGCAAATCCGACGAAGATTAAAGCCATTATAGATATGCGGCCACCAACCCGCATCAAGGATGTCCAGAAGCTGACTGGATGTCTAGCTGCCCTCAGCCGGTTCATCTCAGGACTGGCGGAACAGGCACTACCCTTCTTCCAACTATTGAGGAAGTTCAGACCATTCCAATGGTCTGAAGAAGCAGAAAGGGCATTTCAGGAGCTGAAGCAGCTCCTCACCACTCTACCAACCTTGGTAGCTCCGAACCCTGGTGAGCCTCTACTTCTTTACATTTCGGCAATCGACGAGGTTGTCAGCATGGTCCTGGTTGCGGAGAGACGAGAACCGTCACAAGCTCAGGAATCCAGACCCCTCCGGGAGAGTCAGGAGGTTCCTGAAGGCAAGTCTGGGTCCCAACCCCCAGACTTGAGTCAACAAGGAGTTACTCTTGTTGACCAAGAAGAGCCGGACCCCCCTTAGAGGGTCCAGGTCACTCCTGAAGAAGCTCCGGGTTCCTCCAACAAGGACCCAATGATCCCCGAAGAAGGTCCGAACCCCTCCGGGAGGGTCCGGGTCAATGAGGAGGAAGCTCCGGGCCCCTCCGGGAGGGTCCGAACAGTCCAACGCCCAGTGTACTTCATCAGTGAAGTACTTCACGGTGCCAAAACTCGGTACTTGGAAGTACATAAACTACTATACGCAGTTCTTATCGCTTCCAGGAAGCTTCAACACTATTTCCAAGCTCACAAGATCTCATTGGTGACTTCATATCCACTGCGAGCAATTTTGCATAACCCCAACTCCACTAGGAACATTGCAAAGTGGGCAGCGGAATTGGCCGAGTTTGACCTTGAATTCGTTCCAAGACATGCAATTAAAAGCCAAGCATTGGCGGACTTTGTGGCGGAATGGACCCCCTCTCCATCAAACCCTGGGGGCCCTAGTGAGCAGAGGCCGGAACTCAAGGCACCGGTCTTCACCGAGCCTCACTGGACTCTCTACTTCGACGGCTCCATGCAGAAGCAGGGGGCCGGAGCTGGAGTTCTTCTCCTTGCTCCGACCGAGGAGGAGGTTAGATACATGGTGCATGTTGACTTCAAGGCGACCAACAACATGGCGGAATATGAAGCACTTATTTACAGACTAAAGGTGGCACTATCATATGGTGTCAAGCAGCTGTTGGTCAAGGAAGATTCGCAGCTCATCATTAAACAGGTGAAGGGTGAATGCTCCTGCAACCATCCCCAACTAGATGCCTATCTCCTTGAAGTCCAGAGTCTTCAAAAGGACTTCAAAGTCCTGGACCTCCACCATGTACAGTGTCTCCATAATGCTGAAGCTGACGAACTCTCGACGAAAGAGTCAACCGGAGCTTCGGCTCCCGACGGAACATTCGTCCGGAGGTTGTCTAAACCGACAGCTCAGCGTACCGAACTTAGCGAAGGGGGCGAGACCAGCACCTCAAAAGCTGGCAGTCCTGATGGCCCTATTACCATGGCAGCCATCAAGGGTCGTAGGTGCTGCCGGAAGCTCCAAGAAACCCAACACGCAAGACTCAAATGCTCAAGCTAGCTCCGATGCATGGATCTCGGAGATCCGGAGCTACATGAAAGACAACTTCCTTCCAGAAGATAATGTATCCGCTGACCGGATAGTCAGATTGGCTAAAAGATACACGCTGGTAGAAGGGGATCTCTACCGGCGTGGTGCTAACAGCGTCCTAATGCGGTGCATTACAAGGGAAGAAGGTTGCGATCTCCTCGCAGAAATCCATGGAGGCGAGTGTGGGAACCACGCGTCTTCCCGCACGCTGGTCGGTAAAGCCTTTCGGCATGGCTTTTACTGGCCTACAGCGCTCCAGGATGCAATTGAGCTGGTGAAGAAATGTGAAGCATGCCAGTTTCATGCAAAACAAATTCACACACCGGCCCAGCCTCTACAAATGATACCTCCTACATGGCATTTTGCTGTGTGGGGGATGGATATCTTGGGAACTTTCCCAAGAGCCGTCGGAGGTTACAAGTTCCTGTACGTCGCCATTGACAAATTCACCAAATGGCCGAAAGCAACTCCAGTTGTGAGAATAAACAAGCAATCAGCCATCAACTTCTTACAGTCCATCGTATGCAGATTTGGAGTCCCAAACAAAATCATAACCGATAATGGGGCCCAATTCACAAGTTCTGCATTCCAAGGATATTGCGAAGATCTCGGCATTCAAGTCAGCTACGCTTCTGTAGCTCACCCTACAAGCAATGGCCAAGCCGAGAGAGCAAATGCCGAAATCCTAAAAGGACTCAACACGCGCACATATGAGCGTCTAAAAAACATGGAGCCAACTGGATGGAAGAGCTTCCGCCCACTCTATGGGCCAACAGGACAAGTCCAAACCGGTCAACTGGAGAGACACCCTTCTTCCTGGTGTATGGAGCTGAAGCAGTCCTTCCTCCAGAAATCACCTTGGGGTCGCTCCGGGTCCGGACCTTCGATGATGCCGCGCAGGACCAGCTCCGGCGTGAAGACCTTGACCTCCTTGAAGAGGGAAGGTGTCGAGCAGCTGTTCGGAATGCCCGATACCGCCAAGCTCTCCAGCGCTATCACCAAAGGCATGTTCACAGCCGACAGCTCGAGGAAGGCGATCTGGTGCTATGGAGAATACAATCCAGAGAAGGGTTAAACAAACTCTCCCCCAACTGGGAAGGACCCTTCCGAGTGATTAAAGTAACCCGTCCCAGATGCGTTCGCTTGGCAACCGAGGATGGGACACCTCTCCCTAATCCTTGTAACATTGAGCACCTCCATAAGTTTTACGCTTAATATCACGGAGGTGAGTCTGTAGTTACACGAGATGTATTTTATAGTGTCATTGTACAGAGTTGGGTAGCTCCTCCGGGAGAACAGCCGAATCTTCTCTGGATGGTCCGCAAAGTTTAGGCAACACTTGTCATAGTCTCAGAACTAAAAGTGTAGCTAGCTACCTTGGGTCAAACAAGAAACAAAACACACTTAGCTTGATTCCGTACCCTAAGGGTGTACTTGTTTCCCCTGTACCCTGAACCTATAATGAAAGACATCTTTGTGTGAAAATAGACTCCACGTGCATTTACTTTGTTAAAGCTCATTATTTTTTATTTTTCTCTTTCTTGTCTATAACAAAGTTGTGTGATTCTCAAGAATTTTTTAGATCGACTAATTCAAGTACAACTTGAGTCACATTGTTAATCCCTCCGAGTTTTCATGTTGTTGAATGGCTCACCCGCCTGAATGCCACCAGCCAATCTAGGTCCGGAGTGTGCTATCGGCTTAGCCTGGTCCTGCACCCTAAGTACGCCACACTACCTACACCCCGTCAGGCCAAAGTAAGGCAGGTCCTGAAAACAATTGGACTTGGGGAAAACAACTCAGTGCACTTGATTGTATGAAGAATTGCGCTCCACCCAAAAATTTCTTACGAGAATAGTAAGTCGCAACGGAGTTATAGATAGGAAGCGAATTTTACTATTTTTCGTGACTTCAGTGTGCAGGAAAAATAAAGATCTCATGATGATAGTGAATTAAGCTGGAGCTATTAAAGCTCCGACATCCCCTAGATGGCTTGTAGTCGATGTTTTAAACATTGTTAGCTAGCATCGTTGGAGCTACTCATCTCCGGTAAAGACATGGGGATAGCCGTCAAAGTGAACAAAAGATGGTGGGAAGACTTCAGGGGACTAACTGTCGACGCTCTACGTGTTGATGGAGACCACTGCTGGAGTTGCTAAGCTCCGATGGTGGTCAAGGCCGGAACCCTTAAGCTCCGACAACCTCAGGGAGCCTTCACTACCGAAGGCTTCGGACCTACGCTCTACAAGTCTGAAGCACGCGAGTCTTCAACAACTGTTACATCCTCTTGGTACATGTTCACAATCAAATTGTGTACATCTACCAGGGGGCCAAGTGGGACAAAAGTGTTGAAGACAAAAAATGAAATTCATAAAAAACTTGGATTTTATTCATCTGGAGACAAGAGATTACAAAATTGGAGAAAAAGAAGAGAGAATACAAGCGGGAGCTACAAAGAGATGGTCCTAGACCCTATGGAAGAATGAGGTGATTTTCTGGGCAACCTCAGAAACGCTGGCCTGGGTAGCTTCTCCCTCTCCGTCGATGGGGCCTTGGAGCACCGGGTCCAGGGAGAATTGGAGGTCCCGGCTTGTGTAGCACGATAGAATAAATTCTGCGACACTCTTGGCCAGGGATTGTCCCTCGGTTTCCAGCTGGTCCGCAATGACATGACCCATCTTGGTGAGCTTGTTGCCTGCCGAACTCAACGCCTGCAATGCCTGGTCCAGCTCCAGTTCCAGATCATCCGTACGCACGTGACTAAAACCCATTGGCGTCAGTGTGTCGTTGGCTTTGCCCAGGAAGTCCCAAACTTGTTGGGACTCCACGACCCTGCCACTTTGCATCTCCACCAAGGATCTTCTGGCCGCCGCAAGTTCCGAGTTCTCCTGAGCAAGACGCTCCACCTCTTTGGCGTTCTGCTGAATCATTTGAGCAACCTGCCTTTCGAGTTTACTGAGCTATTCCTCCCGGAGGTGGATCTCGTTCCGGAGGTTAACCAGGTCCTTCTCCCGGCCCCGCACCTTCTTCTCCCTGGCAGCAATTTCATTCTCCCTCTTGTGGAGGTCATGTCCTCGCTGCCAGGCCTTCTTCTCCTCTTTCTCGTAGCGCTCATCCAACATCTTGGTGTGCTCTGCGAGACTCTTGTAACCCAGAGTTAGCCTCTGAGTAAGCTCTTCCTCCCTCTTCACGAGGTCATCCCGCAGCTCCAGGAGTTTTTGCTCTTCATCTTCGAGCTTTCTCTCCCGTTCCTCAAGAGTGTGACTCCTGGTTCCGAAAAAGAACCAAGCTAACGCATATGTGTGCCTAGGATGTTCAACACACATACACGAGTGCAATCACAAACGATATACAGATGATTACCACATAACAAGCTTAATTAAACAAATTTTATTACACAAACCATATTATCCTCGAATAGAACCTCTAATGTATATTTATGACAAGTTCAACTAATGCAGCGGAAATAAACTAATTTAGTAAACTAAACAGCTAGGCAACATAAGAGATAGGGTATAGCGCAGCTCCAATCAACACCACAGGCAAAGCTGACGGTAGACACGGCCTAAAACTCCGCATTCTCACCATTAAACTCCCAATCCTGTCCTGCAACTGTTTGGGGGGGGGGATTGCAAGAGTGAGTACATGTCGTACTCAGCAAGTGTGGAAAGTATGACATGTGGCTGATTCAAATGACGACAATAATAATGGCAAAGTGCTGAAAAGTACATTAAAATATTTGAAAAGCAATATATTACATGTATGTGAAATAAACCCATCATAATCATAAGTAATATCACAATACCAATCCATAGTTCACCATCCTCATCAATAATTCCAGATTTCACCATTTACCAATAACCATATTCAATACCAGAAATTAATCCATAACCATAATACTGACCATAACCATCCCTAATACCATCCCGAAACCGAGTACCCTCTAATCATGGAAGTTGTCCAGGTGCTCATAACCGAGAGCACGACTATCATGATAGTTTTATTAGACTCTGCAGAGTTTGTACCACTTTACCCACGTGTTTGTGATTTCATCACCTTTCGATGATTATAGAATCTCAATTATGCCATCTCACACTTCCGTTGGTGTGTGGCCAAGAGATCACAAAATAGCTTTTACAATGGGATTACTAGCCTATTTAGACCCCACTGAGGTTTCACCGGTGGCGATGTCTCCTATAGAGCACATCTTCAACCAAGGGCCCCCTCTTGAGCCATTCGGATCCCAGGGTAGTTCCACCAATCATCAACAAACCCAATCCGACTAACCCTTCCCCGAGCATCCTTAATGGTCCAAATAGCACTAGCAAAGCCCTAATTAATCAGCTACGCTGCACCCATACTTGGCCTCGTGGTGGCACTGTAGTCCTGGCTTATTCTCGCATGAACCGGTCCTTAGATCTAAAGCAAGCAAACCACCATAACATACAACCCATCCACATACCAGGCTTGCTTAGATCACCCATTACCATACCATATCGACCAGTTCACATTAACCAGAATATCATTAATACATAATTAAATGTGTAGTGTTGTTTTCCCATCCCAATTAATCAAGCGAGCAAAAAGGTAAAAGCCCTTCCCGACTCTCTACCATAAATTCCAGGTGACAAGGGTGGTTAATCAATTCTAGTAAACTTCCTATCATAGGATTCCCATCAAATTGACACATCATGCAGTTTTGCAAACAAACATTTATTTTAAAGCAGGATCAATATGCTTCAAGGACACTTGCCTTGCTCTTGCGGTTGATTAGGATCAAAGCCTTCAAACTCTTGATGCTGAAGATCCTCCACGGCACTTTCTAGTGCAAATACGTCTAATCCGCACAATAAACATACAAGACAAGAAACACAATCAAAGAGTGCACAAATATTACTCAATATGACATGTCATGCATGATTGATACAAATGCAAGGTAGAACTTGTCAATAGATTGCTTTTAATGATCAATAACTAGTTCTAATAGCTTTTAACATGTTTATACAGGTTTGGAGTTGATTAGATCAAATTTTAGAATCAATTTGATGCAATTTAACCAGAAAGACCAGACTAGTCCGCTAGGGACCGGACAAGTCCGCACTTTAAGAGATCAGCAGATTAGGGTTTTCTATATCGACGTAAATTTGGAGATTAGGTGTTGAATTCACGTAAGGAAAAGATAATAGAGGGTATACCATGTGTTTAGGACTCCAATGAATCAAGAAACTTGGAGGTAGCACTTGGATCTTTGTGATCTAGGGTTGGCGATGAACTTGGAGATGAATTGGTGACGAAGAACGAAACTTGTTGGAGATCTTGATCCTCTTTCGTTTCCTCCTCTTCTTCTTCTTGCTTGGGATCTTCTCCTCCCTCCTTGATGGTGGCTCCCCACGAACTAGGGTTTGGGTGGGTGGAAAAGTGGCAAATAGATGTCAAACCAAGGGGTGGGGTTGTTTATATAGAGGTGGAGGCTAGGGTTAGATGGATTTTGAGTTTTGGAAGGAGTAGAGGCCAGTTTAGAGTCCCACATAGGCTCTAAAAGAGTTAAGCACGACGTCCCTAGGCCCACTTAACGTGAAACCCAAGATTCATGTCGTAAAACAAAAGATGAACTCGGTGTCGCGAAATATCGGACAAGTCCGGAAAGGACCGGACTAGTCCGAAGTCATCCAGGGAGAAAATCGGACATGTCTGGCCTAAAATTGGACAAGTCCGACTTTAAACAGAGAGGAAATCGGACAAGTCCGCTGGAACACCGGACTAGTCTGGAAAAGTCCAAGGACTTAACAAATTTTCAAGGATTCTTGTAATATCGGACTGGTCCGCACAAAATCGGACAAGTCCGAAGGTTTGCAGAGGCAAGATCGGACTATTCCGCAGCAAAAACGGACAAGTCCGTTTTTAGTCAGAGAGAAATCGGACTAGTCCTCAGTAAAATTGGACTAGTCCGCACTTTCCTGCGTTTTAAGTGCGGTTTTATTCCAAATCAATTTTAAACTCGTTCCTCTTATTGTGGGTTAATGTTAAACATGTATATGAGTGTATGTAGGACATGATGCATGAAAATGAGGGTGTTACAAACCTACCCCCCTTAAAATGAATCTCGCCCTCGAGATTCGACGCGGAAGAGAAGAGATAGGGAAAGTCCTTCTTGAGATCATCCTCCAATTCCAACGTCGCTTCTTTTTCTGTGTGGTGCTTCCATTGAACTTTACACCATCTAATAACCTTGTTCCTTGTGAAGCTCTCCTTAGTTTCCAAGATTTTGACCGGTTGCTCGGCATAAGTCAAATCTTCCTCTAATTCCAATCCTTCCATTGGCACATGTTCTTCCGGTACTCTCAAGCACTTCTTGAGCTGGGAAACATGAAATACATCATGTACGTCTGAAAGATGAGCTGGCATCTCCATCTTATACACTATTTCTCCTCTTTTGTCCAAAATCTTGAATGGTCCAATATAACAAGGTGCGAGCTTGCCCCTTATGTTAAACCTCTTATGACCTCTCATTGGTGACACCTTGAGGTAAACAAAATCTCCTATTTCAAAGGCTAATTTCCTCCTCCTATTGTCCGCATAGCCTTTTTGTCTTGATTGGGCTGCCCTCAAGTTTTCACGAATTATTTGGACTTGCTTTTTGGCTTCTCGCAACACATCCGGACCAAATACTTGAGTTTCTCCTGCCTCATTCCAGAACAAAGGTGTCCTACACTTCCTTCCATATAGTGCCTCATATGGTGAGATTTTCAAGCTTGCTTGGTAACTATTGTTGTATGAAAATTCTGCATATGGCAAGATTTTGTCCCAACCTTTCCCATGCTTCAAAGCACAAGCTCTTAACATGTCCTCCAAAATCTGATTGGTCCTTTCGGTTTGTCCATCCGTTTGAGGACGATATGCTGAACTAAAATTCAACCTCGTTCCCAAAGCTTCATGCAATTTTTGCCAAAATCTGGAGGTAAATTGAGAACCTCTATCCGACACGATCTTCTTCGGGACTCCGTGTCGACATACAATATGCTCCATGTATATTTAGGCCAATTGTGCAGCTGTATATTTGGTCTTCACAGGGAAAAATAAGCTCACTTGGTTAAGCAATCCAAAATTACCCAAATTGAGTCATACCCGGACTGAGTACGTGGTAACCCAACTATGAAGTCCATTCCAATTTCTTCCCAGTTCCATTCCGGAATCTTCAACGGTTGCAATAATCCGGCTGGCCTTTGATGTTCCGCCTTCACTCGTTGGCACACATCACACAATGCCACATATTCAGCTATGTCCTTCTTCATGCTATCCCACCAATAGCTAGTCTTCAAGTCTTTGTACATCTTTGTACAACCAGGGTGAATTGAGTAAGGTGAGTCATGTGCCTCTTTTAGTATATTCTCCCGAATATGCTTCACATTAGGCACAACGATTCTCTTTCCAAGCCATAAGGTACCATGTTCGTCTTCATCAAATCTGAATTCTCTCCCTTCCTCGGTCCTGTCCTTGATTTCCTTGATCTCTTCATCTGCGGTTTGTACCTCTCGAATTTCTTGCTCCAAGGTTGGGTTTAACTCCATCATCTCCATCTCATTTACAAATCCAAGGTTCAACCATTCAAACTCCTTACATAACTCGAATGGTAACTCTCGAACTGTGAGTTGATGACTTACTCCTTTTCTACTCAAAGCATCGGCCACTACATTGGCTTTTCCCGGATGATAGTTGATTCCCAAATCATAATCTTTGATGAGCTCCAACCATCTCCGTTGCCTCAAGTTCAGATCAGTTTGTGTGAAAATATATTTCAAACTCTTATGATCCGTATAAATTTCACACCTATGTCCAAGGATATAGTGTCTCCAAATCTTCAATGCATGTACCACGGCTGCTAGTTCAAGATCATGTGTTGGGTAATTCTGCTCATGTTTCTTCAGTTGTCTTGATGCGTAGGCGACCACTTGACTGTCTTGCATGAGCACACATCCAAGTCCTTGTCTCGAGGCGTCGCAATAGATATCGAAACTCTTGCTTACATCCAGCAATACCAAAACTGGGGCTGTTGTCAACCTCTTCTTTAACTCCTCAAAATTATTTTGACAATCTTGAGTCCATTGGAAAGCCTTTACCTTCATTAGCAACTCCGTCATTGGCTTGGCTATCTTGGAAAAGTCCTTGATGAGTCTACGGTAATATCCAGCCATTCCAAGAAAACTCCTTATTTCCTTTACATTTTGCGGTGGTTCCCACTTCAACACGTCTCTCACTTTTCCAGGGTCAACCGATACTCCTCCTCCTGATATTATATGACCCAAAAACAACACCTCTTTCAACCAAAGCTGACACTTGTTGAACTTGGCATATAATTGGTGCTCCCTCAATTTCTGTAGCGTAAGCCTCAAGTGTTCCTCGTGCTCTTTCTCATCCTTCGAGTAGATCATAATGTCATCAATAACACCACAACAAACTTATCCAAGTACTCCATGAATACCTTATTCATGAGGTACATAAAGTAGGCAGGCACATTTGTCAATTCAAAAAACATCACGGTGTACTCATAAGATACATACCGTGTCCTAAAAGATGTTTTGGGTATGTCTGATGGTCTAATCTTCATTTGAATGTATCCTGACCTCAAATCGATCTTAGAGAAAATACAAGCACCCTTCATCTGATCAAACAAGTCTTCTATGCGTGGCAAAGGTGTACTTGTTCTTGATTGTTACCTCGTTGAGAGCTCGGTTATCTACGCACATCCTTTGGGATCCATCCTTCTTGTCCATAAATAGAACGGGCGCTCCCCAAGGTGAAGAGATTGGGTGAATAAAACCCTTCTCTAATTGCTCTTGAATTTGCTTCTTGAACTCCGCTAATTCCATAGGAGGCATCCTATACGGACTCTTAGCTATAGGTGCAGTTCCAGGTATTAAATCAATAACAAACTCAATGTCTCGATCAGGTGGCATACCTGGCAACTCGTCCGGAAAAAACATCCAAAAATTTACACACCACCGGAATCTCCTCAATTGCGGCACCGTCCATATGATTCAACTCCAATTGCTTTGGTGCGGTTTGAGATGCTTCAAATTCTACGGTGATCCCTTCTTCATTGGTCAACTTCACCGTCTTCGTGGCACACTCAATAACTCCATTGTGCTTCCTCAACCAGTCCATACCAAGTGTAATGTCCAATCCTTGAGAATCCAAAACAATGAGGTTGGCGGAGAAGTCTACCCCCCTTATTCTAAGGCTTACTTTTGGACATACTATATTTGTACTCATCTCTCCTCTAGGAGACTTAACCAATAGAGTAAACTTCATATGAGAGATAGGCAAACTATAATTGGTAACGTACTTCGATGCAATGAATGAATGCGATGCTCCAGAATCAAATAACATAGTCGCGGGGTTGGAGTTGGCGAGAAACATACCAATGACCACGTCATCCGCTTGTTGAGCATCCTCCGTAGAGACATGGTTCACGTTGCCACGAGCAAAATTCTGCTATCCGCGGTTCCCTTGTGGCTGTCCTCCATTGGGTCTTGGGTTTTGCCTCGGCGCATTGCTTCCTTGACCAAGGCCTGACTTAGGACATTGATGCGCAAAGTGTCTAGCTTCTCCACAAGTATAGCACTTCTTAACTCCACCAAAATTATTGGGACGAGCTTGGTTTTGAGCTCTTGCACCAGGAAAATTAGCATGAGGCGCGTAAGGCATTGGAGGCCTAGGTGCTTGCATGACAGGGCGTTGCTGCACAAACTGAGTTGGGCGCGGTGCATAACCAGGGCACTGAGCAGGCGCAGAAGGGCTGAAGTAAGGCGCATTGGGCGGCGCAAAGCAAGGGTGCACATTACTTCCTTGTTGCTGTCCTTGATATGGCGCCTTCCTCTTGATTTCTTGCTCCATCTCACGAACCTTTTTCTCAACCACAATTACTTTGTCCACAAGCTTCTGAAGCTTTGCGTAGTCACAATTGAGTAGTTGCACTTGGATTTCATTGTTGAGGCCCCTCATGAACAAGTATTGTTTCCGGCTGTCCCGACTAACATCCTCAAGCGCATACCTTGAGAGTTGAGTGAACTTGTTGAGATATTCACTCACACTTGATCTTCCTTGCCTTAAATTCTCAAATTCTTGCCTCTTCAAAATCATAACACCTTCCGGCACATAATGAGAACGGAAGCTCTCCTTGAATTCCGCCCAGATAATCCTCTCCTGATTTTCATGAGCATTGCATTAAGCATCCCACCAATCCGCAGCTGCTCCAACTAGTTGATGAGAAGCAAACAAGACCTTCTCCCAGTCATTACATTGGACAATAGCAAGTTTCTTCTCCACGGACTTGAGCCAATCATCTGCATCCATAGGGTCAGCAGCTTGAGAAAAGGTTGGCGGCCTAGTCCTCATAAACTCTCCCAATCGGTTATGAGGAGGCCGGGGTGGCGGTGGAGGCATGTGGGGCTGATTGTTGATATTACCAGCCTGCAGCTGTCCCATAGTTTGTATCATGGTCTGCATGAGCTGGTTTTGCATAGCCAATAGCTGCTCAATGTTGATAGCTCCCTGAGTAGATCCTTGTCCAATGTTGTTCTGATTCACTCCATTGTTCTCCTCCTCATCATTGCAATCCCTCTGGTTGCGAGTCCTCACCATCTGAAGAAAAGCAATAGGTAAGAATTAGAAAATGTCCCCAACTATATGCATCAAGGGATATGAAGCTAACCAACTAGCTATACTAGCCTTGGTGGACATGGCAATGCTAAAGCATCCCATAATCCTCTATTAAGCACACAAGCAACCAATATATATAGCAAACAACAAGCCAACAAAATCAAATTGATTCCTGAGTGCCCCTATGTGCTCTAAAGTGTCCATTCTATCTAGGCTACATCCTACAGTCAACCTGCGGCTCTGATACCAATCTGTGACGCCCGGTTCCGAAAAATAACCAAGCTAACGCATATGTGTGCCCAGGATGTTCAACACACATACACGAGTGCAATCACAAACGATATACATATGATTACCATAGAACAAGATTAATTAACCAAATTTTATTACACAAACCATATTATCCTCGAATACAACCTCTAATGTATATTTATGACAAGTTCAACTAATGCAGCGGAAATAAACTAATTTAGTAAACTAAACAGCTAGGTAGCATAAGCGATAGGGTATAGCGCAGCTCCAATCAACACCACAGGCAAAGCTGACGGTAGACACGGCCTAGAACTCCACATTTTCACCATTAAACTCCCAATCCTGACCTGCAACTGTTTGGGGGGCGGGGATTGCAAGAGTGAGTACATGTCGTACTCAGCAAGTGTGGAATGTATGACATGTGGTTGATTCAAATAACGACAATAATAATGGCAAAGTGCTGAAAAGTACATTAAAATATTTGAAAAGGAATATATTAAATGTATGTGAAATAAACCCATCATAATCATAAGTAATATTACAATACCAATCCATAGTTCACCATTCTCATCAATAATTCCAGATTTCACCATTTACCAATAACCATATTCAATACCAGAAATTAATCCATAACCATAATACTGACCATAACCATCCCAAATACCATCCCAAAACCGAGTACCCTCTAATCATGGAAGTTGTCCAGGTGCTCATAACCGGGAGCACGGCTATCATGATAGTTTTATTAGACTCTACAGAGTTTGTACCACTTTACCCACGTGTTTGTGATTTCATCACCTTTCGATGACTATAGAATCTCAATTATGCCGTCTCACACTTCCGTAGGTGTGTGGCCAAGAGATCACAAAATAGCCTTTACAAAGGGATTACTAGCCTATTTAGACCCCACTGAGGTTTCACCGGTGGCGATGTCTCCTACAGAGCACATCTTCAACCAAGGGCCCCCTCTTGAGCCATTCGGATCCCAGGGTAGTCCCACCAATCATCAACAAACCCAATCCGACTACCCCTTCCCTGAGCATCCTTAATGGTCCAAATAGCACTGGCAAAGCCCTAATTAATCAGCTACGCCGCACACATACTTGGCCTGGTGGTGGCACTGTAGTCCTGGCTTATTCTCGCATGAACCGGTCCTTAGATCTAAAGCAAGCAAACCACCATAACATCCAACCCATCCACATATCAGGCTTGCTTAGATCACCCATTACCATACCGTATTGACCAGTTCACATTAACCAGAATATCATTAATACATAATTAAATGTGTAGTGTTGTTTTCCCATCCCAATTTATCAAGCTTTCACTCTTGATGCTGAAGATCCTCCACGGCACTCTCTAGCGTAAATCAATCCGCACAATAAACATACAAGACAAGAAACACAATCAAAGAGTGCACAAATATTACTCAATATGACATGACATGCATGATTGATACAATTGCAAGGTAGAACTTGTCAATAGATTGCTTTTAATGATCAATAACTAGTTCTAATAGCTTTTAACAAGTTTATACAGGTTTGGAGTTGATTAGATCAAATTTTAGAATCAATTTGACGCAATTTAACCAGGAAGACCGGACTAGTCCGCTAGGGGCCGGACAAGTCTGCACTTTGCGAGATCAGCAGATTAGAGTTTTCTAGATCGACGTAAATTTGGAGATTAGGTGTTGAATTCACGTAAGGAAAAGATAATAGAGGGTATACCAGGTGTTTAGGACTCCAATGAATCAAGAAACTTGGAGGTAGCACTCGGATCTTGGTGATCTAGGGTTGGCGATGAACTTGGAGATGAATTGGTGACGAAGAACAAAACTTGTTGGAGATCTTGATCCTCTTTCATTTCCTCCTCTTCTTCTTCTTGCTTGGGATCTTCTCCTCCCTCCTTGATGGTGGCTCCCCACGAACTAGGGTGTGGGTGGGTGGAAAAGTGGTAAATAGATGTCAAACCAAGGGGTGGAGTTGTTTATATAGAGGTGGAGGCTAGGGTTAGATGGATTTCGAGTTTTGGAAGGAGTAGAGGCCGGTTTAGAGTCCCACATGGGCTCGAAAAGAGTTAGGCACGACATCCCTAGGCCCACTTAACGTGAAACCCAAGATTCAAGTCATAAAACAAAAGATCAACTCGAAGTCGCGAAATATCGGACAAGTCCGGAAAGGACCGGACTAGTCTGAAGTCGTCCAGAGAGAAAATCGGACAAGTCTGGCCTAAAATCGGACAAGTCCGACTTTAAACAGAGAGGAAATCGGACAAGCCCGCTGGAACACCGGACTGGTCCAGAAAAGTCCAAGGACTTAGCAATTTTTCAAGGATTCTTGGAATATCGGACTAGTCTGCACAAAATCGGACAAGTCCGAAGGTTTCCATAGGCAAAATCGGACTAGTCCGCAGCAAAAACGGACAAGTCCGTTTTTAGTCAGAGAGAAATCGGACTAGTCCTCAGTAAAATCGGACTAGTCCGCACTTTCCTGCGTTTTAAGTGCGATTTTGTTCCAAATTGATTTTAAACTCCTTCCTCTTGTTGTGGGTTAATGTTAAACATGTATATGAGTGTATGTAGGGCATGATGCATGAAAATTAGGGTGTTACAAAGAGCCTCCCGGTGCTTGACGAGACTAGTGTGGATGGCGTCGACCCTCTCTTGGCGATCATCTGCTGCGGTATTAGCAGCTTTGGCCTGTTCGTAAATGGCCAGAGACTAGTTGTTAAGGGATTGCGTCATGCTTTTCCTCTCATCCAGTAGCTTACCCTAGTACTCCAGGCGGATCTTCTCCTTCCTCACCCATTCCTTGTCGTCAGCCAGCCTCGACTGCGCCAGCTTGGTCTCGAATTGGAGCCGGTTGCGCCACCTCCTGAGAGTTTGACGCTCCTCCTTGAGATCCTTGCTGTCGTGGTAAAAAGCCAGTTGAACCTGGCGAAGACTGGAGCAGACATTGTCAATAGACAACGACAGAGGGATAGGGTCCGGACCTGCCGGGGTCATCTCCGCCGTTTCCAACGGGTTCTCCGTGACAAAAATTGGGTCCCACTCTACAAGAGCGGTCTCCTGAGCTTCCACGACACTAGTGCTGTCCTCCTGAATAACCTCGACCACTGTCGAGGAAGGTCCTGCAACAGAAGTTTCAATCTCCAGAGTTGGCTCCGAAGGTCCCGCCGCCAGGTCATCAACAACTGGCCCCTCAGGCTGGGGCGGGGGGGGGGGGGGACAGCTTCATCTTGGCACCCTGGTCCAGGCGCGGGCACCTCTGGGACCACCACCTCCGAGGCATGCATTGAAGGTTCGGTTGGAGCTGAAGCTGTTTCCAGCTCCGACACTGGTAGCTCCTCCACCGCCGGCCCAGGCGATAATGCCTCGACCATCATGGGCTCAGGCACCAGCACCTCTGTAGCGATTGGCTCAGGCACTAGAACTTCTGCAGCAAATGACTCTACTGCCAGAACTTCCTCGAGGACTGCCTCGGGCGCTGGAACTTCATCAAACACTGGCTCCACCGCCGGGGCTTCAACAACATCTGGCTCTAGGACCGGAATCGCTGATATCTACAGTTCCGAGGCTGGAGCTTTTACCATTTCATCGTCCAAACCCGGAGCTTCAACCTCCGGGGCAGGTGCCGCTGGCACATCTTCATTCCTATGGTCCGGCGCTACCACGGGAGCTTCTGGGGATGAGTCAAGGTCCAAGACCACGACAGCCGGCGCCGGAGCTGTCGCAGCCCTAGCCACCCCTTAGGGCGGCACTGGAATTGGAGCCGGAGCTTCCATCTCCACAACATCAGTTGCTGTCACAGGAGCCGGAGCTTCAAGCCTTTTCTTGGGGACACTGCAGATGAAGGACGAAGAAACTCAAAACACAGTTACAACACAAAACCACCAACGGAGGTAAAAAACAAAATTTACCTTGGAAGGTTTCCGCACCAGTTAGCACGGAACCTCTTCTGCGGACGTTCAGGACTGGACCCTGTTGCCGCTGGTGTGACAGTTCCGGATGGTTCCCCTGAGCTCGCCGTAACCATCGGCGTTGCTTTGGTCGAGGCCCCCCCTTGATCAGGAAGAACTTCCGGACCGAGAGCCTTCAGCTGGTCCTGGTACTGTAGCCACATGGCCGAACTAGCACCCCGGGGAGATGCTGATGCTGGAGTGGATGTCGCCGTTGAAGACCTCCCCCACCGGGGGGAAGGAGCCGCTGGGGAAGGAGCATGCCTGACGGACCTCCCATCAGAGTGCCTCGGCTTCCTTTTTTAGCTCAAGGGCTCGGCCAACTCCTTGCCCTTGCTCGCGACTTCAACTCTCTATTCCGGGACAGAAGGGGGACCACTCTCGGAAGCTCCAGAGATCACCAACCCGGTGGTTGGACGCCTCTCAACGACACCAAGGTCATCAGGCACTGACATCTTCCACCGGAGCTCCCTACTGAACTCTGCCTCCATGTTCAGAGGGAGGAAAGCCGTCGGTGGAGACAAGTAGCCACCCTCAATGTCGATGCCGTGCTGGAACTTCTTGAGGTGAAGCTCCAAGGTTGCGCCTTCTAGGTTGGACTTCAAAACGGTTTCGATCCGGTCGTCGTCCATCACGTTGTTGAGGGCCCAAGCAAGCTTCTCCCTCTTCTTCAGCAGAGCCCACCTGTTGGCCAGGAAGTTGCAAAATACTGCCTGAGGGGTCACCCCTCCTTCCACGCATTGGCAGATCCTGGTCAGAGCAGGGCTGAAAGCTTCGACAACACCGGAACTTCACTCCAAGTTTCAGTGTCGACGTTGGGGAGGCCTACGGGCAACTCCAGCCTCTCATGTTCCTCTTCCCTGATGACGATCGAATCCTTCTTCCAGTCGTCCCACTTGCTAGAAGGTAACGACCGCAAGTACTTGTGCGGGCACTTCTTGCGCTTCACAAAGTAATAGAAGCCGAGGTACTCGTCACTCTTGCTGGTGGTGTGGATGGTGAAGAAGGTACTGATTTTCCAAAAAAAAATCAGCAAAACTTAAAGCTTTGTGGGATTTTTGTAGACCAATGTACTCGTTTTCTGTAGCTGAAACTTTTCTAATTGTCCCTCCATGACCTCATGATGTTACTGTAAAATTCCCAGGCCCAGTGGAACTATTTAACTCCAGTTTGTGGATTATGACTTCCCTATTCCAAACATTGCATATTTTCAACCATATTCAAATATCCTAAGTTTCATTTTGGTTCCTCCTCTATTCATGTACACCACAGTGAACAAGAACATCCACACGGTCTTCCTTAGTCTTGAGTTAATGCAACTTTATTTCTTACTTTGCTAAGTTGCTCTTCTTATGTGCTTCTTCACTTCCTACATGAACCCTCCTATGTTTCACCTAGCTTTTTCCTCTATTTCTCCACGGAACAGAAGCATACCTGTCCATCCTAGTTATACTTCCTTGTTCTTAAATTTGTACAACTGCACCTATCATTTGCTAAGTTGCATTCTTGTCTGGGGCACATTGTACTTCATCTCAAATAGTCCCTATGTTCATATGGTTTTTCCTCTCTCGTTGCCACACATTCCAGCAGAAGATTTTCCCCTCCTATCCAGTTAATTCCTCTCAAGTTATAACAGCTTCATTTGTAATTACTAAGTTGCCATATCCTCACATATGCATATTCATATCGATAGGGATCACGATGACAACATTCGACCAACGGAGATGGGTGATGAGCACCGCTTGGAGGAGGAGGCAAAGAAGGACTTTGCTATGAGCAAGAATTGCCCAAGCAACAATAAAGACAAGCAAAAGGAGGAAAGCAATGAGAAGCTGCATCCAAATGATAAAGCCGCTGACTATATTGACATTTACCTAGTTGCAACCTAAGGCAAACCCCGATTTGCATTTAAGTGCCTTTTTAAAGTTTTGCTTTATACACAATGTACTGAATAGACTTAATATGTGCATTAGGTCCATGTTGATTGAATACTTCACATGCATGACCAAATAATCCTTGGAGTAGCTGGGTAGTATAAGACTCCATCATATTATTGTTGCTGTGCTTAATGTTAAGTTAGAAGATCGGTAGAAGTCGACTATGTTGGACACTACTCGCGAGATTGTCACATTTTATCGACCACAAGTAAAGTAGTTGAATTCTACATGCGAGAGAAGTCGAGTGAGGGAAACCTACTCGCGAGATGTTACTATAATGTTCACTCTTTAATATGAGACATGGACTGGGATTTGTGTAGGTTGGTTTGCCCACATCATGCCTGGGTTGGTAATGACGAGATAGGTGTTGGGAGGTGGATTGGTAGTCCCGTCTGTGTCGTTTAAGGCCCGTCTCGTGCTGGGCCCTGTTGAACAAGTTTGAACTGTATCGGGAAGCATACCGGCTATATGGGACCCAGTAAACTGATGTACCTTGAGGATCCTATGTTGGAACCTTTTCAATCGACTTAAGCTGTCGGTTGTTAGTACAGTGGGAGTCAACTCACTCATGAACATCTCACAGTGGAGGTGCACCTTGAGGGGAGCTCACTGTTCGGGTCGATCGAGCTGTTTCAATGTGGTTGAATCTGGGGAAAGGTAGCTGTGCATGAAATCTACGGAGTGTGCTGATGCAACTCCGAGTATGGGCGTATGTGTCGTGCAGACGGGGTGTTTTTTATTCGAATCACCATCACTCGCAGTTATGGATTGAGCATACTGGTCACTAAGTCCGGGCGTAGTAATAAAGAGTAGTTAAAGAATTATGAATATGCTGCTATGAATAATTCTTTGTATTGCAACCTTGGCTGCTATAGAGATAGCACAATTAAATTTATAATTTCAAAACATTTAACTTGAATAAATCTTATGCAACCTTGAGCAAGTATCATTGTGGATGAAGCGTTTCTTGCTTGATTGTGGAATTCACAATGATGCTATTCCCATGGATAACATATGCTACTTTAAAATTGACCACTAAAGATTTACTTTCGGCGAGTTCATTTCTGCAAATTCAACTTTATAGTCTTTAAAGTTTCCAGCAAGTAGAGTTCGATGCCTTAGGTGAGACGGTTAAGTCTTGCTGATCCTTGTCTCGCGGTTGCTATATTGTGGTTTTGTAAGTATTACTTATGCTTATGTTGAGGGTTGTTCATGAGACCTTGAGTTTTTCAAGTGTATCTCTCACTGGATAACCTTGCTACTGCTTATCTATTTCGTGTTGCTAGTGAGAAGCGTCTGCAGGCATGGACGGCTTCTCTTGTGCATAGCTAGTTGAGAGTATGAGTATGTATATTCCGCTGCGTTGTATATTGTGTTGTAAAAGATATATTGTGAAATAAAAGATTTGTGTTGGTTATTTCGTGTTGCTTTTTATGTGTGTTGTTGGGTGCCACATCGCACGGCACCACCCAATGTGATCCTGGAATGGCGAGACCCCAGTCTCCACACGTCTGGTTAACTGGACAAGTCCGCACCATAAAACCATACAAGTCCAACCCCTTGACAGTTTGAACTTCTAAACTCCTGTCTCCACAATGTCTAATTTCCATTCTTATCACACCTTGTCACCCTGTATCAGGCACGATGTCGGCCACATAAGATGACAACATGTTTGATTATAAAGCTAAGCATGACCGCGAGAGACTGGCCAGGGCAAAAGAGCTAAGAAGCAAGAAGCGCCATGACCATGATGCAAATGATTCTCCTCCTAATGATGTGCTCCCAAGAAAGAGGAAGGTGGTAGTCAAGAAGCCATCTAGCAAGAATGGTGCATGTGCCAGCTCTACTGCACAAAGAAGAAACATAAGCAAGGGCAAAGGACTTGCAAGTTGACCCATTGGTCCACTAAAGATGAAACCTCCTGTACAACGCAACATGCAGCCTTCAGAAGATGATTTCATGGGCAAAGGAAATGACTTAGCTGACAAGCTCTGAAAAGTTGAAGTCTTTGAGCAGCCAAAGCAATCAGCTGACCAAGGTTTTAGAGCCACTCCCATGCTGATTATGATGAACATGTCTACAGGATGATGAGAAATTCAGTGGTTGCCAGCCAATGGGTGGACATGACTTATCTACAATCCAAGAACTGTCAAGCATATCATGAGGTCTTGGAGTAATTGGAGAGGCATGGCTTGAAGAATCTTGTATCCTTCCGATATAATTGGAACATTGAAGCCATAACTCAATTTTACTCTACTCTCTACTTCGCTGTGATGATGGGGATGAGATGATTTGTATGACACATGGATCCAAATATAGTGTCACTTATGAGAAGTTTGCCAGGATACTTCATCTTGAAGACACTTTGAAAAATGAGCTTTTGATTCACAACTTCAAGCCTTTGGAGAAGGATGAGCTAGCTTTCCTCTATGACACAACAATGCCATACAAGGCACCTACCACAAAGTACTTGAATCCATTCTTTGTGGTGCTTAACAGAGTTTTGAAGAAGACTATTGCTCCAAAGGATGGAGATGCAGGGACAGTTCAAAGAACTCTAAGGACCTTGATGAAAGTGATAAGCAAGAAAAGGACCTTCAGTGTCTTTGAATGTATCTACAATGACATTGTGAACATCTCAATCACTCTGAATAGGTCCTGTGGCTATGCACCTTACATCATGTTCATGATTGAGAAGGTAACCAGCCTTGAGTTTGTCAAAGATGTTGAGCATGCCCGCCTCAAGCCCCAGAAGCCACCAGTCTACAATGTTCCCAATGCCCATGCCTCACCTGCAGTAGAACTAAGATCAAAGCAAGCAGATGAAGGCACAAGGACTCCAGCTGCTACCTCTGCTTCCCTTCCTCCAAAGAGCCCTTTAGTTGTGTATTGAAGATGTTTTCCTCCATCTTTGCATCCTGCCGCAAAGTGGAGGTTAGGCAACATCAGGAAAGCTTGGCCAGGAAGAGGCACCAGTGGTATAGAAAGGAAAACATGATATCCTCAAATTTCAGAGGATTTCGAAAAAATATCACAGAGATGGTGCCTCTCGCGGAACAAGAATTGAACACCTTTGGACTTGCAGGTGTCACTGTTCTTCCTCCTCCTCTTCAGCACGCTCAAGAGACTGGAGATGAAGACAGGACTGAGAGTGTGAGAGCGAGTGATGGAGAGTGATACCCCTTAATTTTTCCCTTTTTGGTGCCTTGATGCCAAAGGGGGAGAGATTGAGACTAGATTAAGACTATTTGTCTATCTATTTATGAGCCTTAAGCTAGTGATCTTGGACATTTACCTTTTGTGTTTGTTAAGTTTCAAACTATTGTAATCTCTATTTGGATGCCTATTTTGTTTAAATATGAATGTGTGATGCTCATTATATTCTTGTAATTGTAATTGCTGTGTTTTTCATTATGCACGTAACAATATCTGTTTGTACACACATTTCAGGCTCCCCACCATAAAGAGTGCATGTACATGAGACATTTTTTGTTGTTGTTCATATGTCATTCCCATATATGCACATTTTATGAAAATCAATGTTTACTCTTAGTTATGAAATCTCAATTGGTTGTCATCAATCACCAAAAAAAGGGAGATTGAAAGTCCATCTAGGCATTCCCTTGTGGGTTTTGGACAATTGATGACAAACAAATGAGATCCTCATAAATTCATTGAGATGAATGCAGGCCTATAAGGACTAGAACTTATGGTGCACTAAAAAGGTGAAAATGAGGAGTGAGAAAAGTAAAAGCTCAAATGATCAAGGAAGTGCAAAGTAGATATCAATGTATAGGATGTGTGTGAGAGACACATCCCAAGAGCTTATATCTTTGTGTAGAGGGTAAGGGCTAAAATCAATTAATTAAGCAATTCACTGAAGCACCAGACAAGTCCGTTCACCAGCGAACTAGTCCGTTTCACTTACTGTTCTCACACGGACAAGTACGAAACAGCAACGAACTAGTCCGTTCAACTCACTGACCTCACTCAGACCAGTCCGTACAGGTGCCGGACAAGTCCATTCAACTTTCTGTTATTCACTCAACACATATCACCATGCACCGGACAAGTCCATCATGTTGCGGACTAGTTCGATTGAGTCTCTGGACCCGTCACGAACTAGTCTGGATAACTTTTTATTCCAATACGGACATGTCTGGTCACCTCACACAAATTAGGGTTTTAGGTGTGCTGCACAATTCACGTAAAGTTTACACAGCACAACGGACTAGTCCGGTCCCCAGAGCGGACTAGTCCGGCCGTCAGGATCCCTAACAGTAACCTTTTTAGAAACTCTATAAATAGATGATCCATGACCCCATAACAAAAACACCGTACACAACATTGAACCACTAAGGACCCTAGCGCCACCACTTGTTCCAATAGCACAGAAACACCTCTTTCCACACATCTAAAGCCCTTAAAAGTTGAATCTTTTAGGAATCCAGATTTGGGATAGGGAGATCGTCTTCTACGCATTGCTAAGCTCTCAGGGTTTGATCTCTTACACACTCTTGCATTTCTTGTAAATCTTTTGAGTGTATTCGACCAGTTTTCCCACTATAATTTTGTGGGAGCCCTCAATATGTGAGGTTGCCCCACCGACTTGGTTATTTTCCCCTTGATAGTGGATCTCAAGTCGGCCTTCGTGGTGACTTGAAGAGCTAATGGGTTGATTGAGACCCGACTCTTTGTGTGCTCCTCAACGAGGACGTAAATCTCTTTGGTGAGATCGAACCTCGATAAAAATACTTGTCTCATGTGTTCTTGTTATTTACTTTTGAAATCATCATCATCATCTAGGGCATATGGTTGATTAATCTTGCAACTTATATTAATCTTGTATTCATCGTTCAAATTAATCATCCTAAAACTTACACAAGTTGTCAGGATAAATTACTCAATTCCACTGCTATAACATTTGAGAAGAATACATTAAAGAATCTAACTTTTTGTAGGTATAACTAGCGTACTGGACTAGTCCGTACCGATACCGGACCAGTCTGGCACTCCTGTATTTGATGAATTTGTTAAGTGTTGTAGGAAAAGTTTTCAACGCCTATTCACCCCCCTCTAGGCCACATTCACTCTGTGTTTCAATGAATAAAATTCGTAGTTTTAGAGGAGCTTTTCCTCCTTGTTCGTCCTACTTGTTTTTGACAAGTTTTCTCGGTGAGTTTCTAGACAGCCAATGTTGCTTCAGTGTTTTAATCATAACTCGCGTTTACAGATCCAATTGATGTGATTCTTTTTGTGTTGTCTTCACAACTCAATTCTTACCATATGTGAAAATTCAAGTCATTGGATTTGTGATTTTTGATCTACACGAGTTTCTTTGCAGTGTTGCAGATCTGTTTTCATGGTTGAACACGTCTAGATCAGTTTGTTTATCATATTGCTTTTCTACCAAGGGTTTTTTTAGCTTCCGCTGAAAACATTTAAATCTACCATTCACCCCCCTATGGTAGCTTCTTTGTGCTCTTCGGTCCTACAATTGGTATCAGAGCCACGATGCTCTAATAATTGTGATTAGCATGTGTTTTGACAAATCAACATGAAGAAATACTCCGCAAAACCTTGTGGGTTCGATGGCGTTGATTTTCAGGTTTGGAAGGCTCGCATGGAGGCTTACATACAGGTGCAAGGCTTCGCCATATGATAAGAGGTCTTCAAGCGCTTTGTGATGCCTTCAAACTAAGAAGTTACGGCTGGAACATGAGAGATGTCGACAACAACAACAAGGCGTGCAACCTGATTACACAAGGATTAACATAAAGTGACTTTGATCATGTTGCACACCTCCAATCTGCGTATGACATGTGGAAAGAAATATGCAATTACCATGAAGGCTCCAACATGATCAAGGAGGTAAGACAAGATATGTTCAAGAAAGAATACACGCGCTTTGAGATGCAACCCGGTGAGTCGACCCATGATCTCTTTGCTCGCTTTAACGAAATTCTCAGCAATCTGCGTAGTGTCAATGCTAAATTTTCAGATATTGAAAATGCTAGGAAATTTTTCAGTGCATTAGAGATGTCAATTTGGGAGATGAAAGTTACATCCATTCGTGAATCCACCATCATGAGTACACTTACTTTAGATGTGTTATATTCAAAGTTGAAAACTCATGAACTTGACATAATCTCACATAAAAAATCCCAACGAGTCTTTTGCATTTGTTTCACAATGTGACATGCCTAGTTCTAGCCAATATTCATCATGTGGTACACTTGCTTTGCTGTATTCTCTAACCCTTGAACAGATTGAAGAGTTTCTAGAGGAGGAGCTAGCACTTTTCCCTACTCAGTTCTCAAAAGCATTGCAAAATATGAGAACTAGAAGGAGATGAAGTGGTAGTTCTAAACGATGCTTTGAATATGGTAAGACAAGACATTTCATATAGATTTTTGTTACCTTTATGGTCCTACTACCCGTGATGAAAAGCAAACAAAGTACAAGTCATCTTCTGGCAATAACAACAACAAAACAAAGAATTTTACAAAACGGCAAGTGATGGAACACATTCTCTCCGCACTCCTAGATAACAACTCGAGCGATGTGGACTCTAGAGGTGATGAAGATGAAGACAATTTGGCAACTGTGTGTTTCATGGTGGGAAACTTAAGATCAAGTATTGAGGAAGCATAACACAACAACGACAATGAAGAGGTACATCTCACTTGTGAAGAAATGTGTGATACTATTTCTCGTGCCACTATTGTACTTAAGAAAAAGGAAAAAAAACTTAGGGACAATGATGTTAAATTTGAATCACTAGAATCTAAAATTAATCTGTTAAAATATTTGATTCCTAGTGATGATTCTTGTTCCTCATGTGAACTCATATATGAAAAATTGTCCTGTTTAATAAGTGCGGACACCTCCACACTTAATAAACTTGAAATTGAAATTGAAAAGAACAGAAAGCTTGTGCACTTAATAATAAAAACTAAAAAAATGCTAGCTGTTCTAAAATTGATTTGCATTGTTCTAGCTGTGATGATCTTAACAAGAAACTACATGCTGCTAGGAATGGGATTTCTATCTTGAACAATGCTTTACGTTCTCATGACGTTACATATTTTTCTAATTGCAAACTACAAGGAAAAAAATCATGTGAAAACTGATTAGACTTGTCTAATAAACTTGATGACATTCATAAGACACTCGAGTGGTTTTATAGTGGGAATAAAAATCTAAACTTGCTACTAAATTCTTCCAAGACTTGCAATGATAAAACTGGTTTAGATTTTGATTCTCATGCTCATGCTAAGGCACATCCACCTAAGTTTTTAAAGTCACTAGGAAGTGGTTTGATTAAATAGTTCTTAAACAAAAAGAGGTGGTTTTTATGTCTGCAGGAATGTTGTCTCATTCGGTTACTAACACACATGTAGATTGCTCTTCTATACATGAACATAAGGTTAAATTTCATTGTATCTATTGTGTTCGAGATGGTTAAGTCATAGATATTTGTTGTAGACTAGCTAAACAACAAAAGAAGCAAATAATGCTAGCTAGATTATGTAACAACAAAGCAAAATTTGCTGCACATGCTGAATCGAATGTTAGAAACATGCAACCTGTTGTCATGAGTCAAAATCATGCAAAATTTGCTCTCAAAACGACTGTTATTCATGATACATATGTCACACCTCGTAGGTCAGTACTTTGGTGCAAAAATTCTCAAACTTTGGCTCTTGAACCTGCTGTATTTTCTCAGCATTCGCATGTTATTTTTATTGTACGTTTTGTGACTCAGTACTAGATTCCTAAATACTTTTTGACTGACCCCAGTATTGAGTCATTGAAGTATTGTGCTTCTATGTACTGGATTCCTAGATACTTTTTGTCTTGTGGATTCAGGTTGCTCACGCCACATAGCTGGTAACAAAGAATGGTTCACATCCCTTTCTTTTGTGTCCCGTATAGAGAATGTTACTTATGCTGATAATTCTTCAACTCCTAATTGCTGAGGGTTCAGTTAGAGTTAACAATCAGTACACTTTGAAGGATGTGGAACTTGTTAAAAACTTAAATACAACTTGCTCTCTATTTCACAATTGCTAGATGATAATCTTGAAATATCTTTCACTAAAAATTGCTGCAAGGTTGTATATTCAAATGGTGAGCTTATGTTTAACATGTCTCCATTTGACAACGTTTTTAAAGCTGAATTTTATATGTCATCCTCTAAGCATAGGTGTCTAGTTGCTAATTATTCAAAAGACTTATATTTTTGACATCATAGAACTGGTCACATAGGCTTTGATCACCTCACACATGTTTGTGGTCTTGATCGCATACGTTCGTTATCTAAGCTTATAGTGGACAAAGAAATTGTTTAACACTCTGCAGAGGTCGTACCACTTTACCCACATGTTTGTGATTTCATCACCTTTCGATGACTAAGAAACCTCCATTATGCCATTTCACACTTCCGTAGGTGTGTGGCCAAGAGATCACAAAATAGCCTTTCAAAATAGACTACTAGTATGTACGGGCCCACTAAGGTTTCACCGGCAGGCTTGAATCTCTATTCTCCCACCCACGGGCCCCCTCGTGTGCCATGCGGATCCCAGGGCAGTCCTCCTCGACTCCCATTCCCCGCGCCATCCAATGGTCCATACAATACTAGCAGCGCTCCTAATTAGTCAGCTACGCCGCACCCATACTTGGCCTTGTGGTGGCACTATTGACCTGGCATATTCTCGCATGAACCGGTCCTTAGATCTAAGGCAAGCAACCACCATGTCATCCAACCCATCCACAAAACCATGCTTGTTAGATCACCCATCGTATTGACCAGTTCACATTAACCAGAATATCATTGATGCATAATTAAACGTGTAGTGTTGTTTGCCATCCTAATTAATTAAGCGAAGCAAAAAGGTAAAAACCCTTCCCGACTCTCTACCATATATTCCAGGTGACAAAGGTGGTCAAACAAAACTAGTAAACTTCCTACCATAGGATTCCCATCAAATTGACACAAGCATGCAGTTTGCAAACAAAACATTTATTTTAGAAACAGGATCAATATGCTTCAAGGACACTTGCCTTGCTCCGACGGATGGGGTTGCTCAAGCACTTCGAAATCTTGGTTCTGGAAATCCTCGTATGCGGCCTCTTGAGCACGTTCCTCTACGCGTGATCATACATACAAGAAAACATATACAATTCAACATGATGCACACAAAATAATCAACATACAATGACATGCATGCATGCACAATTCAATAATTAATTAACTATGGTTGTTTATTAATTAGATGCAACTAGTTCATACGTGTTCATATGAGTTTACGGGGGTTTTAGGGTGGATTAATGCTGCTGAAATTAAAAAGATGACACAACTACGATCAAGTTACGCCTATTAGGTTCAATATGATCGCTAAAATTCGCATCGGGAACATGGCCTACCGTAGATGCGATGGTTTCGATGATCGCGGGATGGGGACGATATGTAGACGAAGTAGATGCGTCCTCCGGCGGCACGACGACGGCGACGCGATGGCGATGACGATCTCCGGCGAACGGTGGGGCCCTCCTCTTTTTCTTCCTCTCCTTCCCCTCCTTTTCCCTGGCGGCGCAACTCTCTGGACTCTTTTTTTTGCTTCTGTACCGGCGGCTTCTTTCGAAGGCGGCGGCGTCTGTTCTGGGATCGGGGAAAAAACCCTACGGGCCGGTCTTCTTTTTATAGGCACGGTACGGGAGTCTTGGAACCGAGTCGGTTCGGCTGGGAATCGCGCGCGTGCGCGAGCGGGAATCGCGGGGCTGGCCGGTACGGCGCTGCGGCGCGCTGCACGGGGCGTTCGGGGCGAGCGCGACTCGGCGCAGGCGGATCGGGGGGGACGAGGCCGGGTGGGGCCCGGCGGCAGGAGCGGGCGCGGTTCGCGCCGCGCGCGCGGGAATCCCGGGCGGGAGCGGGGCTCGGGGCGTGGGAGCGGGAGGCGGGGCCCAGGCGGGGCAGGCGGCTCGCGGGAGGTGGCACGCGGTGCGTGGCCGGCTCGGCCGTTTGGCCTGGCCGGCGGCTGGTTTCTCTTTTTTTTCTTTTTTTAGTATTATTATTATTATATATTTTATTATTTATATTTATTTATTTTATTTTATTATATACAATTATTATATATATTATTTAAATATTTATATATATATTTATATATACATTTATATATATATATTTACTGTTATTTTTTTTATACTAATCCCTATTACAAGTTTTAGGCTAAAATTATTATTTTCTATTTCTCTTTTTGCTACACCATATATGTATGGTTTATCATTTTTTTTATTCTATTAATGTTTAATGCATGAACATGTATGCAATGCATGATGCGAAAATTGAGTGTGTTACAGTAATTCACTAGTTGATTAGTCCTCTAGAAAATAAAGTTCAGTTGCACAATCCACGACGAAATCTGAATATGTAGCTGCTGCTAGTGCTTGTTCACAAATTCTTTGGATTGCTCAAACACATAGGGACTATAGGTTAGATCTAGATAGTGTTCCGCTATTTTGTGACAACACTAGTGCCATTCAAAAAACCCCGTGCAACACTCTAGAACAATCACATTAACATTATATATCACTTTCTTTGTGATAATGTTGAAAAAGGAAACATTATGCTTTACCATGTAGATACTGAACAACAATTAGCTGATATTTTCATGAAACCGTCGAATTTCACTTATTTCTCGTTCATTCGTAATGAAATAGGGGTTATGCATCCTCATGGATTATATTGAGGGAAGCCTATGTGTGAATTTGAAATTAAAAGATAATATGAGCATAAGTGTTTGATACATATATGACTTTGTGATTCCTTTTACATGCTGAATGTTCTTACTGCATTACTCATGTTATATATTTTGTAGTTTTTGCCATGACTAGTAATTTGAATAATTACTTACACTAAATCCGGTCATGATTGAACTTTCTTGCTATTTTGAAGAATTAATAAATCAATAGCCCACATGTTGAGCTTTTATGACCAAATGAAAAATCAAAAAAGATCAAGAGAATATGCATGTATCGCACTTCTTCTTTTGAGATTGTTTATGATTGAACTTTGATATGCACCTGGAAGGAGGTGTGTATGACTAAAACCATGTTCTTAAGCTTCTAATTGTTAAATGACATAGGCTTGGCCTGGTTGGTTAGAATAAGGCAGATTCTGCATATAATCTATTGCAAAGTTTATATGATTCAAATTTGTGGTTTAAAAGATAATAAAAAATAGCAACATATGTCATGCTTTAAGGTTTTGAAATAGTCGAGTTTGTGAGATCATGACTTGCTTAAATTGAAATTACACTTGATATCTAGCATGGCTTACACTACTTTATGTATCTCATTGATGTGATAGTGCAAGGTACTTGATAGTATGGCTTGGATGAGCTTTGTTATATATATATATATATATATATATATATATATATATATATATATATATATATATATATATATATATATATATATCATATTATGCTCATAATCAGATCAAATTTCTCTTTTGTATCTTGCTGAATACATTGTCAAAGGGGGGAAAATATGTCACACATTGCACATTCAAAAATATTTTGCACGATTCTTCTCCGGGGGAGTGAACATTCTTAGGCGGAGAATTTTTTGGTTTCTTTTCATTTGATTTTTTGATTTTTCAAAAAGGGGGAGAAAATTTCTTTTGTCAAAACTCTTCATGAAATGTGAATGAGCCAATGTTCCATTTTGTAGTGGTGTTGCCAATGCATTCATCATGGAGGAGATCGTGAGACCTGAATACATTGACAATTATGTGCTGAATACATTGGCAATTATATGTATATGTCATATATTGCTCATAATCAAATCAAATTTCTCTTTTGTATTTTGCTGAATACATTGTCAAAGCGGGAGAAATATGTCACACATTGCAAATTCAAATGTGTTTTGCACGATTCTTCTCTGGGGGAGTGAACATTCTTAGGGGTAGAATTTTTTGGTTTCTTCTCATTTGATTTTTGATTTTCAAAAAGGGGGAGAAATTTTCTTTTGTCAAAACTCTTCATGAACATGAATGAGCCAATGTTCTGTTGTGTTGCCAATGCATTCATCAAGGGGGAGATTGTGCAACCTATGTGCTGAATACATTGGCAATTATGTTGAATGTGAGGGTTAACATGTAAAGTTTTGAATATACCTGAGAAGCCCACTTCGGATTGTCTGAACTTTGCGGCACGTGAGCTGCATCTGAGTCAATCTTTGAAGTGTCCGAACTTTTCCTTTTATAATACATAGCGGCTGTTTGGACTGTCCGAACTTTCTACGTGCCGAAACAATCGTCTAGCTGCTATATTTTTAACTTGCAATGTTTCAAACTTTTTTTTTTTTTTGCTAATGGAAGTTTGCTTATGGCTCGTTTTGGCTGATCATGCTGGATATCATTTAGCTAGGTTTTGCAACATGCTTATGTGAGGTGATCACATAAGTTGTTGTGGTTTTTGGACTAATGTGAGGACTTGTGCTCAGAGAAGTTGCTTGTTTGTTTATGTGCAGGTGGTGCCTGAGGTCAAGACATGGCTGGTGACGGTGATCCATTGAACTAGTCTTAGGGAGAAGATGAGGTTCAACAACTAATTTTGGGAGGAATTGTGGTTGAGTTGATCGGGAGGTCATGCAACATGTTTGAGTCAAGAACAATGCATATGAAGGTATCATGGACGTCGTTGGAAGGGAATTTTACGTGTACAAGGGATGCATGGACGTGGAAATACGGTTCCAAGACGTCATAAAGATTTATGGACGTGAAGATATGGCCAGAACGGTCCAACCAGCTGGATTATGCCTCAAGCTGCGGCTAAGGTGGTTATGGTTCGAATATGGAAAGTTTTGAGTTGGTTATGGTTAGATTTTTTGTTTATCATGAAATTGAGTTGTTTTATGAATGTTGGGACATTCCAAAAATGTTTGGAAGTCTTAAAATTTATTCACTCTGCGTATGGAAGAGTCTTGAGCAGTTATGGAAAGTTTCGGTTGAAACTGAGTATGAGTAGGAGACCTAGTGTTGATTGTGTTGGTGTAAGGGCTGGTTATATAAGCAAGGAAAGCTAGGTCTAATGGAGAGATGAATTTTGGCTGTTCCTCTTGTTTTTTGATTGAATAAAATTCATAGTTTTAGAGGATCTTTTGTGCCTTGTTCGTCCTACTTTTTTTGGTAAGTTTTTCTCAGCGAGTTTTTGGGCAGCCAATGTTGCTTCGGTGTTTTGATCATAACTCGCTTTTTACAGATCCAGTCGACATGATTCTTTTTGTATTGTCTTCACAAATCAATTATCTATCATCTGTGAAACTTTCACAGTTATTGGATTTGTAATTTTTGATCTACCTGAGTTTCTCTGCAGCGTTGCAGATCTGTTTTTCCTCCGTTAGAACAGATTGATCTTTGCTCGGGGTTTCGGTCATAACATGAGTTTTACTCAACATTTTCTCATGATTCTTGTTGTCGTGTCTTCGTGACTTGATCCTATACAATCTCTATTACTTTTTTCATGGTTGAACTGAAAAGCCCTATATTTTAGATGAGCATCTCAGCAAGGAGACCCAAGTTTAGAAAAGAAATCAAATAGCAAGTGCCAAAAATCGAATCATTTCAAACCTATTAGAGGGAATTAAAAAAACTTAGCTAGTGTTCCAATGAGATTAACATGAAGATTTTAGTTGACCATTCGATTCCTAATATTTCAAATAGTCTCTCTGCAAACATTCATAATTTTTGAAGCAAGTTTGCTATTTAATTCAATGGCCACATTGAATTCCATCCATATTCGAATTCAAATTTGAATTGGAATGAAATTTAGTCAAATCAGTTATTTGAGTTCAAAATCGAATTATACACCTTTGAATTGGTCACTTTGACCTAGAATTTTTGGAAAAAAATCGGTGCAGGAATTTAAGTAACAGAGAAGTAGATGAGGGAAAGGAAGTGGGACCCATTGTCCAGTGAAACACAACCTGGAAATTGCCTCTGTTCTCAGCTCGACACCTCCCCAACATGCAATCCATGCAGCAGGGAGCCTGCTTGCTTCCTCTCTTGGACACCACACCACCCAGGCAGTTGCAAGGTTGATCTTACCACTCATTCTCTCACCAGTGCACAACACAGCACCCTCCTCTGTTTGTTCTTTAACCAGCGACCTTCTCCTCTGCACCACCCCAAGGTCAGCAGCAGGAGCCGAGTTTCATTCACTTCTTAACAGAAAAAAGTTGTGCAACGTCTTGCTCTACCTTCCTCCCCATTTTTCTCGCTGGTTCCTCAATCGTATGCTTGTTATTTTGAAGTTTGGCGGCGACGAATTCCGGCCACTGTGGAAGCTCCACTCTGTTCCACCGTTGACCCCTCGCTACAAGAAATTTCTCACCTCGGTCCTTGAAGAAAAAAGGTGCGCCTAATCATCCCCTAGCTGCTGGTAAAGTTTCACACCATGGCTTGGGCCATAGCTTCCCTATTTCAAATTCTTGTGACGAGCTTCGTGGGTTAGTTGAGCTTGGTCTCATTCAAAATTTGTTTTCAACGTGAAGGCATAGCTCGTTCTAGTTAGATTTTATCTTGCCCTTGTCCTGGCGCACCACCTAGACAAAAAAAAAAAACCAATGGATTTCATTGAGGAAGGATGCCGGAATCTCAATTTTCCTGGCCGGAGGCGAACAGCGGCTCGGTCCACCCTGACTGCAGTGTTTCCCTCCTCTTCATCTAATTTTTGAGCCATAATCATGTTCCCCAGGTCATGGAAAAATTGTAGATTGATTTTCCATGCGAAATAATCCACCGTAGGGCCCGGCCGACATGGCCGGAACCCTAGGTTCTGGCCATTGCCGTGGGAGGCTCATCTCCGGTCATCTATCGCCGGCGGGTGCTGCACCATGGTTTTCCACGTGTGAAATAAGGCGGGGGTGGCAAGTATCAAGGTATGCCATGCCCTGGCACGGGCGCTGGCGAGCAGCCGCCGACAGGCGCTGCCCGAGTGCCGCTGGCACGAGGTTGAAGACGGTCCTGATGGGGCCCGACCATCAGTGTCTATGGCACATATCCCGGATATAATGCGGCCATTCATTTTGATGTGACAGTGGCAATGTTTTCTGTAGCCCCGTGTGGCTTGAATGCTACTGGTCCATTTTAAAACCGTGGGCCCCCTTCTTTATTCAAACTTTACTATTGAAATTTAATTCCATATTTTGCTCCAACTTTGAAAATCAATATCTCTTAGCATAGTTTTACAAATAAATTCTCAAATAAAATTTTTTACAGCCAGAATGATTTCTACTCTCAAGTGATGCACTTGGGTACATATGAAAATCCATAATTTGTCCTCAATAATGCCATAAAGAAAAATGTCTTTGGAAATAATTCCTGATTCTCCATTCCTTAAAAAATTCCCAAACTTGGCCGGATCATTCCTCATAATTCCCTTGAGCCCCAGTAAGAATTTCACATCAATTTGAGTTGATTTGAATGGCCAAATTGTGTTCCCAATCTGAATGTACCTAAAAATCCCAAAATATCCAGAAACTTTTTCAGCAAATTGTCCAAACTTGTAAATTCAATATCTCATAGTAGAATGCTTAGAAAATTATGAAACCAATTTTTTTGAGTCACTGTTGACCTCCTCTAAAGATAACTTCAACTTTTGGCCATGTTAAAGTCCCAACTTTTCCATGAAAATTCTGGGAAGTGTTTAGCTACATTGAATTTTAGACAACAGAGACTTCCATGAACTTAGCCCAATTTTGGCCCGTATCCAACTCATAGCACCTAGTGTCCACTCTAGAATTTCCAGAACCATTGGCTATTATTTAATATATCTAACAGTGTTTCCATTCAGCTATGTTATATTATCACTATTGAATCACTTTGCATATTCTTTGCATATCGAATAGTTGCCGAGCTCAAAGAGACCCTGGACCCACTAGAAGTCATCAACCCGGAGACTAATTGTAACCCCATCTTGTAGCCAGGCAAGCTCCGGTTTGCATTTAACAGCGTTTTAAATTTTTATTTGTATCACACTATATGGGTTAGAATGTATTGTGCATTTGGTCTAGGTTTTCTTGGAGTTTTCCACTTGCAGGACCAGAGCACCCATGAGAGCAGGGTAGATGTTTAATTCCTCGATGCGTCCACTCTATGCTTAATGTTATAGTTGCTTTGGTAGAAGTCGAGTAGTTGGAATCTATTCGCGAGTTTAGGAATTGGGTTCACATGGGATTGGTCGAGTGAGAGATTCACCATTTGGTTAAATATGATATTTGGCATGGAGTAGGAGCAGCAGGACACAAGGGCCTGTGAGCTATAGTTGTGCCTGTGTCGATCAAGGAACGATCCGTGTGCGGCCTTGTTGAGCATGTTTGAATGTACCAAAGGCATACTGGATATATGAGACCCAGTAAATTGATGTAACTTGTCCACCTTAGTGTCAAAGCATAACCCACCATCTTATAGATGTGAGTTGAGAGCAGCAAGATGTAAACCTACCAGCGGGTATGTTTGTACTCAGTGTGGGCGCCTCCTGCTCGTAGCAGTGGGACCGATTCGGCATGTAGGTAGTGGGTGAAAGGTTGCCGCATAAAACATCAGTGGAGTGTGCCTTCGCAGCCCCGAGTGTTGGTGTATATGTCATGCTAGTCGGCATCCCTGCAGGTGTATATCGATTCGAGTTGTCGTCCCTCGTGGTTATTGAGTACTGCTTGTTTACTGCGTCATGACGTAGTTAATTATTTGAAGCTGAATATTATTGAATTATGTTTTATGGAATAATTATGTATTGATACTTGTATGTTTAGAATAGGTTGCTCACTGAATTTTAGATTCATGAAGCCTTAATTTGCTGCTAAAAGCTGAAGGTAAGGACTAACATTTAGGCGAGTCTTTTATTGCAAACTGTTGTCATATATTATGTATATCCTGCATAAAGAGTTTTATGCTTTGTGGAGATGGTTAAGTCTTGCTGAGCCTTCATGCTCACGGTTGCTATTTTTAGTTTTTGCTGCAGATGATGACGTATACGATGAAGGTTTCAATGGTGAGGCGTTGCCCCGTCGGGGTACACGGCCGGGTGAGAACCCTGCATGCCGCCGTGATGTGATTTGTGTGCTGCTAGTGTGATTCTGTTTGTGGGTTGAATGGAATGACTTTTGCCTAGCTTAGGCTTGAGTGCCGAGACATATGAACTTATTTTCCGCTGTAATGTATTTTAATATATATTATTTGTAAAAGACAAAGCTTGTATAACACTATGTTGTTTTATGTAATACGATGTACCTTATTCTGGTGCTATTGGCTGCCACATCGCACGGCACTACCCAATTGCAATTTCTGCAATGTCGGGACTACGGTCCTCACATGAACATGTCTATGTCATGACACACATGATTTGTTTATCAGATTGGTTTTCTACCAAGGGATTTTTGTAGCTTCCGCTGAAAAAGTTTAAATCTACCATTCACCCCCTCTGGTAACTTTTCACATGCTCTTCGATCCTACAGTTAACAAGTTACATCGGATTCCTGGGAACCATACAGCCATTAAGCAATCTGGTACGACTCAATACTTGTTCATCGGAGCTGCACATGACTCGGTCCTTAAACGACACAGACGGGGCTACCATACCAACCTCACCCACCTTCCTCGCCATTACCAACCTTGGCACGATGTGGTCACAAGCATTCTCTCACCCTTCAACCCGAGATCAACCTTGTGCGTCCCCTCCTACAAAAATCTTCGTCCACATCTCAACTTTAAGAGTGAACATTGTGGAGAAGTGAGTAGGTTTCCCTCACTAGACTTTTTCGCAGGTAGAATTCAACTACTTGACTTATGGTCGACAAAATGTGACCATATGCAAGTAGATTCCAACTACTCGACTTCTACCAGTCCACTTATTCCTAACTCTTTAGCATGCTATTAATGACACAATGAAACCTTAATCTACCCAGACACTCCCATGTTCACTTTGTTCATGCAAGTGGTGTTTTCATCCAACATAGACCAAATGCACATATCAAGTCTATTCAATGATGTGAATACAGGAAAACTTTTATAAAAGCTCTTAAATGCAAATTGGGATTCCTCACGTCATGGCAGCTCCGAGATGGGATTCCTCACGTCCGAGTTGTACTCCAATCAAGCTCAATTCGCCATTGCATGATATATCGATATGAATAAACTACACATAACAGAAATGCAACTTAGGAAATTAATTTATGAATATTCTTATAATTCATAGTATAATCAAGTGCTAACTGGAGAAGTAGGTTATGCTGCTATTGCTTTACAGCACTAAGGAGAGGCCAACCTAGTTAATTGATTTATGTACAAAGGCAACTATGCAATATTGGACATATGGACATATGGGCAGTAATGAATCCTTAAAGTTCAAATCCTATGCATAAAGTTAGAAGAGTCCCTGCTGCTTTCTTTAGAGTTCAAAGAAAGATTTAACCTCTGTCCAATTGATTTATGAAAAGGTTCTATAAGCTTGAATATAGACTTTCATGTAAAGAGGCAACAACAGTTTTAAACAAACTGTAAGAACTTGTCTAATGGAGCTCATATTTTTACAGTAACTCAAGGAGATGAACTGAGATCTACCTGAAAAATTTCAGATTTTTAAGCGTAGTATTTTGGTCAGCATAATTCTCTAAGTCTTTTCCATTCTATCAATTTCCAGGTAAAATTATTATCTTTGCCATTCTAAATAGTAGGTTATTCTTGTTGGTATGGTCACAAGAAACTCAATGGAATTTGTTTCATAATTTTTTGAGCATTCTATTGTGAGTTATGAATTTTCCATGTTCATACTATTTTCTGAAATTGTTTCTGTTATTTTCTGGTAGTTTTCATGGACATAGGCAAAGTCACAACATTAGACATACTTATTCATGTACAATAATGTTGGTATTTTTACTGGAAGTGATAAGGAACCAATGGAACACTCTCGCCAAGTTACACATTTTTCCCTTCAGTAGAACTCCTATAATAATTTCCTTCATGTTTATGCCTAAAGATTTTTATATAAATTCCAATGCTGCTCATATCAAATACTTTAATCCAATGAAAAGTTCTGGTTATAAATAATCTACCAAATTTGGTTTTGTTATTTTTGGAGTCTTCTACAATTATGTACCAATTTTACAACTTCTGGGCCATTTATTGGAATAATAATGTTCTTTTCTGCAATTTGAATTACCCTAGGAAATAATCAATATTTAAACTAATTTAAACATCTGAACATAGTATACAAATTTTACTTGGGATTATAGGTTATCAAAGGAAGGTCTAGGCCAAGTTTTAGAATTTTCTATTCATAGGATCTTCTATAATTATTTTATAAGGGTTCAAGAATCAAATAATTCTACAGAAATTTATGAACATTATCTTGTCCATGGTAAATTACTGGATGAGATGAGACTAACAAAATTTGTTTGGCTGTTTTTGGAAATGTATACAAGGAGATATGATTTTTGCAAAGTGGAGCATTTTCTGTATTTCTTTGTTTTATGTATATTCTATAGAAAATTCTAGGGCCAATGGAAATGAGACAACAGGATGGCCACAGGCTACATGTGTGCAGTCACACGAAATCCGTAGAACACAGAAGATCCTATTGCCTTTAGGTTATGAGACCAACATGTGGGCCCGTACCATGGCCATCTTCTACATCAGAACATCCAGGCTCGGGCGGCAGCGCCCTGGCGGCGCGCGGCTGGTCCCTCACCGGAGGGTGGTCTCAAGTGGCGGGAGATAGGGCAAATCAACCTACGGTCACTGGTGAACACACCTGCAGCATTTTAAGGCGCGGCGGCTAGGGAAACAGGTATGTCGACGGCGGCGGCGGCGGCTACCTCAACGGCGACCTTACACAGCTCAAAAACTATGGAACACACTCAGATTTCTGATCCTAAGGTACAACTGCACGATGGTGAATCCAAATCTACTACCTAATTGCAGGCAACCTAGGCCTTCAATGGTGGCGGTGGGGATTTTTAGGGTTCCAACTTGACGACTTAACCATAATATAATTTTATTGCTCGAGGAGACGCAATAGGAGCTCTAGAAAATAATATCGAATTGTAATGAAGTGTGGTTAATGAGGTACGGTGAATTTCATCGGCGGACAGGTTTGGTACAATGAAGCTTGCCAGTGCAAATTGAAGAAACTCTGTGAAAGTAAGCAATGACAGGCCAAACGGGTTTGCAGACACACTCAGTAGAGTATGTCACATCTTCATGACAATGTAGTGGCACACGATATGGTTGGAGTCATCAGGAACACGGGTGAGCCACGCGGACAGAATGATCGTCTCCATGGCGGTCATAGAAACTTCAACTTGGCGATGAGGAAGCTCGGATGGGGCACAAAAATAATCAGGGAGATGCGCAAAACACCAAGGAACCACAAAACATGATGAGCAAGGGCTAAACTCCACCTGGTTGTGTTGGTTTGGCTGGAATGGAGATGGTGATGTGGAACTCGTCTTGCCACCGCGAGGAGAGGAAGAACCAACTTCGTGGCGGCTCGAGGAGGATGAAGTGATGCTTGGGCACACTTTTGTGACCTTCAATCACCAGGGATGCGCCAGCACACGTCGGCCAGCGCCGACAGCAGGAGCGGCTATGAGCTGTTGGGTTGTTGTGCAGGGGAGGCCAAAGGAGGAAGCTAGGTTTTGCCTGGTTCAAAAATATCAAGCAGAGATGGATATGGGCAAGCAATGCTGTGGGAAAGAGCAGGAGAGCCAAGCAGCTGTGTGGAACATTTGCATGTATTCGTGGTGCTTGCTTGTTGAACAGAGCAGTCGGTTCCTTGCTTAAGTTTTGTATCTGGACGGTTAGATTGCCTCCTCACAGAGAGGATCCCGCATTTACTCATACCGTGGACTTTGGCCCAGCCAGCTCACCACAAAATCACCTCCCCTTTCAATACCCCGCAAGAGATATTCCCGCCGTCATGACCATCCGTGACACACCCAATGCCATCGCCAACTCTTCCCTTCCCAACACTGTCACATCCTTCTACCACCCAAAGTAACTCCACCCAGCGCCGCTCCCCGCCCCCCCCCCCCCATTAATTCCTCACGGATGATGTTTCTGATGCTTTATTCCCAACCACTTTGCCAAAACCTGTCGTGGTAGCCCTCGATGCTCCCGCTGCCTTCAACCAGACCACAGAGTAGCCACCTGCTCCTCTCCCTGCGCGTGCTATCTTGTCTAAAAGCCCAAGAGCTCTAAACCGCCTCCTCCCAGGATCCTCTAATGGGTTTGCCTTGCACTAACGGAATTTAACAGGCGGTCTGCTCCCCCAATCCGTAGGACCCACTCACCTCCATTTCCAGCATCAGTTCCGGCCCCCATGTATGCCAGCACATCCCCACCTCGCCCTACCTGGCTCTCTTCCTCCTTGATCCTCTTATACCCCCTGAGCAGACACCGCAACCCACCCCCGCGAATAACAACAAACAGATCCTTGCACTTTGCAAAACCCCTCCACCAACAATGGCGAACTTCCCCATTGATCCACCATGCATCCTCCCCCATGGCCACCTCTTCGCACTCGATGGCAGTCCAGCTATGATCCCTTGCCTCTGCCACCACCTCTAAGTGTTAGCACTCCACACCCATGAGAGTTACATCATTGCTGAGGACCGCGATGGACACATCAACCACGCAGACTACAACTGGTTCCGCAACCGCATCTCTCATGTTCATGATCAGGAGTTTGGGCTCAGGGTTCGCTCCTGTTGCATCACCCCGTGGGCATCACCCTCTTCCCACTGGAATCGGGCTACCACCATGACATCCTCCTCCGAAAGGAGCCCATTGTCGTCAACAACCACCACATCACCTTCTCCCGTCATGACTTTGGCATCAACCGTCACACCGCCAACTACAGCCACTGTGGTTGGATCCTCATACTCGACTTCCCTCTCAACTACCAGTCTGTGGAGCACGTTGATGCGGCTATGGCCACCTTCGACCATCTTATCTATTGGCACAACGTCTCGAGGCAACTTGGGTACGTACTCTGCAAATGCCTCTACAATGGCACTAGGTATGTCTCGCGTAGCCTAGTGCTTCACCAAGGCGATACCATGGGACAAGCCTGGTCCTGGACCTGTCTTGTGGTCGTCCTTAATGGGGCTTTCATCCGGCCTCAGCACCCTCCTGGTGAAGATGACGTTCCTCCTGTGGGGAACTGTCGGTACCCTGCGTACCATATACCCCTTGGGACTACAAAAGGACCAAAGGGACTTCACCTGTCTGAGTTGAAGACCTGCGAAGGTCCCACATGTCATACGGGACTGGACATGCCTCCCATCTATGGTTAGCTCCGGTACTGCCACGAGTACACTGTAGCCGGAGCTATACCCCACACATGGGATAGCTCCGGGCTAAACACTTGTGGGGCATCCCCGGACCTAACCTCCGATAGAGGGAAGCTCCAGTATCGACACGTGTACATCTACACCGGACCTACCCGTCCCAGACGAATAGCTGTGAAGCTGCCATGTGTCCGAACCGCCGGACCTTCAACCTTGGCAATCAAGCTGGTGAACCCCCAACGGCTCGGACCTCCAAGGGGCAATCAAAGACTTCAAGACCTGATTAAGTATCATTAATACCATATTAATGACACACAATCAGTAGGCCCTTAATACTAGTAACGACATTGTTAGGTCCCGTTACCACGCTATTAAGGGTAATTAATCTCATTAATTATGTATTAAACATTAGTAACCGCCGGGGCCACATGTAGGGCCAGGATAACTATGTAACGACCAGTCCTTGTACTATAAAAGGACTGGTCGACGATACACAGGGGGACACTTACGCTCTCTGACACATACACAGTCTATGGGCTGAAGCTCTTAGATGCTCAATACAACAGCTACACACCCCGTGGAGTAGGGTATTATGCTCATGCGGCCCGGACCACGTAAATCCTTGTGTCCATTCGCTATACTCTTCGGAATCTCTGCGCACCTAATATCGAAATATAAACTCCGCGAGCTACCAACGGTAGTATCGGGAGAATTGTCGGAAAAACACTCCGACAGTTGGCATGCAAGGTAGGGGTTTGATCGAGATTTCAAGAATGCTGAACTCAGCTGCTGGATCGTCCAACGGCAACCCCGCTGCGCAACCTGCTAGAGGCAATCCCTCCAACATGCAACAACCAGCAGGTGCCATGGCTCTAGCAGGAGTCATGCCTCCGCTGCCATCGTCTACACCAGCAAATCAAGATGGACAACGGGACGGAGAATCTGCATCAGTCACAGCGTCGGCAAATAACAACAATCCTGAACACGCGCTCCATGCAGCACATGCTCTCCTCCAACGCCCACCACCTCGGGGTTCATCCCAGGGTGTAATGGAGCAGTGGAGGGTTGATGTGGAACATTTAGTTGCAGCAACAGCCGATCGCATCAGCAACCAAGGTCCTCCCCCCTCGGGGCGGGCCCCATTGCAGCATTGGACTTTATCGGGCAGACTTGGTCTGCACGCTTCCCAAAGTAGGAGGCGTGTTGCATCTCAACAAGTGACGTCGCTGCCTTTCGGGGCGCGACGCACCCATACAGTAACCAGGATTTCAACTCATGACCTCCGGGCAGAGCTTGATCGCCGTTACCGTCAACAGGACGGTCACGTCCATATTGAGCGTGATCGCGAAAGGTGAGAAGCTCGAGACAGCCCTGCTTCTAAGGGAGTAGGAGGAGGCTGTTCTGCCCTGGCCATGCACCTACGCATGGTCAGATGGCCAAAAAAGTTCTGGCCTCACCTGCCGGAGAAATTTGACGGGACTGTCAATCCCGCTGAGTTTCTCCAGATTTACTCCACTGCAATCCTTGCGGCCGGAGGTAACGAGGTCATAATGGCCAACTACTTCCCTGTGGCTTTTAACTAGGACTGCCAGGTCCTAGTTCATGAGCCTTCTGCCCAACTCCATCAATAGTTGGGCGGAACTGTGCCAACAGTTCACCGCCAATTTTGGGAGTTCATACACGTGACCAGGCACCAAACTGGACCTTTTTGCTGTCACGCAGAAGGGGGGAGAATCCCTGCGTTCCATCATCCAGAGGTTCTCCCAGGTACAAAACACTATTCCTTCTATCTCTAGCGCCTTTGTTATCATGGCATTTAGACAGGGCATACGATACAAGAAGATGCTGGAGAAGCTGACAATCAAGGAGATCACCAGCGTCACGGATCTCTTCAACTTGGCAGACAAGTGTGCCAAAGCTACGGAGGGCCATGAAATGCACTCCAAACCACCTTCGGAGGATAATAAAAAATCCTCCAAGGGCGAAGCCACTACCTCCGGGAGAGGCAAAAAGAAGAAGAAGACCAACGGCAAGAAAAAGCAATCGGCCGGCACATCTACTGCTGCAGCTGCCGCAGCTCCGGGTGGCTGGGGGCCATGCCCCGAGAAACGACTTCGGCCATCATCAGAAGACAACGGCAACTCAATAGTGTGGTGTCCTTTTCATAAGTCGAATAGCCACAACTTGAAAGACTACTGAGAGGTCCAGAACCTTGCCGAGCGCTACAACAAGCACCGGGAAGAAGTTCCTTTCCGACAAAGGGAAGGAAAACAGAAAGTCGAGGAAGCTCTGGCTGAAGAGGAGTTAGGCTTTTAGGACCATAAAAAAGTCTTGAAGGCTGTTTACACCTCCGTTGACAACGACTCCGACGTCTCCAACAATGAACAACGGAAAACCATGAACACCATTTTTGGTGGTTCGTGGGACATCACCTCCCGCCGTGTCCTTAATACCATGCGGTGGGACATGGCTTCGGTGGCTCCCACTGCCAGGGTGGAGCTGCACCAGAAGTGGATGGATACTGCCATCCCTTTCGACGCGTCAGACTGCCCTTAGAATATGATCGGAGCTGGTCAACTCCCATTGATGGTATCTCTGACCATCAACAATATTCAACTCCACCATGTAATGGTGGACGGAGCTTTGGGGTTGAATCTCATAAGCTTTGAAGCTTTCTTCAAGCTTCAGCTCCGACCTTCAGATCTTCGCCCCTCCCGACCTTTCTCTGGAGTAGGTCCGGGGGCCATAACCCCACTTGGTGCCATTACTCTTCCTGTGACCTTCGGGATTCGGGAGAACTATCGCACTGAGAAGTTGGTCTTTGATGTTGCTCAGATCAACGTACCCTTTAATGCCATCCTAGGCAGGCCAGCCTTGTACAAGTTCATGGCTGCTGCTCATTGCAGCTACTTGGTGTTGAAGATGCCAACACCAATTGGTGTTCTCCGGATCCGTGGAGATCGCACCGCCGGAGTGACAGCTCCGTAAGAACTTCACGCGCTTGCCAGAGTGCAAGAAGAAGAATATGGAAAGGAGCAAGCTCCGAAACCCCCGAGCATTCGTCATCGAGGCTCAACCTCCGCACCTCACGTGCAACCTAGCGACGACACCGAAATTCCCGTCAAAGTCGTCCAAATCGGTTCCGACGCCGCTCAGACCACCCGCATATCGGGAGGTTTGAATGAAAAATAGGAACTCGCGCTCATCACTTTCCTCCGGGCTAATGTCGACGTGTTTGCCTGGCAATCGTCACAAATGCCTGGGATCCCTAGGGAAGTGATCGAGCATAATCTGAAGATCTACCCTGACGCTCGGCCTGTGCATCAGAAGCCTTGGAAGCAATCAGTAGAGCGACAAAACTTCATAAGACAAGAAGTGAAGAAGTTGCTCAAAGCTGGATTCATTCGGGAAGTCTTTCACCAAAAATGGCTGGCAAAACCAGTCATTGTACCCAAGGCCGGCGGGAAGCTTCGGATGTGTATCGACTACACAACACTGAATAAGGGATGTCCAAAAGATCCATTCCCACTACCTAGAATAGATAAGATATTGGATTCCACCTCCGGGTGCGAATTACTGTGTTTCCTAGACGCATATTCTGGGTACCATCAAATCAGAACGTCTATGGAAGATGAAGAGCATACTTCTTTCATCACAGTAGATGGATTGTATTGTTATACTGCCATGCCATTTGGTCTCAAGAATGTGGCCTCAAAATTTGTACGAGCTATGTACAAAACCTTTGAAGAGCTCATCAGAGATATAGTGGAAGTGTACATTGATGACATCGTCGTCAAGATTAAGGACAAGGAGTCACTTCTTGACACCTTGCAAACTGTCTTCGATAAGTTGCGAGTCACTCACCCGAAGCTGAACCCGGACAAATGTGTCTTCGGGGTTCGCCCTGGAAGTACGTAAACTGCGATATGCAGTTCTTATCGCTTCCAAGAAGCTTCAACACTATTTCCAAGCTCACAAGATCTCAGTGGTGACTTCATATCCACTGCAAGCAATTTTGCATAACCCCAACTCCACTAGGAACATTGCAAAGTGGGCAGCAGAATTGGCTGAGTTTGACCTTGAATTCGTCCCAAGACATGTAATTAAAAGTCAAGCATTGGCAGACTTTGTGGCGGAATGGACCCCCTCTCCATCAAACCCTGGGGGCCCTAGTGAGCAGAGGCCGGAACTCAAGGCTCTGGTCTTCACCGAGCCTCACTGGACTCTCTACTTCGACGGCTCCATGCAGAAGCAGGGGGCCGGAGCTAGAGTTCTTCTCCTTGCTCCGACCGGGGAGAAGGTTAGATACATGGTGCACGTTGACTTCAAGGCGACCAACAACATGGCGGAATATGAAGCACTTATTTACGGACTAAAGGTGGCACTATCATATGGTATCAAGCAGCTGTTGGTCAAGGGAGATTCGCAGCTCATCATTAAACAGGTGAAGGGTGAATGCTCCTGCAACCATCCCCAACTAGATGCCTATCTCCTTGAAGTCCAGAGGCTTCAGAAGGACATCAAAGTCCTAGACCTCCACCATGTATAGTGTCTCCATAATACTGAAGCTGACGAACTCTCGACGAAAGCGTCAACCGGAGCTCCGGCTCCCGACGGAACATTCGTCCGGAGTTTGTCTAAACCGATAGCTCAGCCTACCGAACTGAGCGAAGGGGGCGAGACCAGCACCTCAAAAGCTGGCAGTCCCGATGGCCCTATTACCATGGCAGCCATCAAGGGTCGTAGGTGCTGCTGGAAGCTCCGAGCAACCCAGCACGCAAGACTCAAATGCTCAAGCTAGCTCTGATGCATGGATCTCGGAGATCTGGATCTACTTGAAAGACAACTTCCTTCCTGAAGATAATGTATCCGCTGACCGAATAGTCACATTGGCTAAAAGATACACGCTGGTAGAAGGGGATCTCTACCGGCGCGGTGCTAATAGCGTCCTAATGTGGTGCATTACAAGGGAAGAAGGTTGCGAGCTCCTCGCAGAAATCCATGGAGGCGAGTGTGGGAACCACACGTCTTCCTGCACGCTGGTCGGTAAAGCCTTTCGGCATGGCTTTTACTGGCCTACGGCGCTCCAAGATGCAACTAAGCTGGTGAAGAAATGTGAAGCATGCCAGTTTCATGCAAAACAAATTCACACACCAGCCCAACCTCTACAATTGATACCTCCTACATGGCCTTTTGCTGTGTGGGGGGTGGATATCTTGGGACCTTTCCCAAGAGCGGTTGGAGGTTACAAGTTCCTGTACGTCGCCATTGACAAATTCACCAAATGGCTGAAAGCAACTCCAGTTGTGAGAATAAACAAGCAATCAGCCATCAACTTCTTACAGTCCATCGTATGCAGATTTGGAGTCCCAAACAAAATCATAACCGATAATGGGACCCAATTCACAAGCTCTACATTCCAAGGATATTGTGAAGATCTCAGCATTCAAGTCAGCTACGCTTCTGTAGCTCACCCTGCAAGCAATGGCCAAGCCGAGAGAGCAAATGCCGAAATCCTAAAAGGACTCAACACGCACACATATGAGCGTCTAAAAAAACATGGAGCCAACTGGATGGAAGAGCTTCCGCCCACTCTATGGGCCAATAGGACAACTCCAAACCAGTCAACTAGAGAGACACCCTTCTTCCTGGTGTATGGAGATGAAGCAGTCCTTCCACCAGAAATCACCTTGGGGTCGCTCCAGGTCCGGACCTTCGACGATGCCGCGCAGGACCAGCTCCAGCGTGAAGACCTTGACCTCCTTGAAGAGGGAAGGTGCCGAGCAGCTGTTCGGAATGCCTGATACCGCCAAGCTCTCTGGCGCTATCACCAAAGGCATGTTCACAGCCGAAAGCTCGAGGAAGGCGATCTGGTGCTATGGAGAATACAATCCAGAGAAGGGTTAAACAAACTCTCCCCCAACTGGGAAGGACCCTTCCAAGTGATTAGAGTAACCCGTCCCAGATGCATTCGCTTGGCAACCGAGGATGGTACACCTCTCCCTAATCCTTGTAACATTGAGCACATTCGTAAGTTTTACGCTTAATATCACGGAGGTGAGTCTGTAGTTACACGCGATGTATGTTATAGAGTCATTGTACAGAGTTGGGTAGCTCCTTCGGGAGAACAGCCGGACCTTCTCTGGATGGTCCGCAAAGTTCAGGCAACACTTTTCATAGTCTCAGAACTAAAAGTGTAGCTAGCTACCTTGGGTCAAACAAGAAACAAAACACACTTAGCCTGGTTCCGTACCCTAAGGGTGTACTTGTTTCCCCTGTACCCCAAACCTATAATGAAAGACATCTTTGTGTGAAAATAGACTCCACGTGCATGTACTTTGTTCAAGCTCATTATTTTTTATTTTTCTCTTTCTTGTCTGTAACAGAGTTGTGCGATTCTCAAGAATTTTTTAGATCGACTAATTCAAGTACAACTTGAGTCACATTGTTAATCCCTCCGAGTTTTCATGTTGTTGAATGGCTCACCCGCTTGAATGCCACCAGCCAATCTAGGTCTGGAGTGTGCTATCGACTTAGCCTGGTCCTACACCCTAAGTATGCCACTCTACCTACACTCTGTCAGGCCAAAGTAAGAAAACAATTGGACTTGGGGAAAACAACTCAGTGCACATGATTGTATGAAGAATTGCGCTCCACCCAAAAATTTCTTACGAGAATAGTAAGTCACAACGGAGTTATAGATAGGAAGTGAATTTTACTATTTTTCTTGACTTCAGTGTGCAGGAAAAATAAAGATCTCATGATGATGGTGAATTAAGCTGGAGCTATTAAAGCTCCGACATCCCCTAGATGGCTTGTAGTCGATGTTTTAAACATTGTTAGCTAGCATCGTTGGAGCTACTCAGCTCCGGTAAAGCCATGGGGATAGCTGTCAAAGTGAACAAAAGATGGTGGGAAGACTTCAGGGGACTAACTGTCGACGTTCTACGTGTTGATGGAGACCACTGCTGGAGTTGCTAAGCTCCGATGGTGGTCAAGGCTGGAACCCTTAAGCTCCGACAACTCCGAGAGCCTTCACTACCGAAGGCTTCGGACCTACGCTCTACAAGTCTGAAGCACGCGAGTCTTCAACAACTGTTACATCCTCTTGGTACATGTTCACAATCAAATTGTGTACATCTACCAGGGGGCCAAGTGGGACAAACGTGTTGAAGACAAAAAATGAAATTCATACAAAACTTGGATTTCATTCATCTGGAGACAAGAGATTACAAAATTGGAGAAAAAGAAGAGAGAATACAAGCGGGAGCTACAAAGAGATGGTCCTAGACCCTATGAAAGAATGAGGCAACCTTCTGGGCAACCTCAGAAACGCTGGCCTCGGTAGCTTCTCCCTCTCCTTCGATGAGCCTTGGAGCACTGGGTCCAGGGAGAATTGGAGGTCCCGGCTTGTGTAGCATGACAGATTAAATTCTGCGACGCTCTTGGCCAGGGATTGTCCCTCGGTTTCCAGCTGGCTACAATGACATCACCCATCTTGGTGAGCTTGTTGCCTGCCGAACTCAGCGCCTGCAATGCCTGGTCCAGCTCCAGTTCCAGATCATCCGGACGTACGGGACTAAAACCCATTGGCGTCAGTGCATCGTTGGCTTTGCCTAGGAAGTCCCAAACTTGTTGGGACTCCACGACCCTGCCACTTTACATCTCCACCAAGGATCTTCTGGCTGCCGCAAGTTCCGAGCTCTCCTGAGCAAGACGCTCGACCTCTTTGGCGTTCTGCTGAATCTTTTCAGCAACCCGCCTTTCAAGTTTACTGAGCTCTTCCTCCTGGAGGTGGATCTCATTCCGGCAGTTAACTAGGTCCTTCTCCCGGCCCTGCACCTTCTTCTCCCTGGCAGCAATTTCATTCTCCCTCTTGTGGAGGTCATGTCCTCGCTGCTAGGACTTCTTCTCCACTTTCTCGCAGCACTCATCTGTGACACCTGGTTCCGAATATGAACCAAGTGTAATGCATATGTGTGCCCAGGAAGTTCATCACACATATACGGTTGCATCACAAACGATATACAGAATTTAACCACATCTCAACTATTAAATAAGTACCTTATTACAATAATCCAATAGTTCACAAATGACAAAACTCTAAATAATGCAGCGGAAAAATAAACTAAGCAGCACGACTCCAATCCACAGGCAATTGACGGCGGTACGCAACCTAGTACTCCGTGTGATCCTCAGGGTACTCCCATCCAGTAGTTGTTGGGGGGGATTGCAAGGGTGAGTACGTGTCGTACTCAGCAAGTGTGGAAATAGATGACATGCGCCTGGAATAAAAAGGCTAATTGCAGAAAAGTACATTTCATAAACATGTAAAAAGCAGCCTATCATGTCTATGTGAGTTTATTTCCCTTATGACCCAAATAATTATCATAACATAAATCCAACAATTCTTATTTACCATCGCAATCCATTAATACCAGCCAACATAAAATTAATACCATATGCCAATTCCATAATCTCTCATTTATCGACAATACTCAAGTGACAACCCAAAACCATACCAACCATCCCAAAATTTCAATTTCCCTCTAATCATGGAAGTTGTCCAGGTGCTCTTAACCGGGAGCACGGCCATCATGATAGTTTTTAACACTCTGCAGAGGTTGTACCACTTTACCCACATGTTCGTGATTTCATCACCTTTCGGTGACTAAGAACCTCTATGTTGCCCTGTCACACTTCCGTTGGTGTGCGGCCAGGAGATCACAAAATAGCTTTTCAAAAGGGACTACTAGTATGTACGGGCCCACTAAGGTTTCACCGGCAGGCTTGAATCTCCATTCTCCCACCCACGGGCCCCCTCGTGTGCCATGCGGATCCTAGGGCAATCCTCCTCGACTCCCATTCCCCGCGCCATCCAATGGTCCATACAATACTAGCAGCGCTCCTAATTATTCAGCTACGCCGCACCCATACTTGGCCTTGTGGTGGCACTATTGTCCTGGCATATTCTCACATGAACCGGTCCTTAGATATAAGGAAAGCAAACCACCATATCATCCAACTCATCCACAAAACCATGCTTGCTTAGATATCCTAAATTCCAGGTTGCTAAATTAATCATCATCTTATTACCATCCCAAGTTGTCGTAATTAAAGTTGTCAACCACATTATTTAAGTTACCCATAACTCGTGTAGCGATGCGGTGCAAAAATAAAAATACCCATACCCGACTCATCGTTTATATCCCGGCGACAAGGGGTGGCATACGTATGGGTTTCCCATCATATTGACACAAGCATGCAAGTTCGCAAACAAAATATTTAATAAAATAGCATCAATATGATCAAGGACACTTGCCTCGCTCCAACGGATGGGGTTGCTCAAGCGCTTCAAAGTCTTGGTTTTGGAAATCCTCGTATGCGGCCTCTTGAGCACTTTCCTCTACGCATGATCATACATACAAGAAAATACATACAATTCAATATGATGCACACAAAATAATCAACATGCAATGACATGCATGCATGCACAATTCAATAATTAATTAACTACGGTTGTTTATTAATTAGATGCGACTAGTTCATACGTGTTCATATGAGTATATGGGGGTTTTAGCAGGGATTAATGTTGCTGAAAACAAAAAGATGGCGCGACTACGATCAATTTATGTCTATTAGATTCAATATGGTCGCTAAAATTCGCATCGGAACGTGGCCTACCGTAGATGCGATGGCTTCAATGATCGCGGGATGGGGACAATGCGTAGACGAAGTAGATGGCGCAAGATCCTCCGGCGGCACGACGGAGGCGACGCGACAGACTCCGGCGGACGACGACACCCTCCTCTTCTCTCTCATTTTTTTCTCTCTTCTTCCCTGGCGGCACAGCTTCTAGTGTTTTTTCCTAGCCGCTAGGGCTTTCTTCTCTGGAAGGCGGCGGCATTTTCTTGCGGCTTGGAAAACCTACGAGGCACCCGGCGGTATTTATAGGAGCGGTAGTCGATCGGCCAGAGGCCGACTCGGCCACGGTGCGAGGTCGAGCGCGGGGCGCGCTAGCGCGCGGGAGGCGCGGCTCGGGGCATCGCGCGGTCGGCCGGGCGCACGTGTGGCTCAGTCGGGGCGCGTGGCGCGCTTCTCGCGCTGGGGTGTCGGGGTGGGCCAGGGCGCGCGGGATCGGGGTGCGGGGCACGTGGCCCGGGCGGTGCAGGAGGCCAGGCGGCGGGGCGCGTCGGGCACGGCCAGGGGCGCGCGGTGCGGGTCAACGCCGGCTGGGCCAGCTCGGCCTAGCCAGCGGGCGAGGTCTTCTCCTTTTTTCCTTTTCTTTTCTTTCATAAATAATTATTAATATATATTATATTTTTTATATACATACTTTCTTTTTTATTATCATATATATCTTTTTTTATTTACATGTATATATTATTTATTTATATATATTTCTTTTTTATTATTGATTATTATTTATTTATATTTATCCCCTAATACATGTTTTATGCTAAAATTTTCTTTTTCTTCTTCTTTTGCTACACATGTTTGTACATGTATGTTCTATATTTTATTATCTTTCTTTTACTCTAGTAATGTTTAATGCATGAACATGTATGCAATGCATGATGCAAAGATTTAGGATGTTACAAACCTACCCTCCTTAAAGTGAATCTCGCCCTCGAGATTCGATAGCGTGGAGAAAAGATGAGGGAATTCTGCCTTCAAGTCTTCTTCACGTTCCCACGTAGCTTTGGCTTCCGTATGGTGTTTCCATTGCACTTTGCACCAACGGATCCTCTTATTTCTCGTGACCCTTTCCTTCACATCCAAGATCTTGATAGGTTGCTCGACATAGGACAAATCCTCTTGAAGTTCTAACTCGTCCATCGGCTCTTGTTCTTCCGACACCCTGAGACACTTCTTGAGTTGAGAGACATGAAACACGTCGTGTACATCGGAGAGATACGTCGGCAGCTCAAGTCGATATGCCACTTCTCCTCGCTTGTCCAAAATCTTGAATGGTCCGATGTAACGTGGTGCCAGTTTTCCTTTGACGTAAACCGTCGCTAACCTCGGATAGGTGACACTTTGAGGTAAACAAAATCTCCAACTTCGAAAGTCATACTCCTTCGCCTATTATCCGCATAACATTTCTGTCGAGATTGGGCAGCCTTTAGGTTTTCACGTATTATTTGAGCTTGTCTTTCAGCATCCTGTAACACATCCGGACCAAATACTTGATTCTCTCCGGTTTCATTCCAAAACAAGGGTGTCCTACACTTCCTTCCATACACTTTTTCGTAGGGTGACATTATCAAACTTACTTGGTAGCTATTGTTGCACGAGAATTCAGCGTACGGCAAACTTTTATCCCAGCTACGTCCATGTTTCAAGGCGCAGGCTCTCAACATGTCTTCTAATATTTGATTGGTCCTCTCAATTTGTCCATCAGTTTGTGGGTGATAGGCTGAACTAAAATTTAACCTTGTACCCATAGCTTCATGTAGCTTCTGCCAGAACCTAGAGGTAAACTGGGAACCTCGGTCCGAGACTATTTTCTTTGGAACTCCATGTCGGCACACAATATGATCCATGTATATTTCGGCCAATTGTGCAGTTGTATATTTGGTCTTCATAGGGACAAAATGAGCTGACTTGGTTAAACGATCCACAATTACCTAAATTGAGTCGTAACCGGACTGAGTACGTGGTAACCCAACTATGAAGTCCATTCCAATTTCTTCCCAGTTCCATTCCGAAATCTTCAACGGTTGCAATAATCCAGCTGGCCTTTGATGTTCTGCCTTCACTCGTTGGCACACGTCGCACAACGCTACATATTCAGCTATGTCCTTTTTCATGCTAGCCCACGAATAACATGTCTTTAAGTCCTTGTACATCTTCGTACAGCCAGGATGAATTGAGTAAGGTGAGTCATGTGCCTCCTTCAATATTGTTTCCCGAATATGCCTAACATTTGGTACCACAATCCTCTTTCCAAGCCATAAGGTACCATGTTCGTCCTCATTAAATCTAAATTCTCTTCCTTCTTGGATCTTTTCCTTGATTTCCTGTATTTCCTTGTCCCTTGTCTGTCCTTCCCGTATTTCCTGCTCTAATGTTGGGTTGACTTCCATTGTTCCCATCTCATTTATGAATCCAAGGTTCAACCGTTCAAACTCCTTGCATAACTCGGATGGCAGCTCCCGGACTGTGAGTTGGTGGCTTACCCCTTTCTGGCTGAACGCATCGGCCACTACGTTGGCCTTCCCTGTGTGATAGTTGATTCCCACATCATAATCCTTGATGAGCTCCAACCATCGGCGTTGCCTCAGATTCAGATCCGTTTGCGTAAATATATACTTGAGACTCTTGTGATCTGTATAAATCTCACATCGGTGACCAAAAACATAATGCCTCCATATCTTCAAGGCGTGCACCACGGCTGCGAGTTCAAGGTCGTGCGTAGGATAATGCAGCTCATGTTTCTATAGTTGCCTCAATGCATAAGCTACCACTTGGCCTTCTTGCATGAGCACACATCCTAATCCTTGTCTCGACGCATCACAATATATATCAAAACTCTTGTTCACGTCTGGCAATACTAACACTGGCGCGGTTGTCAACCTTTTCTTTAACTCCTCAAAGCTATCCTGACAAGCTTGAGTCCATCGGAATGCCTTCCCTTTCATGAGTAATTTAGTCATAGGCTTGGCTATTTTGGAGAAATCCTTGATGAATCGGCGGTAATATCTAGCTATTCCACTTTGAATTTCCTTGACATTCTGTGGCGGTTCCCACTTAAGCACATCTTTCACTTTCCCTGGGTCAACTGATACTCCTCCTCCAGAAATAATATGGCCTAAGAAAGAAACTTCCCGTAACCAGAATTGACATTTACTGAACTTGGCATACAATTGGTGTTCCCGTAGCTTCTGCAATGTAACTTCAAGTGTTCTTCATGTTCTTCCTCGCTTCTCGAGTATATCATAATGTCATCGATGAACACTATGACGAACTTATCCAGATATTCCATGAAGACCTTATTCATGAGATACATAAAGTACGCAGGCTCATTCGTCAATCCAAATGACATGACGGTGTACTCATAGGACCCATATCGTGTCCGAAATGCTGTCTTGGGTATATCTGATGGTCTAATCTTCATTTGGAAGTATCCTGACCGCAAGTCGATCTTGGAGAAAATACAGGCACCCTTCATTTGGTCGAACAAATCCTCTATACGGGGCAGTGAGTATTTGTTCTTAATTGTCACTTTGTTGAGAGACCTATAGTCCACACACATCCACTGGGTTCCATCCTTCTTATCTACGAAGAGCACTGGTGCTCCTCACGGGGATGAGCTTGGGCGTATAAAACCCTTCTCTAGCTGCTCTTGAATTTGCTTCTTGAGCTCTGCTAATTCCTTAGGAGGCATCCTATACGGCCTCTTAGCTATAGGTGCAGTTCCAGGTATCAACTCAATGGCGAATTCTATGTCACGATCAGGTGGCATACCTGGCAACTCATCTGGAAACACATACAGGTACTTGTAAACGATAATAATGCTTTCCAATGTCACACCTTCCACTTGATTGAGCATTGCCTTCTCTCTTGTAGGTTGGGCTGCCTCAACTTCGATGCGTGTACCATGTTCACTTGTGAATTGCACAATCCTCTCAGCACATTGAATGACTCCATTATACTTGCTCAACCAGTCCATTCCAAGTATTATGTCTATTTCTTGGGAGTCCAAGACTATGAGGTTTGCGAGAAAGTCTACCCCCCTTATTTTAATGCTTACTTTCGGACATACTATATTTGTCCTCATCTCTTCGCTAGGAGAACTTACTAGCATAGTTTTCTACATATGAGATATAGGAAAATTGTACTTGGCAACATACTTTGACGAGATGAATGAATGAGATGCTCCCGAATCAAATAAAACAGTTGCGGGGTTGGAGTTGGCGAGAAACATACCAATCACGACGTCATCAGCTTGCTGGGCTTCCTCAGTAGAGACATGATTCACATTGCCACGAGCAAAATTTTGCTGTCCATGGTTGCCTTGTGGTGCTCCTCCATTTGGTCGCGGGTAACTTGGCCTTGGTGCATTGTTCATAGGTCCATAGTTTCTTCTGGGCATTGACTTGCAAAGTGCCCGGGCTCTCCACACACATAGCATGTCTTACCGCCCGTAGCATTAGGGAAGTTTGGGTGTAGCTGGTTTTGAGCATTTGCCGCCATGTTAGGACGTGGCGCAGGTGGCACAGGATAGTGAGGTGCTTGCATGGCGGGGCATTGCTGTGGTGGCTGATTTGGGTGGGGTGGATAAGCAGCACGGTATGCAGCAGCAGATGGGTTGTAGTACGGTGCAGTAGGTGGTGCATAGCGGGGCGAACATTGCTTCCTTGCTGCGGTCCATGATGTGGCATCTTCCTCTTATTGTCCTGCTCCATCTCACAAATCTTGTTCTCAACCACAATAGCCTTGTTAACCAGCTTCTAGAAGTTTGGATAATCAGTATTGAGCAACTGGACTTGAATTTCATTGTTGAGACCCCTCATAAATAGATAATGCTTCCTACTATCAGTGTTGATGTCTTCTGGAGCATATCTTGATAGTTGAGTGAATTTGTTGAGATACTCACTCACGCTCATCCCTCCTTGCCTTAGGTTTTCAAAATCTTGTCTTCTCAGTATCATAACTCCTTCAGGTACATAGTGGGAACGGAAACTCTGCTTAAACTCAGCCCAAGTGATTGCCTCCTGATAATCATGAGCATTGCAAAGAGCTTCCCACCAGTCAACAGCTGCTCCAACTAGTTGATGTGATGCAAAGAGAACCTTCTCCCTATCAGTGCACTGGGCAATAGCAAGTTTCTGCTCAACGGACTTCAGCCAATCATCAGCTTCCATTGGGTCTGTGGCTTGTGCAAAGGTAGGCGGCCTGGTCCTCATGAACTCTCCCAAATGGTTGTGGTGTGGCTGGGGTGGTGGCGGTGGTGGTATATGAGACTGATTGTTGTTGCCAGCTTGCAGCTATCCCATTGTCTGTATCATGGTCTGCATGAGCTGGTTTTGCATAGCTAACAGTTGTTCAATATTGATAGCTCCATGAGCATGTCCCTGGTTGTTCTGAGGTACTTCATTGCGCTCCTCCTCATCGTTGGCATCCCCCTGGTTACAAGTTCTCACCATCTGTTGGTGAAATAAAGGTGGAGATAGAAGAATTTAGAATTTGGAAAGAAACGTCCCAACTATATGCATCAAGCTATGTGACACTAAACAATCCTTTATTAATATAGACCTATATGAGGATGTGGACAAGTGCCAAAGCATCCCACAACTTTCTACTAAGCACACAAGCACTCAAACAAGCACCAAACGAAATTTCAGCACACCACACTATTTAAAGCTAATATGATTCTAAGCGTTCTTATTACAAAATACTCATAGGGGACTTAGTTTCCTAATTGTGAGGCGGTGAGGGCGTCCTTGGCTGCGCGGATGTGATGGGGTTGTGCCATGGCGATGTAGGGGACCCGATTCTTTTGGGTGACCACGGCTCTCCACTTGCTTCACATTCCTTCATCTCCAAGTTGGCTTCCAAACGAGCTAGCTCCTTGCGAAGGTAGTGTATCTCGCCTTGTGCGGTTGCATAGCGATTGCCCATGTCCAATAATGTCTTTTGAGACCTATCCATTGCTGTAAGATTGTCTAAAGCTTCTCGTGGTCCAATTATCCTCCCTGTACCACTCTCCCGCTGAGGGTGCAGCTCAAACGTGGTGTTCTCAAGCTCAAAGCGGCGAGTATGACACAAACTTGTGAGTGCCGCCCATGCAGCATCATCCATAGCATCCTTCTGAGTAGACCTCCAGGTGGGAGCATAATGCCGTGAGACCACTTTGTTGAGGTAGAAGATGAGAACCTCAGCATGCCATTCGTCACGTCCGGGACGGGAGACCCTCTTCACGAAGTAGTTGGCACACATGCAATGGGGATAAAGGAATTCCGTTAGTTCCCGCGATGCATGTCCTCCATCGGTTCCGGTGGTCCAAATCTCTTCAACTTGGGGAAACTGGGGGCTGTTGTATCCATTCTCATTCACACCGGGTTGTGATCCCCCTCCATTTTCACCTCCATTGTCCTCCTCATCTGAAGCTGGCACGTAGTACTCCTCATTAGGATCCTCGTCCATGTTCTCCTCAAATTGATCATACTCCTCTGGATCCTCCTTCATAGTGTTCGACTGGTTAGCTTCCTCCTCCTTGGGCTGGATGTTCCCCTCCTCTTGTGTCTGCTCGTCAAGCTCAATGGGGTTAAGTTCACTTCCAAGGGGCGGCGGACAGATGCTCTTGTGGGCTGCACTCCTAGTGATCGGCATCTATAGAAAACGAGGATACATTAGAGGAAAGAATAATAGAATGCAAATCTAAAAATTGCAGCAGCTAAAATAACGGAAAAAGAGCGGTGCAGCTGTCCCAAAAGAACGAAAAAGAGAGGGAGAAAATGCAGCAGCCAACACCAAAAATTTTACTCACACATAACAGCAGAAAAACACACTTTTTCGCGAAAATTTAAGCAGCAAAAACCGCAGCACAATTATTGCTCACTTCTGAAAATTTTTATCAAAAACGCAGCAGCAATCGATACGTTTTGCAGCTGAAAATAAGGAAACGGAACAGCAGCAAAATTTTTCGAAAATAATAGATTCGAAGAGTATTCCTAAGTGCTCTAGAGTGTCCATTCTACCTAGGTTTGCGTCCTACGGTCAACGCGGCTCTGATACCAATTTGTGACGCCCGGTTCCGAATATGAACCAAGCGTAACGCATATGTGTGCCTAGGAAGTTCATCACACATATACGGTTGCATCACAAACGATATACAGAATTTAACCACGTCCCAACTATTAAATAAGTACCTTATTACAATAATCCAATAGTTCACAAATGACAAAACTTTAAATAATGCAGCGGAAAAATAAACTAAGCAGCACGACTCCAATCCACAGGCAATTGACGGCGGTACGCAACCTAGTACTCCGTGTGATCCTCAGGGTACTCCCAATTATCTCCAGTAGCTGTTGGGGGGGATTGCAAGGGTGAGTACATGTCGTACTCAACAAGTGTGGAAATAGATGACATGTGGCTAAACAAATGATTGGAATAAAAAGGCTAATTGTAGAAAAGTATATTTCATAAACATGTAAAAAGCAGCCTATCATGTCTATGTGAGTTTATTTCCCTTATGACCCAAATAATTATCATAACATAAATCCAACAATTCTTATTTACCATCGCAATCCATTAATACCAGCCAACCATAAAATTAATACCATATGCCAATTCCATAATCTCTCATTTATCGACAATACTCAAGTGACAACCCAAAACCATACCAACCATCCCAAAATTTCAATTTCCCTCTAATCATGGAAGTTGTCCAGGTGCTCTTAACCGGGAGCACGGCTATCATCATAGTTTTTAACACTCTGCAGAGGTTGTACCACTTTACCCACATGTTTGTGATTTCATCACCTTTCGGTGACTAAGAACCTCTATGTTGCCCTGTCACACTTCCGTTGGTGTGCGGCCAGGAGATCACAAAATAGCCTTTCAAAAGAGACTACTAGTATGTACGGGCCCACTAAGGTTTCAACGGCAGGCTTGAATCTCCATTCTCCCACCCACGGGCCCCCTCGTGTGCCATGCGGATCCTAGGGCAATCCTCCTCGACTCCCATTCCCTGCGCCATCGAATGGTCCATACAATACTAGCAGCGCTCCTAATTATTCAGCTACCCCGCACCCATACTTGGCCTTGTGGTGGCACTATTGTTCTGGCATATTCTCGCATGAACCGGTCCTTAGATCTAAGGAAAGCAAACCACCATATCATCAAACTCATCCACAAAACCATGCTTGTTTAGATATCCTAAATTCCAGGTTGCTAAATTAATCATCATCTTATTACCATCCCAAGTTGTCATGATTAAAGTTGTCAACCACATTATTTAAGTTACCCATAACTCGTGTAGCGATGCGGTGCAAAAGTAAAAATACCCATACCCGACTCTCGTGTATATCCCGGCGAGAAGGGGTGGCATACGTATGGGTTTCCCATCATATTGACACAAGCATGCAAGTTTGCAAACAAAATATTTAATAAAACAGGATCAATATGATCAAGGACACTTGCCTCGCTCCAACGGATGGGGTTGCTCAAGCGCTTCAAAGTCTTGGTTTTGGAAATCCTCGTATGCGGCCTCTTGAGTACATTCCTCTACGCATGATCATACATACAAGAAAATACATACAATTCAATATGATGCACAAAAAATAATCAACATGCAATGACATGCATGCATGCACAATTCAATAATTAATTAACTACGATTGTTTATTAATTAGATGCGACTAGTTCATACGTGTTCATATGAGTTTATGGGGGTTTTAGCAGGGATTAATGTTGCTGAAAACAAAAATATGGCGCGACTACGATCTATTTATGTCCATTAGATTCAATATGGTCGCTAAAATTCGCATCAGAATGTGGCCTACCGTAGATGCGATGGTTTCGATGATCACGGGATGGGGACAACGCGTAGACGAAGTAGATGGCGCAAGATCCTCCGGCGGCATGACGGCGGCGACGCGACAGACTCTGGCGGACGACGACACCCTCCTCTTCTCTCTCTTTTTTTTCTCTCTTCTTCCCTGGCGGCACAACTTCTGGTGTTTTTTTTCCTAGCCGCTAGGGCTTTCTTCTCTAGAAGGCGGTGGCATTTTCTGGTGGCTTGGAAAACCTACAAGGCACCCATCGGTATTTATAGGCGCGACAGTCGATCGGCCAGAGGCCGAATCGGCCACGGTGCAAGGTTGAGCGCGGGGCGCGCTAGCGCGCGGGAGGCGCGGCTCGGGGCGTCGCGCGGTCGGCCGGGTGCGCGTGCAGCTCGGTTGGGGCGCGTGGCGCGCTTCTCGCGCTGGGGCGTCGGGGTGGGCCAGGGCGCGCGGTATCGGGTTGCGGGGCACGTGGCCCGGGCGGTGCGGGAGGCCAGGCGGCGGGGCGCGTCGGGCGCGGTCAGGGGCGCGCGGTGCGGGTCAACGCCGGCTGGGCCAGCTCGGCCTGGCCAACGGGCGGGGTCTTCCCCTTTTTTTTCCTTTTCTTTTCTTTCATAAATAATTATTAATATCTATTATATTTTTTATATAAGTACTTTCTTTTTTATTATCATATATATCTTTTTTTATTTACATGTATATATTATTTATTTATATATATATTTTTATTATTGATTATTATTTATTAATATTTATGCCCTAATACATGTTTTATGCTAAAATTTTCTTTTTCTTCTTCTTTTGCTACACATGTTTGTACATGTATGTTCTATATTTTATTATCTTTCTTTTACTCTGGTAATGTTTAATGCATGAACATGTATGCAATGCATGATGCAAAGATTTAGAGTGTTACATCATCCAACATCTTGGTGCGCTCTGCGAGACTCTTGTAACCCAGAGTTAGCCTCTGAGTAAGCTCTTCCTCCCACTTCACGAGGTCATCCCGCAGCTCCAGGAGTTTTTGCTCTTCATCTTTGAGCTTTCTCTCCCATTCCTCAAGAGTGTGACGCCCGGTTCCGAAAAAGAACCAAGCTAACACATATGTGTGCCCAGGATGTTCAACACACATACACGAGTGCAATCACAAACGATATACAGATGATTAACATAGAACAAGATTAATTAACCAAATTTTATTACACAAACCATATTATCCTCGAATAGAACCTCTAATATATATTTATGACAAGTTCAACTAATGCAGCGGAAATAAACTAATTTAGTAAACTAAACAGCTAGGCAGCATAAGTGATAGGGTATAGCGCAGCTCCAATCAACACCACAGGCAAAGCTGACGGTAGACACGGCCTAGAACTCCGCATTCTCACCATTAAACTCTCAATCCTAACCTGCAACTGTTTGGGGGGGGATTGCAAGAGTTAGTACATGTCGTACTCAGCAAGTGTGGAAAGTATGACATGTGGTTGATTCAAATGATGACAATAATAATGGCAAAGTGCTGAAAAGTACATTAAAATATTTGAAAAGGAATATATTACATGTATGTGAAATAAACCCATCATAATCATAAGTAATATCACAATACCAATCCATAGTTCACCATCCTCATCAATAATTCCATATTTCACCATTTACCAATAACCATATTCAATACCAGTAATTAATCCATAACCATAATACTGACCATAACCATCCCAAAACCGAGTACCCTCTAATCATGGAAGTTGTCCAGGTGCTCATAACCGGGAGCACGGCTATAATGATAGTTTTATTAGACTCTGCAGAGTTTGTACCACTTTACCAACGTGTTTGTGATTTCATCACCTTTCGATGACTATATAATCTCAATTATGCCGTCTCACACTTCCGTAGGTGTGTGGCCAAGAGATCACAAAATAGCCTTTACAAAGGGATTACTAGCCTATTTAGACCCCACTGAGGTTTCACCGGTGGCGATGTATCCTATAGAGCACATCTTCAACTAAGGGCCCCCCCTTGAGCCATTCGGATCCCAGGGTAGTCCCACCAATCATCAACAAACCCAATCCGACTACCCCTTCCCCGAGCATCGTTAATGGTCCAAATAGCACTGGCAAAGCCCTAATTAATCAGCTACGCCGCACCCATACTTGGCCTCGTGGTGGCACTGTAGTCCTAACTTATTCTCGCATGAACCGGTCCTTAGATCTAAAGCAAGCAAACCACCATAACATCCAACCCATCCACATACCAGGCTTGCTTAGATCACCCATTACCATACCGTATCGACCAGTTCACATTAACCAGAATATCATTAATACATATTAATATGTGTAGTGTTGTTTTCCCATCCCAATTAATCAAGCGAGCAAAATGGTAAAAGCCCTTCCCGACTCTCTACCATAAATTTCAGGTGACAAGGGTGGTTAAACAATTCTAGTAAACTTCCTATCATAGGATTCCCATCAAATTTACACAGCATGCAATTTTGCAAATAAACATTTATTTTAAAACAGGATCAATATGCTTCAAGGACACTTGCATTGCGCTTGCGGTTGATTAGGATCAAAGCCTAACTCTTGATGCTGAAGATCCTCCAGGGCACTCTCTAGCGCAAATCCGTCTAATCCGCACAATAAACATACAAGACAAGAAACACAATCAAAGAGTGCACAAATATTACTCAATATGACATGACATGCATGATTGATACAAATGCAAGGTAGAACTTGTCAATAGATTGCTTTTAATGATCAATAACTAGTTCTAATAGCTTTTAACAAGTTTATACAGGTTTGGAGTTGTTTAGATCAAATTTTAGAATCAATTTGACGCAATTTAACCAGGAAGACCGGACTAGTCCGCTAGGGACCGGACAAGTCCGCACTTTGCGAGATCAGCAGGTTAGGGTTGTCTAGATCGATGTAAATTTGGAGATTAGGTGTTGAATTCACGTAAGGAAAAGATAATAGAGGGTATACCAGGTGTTTAGGACTCCAATGAATCATAAAACTTGGAGGTAACACTTGGATCTTGGTGATCTAGGGTTGGCGATGAACTTGGAGATGAATTGGTGACGAAGAACAAAACTTGTTGGAGATCTTGATCCTCTTTCATTTCCTCCTCTTCTTCTTCTTGCTTGGGATCTTCTCCCCCCTCCTTGATGGTGGCTCCCTACGAACTAGGGTTTGGGTGGGTGGAAAAGTGGCAAATAGATGTCAAACCAAGGGGTGGGGTTGATTATATAGAGGTGGAGGCTAGGGTTAGATGGATTTCGAGTTTTGGGAGGAGTAGAGGCCAGTTTAGAGTCCCACATGGGCTCTAAAAGAGTTAGGCACGACGTCCCTAGGCCCACTTAACGTGAAACCCAAGATTCAAGTTGTAAAACAAAAGATCAACTCAGAGTCGCGAAATATCGGACAAGTCCGGAAAGGACCGGACTAGTCCAAAGTCGTCCATGGAGAAAATCGGACAAGTTTGGCCTAAAATCGGACAAGTCCGACTTTAAACAGAGAGGAAATCGGACAAGACCGCTGGAACACTGGACTAGTCTGGAAAAGTCCAAGGACTTAGCAATTTTTCAAGGATTCTTGGAATATCGGACTAGTCCGCACAAAATCGGACAAGTCCGAAGGTTTCCATAGGCAAAATCGGACTAGTTCGCAGCAAAAACAAACAAGTCCGTTTTTAGTCAGAGAGAAATCGGACTAGTCCTCAGTAAAATCGGACTAGTCCGCACTTTCCTACGTTTTAAGTGTAGTTTTGTTCCAAATCAATTTTAAACTCGTTCCTCTTGTTGTGGGTTAATGTTAAACATGTATATGAGTGTATGTAGGGCATGATGCATGAAAATGAGGGTGTTACAAAGAGCCTCCCGGCGCTTGATGAGACTGGTGTGGATGGCGTCGAGCCTCTCTTGGCGATCATCTGCTGTAGTATTAGCAGCTTTGGCCTGTTCGTAAATGGCCAGAGACTGGTTGTCAAGGGATTGTGTCATGCTTTCCCTCTCATCCAATAGCTTACCCCAGTACTCTAGGCGGATCTTCTCCTTCCTCACCCATTCATTGTCGTCAGCCAGCCTCAACTGCGCCAGCTTGGTCTCGAATTAGAGCCGGTTGCGCCACCTCCTGAGAGTTTGACGCTCCTCCTCGAGATCCTTGCTGTCGTGGTAAAAAGCCAGCTGAACCTGGCGAAGACTGGAGCAGGCGTTGTCAATAGACAACGACAGAGGGATAGGGTCCGGACCTGTCGGGGTCATCTCCGCCGTTTCCAGCGGGTTTTCCGTTACAAAAATTGGGTCCCACTCTACAAGAGCGGTCCCCTGAGCTTCCATGGCACTAGGGCCATCCTCCGGAATAACCTCGACCGCCATCGAGGAAGGTCCTGCAACAGAAGTTACAACCTCCAGAGTTGGCTCCAAAGGTCCTGCCTCCATGTCATCAACAACTGGCCCCTCAGGCGGGGGGCCGACAGCTTCATCTCGGCACCCTGGTTCAGGCGCGGGCACCTCAGGGACCACCACCTCTGAGGCAGACACTGAAGGTTCGGTTGGAGCTGAAGCTGTTTCAAGCTCTGACGCTGGTGCCTCCTCCACCGCCGGCCCAGGCGCTGATGCCTCGACCATCATGGGCTCGGGCACCGGCACCTCTGCAGCGATTGGCTCAGGCACCAGAACTTCTGCAGCAAATGACTCTACCGCCAGAACTTCCTCGACAACTGGCTCGGGCGCCGAAACTTCATCAAACACCGGCTCCACCGCCGGGGCTTCAACAACATCCGGCTCTAGGACCGGAATCGCTGATATCTACGGTTCCGAGGCCGGAGCTTCCACCATTTCAGCGTCCAAACTCGGAGCTTCAACCTCCGGGGCAGGTGCCGCTCTTCATTCCTGTGGTCCGACGCTACCACGGGAGCTTCTGGGAATGAGTCGAGGTCCAAGACCACGACAGCCGGCGCCGGAGCTATCGCGGCCTCAGCCACCCCTTAGGGCGGCAATAGAATTGGAGCCGGAACTTCCGTCTCCATAGCATAAGTTGCTGTCGCAGGAGCCGGAGCTTCAGTCCTTTTCTTGGGGACACTGCAGATGAAGGACTAAGAAACTCAAAACACAATTACAACACAAAACCACCAACGAAGGTAAAAAACAAAAATTACCTTGGAAGGTTTCTGCACCAGTTAGCACGGAACCTCTTCTCCAGACGTTCAGGACTGTACCCTATCGCCGCTGGCGTGACAGTTTCGGAAGGTTCCCCGGAGCTCGCCGTAACCATCGGCGCTGCTTTGGTCGAGGCCCCTCTTGATCGGGAAGAACTTCCGGACCCAGAGCCTTCAGCTGGTCCTGGTACTGTAGCCACACGGTCGGAACTAGGACCCCGGGGAGATGCTGCTGCTAGAGTGGATGTCGTCATTGAAGACCTCTCCCTCCGGGGAGAAGGAGCCGCTGGGGAAGGAGCATGCCTGACGGACCTCCCATCAGAGTGCCTCGGCTTCCTTTTTTCAACTCGAGGGCTTGGCCAACTCCTTGCCCTTGCCCGCGACTTCAACTCTCTGTTCCAGGACGGAAAATGGACCACCCTCGGAAGCTCCAGAGATCACCATCCCGTTGGTTGGATGCCTCTCAACGAAACCAAGGTCATCAAGCACCGGCATCTTCCGTCGGAGCTCCCTGCTGAACTCTGCCTCCATATTCAGAGGGAGGAAAGTCGTCGGCGGAGACAAGTAGTCACCCTAAACATCGATGTCATGCTGGAACTTATTGAGGTGAAGCTTTAAGGTTGCGCCTTCCAGGTTGGACTTCAAAACGGGTTCGATCCGGTCATCGTCCATCACGCTGTTGAGGGCCCAAGCAAGCTTGTCCCTCTTCTTCAGCGGAGCCCACCTATTGGCCAGGAAGTTGCAAAATACCGCCTGAGGGGTCACCCCTCCTTCCACGCATTGGCGGATCCTGGTCAGAGAAGGGCTGAAAGCGTCCGACAACACCGAAACTTCACTCCAAGCTTCAGTGTCGACGTTGGGGAGGCCTACGGGCAACTCCAGCCTCTCATGTTCCTCTGCCCTGATGATGATCTAATCCTTCTTCCAGTCGTCCCACTTGCCAGAAGGGAACGACCACAAGTACTTGTGCGGGCACTTTTCGCGGGGGTGGGATCAGTCCCACCATGGCATATGCAGAGAAGTACACCGTGTCGCCGGCGTGCTTCTTCTCGAATGGAAGCTTGCCAGCACAGACCTGGTGGTTGAAGAAGTCACTGGACCACCCCATGAGCACCCAAAACTTCTTCAAGCTATCGTCGGTCTTAAGTCGGCTCTAGCGAAGACCCAACTCCATCGCAGCACAAGCGGGGCTAGGGAAGAAAAGCAAGTGAAAGTTTGGAGGATTTGAGCACAAGATCAAATGAAGGCGTAAAGAACCCCCAAACATTGCACGCTTTCCTTCATAAGTAAGCCCCCACAACACTTGGATGGAAACCTCAGAGGAGCCGATGATACAAGTAAAAAACATCACCCTGCCAATGACAAGGGGGCTCGGGGCCACCCCGACAATCATGTCGAGGTCCTTACCCCAGGCAAACGGTTGTCATCATGAAAGGCGGGAAACCAGAAGGCGGCAGCTTGACAAGGCACGCGGAACCGATACGATTTTCGTATCGAGAACTAGCGACCTTCAATTGCGTGAGATCCGCACGCTAAGATCTCACCTGCCGCATCCAGGATATGCCACACGGCGGTGGTTTAACTACGAACTACTGCCAATGGCACATCTGAAGATCCTTGAAGACATGACACAAAAATTGAAGGATGGACCCACCTCTCGCAAAACGACTTCATCCAAATGGTCTCTCCCAGAGGTGGGCCCAGGGGGCCACTGTCTGTACACTGCGTACCGTATACCCCTTGGGACTACAAAAAGACCAAAGGGACTTCACCTATCCGAGTTGAAGACGTGCGAAGGTCCCACATGTCATACGGGACAGGACATGCCTCCCATCTATGGTTAGCTCCAGTACTGCCGAGTACACTACAGCCGGAGCTATACCCCACACATGGAATAGCTCCAGGCTAAACACTTGTGGGGCATCCCCGGTCCTAACCTCCGATAGAGGGAAGCTCCAGTATTGACACGTGTACATCTACACCGGACCTACCCGTCCCAGACGAATAGCTCTGAAGATGCCACGTGTCCGAACCGCCGGACCTTCAACCTTGGCAATCAAGCTGGTCAACCCCCAACGGCTCGGACCTCCAAGGGGCAATCAAAGACTTCAAGACCTGATTATGTGTCATTAATACCATATTAATGACACACAATCAGTAGGCCCTTAATACTAGTAACGGCACTGTCAGGTCCCGTTACCACGCTATTAAGGGTAATTAATCTCATTAATTATGTATTAAACATTAGTAACCGCTGGGGCCACATGTCGGGCTAGGCTAACTGTGTAATGACTAGTCCTTGTACTATAAAAGGACTGGTCGACGATACACAGGGGGACACATACGCTCTCTGACACATACACAATCTCTGGGCTAAAGCTCTTAGACGCTCAATACAACAGCTACACACCCCGTGGAGTAGGGTATTACGCTCAGGCGGCCCGAACCACATAAATCCTTGTGTCCATTCGCCATACTCTTCGAAATATCTACGCACCCAATACCGAACTATAAACTCCGCGAGCTACCAACGGTAGTATCGGGAGAATTGCAGGAAAAACACTCCGACAGGAACCCCCACCCTTTCCCCCCGCCAGCAGATCTGGACGGTGATGTGGAGGAGCCCGAGGCGGCATCTTTTGACCTTCCACCTCCCAACCCTAACCCGATCTGGGATGCTACGGTGGCAGCCGCCCAGGCCAACAAGGCCATCATCAACAACAACGGTTGGGGATCCTGGACCCTGTCGTTACAAAACCTACTCCTCTAGGCTTGTGACCATCAGGAGATCAACATTGGCTCCGACCTCACCTGCTCTGTGAGCTCTGACTCCTCCAACACCAGTGCACCTATGCGCCTGCTCCCTCCTGTCATGGAACCCCTATTATTCTTCAGGTCAGACAAGATGGTCCAGCCGGGCTGGTTCTGCCCGTTATACTTTGACTCCCTGCACTGCCTCCTAGCGGCCACCCTTCCAAACGTGAACCCCGCCTGGTGGGTGGGGCCGACCGCGCCTCATCACCCCCCTATGCTTGGCTCCAACTTGGACCGCCCGAAGTTCAACTTCCCCAGCCTCATGGAGGTACCGTCTCCGGCGACCCTGGCCAACCTTTGCTCTGCGGGCTACTTTGGCAGGGTCTCCGGTCATCGCTCGCACTCTGATCCGATCTAGGTACCCCAACCTGATTCCCACCTCAATGGTGCAGCCCCAATGCTCACCAGGCGCACCTCGCATCGGCCGACTCCCATTTTGTAGGAGACCCTCAGGAGGAGTCCCAGTATTGTTGCTGTGTTGAACGGGCACCGGATGCCTCCACATTCTAATTGGAGTGCCGCCTCTCCGGCTTGCTCTACGTCAATAGGTAATAGCCAACGAGAACTTTTCCTCGGACCTACCAAATTACCCACCCCCGCTGCTATTGAATCTGAGCTTGCTCCATATCCTCACCAACCAATTGCGGTTCTACAGGATTAGGCGGAACGATGCGGCATCGACGCGATGATGGTGATCGCCGCGCTTAGCTCGCATTCTGGGGTGACGGGCGCGAATCCACCGTCTAATCACTGAGTCCCCATCTCTTTTGGCAAAGTGCCATGCATGCTGATTTTGTTGTTTACCTCCGCTTATGTAATCCTTGCATGTACGCTATTCTCGTTGGGCACTTGCTGTTGTGGACGCCCATCATATTTTGGAATAGAAATGCCTTTTGTCTTGCTCCGGGAGGGAGCCTCCAAATTTGGACACTCACTAGTGCCTCGCTTCTGTTCCCTGTCATCTAGTTCTGTGTGCTTACATCAAGATTATGTCTTGGCCAAAACTTTGCCATCCACAACTGGTTTCCCAAATGGATAACACACCAAGACAAAATTGGACATTCCTAAGCTGGAATGTGCGCGGTCTAAATGACCCCGCAAAGCACGAAGTGGTCCGCGCGAAAAGCAAAGAAAGTGGGTGCATAATCTATTGTCTGCAAGAAACCAAAAAATCCGTAATAGATCGTTAGTTCATCAAGCATATTGCCCCGAATATATTTGATTAGTTTGCCTTTTCACCCTTTGTGGGTGCTTCGGGTGGCATAATTGTTGGCTGGAATAGCGGTCTCGTCAAAGGGGTGGTGGCTGAAATCTTGCAATTCGCCATCACCATCAACTTCACATCCACCCTTAATGGGAAGCATTGGACCCTATCCACGGTCAACGGCCCTTGCGCAGGCCAACCCCGCATAGATTTCATGACCTGGCTTGGCTCAATTAAGATTGCATACACACATGATTGGATCATCATGGGGGACTTCAACTATTATAGATCACCAGACAACAGGAACAGACCGGGAGCGAATACAGAAGACATGCAAACCTTCAATGAGGTAATTAATCAATTAGGGTTGGTGGAAATTCCATTGAAGGAAAAAAATCACATGGAGCAGCATGCAACCCCCCCCCCCTCCTACAGCAGCTTGACTGGTGTTTAACCTCAGCTAATTGGTCCCTCTCCTTTCCCCTCACTGTAAGACCTATGTGTGCTGAATACATTGGCTTGTAGTGAATACACTTGGCTTTGATGATAAAAGTTTTGAATATCACCAAAACACCTTTTTATCAAGGTCCGACTCTAGCTCTGAGCTACAGCAAGGTCCGACGGTAGGTCCGGCTTGTTTTGGGTAGCTCCGGCTACGTTAGATGCTAGGTCTGACTTCTTGGTATGGTCCGACTAGTTTTGGTTAGCTCTGGTGAGCTTTATCTTTAGCTCCGGCATGTCTTTGTTAGCTCCGGCATATATTTGATAGCTCTGGCATGCTTTTGCTAAACTCCGACGTACTTTGTCTAGCTCCGGTTTTGGGTTGACTAGTTTTGACTAGTTTTTGGTAAGCTCCGGTGCTAGGATCTACTAGTTTTGGTAAGCTCCGGCAGGTGCTTCATTGTACTAGTTTTGGTAAGCTCCGGCGCTAGGTTCTATTAGCTTTTGTTAGCTCCAGCTCAAGGTCCGGGTTGCTCTGGCAAGAACCGGAACATGACCGCAGTGCTTCTGCTTTTCATTTGCAATGTTTCGTACTTGTTTTACAATGTTGGAAAGATTGCTTAGTATTCATTTGCTAAGTTTTTGGTTCGTTTTGGATGATATGGATGATATGGTGTTACTGTGGTTTTGCAACATGCTTATGTGAGGCTCTCACGT